>CM051835.1:75351242-75968357 GCA_028451465.1 Erethizon dorsatum
GCGTCACTGAAGTCAAAGGGTTTCCAAAAATAAAGGAGAAGGAAGAATGAAAACAGTCTATGAGATTCATTCTGTTAGGGGTCAGTTTGAAAAGGAATTATGTCTTGGGTTCCTTGCTAGGAAGAGACCTCTGCCTGCCCATCCTGTCATGTAAATTATAAACTTCCTTCAAAGCATTACTTTTACACGACGCTTTCTGACTATTCTATTCTTCATCTATTCCCCATTCCTCAGAAGCTCAGTATCTTTGGATTTGGTGTACAGCGCCCTGCATTTTCACAGGGGTGTGAGCCTCATAGCTTCCACATGATGGAAGTAACTCAGCAGCTTTTGCTTATCGCCAGAGGGATTGGAGCAACAGCCTCCTATCTGGGATCTCCACCTCCCTGTGGGTCCCAGTGGTGTTTTCTCCCCAAGGAGCCAGTGTAATTTTAAAAGGCAAATTAGATTATATGATATCCCTGTTTAAAACCTACAATGACTTTCTGTCACACTGGGAAAAAATCTAGGCTACAACACTCTTGGTCATGGCCTAGAATGGGCCATCTCACCTCTCAGACTTCCACTCCCTGCACTCCATCATGCACTGTACTCAGCAACATGGCTTCCTTCTCTCTCTAGGCCTGTAAATCTTCCATTTCTTCTGCTTCAGATGTTCTTCCCCCAGAATTTCCCCATGGCTTTCTCTTCCTCACCACTCTGGGCTTTCTCAGAGGTCATGCCTTTAGCAAGAACTTCCCCAAGCACCCTAGTGTAGTCCCCTTGTCACTCCATGTCACCCTCTGTGATATCGTCACACTGGCTTCTCCACAGCATTGTTAGTATTGAAATTACCTTACTTTTTATTTTTTCTCTCATTCCTCACCCAAATCTCAATGAATACATATTCTTCTACCTTGCCCTAAACTGCCTACTGTACAGGTGGAATCCCTGGAACAGAATAGGTGCTTCATCAGCACTTTCACAGGCCAACTGACTTGGCTTTGGACAGTCTGGTACCTCTGAAGCCTGGATCCTGTTTCTGTCATCTTTTGTCACTTTCCCAATCAAACCCTGCTGGCATCTGATCTGAATCAGACACCCAACTCTTTTCTCTTTCATAAAACCTGTTATTGCCTTCAAAGCACTTTCCCAGTTTTTAATGATAAATACATGTATGTATTTATATTCTGTCTTCCCATCAAGCTCTAGCAACACAGAACCTGTGTACCATTGTACATCTTGTGTCAGGTACCTACTAGATGATTAATTGTTCTATAGTGAATGAGTATTCAAATATTCTGAATTCCTCTAACTTTAATCATAGAGTATACTATGAAAAACATAGCTGATGAAAGGTTAGTAGACATTTTGGGGGGAAAATCTAGATTTCCTTGCTACAAATGTTCTGGACTCTTCCATTTTGCACAAAGGTCATCAAATGAGCTCTGATCTAGAGGACGTTTGTATCCTTTTCTCCAGCAGAACAAGGTGATGGACAAGCTGGACCTGATTCTTCCCAAGCTGTTCATAGGGGAGATGTCCCGCTGCTGGTCTCCAAGTCACCTGAAGCAAGGACAATCATCTGTGCTGTGCCTGAGCAGGGAGCCTGCTGGCCACCACTAGGAGGAAAGGCAGGCTCAGGGGCAATGGTGGGCAGGATATCAGCATCTGAAGTCTGGCCATTGTTTTCTTCTGTCCAGTTGTATTGTTGCAGACTTGTACAGTGTTCAGATATCTCCCCTGTGAGGAGCTCCAGCTGCTGAAAGGAGAACAAGGACAAAACGAGTGGGTGACACATCATGTTTACACTCAACACATAACTCAGACTTGGGAGAAAGGCATTCACAAGCTGTGAATTCTCTAGAAAGAGCTCTTTCCAGCAGATTATGGTAGTGATTTAATTTATATTGTCTCAGAACTCAAGCTTCACCAAGCCTGTGTTTTTTGTTCTCATGTGGAAAATGGGCAACAACACTTATGGGCCAGGGTGAAGCTTGGCCTAGCAGGTAGGTGAACTGAGTTCCAATCCTGACTCACCACCAGCTATCTGTGGGCCTGAGAAAGTGAGGTACATGTCTTTATATCTAAAATACAGGCATGGGCACGTAACCCTGGAGTCTGAAATGATTGCACAGGCAGGCTTCTCACTGGATGCCCCCTCCCATGGCTGGTTGGATAAAGTCCCACTCTGCACCCGTGCTGTACCAAGAGAATCCCTTCTCTGATTTGCTGGGCCCGGTGTCCTAATTGAAACTCCAGCTCTGCCACTTGCTGCCTCAGGGCCTCACGTAAAGTTTGAAGTTGCTCAGCCTCCTCCCTGTGGGTGAACAATAGAAAACAGCCAAATTGAACAGTCACTCCAGGTGCAGTTTTCCCTTGTCCCACTCTCATAATGTAGGTCCTGCTTTTGAAAATTTTTTTTTTTTTTTTTTTTTTTTTGTGGGTACTGGGGGTTGACCTGAGGACCTTGCGTGCCAGCAGGCGCCTGTGCCGCTGAGCCATATCACTGGCCCTTTTTTCGTATGTGGGTTCCGGGAGTCGAACTCGGGCCCTCGCGCTTGCCAGGCAGGCGCTTACGCCGCTGAGCAATCTCACCAGCCCTGAAATTTCTTAAAAGGGCATGTCACCTTCTTTATTTGATTCGGTTGTAGGCATAGACACGTTACTAGGTCATGTTGCCTTTTTTTCTGCTGTACTGAGGATGGAAACCAGGGCTCGTGCATGCTAGATGTGTACTCTACCACTGTGCTACACCCTCAATCTGCTTTCTTTTTCAAAACAACTCGATTGAGGTATAATTTACTTATCATGAAGTTTGCCTGGCTTAAGATACAATTCATAACTAGTTGCATAACTATCATCAACAATAGTTTCAGAACATCTCCATCTCCCCAGTAGGAATCTTCTTGCCCTTTTACAATGAAAGACTATTCTTACCCTATAGTCCCCGGGCAGTGAGAATGCATCCATTCTGGGGACTTTTCAAAAATATGTTTGAAAATAATGTTGATTTTCTAAATTCTAATAACCTCCAACTTTTGTACTTGCATGAGAGCCCCATTTTCATTGATTAAAGACATCCTGCTGGCATCCTCCCTTCTGCCAACTGATTGCCCCTCTCTTGACCTTCTCAAATAGCCCTGGCCTTAAAGAATAAGTGTTCCCCTCTACTGAATGGCTCTCACAGGCTCCCACTGAGAAAGCAAAAGTAAGATCATGAAAGCAAAGAAAACACTGGCCGATTTCTCATTACCTCTGCAGGGTGCTCATCGGTCCTGTCCTGCCCTGATTACCTTCCCTTGCTCCAGGTGTCTGAGCTGGCACTTACATTTATGGCTCCCCTTAGATAATTACCTTTCCTCCTCTGACACATCCCTGCAAACGAGTGTTTGCTGTCCCATAAGCTGCTGTTCAATTTCCTCTAAATGCTCCCGGAAACTCTGGCATATCATCTTCATGGCTTCCATCTCCTGGACGGTGCACTGAGAACAATTAAAAAGCACTGAGAAGGGGTCCTTTCTGACTCGCTGGAACAGATCTCTGTGGTGGGGTCTGTCTTCCTATTCAGGGGAGCCTTTGGCTTCTGGAAGCAACTAGAGGCATTACTTGGCTGACATAGGAGGGCAGCAGTAGTTGGGTGGTGCTCAGGCGATAATAACTATGTCCTCGAAAGCACAAGGCGATCTGAAGGATTAGGTAATATAAGAATTCAAGGATGTGAACAAAAGAAAGCAAGGGGGAGGGCCAGAGAGAGGGCGGGTGCTTAGAACAGTTGAGTCCTGTTTAATCTTGTTTAACTTCGGTGCCGAGTACCAAGAACATTGAGCACATCTGTTCAGATGGTATGCATTTGATTAAAGAAAATCTGCTAAGAATATTTTATACCAGTCTTAGCCCTGCTCAGCCACAGCCCTGGAGATTGAAATCTGCACGATCAGCTTCACCAAATTAATCAGCCCACTAAGAGCAAGACAGGCCAAGTTAGGCATCCTGTCCTCTCCAGGGGTTAAAGTCTAGAATTGAGCTCCTTCTACCCTCTTCATCTTGCTCTCCACAACTCGTGATGCAACATCCTTTAAATCTTAAATCTCTCTGGGACTGGCTTTTGCCTGGGTTTCATGATTTAAACATATTCCTGCAGCCTTTGAGAAATGCGAAATTCTCTGCACATAACAACTCCAAGCTGCACTGAAAGACTTGCCTGAGCTCTAGCATGGCTTCTGGTAGCACAAGACAATGCCCCTCGCATGACATCCCTCCCTCTCCTGTCCCCCGTTAAAATGCCCATCTGAGAAAGCTCCAGGCTACCAGTAAAATTAACTGTTTGCTCTAATCAACACTTCACTTAGACCCCTGACCTAGACCCCTGACCTTTCTTTCTTATAGCATATATTGACAGGGGCTTAAATTTTTGAACATGTATCTCTTATGACTCAGAAGTATCTTTCTCAGGGACTTGAAAGCCAATCCTTTGAAATGTACTCATCCGAGAGGTGAGGGCCTGTCTCCCAGTCTTGGAAGAGGATAGAATCCTAGCCCCAGTACCTGTCAGCTCACAAACACAGCTGGTCTAACTGTATTTACGCCGACCAACCTTCCTGTGATTTTTCACTCCTCTGATGCTACAGAACCCCTGCTCAGTTCTTTCCTTCATTCTTTTTTTTAAATGCTCAAATCACTTCTGCACAAAGTGGAATGGGGTTCAGCTCATTCTACTATCAGCAGTTACTGAAGAAAATCTGTTTTCACTGCTTGAACTATCTTTTGACATATCCAAGCCCAGTCCATTTATGGAGAACTTTGATGATTTACTGAAGCTTTACCAGCTCTCCCCCTGATTTGTAGCCTAGGTTTGGTCATGCTTTAAATAGACCCCACACCCAGAAACCCAGGGTTACGGGCTGTTTACTTTGAGTGATAGCAATGCTTCCTGCATCCTAAAACGGCCTCTACCAGCCCTACAGATCAGTGTGGCAGAAGCTTCTAGTTGCCTACTCACTATCTTTCTCCTTTTTCCTCTTATTAACATAATTCTAAATCTAATAGGGGCAGCAATATGTTTGGCTAAAAAACTGTATTTCCCAGCTTCCTTTGCAGATAGGATAGCCAAAAGAATGGAAGCAGAGAGCATGGTGTGAGGCTTTGGAGAAGCCCTTTAAAGGCTGGCAGACCCCCTTAACCTTCTTCCATAGAGACCTACCTTACAGTTAGGCTAATTCCCCCAGCTCTGTTTCTAGGAAGTCCCACATTTCTTACTTTCTCCCAAAACTACAAGGTCCTGGAAGCTTTTTTTTTTTTTTTTTGTGGGCACTGGGCGTCGACCTCAGGACCTCGCACGCCAGCAGGCGCCTGTGCCACTGAGCGATATCACCAGCCCTTTTTTTGTATGTGGGATCTGGCAGTCGAACTCGGGCCCTCGCCCTTGCCAGGCAGGTGCTTACGCTGCTGAGCCATGTCACCAGCCCGGTCCTGGAAGCTTGATGGATATTTTTAGTAGAATTTTCATCATTCGAATACTTTCCTAAGAGTGATTACTTGAATAGTAAAACTCTCCATCATTTTGCTTTGAGAGTTAGTTTTGATTTTATCTTCTAATAATGTATTTTACATTGTAAAACTAATTACTTTCAGCCTCGGTGTGAGTGAATCTGAATCAGATAAAGGAGTCTGAAGCATTATCAATGTTAGCAAAAGTACTTGAAAGATAACTAGAAAAGATCTTGGAGACCATTAGAGCATCTTTTGTAAATAAGTGTTCTACAACAGAATCATTAACTGTATGGCCTGCGGTCAAAACTGGCAGTCATACTCAACCCAAGTCCCTGGTTCATGTCTTTTCCTCTCAATATCTGAGTCACAGCAGAGACTACAGGGGAGCTGGACACATAGAGAAGTTATCCACCTCTTAGGAGGGAGCAGATTAAGTCATTCAAGTTGATTCCAAGACTGGCCAGCTGGTTCAAATTTAAACTTCCAGTGAGAGTGAGGCCATGCCCATGGAAAGACGGTGCTCAAGTAGGCTGAACAGCATTAAAATTGGGATTTATGCTTCATCTAGGCTTTTCTGGGTATCCCTTTGTGATTGAGGGTACAGGGTGGGGTAGAATTATGATGCCATCTTCTGGTCATTTGGAAACACTAAAAACTACATTTTAGCCCTGAAACAGGTAAAGAAAGGTTCAGAATAAAGCAAACCTTATGCAAGAAGGGGGTGGGGGAATGGATGTGTTTCGAACTCTTTTTTTCTGCTAGTATAAGGGCTGAGTTAAATCCAGCTACAATGCAAGGTCTGTTCTTCTACCCCTTAAAACAAACTTCATCTTCAGTGTTAGGAGAAATAGTACAAAAAGACATTGAGCTTTCCCTTTTGAGTTGGATTATGTTACTTTTTAAAAAAATTACATACTTTCCTTTACCTTTAAACCCAAATTATCAACATCATAGAAGGATTTTCTAATATTTAGAAGTCTTATTTCTGATGTATCTCATTTCTTTTTCTGGAAAGATTTTGTTTTTGAATTACACATTTTTGGATTAATAAATTATTCTGAAGAATTCCCATATACATAAATTCAATTGTATCAACAAGCCATCCTTTGGCTGCTGACACTTGTCTCATAGTTATTAAGACTTCTCTCCTCTTAGAATTTGCAATTATACAAAAAAAATAATTTTACATCCAGTTAGTTTGGCATTATACACTTGCTGAAATGGATGTTATACAGAGTTTTACTATGATAATAATTAACAAATTATTATGAAGAATTCACTTATATGTAAGAACCTAATCATACCAAGAAACCATTATCTTAGATAACCCTCAAAACCACAAAAATAGTGGTGCATTTCTCTGCAGTGTTGCCACTGGGCAAGGGGGTGAGGTGGAGATGTTTTTCTTAGTCAAGTCCTTTATCTAGAATTGTTTAATTTTAATTAGCTCTGCTTGGAATTCCTGTTGTCATATATAAGAAGATATACACATTGGCCTATAGTCCAAGACCTATTTTCTACTTATTTTTTTCATAAAACATTTTTATTAACATTTTTATGCTAGCTAGCATATAGCATTTAATTTAAAGCCATTTTTTTCAGAATATTTTTCATACTTTATAATTCCAGGGTCACTCACAGTAGATGTTTCTACATGTACTGCTTTTTTTCCTCTCTTCTTTAAGTAGCCTCTGCTTATGGGGGAACAAAAGCCCTTATTTTCACTTGTTTTTCTGCGTGTGTGTTCATGTGTGTGTGTGTGTGTGTGTGTGCACTCCTATGCCTGTGTGTATGCTAATGGACAAGTACAAATATGCATGTGTACCTGTGTGTATGTTTTGATTGTTTCTTTTGAATGCATGTTTCTAGTTCCTTCGGTCTAAATAAAGAGAAAAACATTATCATCTAGTAAAACTCTATATAACATCCATTTCAGCAAGTGTATAATGCCAAACTAACTGGATGTAAAATTATTTTTTTTGTATAATTGCAAATTCTAAGAGGAGAGAAGTCTTAATAACTATGAGACAAATGTCAGCAGCCAAAGGATGGTGGCATCTACAGTTATTCAAGCACCCACATGTTTAAAATCTACAAGCAAGTGTGAGGATGGATGCTGTGCATAATGGGCCACAAACCTCTCCACTTTCTGCCGAAGTGCTGGTAGGTCATAATGTCAAATTAGGAGGAACATCTATTTTCAAAAGTCAAATCCTTCCACACAGATGGGACTATGCAGGCCCATTACCTTTCTTGAAGGTCTCTCTTCTCTTTCCTTGAAGTAGGCAGAAGGAAAGGGCCCCCAGTCTACAGTCAGGGTCACCCCTGGAGCCGGCCCATATTTAGTCTTCTGCCTTTATTCTAAACAAGGCCCTTACCTTGTACCTGGTTCTGGGTTCCTGTGCCTGAGTCTCCCCATGGATGTCTCTTACTCTTCCCAGTCTGGCTGCCTTCCAGAAGCTGCAGTCCTACTGTCTTCCTACTTGTTCATCTGCTCCCAGATGCCTACTTGCTTGTTCATTCCTCAGAACCATGCTCCTCCAAATATCAAGGACGCCCCCAATACCTAATATAACCCCTAGCCTTTCATAGTAATGGTCCAATGAGGCTGTATTAATTGATCAGCCATCCTCTCTGGATGCCATGGTTTGCCCGATAGAGTAGACGTCCTCCTGGCACCTGTAGTCAGGCCCCTGGTCTTCCTAGACGCTGGAACTCCCTTTTCCTGCACTGACTTGTCACAGATACCCAACCACATAGAATGACATCCTTGAGGAGGACATGATTTCATTTTGTGCCATGGGAGGCGGTTAGCATTTTTTCTTTCCCTTTTCTTTTCTTTAGAAAACCGTAGGTTCTTTCTTCGTATTTTAACTTATGGTCATATCACTGAATGAATGATAGTCTGATGGAGTATTAATATACATCTGTTGTCATAGATATCTGGTTATAATACAAAATTATAAATTAAGTGATTATGTTTACCAAAGACAATTTGATGTGACAGACTTGTAGCTTTTCAGTCTATTGATCCATGTTTGTTATTTGTCTCCTTAACCCAACACAGGGTTTATATTGTCTTCAGGAAGGATGACGTGAACAGAAAGCAGATGCTATCTTCATGTGGAATAAATATCTGCAGAATTGACTCCGAAAGAATGACATTGGATATGTCTAGAAGAACCATTCCTTCTGGAGTTTTTAACAGAGTTTTGATCATATATTTTTATTATTTTTAAATAAATAAATACAGTTTAATTCATATGTCTTTGTAAAGCTTATCTTGAAATGTAAATTAGAAAAATAATCTCTCTTCAAGCTATGTATTCATATGTTAGACCAAAAACCTGATTTTCATCATGAAAACAGAAGTACTTACTTTTAAGATTTAATTTGTTTTCCTGTTTAGGCTTTTAAAATGTCACCTTCTCTAGTTATCTTTCATTTCTAACATATTCCTGTGCAAAATAAGTGAGTCATGTAAATGACTATTCCCCTAGAGCTTAGTTTTCCAACCTTGACACTTAACATTTTGGACCAAATAGTTTTCTGTCGAGGGGCTGTCCTGTGCACCGTAGGATAGTTAGCATCGCCCCGACTTCTACTCACTTGTTGCCAGTAGCGCCCACACCCCTTCCAGTTGTGACAACTAAAAATGTCGTCAAACATTGCCAAATGTCACCTGGGGGTGACAGTAGAAGACCTTCTGCCCACACAGTAATGGTGATGGTGACAGTGACCCTTCTACAAGATTCAACGCTGAGTCTTTCCATGCTCCAGAAGGACTCCACATACACATTGGTCTGTGTTCTTTTCTTTTACTGAATTTTTGAATAATACACCTACAAGTGATCTATCTCAGTGCCTAAACAGAGCTTTATCTTACTGTTATAAACATTATTCATGGCTCATCTAGAAACATTGCAACTGGCTAGTAGTCTTGTAATTTGAAAAAATGATGATATTAATTGACTGAGTGTTACTGAGTATAAAATACATTGGATATAAATTAATTTACCTTTCATGTAATCACTCTTTGTTTATGTTACATTATATAGATGTCTATATTTTGAAGGACCATGTAGTGATTTACCTTCAAACAATAATTTTCTAATTCTAGTATTATTTTTATATAAATTTAGACATTTTAAGTTGGACACATCTTTGCCTGGAATGGTGTCTATGAATTTGGTATCTCCCAAATCTGAATTTGAATTTGGACTTAGTAGTTAACAGGTGTTGGGAAAAGTATCTAAACTCTCTCAGTACTAGTTTTCTCATCTACAAAAAAGGAGGAACTGGCACATCTTAGGAATCCAGTAAGTACTTATGAAATGCATGAAATTGAATGTTAAGTAGCAAAACATAAAAATGATTAGCATAATCACTCAATACATATTTGTGAAATTAAAGAATAGGAAGCTGACCCAACATGAACTAAATTGTATTCATTCAGTAAATCATAGTTCCTCGTCACTGTCTTCTAATGGGTGCAATCCTACACTATTTGTGCCCAGTGCCCTTTAACTCTCTATACGAGTAGTTTCAGGTGTGATAGTCTTAAATTTCAATCAGTGGTTAGCCTTGGAAGCCTGGATTATTTCTCACCTTGAGAACTGCTGAAGAGAGATGCTGGAAAGACTCATTAAATACTTGTTGACTAATCAAGGGCTAAAGAAGGTTGAGGACATTCAATTCTCTGTAACTCTAATGTTCACTTTAAACAAGCTTGACAAATGTACACTAGAAGTCCCTGTATTTGACGAGAAGCTCTAGATTCAAGCCATGATAAAACAGTAATAAAAACTGACAGTAAGAGTAACGCTCACTTAATGAATATCACCTAAAGCTTTCTCTATGCCAGACAGTGTGCAAAGTCCTGCATCTGAGTGTGCTGAAGGCTTTACAATTTTTATTTTATTTAATCTCAAGGCAATCTTGCATCTGTGTCATGGATCATGTCCCTATTTTATAGTTCAGGCCCAGAGAAGTTAAATGCCCCATGCAAGATTACACAGTTAAATGAATTTAAAACCTAGAAATTCTCAGCTGGACAGAACAGGAGATAAGACAGATGCATTCATGTTTATAACCTTGGGCATATGAATCTATTGTTTCATGCCTTAATTTTCCCTTCTGTAAAATGAGGGTCAATAATAAAATTTATGTTCCTTACTTCAAAAGGTGATTGGAACATCAAATAAGAAGAAACTTGGGAGGCTATATCATAAAAGAAGCATTCTACAAACGTTTCGCGTGATTTAAAATGGAAGGTATTTTATGCTCTGAGATCTCACATTCAGAAAGGAAGGCTGAGCATTATCCCCGAGGTGATGGTGGTGTTGCTGGTTTATCTGCCTTCCTGTCTTTGCAGAGGAAGACACTTACAGAACACAGCTCCCTCACGATCGTGTCCTGAAGGACTCTCAAGGTCTCCGCGAACTTGGCTTCCAGGTGCTCTGCACGTGAACACAGCCAGTGTCTGCCGGCAGAAGGTGCAGGGCCAGCACTTGGCCTCTCCCCATGGCTGTGGAAATGGTGATGGCAGCAGATACAGCAGTGAATGGGTGTGGTGGGGCAAGTACCCATTGGGTCAATACTGGGGAAACTTGTGTCCACAGAGATTGGTTTAGTGAGGGGCTGGGGTCCATGAGTGAAGCCTTTGTCACTTGGGGATATACAGCAATGGCAGGGCTCAGATTCGCATGTGTAAGTCTGAACAGAAACATCACTGACCTGTCTTGCTTCTGTCCCCTGTCTCAGTTCTGCTGTAGTCATAGGGTCACACAGAGTACATTCTATATCTGTTCTTCTGTAATCTTTGCCCAAGGCCACAACACTCCGAGCAGCTGACACCAGACTGGAGGACATCTGGGTTGTCACAGACCTGGAGCAGCCAGCACTTGAGTCTGTGGGAGCATCTCCAGGCAGTTTATTGAGGTGAGAAGTGGATTCGTCAGGTGCTTGAACAAGGTCAGCTCTATGGGGTGTGACTTCTCTGGGCCTGGGAATGTGCTGTGGTGGTCTCTCTTGTGCCAGTAAGGTGTTGCTGATGTCAGGACAGAGTTCGCTGCTCTCTTCTCCTGGTGCATCAGAGTCCTTCTGAGGGAACCTGTCTCGAGTCTGATCGATTCCAGATGACCTATGAGACTCACAGTGGTACCTTTGCATGAGCACTTCCCCAGCTCCCTCAGGCCTCAGAGACCCTTCCTTCTCTTCTGTGATGTGGGTCACCATAAACCCCAGAGGGCCATCAAATGTGGAAATTGCCATGGCTCCATCCCCCTCATATTCAGCATCGAGTGTTGGTGAGGGCTGCTGCAGATGGCTGTTTTCCCATGGGTGTTCTCCCCAGGCGGCGGTCTTGGCAAGGGCCACATCAGGGATCAGTAGCCCTGGTGGACACTCTGTGGCCTCAAGGTGAGGCTCTTCCTCCACCACAGATGCTGAGGCTTTTTCTTCCAAGACACTCCAGTCTTGGCTTGAAAAAGATGAGCTCACCATGCTCTTGGAATCAGACCCTTTGGATTGTTGCTCACAGTCCTGGGATGACACTGAGCTGTGGCTCTGATCCCAAGGCTTTCTATCTCCATTCTCAGTAGGACTCTGGCTGTTTGGCCAGGAAGGCATCTGTAGGAGAAACCAGGACAAAAGGACACTAGTCAAGAAGTGGGGGAGGCAATAAGTACAAGGTAATAAATATCACCGTTGATTCAGTTGTCAGGAGATAAAGGTTACAAACTCAAATTTCAAGTTTCTGTATCAGTTTACTACTTCATGAGTAATATGAAGCCTCACTTCCCTTGTTTAGAAAACTCAAAAGAAAATTAAAAGGAAAGGAAGGCTGTATGTTCTGGCATCTTGTCTTCTGTGATTCCATCATTGCCTCCCCACTGGTTCCGAGTGTCTTGTCTTCAAATCTTTTCTATTGCGGGAGGCACTTAGAGCTTATCCTTCCTTCTGAGTTAGTTAGGTTGGGAGAGTGGTTGAGAGGGTTGAAGTGGTGCGTGTGGGGTAAACAATCAGGGCCCTGTTACAACCCCTTCTACCTGGAGGGGCAGAGGTTCCATTGGCTCCTCCAAAAACCCGCTGCTGTCAGACTGGCAACTGTTGGCTCTGTCCACCCTGGTGCCTGTGGGAAAAGAGAGAGCCGTGATTAGTAAGGTACAAACATGCTACCAACAGGTCAGGGATCAGACAGGCTATATGCCTGGCATGTCAAAGATCTTCCATAAATGCCAAGTACAAATGAATGAAGGAATTTCAAGGATTTTTTTTTCTCAGAGAGCCCGCAGAAAACTGCTTTCTGATATAAAGAGTAAAACAGGGACTGTAAAAAGAGGAACTAACTTCTCTTAAAACTAAATAGTCTTATAGTTTTGAGTTGAACCTTTACTAAGGGGAAAAAATTCCGGAAGGAATATGCCCTAATAAAACAATAATAGACCAAAATATATGTATTTATGTGTATATATACATATTCATTTTCCTTTTACTGATTTTTGTATAAGAACCCTTTGCTACCTTTAGCTGAACTCTGGCTATATGACAAGTCCACACTCACGGTTAGACTATGGCTGATGTCATAGGGTAAAAACAGTGTTAAGTGTGGGCAGGTAGTGACTTCGCAAACATGCACACTTGAGATTCTAAATCTACTTGTAGCTTCTTATGTAAGTATTATGCTACATTATTGTGTGGATGGGGGAAAAATGGCTCTTAGAGGGTCACTGTGCTAAAAATTAAATCATGGGACCATCCCTCATAAGAAATGCTTCCAGCTGCACAATAGCATAGGCTAGAATATGAAATCTCTTCGGAGGAGGTGGTTGGGTCTCCTTAGAATACACACAGCAGAGGGAAGACCCTTGTTTATGCTGGGGCAAAAGACTGGGCATAAATGGAGAAAGCCAAATGTTGGTGGATGTAATGCTCAAGTAATGAGAAATAAGGGATTTGTTTTTGTTTGGACAACTAGCTGCTAAAGAAGAGTTCAAAGGGGAAAAAAGAGCTCAGCTACTGCTTAGGTGTTCTAGACCTAGCCTTGAAGAATTGCCCACCGACAGCAGCACCTAGTCTTAACTTTCCAAAATTAAGATGTATGAACCTCATATTCTTTAATTCAGTCTCAAAAAATTTAAAAGTTAGAAATCAAGGGACATGAGATTTTAATATCTGAATACAGGAGAGATTGTATAACATGTAGCAAACTTTAGATAACAACGTCCTTGACCTAGCTATTGTTTCTTGCTACGTTGATAAGACTTAAATATGGAAAATATTTAACAATTATGAACCTAAATGAGACTTCTGCTTTTGACAAACCGGAGTAATGAGGACTAGATTTTTCCTCCCACATGAAACAACTAAATCTTAGAAAATGTATGTGGATTTTAAAAAAAAAAGGTCATGGTTATCAAGACAGTGGACATTTTGCAATTTAAGAGAGCAATCCCTGAGAGGCAGACACAGTGATGCCCACCTTTGATTATTCAGCTTTTTGCTTGGGGTTGATTGACCATGGTATAGGAGTAGGGAATCCAGCAGAGCCTGGAAGACTCTTAAATTAAGGCAACAGAGCTAAGAATCTGGGAAGGGCGAGCCAGCTGGAGTTCACAGGAGTAGGAGAAAGCCACGTGGAGCATCTCTCAAGGTCCCTCCTGAGTCTTCTGAGTATTGATCAGGTCATGCATGTAAGAAAACACCAAAGTGTGAAGAAAGAACCACCTGAAAGGACTGAAGGAAACTGCCCAATGCTCACCCCAGGCCTGGGGCAGGGCATGTTCTACCATCCACACAGGAAAGCCTCACAGTTCACATGGTGTAGGCTGGGGCTGGGAGGCGGAGTACTCCGATATGTCTTGACTCAGAGGCGAGAAATAATTAGCCCTAAGATCAACATTGTTCTGGTCCCACCTAACATGCCTTAAATGCAAAACCTAGTAACTCAACCATGTCCCAGATCTGAGCTCAAGAATATTTATAAGAATATACTAATATTTTAACATCCAACACATAAAATCCACATTGTTTGGCATCTGATAAATGAATGATATCAGGCATGTAAAGAGGTGGGAAAATGTCACCCATAATAGGGAGAGAAACCGATTGATTGAAACTAATCTAGAACTGACACAGATGTAAGAATGGTCAGACAAGGACAGTAAATGTTTATTGTGACTATATTCCATATATTTAAGAAGCTAGGGGAAAGATGGAACCTCCTGTCTGAGTTGAAATTGTGGGGAGGAAAACTAGGGTCTCTGGTCAAATGTATAATGGATGGGATTAACAGGAGACTGGAGATTACATACGAAGAGATTAATGAAGAGAAGACATAGTGATAGAAAACACAGAGGTGAAAAAATAATTTAAGTAATGACGAGCACATCAGTGAGCTGCAGGACATCTCCAAGTAGCCTTATGTATAATGGGGAAATCCCAAAGAGCAGGGAGAGGATGTGAAGAAATATTTCAGAGAAAAGAAAAGTTGTTTTCAAGAAGCCCAACAAACCCCAAACGTGAAAAACACAAGGAAAACTAAGCCAAGGTACGTTAAAATTAAATTGTCCAGCACCAATAATAAAGAGAAAAACCTTAAAATCAACCAGAGAAAGAAGGCACATTATATACAGAGTCACCAAGAACAAGGATGGCAGCAGATATTTTACTGGAAATAATGCAAAAGAGAAGATAGTTAACTAACATCTTTTGAGTACTGGAAGAGAAAAGTATGTAGAGAAGCATATTACAAAAATTATTTTAATATTATAAATATTATTTTAATATTATAAATATTATTTTAATTATCTAACCCCTTTTGAAAGATAATTAACTTTTTAAACAAATAAGATACAGATTTAGGATGGCATTCATAACAGAGACTTAGAAGAAGTGTTACAATAACACTTGTTATTATAAAATTGAATAGTTTCTTGGCAGGAGATGATTAAGAGATATTCTTTAACTTAATATGCAACTTTTATAGAGATTTTAACCTGGGTAGTAAAACACTTATTTACTTACTGTCAGAAGAAATAATAACTATTTATATATTTGTCATAGGATATCTACTTGTATAATATTTAATTTGTGTATTATATTTGAAACTTCTTTTTTTTGCAACTCTGGGAATTTAACCCAGGGGCTTGTGCCTGCCAGGCAAATGCTCCGCCACTGAACCCTACCCCCAGCCCTGACTTTGCTGCTCTTGTTATAATTAACTGAATAGTACTAGAATTCTTTAGAATTAGGAAAAGAATCACCTATTTTTTCACCTACATTTAAAAATAAGTGATTAATTAGTAACACCTCACACCTCAATGCAGAATAATAATAATAATAACTACTACTATTATTATTATTTTGTAGACTGCTACCCCATCCCATACTATAACATTAGGGGATCCAAAGATATTCAGTAGGATGCTCAAGTCTTGGTGGAGTATGAGTAAGACAGACCTTGGAACCTTTGCTCTTTCTATAAAGGATCCCAGTACAACATTATTATTTCCACTTTCCAGATAAGTAAGTACAATTCTGCAGTGTAAGTGTGATATATGAAGGTTGCTATTCTCTTTCTTACAATGCTTGGGTGAAATTATATATCAGAACACTAGAACAAAATAATATGTTATAGCCTATTCATCCATGTGCTCGCTGGCCCCTAAGTCTGGTCCAAATGGAAATACAGTTATTCCTGGTTTTTGGAAGTGATTGGTCTCTCCCCATACCAAAATCTTTGGTTGCTCAAGTCCCTTACATAAAATGTCATAGTATTTGTGTGTAACAGTAACATATGTACAACCTGCTCTGTACTTTCAGTCATTTGTGTAGTACCTAATACAATGTAAATGCTATGTAAGCAGTTGTTATACTATATTACTTAGGGAATAATGGCCCAGGAAAAAGCCTGTGCCTGGTCAGTAGAGATGCAATTTTCCCCCTTGGGATATGGATGCAGATCTCCTGGGTATGGACACCAACTGTAAACTAGAAACATAAGGGGTTTCTAAAAGGTAGAAAATAAATTCCTCTAAAATGGGTATATTTGTGATATAAACTGTTACCTTTAATTAAATGAGTATCTTTTATTACTTGTTTAAACCATAAATAAACAGATCTCTAAAACTCATTCAAATGAATTTTGAAATCACCAGACTTTGAGAACCTCACTTTGGTGAGTGAGATCAAATGGGAGACTGGGATACGTTTCTCTCACGGGTAGAGGTTTTTTAAATCTCGGATTGTTTTGGAAGACAACCCCATGCATCTGAATTGTTTTGAGATTCACCATTTGAAATGTGGGCCAGTTTACAAATGGGTTAGTTTCTTAAGGTGGCTAAAAATCCTTGCTCCTTATAAAGCACCTTTTCAGGAATTAGACTCCAGACATCTAGATACTATTGAATTTCTAAATTCTAAATATTCCCTTAAGGTTGTAGGAATTAAAATTGACATGGGATGAAAAGTCACCTATCCCAGGATGGCTACGGTGAAGTATTAAACAAAGAGACAAATACAAACATGCTCTGTTTATCGCTGCCACAGCTCACACTAATGTGTGTTACAGGGAGGACTTGACTCTGGGAAAGGCAACACGGATCTGTAAGAGTAATGCAAGCGGTACCAGCACACCCCGGTCAATCTTACTCAGTCCCTGATGACAGCTAGAGCAGGCCTGGAGGAACCTGACAAGTCTCCTTACCTCCTGCAGAACTTTCGACACCCACTGAATATTTCCAAGGAGCCATAGTTCTCCTTTCATCATGAACTTGGGGCTTTGATTTCCTACCTTGCTCCTACCTGTCTTTTTCCTCTAGCTAGATCTTATCATCTACACCTTCCACTACTGGTTGTTCCAAACCAATTAGGTAAAAAGGAACCTTTATCACCATCAGTCGTGTGTGTGATTTTTGCCTTGCCCCTTTCCCCACCCTATCAAGAACTCATTTACTGTGGATGCTACTGAAATCCTGTTAGGCTGTATGACAGACTCATCTGGAAGACTTGGAGCCAGATCTTCTGGGTTCAGAGCTGACCCTCTTATTTATGAGTTGTGTGGTTTGGGTTATCTGCTAGCCCTCTCTGATTCTGATTCCTCACTGGGAAAAGAATAAATATGCTAATACATGTGAGGTTGTGACAAGGGTAATATCCAATTGATGTATCCATGAACATTCTATGTATACATATGTATAAATGTTTTTCTTGTAGAACATTATTAATAGCTATTATAACTCAATCACCCTTTATATAATTATTAAATATCATTATTGATCATGGTGATTAATAGTCATTAAAATTAACTTTTTCAGTATACAACCGTATTTATGGATTTAGATTAGGTTGGCCTGGCAGGGCAGGTCTTCTCTGCTGTCTTAGACTTTTCTTTTTTTCTTTTTTTATGTGGGTACCGGGAGTCAAACTCAGGACCTCATGCTTGCCAGGCAGGGGCTTATGCCACTGAGCCATATTACAGGCCCAGATTTTTCTTTTTAAAAGAATTTTATTAGTATATTTTTGTAGTACATAATGTTTACATCCTTGTGTGGAGTCGGTGCATGTATATAACACATTTTAATTCCTTCTTTCATCCTTTTTCCCTTCCTTCCCTCCCCTCTAGCTCCTGATTCCCTTCCCATTTGAGAAATATCTATCTTCCTACTTTTCATCATCTATCTTTTATTTTTTTCTTTATTTATAATTTGGGTTTCTCATATAAGAAACCATGTGATATTTAAGCTTCTGTGTCTGATTTATTTCTCATAACATTATGATCTCAAAGTGCGTCCATTTTTCTGCAAAGGACTCTAGCTTATCCTTCCTTATGACACAGTAGTACTCCATTGTGTATAAATATCACATCTTCTTTATTCATTCGTTTGTTGATGGACATCTAGGCTGCTTCCAAGATTTAGCTATTGTGAATTATGCAGTTATAAATAAGGGTATGCATGTATCTCTGTAATATGATGTCTTCAACTCTTTGTTTTAGGAAGATACCTAGAAGGAGGATAGATGGGTCGTACAGAATTTCTAGTGTTAGTGTTAGTGTTTTGAGGAATCTCCATACTGATTTCCACAGTGGTTGTACTAGTTTACACATTTGAAAACGTTTCTGCCTGAAGACCCATGCCTCAGGCATTTTATATAAATGACCACTAGATGGCAGCATGACACCAACCACGGAGTGGAGGAGCCAGGTCCCAGCTATGGACCTCAGAAAGTCTCAAAGTGGGAGGAAAAATCAACCAGAAGGGCTACTTTCCTGGACTGCACTGATAATAAAAGCTTCTGAATCCTACATGGAAAATTTTATACTTAAAATACTCCAAGTTCATAGAATCTTGCGAAAAACAAAAACAAAAACAAAACCTACCGAAGTTGTATGGAACAAGAGGAATATTCCAACTTTAGATTGTTTGGGGTAAACTAGCTATAGCAATTGATTCTACCTCAGGTATTTCATCGTCAAGTTACTATCTCTTCCACTGTGTGACAGCTCAGTTGAGTCACAGAGCAACTGATCTTAGAACTCTAGTGGCCTTTACAGGTTAGGCGAACGCAAATGCCCTTAGCAGCTGGGCAGGTAGCAAAGTATGTGAAGCAGCTGGGTTTCAATAGGGAGTACTGTAGTATGGATTGTTTGGACTACAGTGGTTGTTCCCCCACAGGCATTTAAAAAATAATAATTCTAAACATTCAGTGGAAGAAACAAAACCTCTATATAGGGCACAGTCAGGCTTCAGGCCCTCACAAAAGAAGTCAAAGATAGTGTCAATTCCCCTCTAGAACATTCCTTATGGATGATGTTTACACGTTCTGGTGATAGGGAATCGCTCTTATGTGGTCATCCAGAGCATATTATACCTTTTAGAAAATAATTTTTTTACAGTAAGCCAAGTCTGTAGCATTTCCATGTGTTAGTCACAGTCTCGTTTTTGAAGCAACATAGAATGTGTCCAACTCCATTTTTTAAAACAGCTCTCGTGCGCCGCGGCAGGCCTTTTTAGCTGAAATCTCCCCTGATCCTTTAAATCAGCCCTCATAAGGCCTTTTGTCCTTTGCACTTTTGAATGAGGTCTTAATAATAGTTTACTGTGAACTCTGGCATCCAGTTCTGGTTTCAGGAGCTGAGATCTGGTCTCACCAGCATGGAACAGGGAAGTGTTGCTCTTTTCCTACGAGTGGGTATTTCAGTTTTATACACTTTGCCTAAAGTTGTGTGAGTTTAGTCAGAAATTGTGTTTCCAGGGTTAGGTTACAATGACACTAGTTTCTAATTTGAAATTGAGGAACAGATGTTTTGAAACCTAAATGAATGATTTAGTTTGTATTCTTATGGAATTTGTCCTAGCTCATTTGAGACCATGGTTCCTTCCTGTCAATGGTAAGTTTGATCTTCATTCTGAAATCTATCTCTGTTAACTATGGCTTTGAAAAATACTCTTGTAACACACATACACACACACACACAGATCCTCCTGTGGGCCAAATCACTTAATATTGTGAAGAGAACAGGCCAAGGAGGCTAAACTCGAAGATGCTCTCATGGAAGCCTCCACTCTTTGGTTTTTTTTGCAGCACTGGTGACTGAATCCAAGACCTTTATCACTGAACTACATCCTCAGCCCGTTTTGTTAAATTTCTTTTTTATATTGAGACAGGGTCTCACAAAGTCACTAAATTGCCCAGATTGTGCTGAACTTTCGATCCACCTGCCTCAGTCTTTGAGAGTGCTAAGATTACAGGTGAGCCCAAGGCCTTTGTTCTTAACAAATGTGCACTGGTTCCCCCATGATCTTATGCTGCCCTAGATACTCCACGGACAGTGTCGGAAATGACGCCTGCCCTCATGGAGCTTGTGTTTGTCTTGATTCTGATCCTAGGACTGAAGACAGCCAGGAATGCTAGTGCCACGGGAAACATTCCTGAGACAATTTAGTTCTTCCTTCAATGCTGGAAGCCTTGGGTAGGGGAATTTGTGTCCTATAAAGATTTCTACAGAACTTTTTGATAATGTCTATTAGCACCCTGCTGATATTTTTATTTCAAGCTCTTAGCACCTAGAGTTTCTCTTTTTCTTTTTTTTTTTTTTTTTTGGTCTTTCTTTTACTTATCGCTCCAGGTGTTGCAGTTTCTCCTTTATTCTTTAGTCAGAATAACCTTCTTTTTTCATATCAAAAAGACTGCTTCTCTATAATTAACTTCATTTTTGCTTAATAACATTGTTATTTGGTATTATATAAGTAATAATGATGGTGAAAAAACTTAAGAAAAGTAAAAAGAAAAAACAAATCATGTGTAATTTAATCATGCAGGAAAATAGCTAAAATATTCCTGTGCAGCGTTTCATCCGATCCATGGGGCACAGGTATATGTATGTTTGTAAACTAATAATCATAAGACACATTTTATAACTTGTTTCTTTCACATAATATATTGTAAATTTTTTTTACTAAAAATTCCTTATATTTGTGGTATATTTGTGTGTGTAGGTGTGTTTGTGAGCACATGCATTAAGACTTTGTTGGAAAGATTGTGTTAGTCTTGTAAAAAATAAATAGCTAAGTTTCTCTTTTTTTCTATGCTGTTCAGCAACTTGGAAAACTTACTACTAATTCAAGAAGCAGCATCTGAAATTTCAATAACTATTAAAGACATTAAAAGTTGTCAAATAATTTTATCTTTCAGGGTCCACCATTGTCAGAGTTTTATGGCTAAGTTTTTTTTTTTTTTTTTTTTTAACATTTTGAGGAAGTGATATGATGAAAGCCACCTCTGAAAAAGTCCTACCTATGACTGCATGAGGCTTTGGGGGGACATCTAAATACAAGCCATAACATATGTGAACCTATAAAGATTGCATTGTTAAAATGCACAGAGCTTCTTTGTCTATATGGATATTTATTTATTTAACATTCCTGAGATTCAAGAAGGAAGACAGATCCAATTTTTAGTGGTAAATCTGCATGTGTTGTCCTGAAAGGATGTGATGTAATGACAAACTTTAATTTATACCTGGTGTTTATCCCATACTTGAAAATGGAGGAATAGAAGTGTCCAGGTTGAAGTGAACAATAACTATAACCACTTGAGACAATAAGTAGATTTTAAATTTTGTAATATTAGTTTCTTTGGTGTTTTTAATTTCTGCACTGATAAAATTACTATAGTTACAGTGATAACCAGTCCATATTTTTTTGTTTTTATTTGTTTGTTTTTCTCCTGAGAAGCTGACTGGGAACAAATATTATTCTTGCTTGAGCTAACCAGTTAGTTGATGGGCAGATGATTACATGAGATGCTGAAGCAGTAAGAGGAAGCAGTTCTTTTACATGACAGCCCAGTTCATTAGACATAACAATCCAAGATAGAAAAGGGGAAAAATAGGGCCAGTGATACAGCTCAGCGGCATAAGTGCCTGCCTGGCAAGTGCAAGGTCCTGAGTTCAAACCCCGGTACCCGCATAAAAAAAAAAAAGAAAAAGGGGGAAAAATAGTTACCAAGCTAGAGAACTAAGGTTTCCATCAAGAATTATGCTTATGATTTTATCTCTAGCTATATTCTAGAGGATGGACGGGGGACTTGTGGCTCCGTGAGGGACAGAAGGGCTTCGCTGGAACCCAGTGTGTGTTGGTTATTCTCCACTCACCCTTTCTGACCTCCATCATTTCCCATTCCAGAAATTCTCAGCCTTGCCTGTGCTGTAGCATTTAGCTTGCATTTAGTCAGTGGGAGCAGGAGACGGAGAGACAGGAGAAAGAGCATGGGTTATGCATTCAGTACCTCCTCCTTCAGGGCACTTTCTGAAAATGGCTGGACCTTTAGGATGAGCTCTCCTGTAAAGTCTCTCTTTGAAGGTTCCAACTTTTACAGGCCTCAGTGACAGGGTCCCTTGTTTTTTATTTCAGTCTCAGGGTGCAAATGGCTTCCTGCTTGCTCTTGCTGATTTGGGGTGCTTCCCCAAGTCTTGTTGGTTCCTAAATCTCACTCACTTCAGGAAACAGTCCCTTTTCAAAACTCTTCAGTTAAACACTGTTGAATATGATTTTTCTTGCCTGAATCACACATTTAGTACAATCAAGCAGAAAATTTAACCTAGAACTCATGTGGCATTGTATCTTTTCACTTTAATTCTTATTAGTGTCCTTTTTAATGAAAAAAAGGTTAATATTTTAGGAATATCAACTTACCCCAGCTGGCAAGAAAGATGAACAGGGAGTTAGGACATTGTTTTCTATATCTGTCACATTTAATTCTTTTATCTCTGGCATGTTTACCTGTATTTTCATGATTCCTTAAAGAATGTCTTCCACGCTTTTTTGTTTGTTTGTTTGTGTTTTGCACAACATTGTCTTTTACTGCTTCTAAGTCATTTTAAATTCAGATACAATTCTTTCGCATAGTCTCAGTTATTCATGTAATAGCAATCATTTACTGATTGGCCCCGCTGTGCCAGCCACTGGACAGGACAAAGAAGAGGGTTGAAAGACACAGCCCAATCTCCGCAGATCTTGTCTAGTGGACGAACTACAGATTAAGAATAAAGTAGATGTTAAAGAACACTACAGGGCCAGTGACATGGCTCAGCAGCATAAGTGCCTGCCTGGCAAGCGCGAGGTCCTGAGTTCAACTCCCGGAACCCACATAAAGGAAAAAAAGGGCCGCTGATATCGCTCAGCGGCACAAGCACTTGCTGGCAAGCGTGAGGTCCTGAGGTCGACTCCTGGTACCCACGTAAAAATAAATAAATAAATAAATAAATAAATAAATAAATAAATAAAATAAAGAACACTGCAATGAATGGCTGCTACTTTAATTCTATGACAAAGAAATACATGCAAGAATACCATCTACAACATACCACCTTTAAAGACGTACCATTCACAAGGAATATCTTTAAGCATTAAAATAAGGTAATCTTAAAGTGGATGACTAGCCACCCTCCAGAAGAAATTTAGTTGTATTTGTTCATTTGACAAGTGCATATTTTGTTGAATACTTACTGTATGTTAGGCAATATGATAGATTAGAAAATGCAAGGAATCTAAACCTACATCCATTCTCTAGAAGTTCACAGTCTAATGTTCCAAAAATGAACTCTGAGGATGATCAGTAGACTTTATAAAGAGTAAAACTGCCTTAAAATAAGTGTCTTTGAGCACATTTAAAAATAAGTGCATTTGGCTTGGCCCCCAGCAGCAATGACTTTTACTTAGAGCTCAATTGTATTGACATGTAAAAAAAGTGTTTGTATTCAAACATTAAAAATCATTCAGAAGAGACATCCTGAATAAGTACTACAGAAAAAAATCAAATGAAGTATACCTCTTTGTAATATTCATGTTAGCAAGAGAAGCATATATAGAAAAGACAATCAGGGACCTACAAATGGTAAAATGCAACAGAAGAAAATACGTTAGATAAACTTACTTTTATCTACTAGTACCAGATCAGTGATGACAATGCAAAATGTTATCATTAGCAATGCTTAGAACATAAGGTTACATGCCTACTCTTAAAGTATGAGGATGGTCACTAGGTGGCTTTTTCCAAATTGATTTTTCTAAAGGAGTTAAGTCCTTGGTCTAATTTCAGATAAGGAATTTTAGTATCTTTAGTAACGCAGTGTATATTTCATTCCATTATGTGATGCTATGATTCTTTTTTCCTGGACTTTGCTCTTACAAAAGCAAAGATGTCTGCACTGTAACAGATTTTGAGACTGAATTCTTTTTTATTTCTTGGCAGTACATGTTTTTACCAATTTTACAACCCACTTGAACTTCTGTTTGTTCTTTGATTTTAGAATCAACTTGGGTTCCCTCTAAGATTGGAAAAATCATAGACAGCCATAGAATTAAAAAAAAAGTCTAATGAAGTGTACTGAAGATTCTTATCATCATCAAATATCTGTAAATAATGATCCTTTAAATTAACACTCAGTGTGGTTGAATTTGAAATATACTGCTTTAATTTTAGGTGGATCATTTTCCTTTGATAATTTTTTAAAAATAACTTTGTAAAGAAAACAATTGAAAGACATTCTAAGAAAAGCTTACTCTAATTTTTAACTCTAAAAACAGAAACATGAGTCATTTATAAACCTACTTGAGCATTTGTTTCCTAAGTACATGTATTTTTGAGTGTTTGCTGTATGCCCAAGCACTGACATAAATTCTGGGGACTGAACAGAAGTGAGACATATTATTCCTACCATTAACATGCCGTTGTATAGTGGATTTAATTCCTTCAAACTTAGCTTTATAAATATGGTTTAAAAAAAGTATAAGTCAGGAACATGTGGATTATAGGGACCTACATTGTAACCCCGTGAAGGAGGGAAGTGTCTGAAATCAGCTTTTTGTCGTTATTGGCTCCCTTTTGCATTTTTTGCTCAAAGCCGGTTTTAGTATCAGCTCTACCCTCTCTAAGGAAGAAAGGCTGGTGAGGTATTTTGTCTTGGGATTAGGTTATGAGTCATCAAAGAAACATTCTCAACCAAAGATTTGTGGAACTTGGGTGTCAAGAGTTGGCAACACCCAGCTGCCTCCTCTTTAGTAGACTAATTAGTAATGTTGTGTGTCAGAAGAAAAAGATACGGGAAAAATTCTGCCAAGAAATGTAATGGGAACTTTCCTCCTTTGGCTTTTCCCATGAACTGTCCTAATTATTTGTAATAGGGTACTAGTTGTATACTGGGAGGAAGGGAGCAAACTGAGAAAATTTAAACAGAAAAGATAATCTTACATTTGGGGAACTTTTGACCTGGGTGATGCCATCACAACTGTGGGCACCAAGAAGGCATAAGGTTTTCTGTGGGTCTCTGGGCCAGAGGGGCTTCTGTGTTCTTACTTTCTTGGGATTCCAGGGAGGCCATAACTACCTAAATTGCTGCAAGAGCATCAACGTGTTCTCTAATGAAAGTAAATAGGCCTACTTCTAACTTCCTACGAATAGAAAAAAGGACTTCACTGTCTTTCTCTGCAGGGATTGGTAGTGATAGAAGTAAATCCAAGCAACTTTTTCTTAAGAAGTCAATATTTTTTTTAAATTCAAATATTCATAATTTTTATCTTCATTCTCCGGAAAAAACTGACTAAATTAATTTAAAGTAGAGTAGTATCCCCAACCTACTTTGGGTGCAGCAGAGAACACAAATCTAAAAACAGGAAATGACAAAAGACTATGGTGATATTTCTCTTTAAAAGGTGGGCCATTGAATCATTTGGATTGTACGAACTTGTGCAAAGGGTCCCTGTTAATGGAAGAGAAAAATATGAATGTGCTTCTTCTGAAATAATTTTATCTGAACTTTAAAAAAAAAACCTATACTCACAACAAAGTTTTATTCATGAAAGCAAAATGGTTTTGACTTTATGCTGATACACATTTTCTTGTAATTAAACTGTTAGGGAAATTAGGTTACTGCATTTCAGTGACACTTTCACCTAGCTTGGAAATGCTTATACTAGAGGTATGGCATATTTGGTAACCTGAAATTTAAACTTAATTTTGCTATAGATTATCTATGAGATATTTGTTATTGAGAAACTCATTTATATTAATCCTTCCCTGCAAAATTCTATCACTTTTTAATTGTTACTGATATCCCCATTATAATTAGAGCAGAGCTTCAACTTTACTGAGATTACAGGAGTAATCCTATGATCTTTTCTCCAGGCTTTTCTCCCTAAAAGATGCCAAATGCTTTAAAAATTGATCAAGTTGATAAACATATTATACTGGGAAGACCTCACCTACCGCTGATGTACAGGCATCTCTGGGGATCTCTCTCCATCAGTTTATCACCCCATGATGGTGCCTAGATGCAACTTATTAAACAGGAAAGAAAAATGTCACTTAAAGTGGGTAACAGGAGGTGTGAGGAAGAGGTGATATAATTATCCGGATTGGAACGTGACCAGTACATTCACACCACAGCTACAAACACCAAGATTAAAATCATTCCTTTTCTAAATGGAGTACTTGGACTTGGAAAGGCAAAAAATAAACAGGAGAGGTTTAGGGGGCTGATAATTGTTTGAAAGACAATGTTTTTATACTGCTAACATGAGTTTTAGAAGCCTATTTACTCTTATTGTGTGGTTGGTTTTTCTCATTCATTTATGCGTAATTCTCATGCTGCTTACTGCTTTGGACATAGAAGAAATCAGAAAAAGTTTCGTTGAAAACTACTCGTTAAGTGGTTTGGGGAATCTACTGTGTTATTTCAGGCACTAGCTATTTTCAAAGATGAAATAAAATAGGGCCTGTGAAATCAATAAGATTATAAAACAACTGGAGCTTTGTCAGTGGGTAAAGGATATGTTGATGAATAGATCACCTTTTCTTCATAGCCCCATTCCTGCTTTCCTGCTGTTCTTCCTGAGAAAAATTCTTAATCAATCACTTTAACACAAACCTCAACCTGGGGTCCATTTTGGAGAACAAAGCCTATGACAGGTGGTAGGGAAGATTCATAACTGGACTCTTAAGATCTACAGGTTTAAAAATCTAATTATTGAAGGCAATAGGCACCAATATGTAGACGTTCATTAATAAGCCCCAAAGGAACAACCATAAATATAATAGGTTAAAAAGGTAAATAATAGCAATAATTTATATTTAAAAATAAAAAAACAATTAAGAACCATGATCAACTCAAGATAATATTACCAATATATTGATAACAAACCATAATTCTTGAAAATTGCAAGCAATACTTTATATGCTTGTGTATATAGCAGGAATCTTACAACACTGTGAAAGTGTATAACAATCAGGCCTCTTAATAAAAAAATTAGTAGAATTCTCAGTAAGCTCCAACACACTACTTATATTAGGCATTAATTAGTCACTTAGAGTTACTAGTAGTGGTCTTGGTCATATCTTGCAGTGAAAGTTTGTATAATTGCACATAATTTGTTCATAGGAATCCAAGAAACAGATTTCCATTTTATTTTTTATTTTTTATTCTATTTTATTTTATTTTTTATGTGGGCACCAGGAGTCAAACTCAGGACCTCGTGCTTGCCGGGCAGGCACTTATGCCACTGAGCTATCTCACCGGCCCCAGATTTCCATTTTAAAAATGCCTTAATGTCTCATTTTACTTGAGGTAGTACTAAGGACTATACATTAAAAATTATTGATCATGCCTCCATCTCCTTATCCACAAAAATAGCATAAGAAAATTTATAAATTACTTCCAAGATGAATCATAAGGCAATCGTTCTCCCTTATCCATGGTTTTGCTTTTTGCAGGTTTTTTTTTTGTGTGTGTGTGGGTACCAGGGGTCCAACTCAGGATCTCACGCACCAGCAGGCACCCAGGCCCTTTTCTCGTATGTGGGTACTGGGAGTCGAACTCAGGACCTCGCGCTTGCCAGGCAGGCACTTACGCCACTGAGCCATCTCACTGGCCCACTTTTTGCAGTTTGAATTACCCACAGTCAACTGTGAGACCACATCACATGACTGTCATTGTAATATATTCTTATAATTGTACATTAGATATAATATTTTATATATATGTATACATTTGGTACTATCTACAGTTTCAGGCTTTCCTGGGAGGGGGTGTCTTAGATCATATCCCATACAGATAAAAGGGGAGTGCTACACTAATAATGACACTAATAGCTACCACTTATTTCTCATTATTATTATTGGTGATATTTATACATTTTCTGTAATCTTTGTAACTGCTAAACCACATAGATTTTATTATGCTTATCATGAAGATGGGAACATTGAGGTTTGTGGGCATCAAATATGCTATCACAGGTAACGCAAGTTAACACATATGATCTGGCCTTATCTTCATGCTTTTCCCACAAACACGTGCCTGTCAAAGTTTTGGTATTTTACTGGTCAGTCCTATATCCATATACAAAGTAGAAATGAAGATATACCAGCAGTTTCTGTTTAATGAATCTATATCATTTTATTTCCTAAAAGCTAAACTTTGGGTTATGATAATTTGCAGAATTTTGATAATCAATATATACTTTTTAAAAGTCACCTTTATTCTCTCTGAGAAAGTTAATATAACATTAACCTGAGTTAATGTAGAATGTAACCAATTTACATTCATAAGTCTATAGCATAACCTTTGAAGGGATATTAAACTGGGCATTGTAGCCCATTTCTATAATCCCAGCACTGACTGAGGAAGGCTGAGGCAGGAGAATCACAAGTTCAAGTCCTACTGGACCAAGTTAGTGAGACCCTGTCTTAAAATTTTTAAAAGGCTGGGGATGTATCAAAGATCTAAATATTAAAACAAAAACACTCAATTTACTGGAAGAGAAAGTAGGTAGAAATCTTGAAAACATAGGTATAGGCAGACAACTCATGAACAAAACCCAAACTGCATGGGAAATACTTCAAAGAATCAACAACTGGGACCTCATCTTCTTAAAAAGCTTTCACACATCAAAAGAAATCACCAACAGAGTGAAAAGACAACCCACAGATTGGGAAAAATTTTTAGCCAATAGTCCCTTAGAGAAAGGACTTCTATCTAGAACATATAAAGAATTGAAAAAAATCAAAACCCCCAAACTCAAAGACCCAATCCAAAAATGGCTAACTGAGATGAATACAACACTTCTCAGATGAAGAAATCCCAGTTGTTGATTCTTTGTAGTATTTTCCATGTGATCGAGGTTTTGTTCTTGAAATCTTCGCCTACACCTATGTATTCAAATGTTCTACCTATTCTCTCTTCCAGAAGATTTAGTGTTTCTGTTTCAATATTTAGATCTTTGATCCATTTTGATTTTAGGTGAGAGACATGAAGAATCAACAACTGGGATCTCATCCTATTAAAAAGTTTTTGCAAAGCAAGAGAAATTAGCAATAGAGTGAAAAGATGACCCATAGAGAGGGAAAAAATTGTAGCCAGTTGACCCTCAGACAAAAGACTAATATTTAGAACATATAAAGAATTGAAAAAAGTCAGACCCCTGAATTTAAAGACCCAATTCAAAAATAGGCATCTGAAATGAATACATAGCTCCTGAGTCATGAGTTTGGTAGGTTTCAAAAAATAAGTGATGATGGTTGTAAATTCAATGACAGGGGCATTCAATATCCTCTCCTCAGAGAACCTTTCCAAACCACCCACTGTAGTGACTACAGTGTCATTTCTTGTACCAGAGAACTCTACTCTCCATTATCCCATTTTTTGTTTTATAACCTTAAAGCACCTGACATTATCTTATTTGTTGATTAAATCTGTATTTATAGCATACCCATTATGTACAAGGAACAATTTTAAGAATATGTGTATGTAGTATTGAGCAAAACAGAGAAAAGTACTGTATCCATGAGTGCATATACCTATTAATTGTCTGACACATCTTCCTTTTGTAGAGGTTTTATTATATTCTCAGCAAAGACACATAGATAAGTGTTCGTTAAATTACTGTACTAGGGTAAGTATAAACCTGAAAACTTGAATGAACAGGTTTTTTAAAAATAAGCTATTGAGCTAAAATTCAGTTTTGCCCCCATTTTCATTCCCATGACCCCACAGAAACCAAAAGTAACTAGCTGCAGCCTTCCTCTTTAAAGCATAACTTTACTGAAAAGCATTTGAGGATATCATTTCCCTTATTATGGTTTTACAAGATACAGGATGATGCATAGGCATTGTAAGTGTTAGATAGTTTAGACTAAATGACAATCTATGATTCCGTGGTATCTGGGGTTGTGGTCATTGGGTGGTATAGTGAAGAGGTCCCTAAACTTCACACAGATGACCTTGATTCAACTCCCAAAGCTAGTGCACACTAACTGGTTATTCTGTGACAAATAACGTAAGTCCTCTAAGTCAAGGGTTAGTACATGAAAAATGCAGATAATCTCAGCTGAATAAGCTATTGTACCAGTGGGTGTAAGCAAAAGAAAAATGTGCCAGAAAATATTAAAGCTCTGATTCTTGGCCAGAAGGACACAAATGTAACTTAATGTTTTTATAAAGTACAGAGGGTAGAAAACATTCAAAATGAGATCTGCATTGCTAAGATACCATCTTTTACACTCAGAAATACCAGAGTGTTGTTGAGTGTACAACATAAATGTAAACTGGATCTGGCTTTATTTTTTATGTTACCATTTTTTTATTAGTACATTTTTTTTTGTGTGTGGGTACCGGGGATTCGACCTCAGGACCTCGCGCGCCAGCAGGCGCCCGTGCCGCTGAGCGATATCACCGGCCCCTTTTTCGTATGTGGGTTCCGGGAGTCGAACTCAGGCCCTCGTGCTTGCCGGGCAGGCGCTTAAGCCGCTGAGCCATCTCACCAGCCTATTAGTACATGTTTGCCATACCTAATGAATACATTCACCCTAAGAAGTTGGTACATGTACATATTGCATTGTAATCCTTTTTACTTCTCCTTCCTTTCCCCTCCTTATCATCTCTAGATCCTCTTCCCATTTGTAAATGATCTATCTCCCTGTTTCCTATTATCTGTTTTATATTTTGCTCTTTATTTATATTTTGGGTTTCTCATAAAAGAAAATCCATGCTATATTTATACTTTTATGACTAATTTATTTCTTCTTAACATTATGGTCTGAAGGTGTATCCATTTTCCTACAAGTGATTCAATTTATCCTTCTTGTGCCTGAGTGGTACTCCATTGCATTAATATACTGAATTTTCCATACATATTCATCTGTTGATGGACATATAGGCTGCTTTCAAAACTTAGCTATTATGAGTTGTGCTGCTATAAACATAGGTATGCATACATCAGTGTAAAATGATGACTTTAACTCTTATGGGAAGATACCTAGAAGGTGAATAACTGGGTTGAACTGAATTTCTAGTTTTAGTTTATGAGGAATCTCCATACTGATATTTAGTGGTTACACTAGTTTACATTCCCACCAACAATGTATAAGGGTTCCTTTCTCCCCATATCCTTGCCAGCATTTGTTGTTTTTTGAGTTCTTAATGATAACTATTCTTTCTGGAGTTGGAAATGACTTTAGTCTTAAGAAAACAGACTGCAGATCACAGGAAGATTTAAAGAAGGATAGCCTTAACCAAGAATATCTTTTCTTTTCGTGTGTCTTACGATCAGATACCCTAATGGTAGAAAAGTTTAAGTTCCGTAACAATCAGCATATACCCGACTGAGATATATAACATATGAATTACTTTAAATAAAACAAGCACAGATTCTAACTCAAAAGGTGGAATGAACCTGAACATAATTTTTTTCCTTTTCAGGGGTGTGTGCATGCTCAGGAGCAATTGAGATGACCTTAGTCATTCAGTGACATTGAACATCTGCACAAATAGGAAGTGAAGACTAAGGCTGAGTTGTAATTAGTTGGATTACTTAACCCATGCTCCAACAAATGTGCAAGCTTCTCATCAAAGGCTCCTGAGCTTATTTGTTAAGGCACATGAGAAAATCTCTGATCAGTTACCAACTGTCCACTAAGGCGAGTAGAGACTTCAGTGGCTGCACATAACAACACAGACCACAGGATTAACCTAAGAAATTTACTTTAAAGCAAATGAACTAATCTTAACAACAGCAACAACAGACTAACCCCGTACCAAACCATTGAGGAACATCTGAGTTCATATGTTTTTATATTATTTTATTTAAAATGCCTAGTTTTTAGCAAGATACTACAAGACATATAAAAGGAAAGTATGGTCACTACACAGCAAAAAAGAATAAAAAAAACAGTCAATTAAATTTATCCTTTAAAAAGTGCATCTGTTGTACTTATTAGACAAAAACAATAAATCAGTTATTATATACATACATGTATGTTTTCAAAGAATGAAAGCAAACTATATCTAAAGAATTAAAGTAGTGTGTGAGAATAATGTCTCACCAAATATAGGACACCACTACAAAATAGAAATTATAGAAATAACTGATAAAATTTTGGAGTTGCAAAGTATGGTAACTGAAATGAAAAATTCATTGCAGACCTCAATGTTAGATGTGAGCTGGCAGAGGAAGGAATCAGAAAACCATGTAAATAAGTCAATAGAAATCATACAGCAGTACAATTGTTTTCTTCAGTTCTGGAGATTAAACACAGGGTCTTCTCATCATGCTACATCTCTAGCCCCTTTTTATTTTTCATTTTGCAACAGAGTCTCACTAAGGTGCTAATTTGGCCAGGCTCTGGTGGAGCTTGCTATCCTCCTGCCTCAGCCTCCTAGTGCACTGGGGTTACAGGCATGTGCCATAAAATCTCGTTCTAAAAACAGATTTAAAAAAAGAAGAAAAATAAGCAGAACCTCAGAGACAGCAGGGACATCATTAAATGTTCCCAAGTACACAATTGGCATCTAAGAGAGAAAAGAAAGGGGCATAAAGAGTATTTCAAGAAATAACCTCATACTTCCTAAATTTGAGGAAAAACAGTGTACATAACCAAAAAATATTCAGAAAACTCCAGGCAGAATAAACTCAGAGAGAAACAATTACATGGTAGGGAAACTCTCAAAAGAGAAAGAAAGAATCTCGAGAGTAGCAAGAGAAAAACGACTCATCACATACAAAAGGATGATCATATTAACCGCTGTCTTCTTAACAGAAACCATGTGAAACAGAAGGCTATGGAATGACATATTCAAAGTACTGAAAGATGAAAGAATACCAATCAAGATTTTCTATCCATGATCATAATTCTAGCAGTTGGTAAGTTGAGGCAGGAAGAATACAAGTGTGAATTCTTCCTGCGAAGCTTAGTAGGAGTCTGTCTCAAAATACATAAAAATTTTAAAAGGGGTGGAGCTGTAGCTCAGTGCAAAGGCCCTGGGGCCAATCCCCAGTACCAGGAGGAAAGGGAAAAAGAAAGAGGTACTATTCAGCAAAACTATCCTTCAAAAATAAAATGCAATTTATGACACTCCAAGACACACAAAAACATAGAATTATAACAGCACTCATAAACTACATAAGAAAATTAAAGACAATAAAATGTATTTTTGCTTATAATCATTTTATTCTGTTATCAGATTTAAACACAGGTCAAGGCAATAGTTGAAAAACTGTGCCGATGGAATCATAATGTATAAAATATAAAATATATAAAAATGAAGGGGTAAAGAACGGAACTCCATCAGAGCAAAGTTTTTATACGATATTGAAATTTTATATTAATCTTACATAGATAATTTTACGCTAAGAGATTGAAATTCCCAGGGCAACCACTAAGAAAGTAGCTTTACGGGCCGGTGAGATGGCTCAGTGGCATAAGCGCCTGCCTGGCAAGCGTGAGGGCCCGAGTTCGACTCCCAGAACCCACATATGAAAAAAGGGCCAGTGATATCGCTCAGCGGCACGGGCGCCTGCCGGCACGTGAGGTCCTGAGGTCGATCCCCGGTATGAACACACACACAAAAAAAGAAAGTAGCTTTAAAAATATAATCAAAGAATTGACATCGTAATTAAAATGACATCTCAAAACTACCTATTTAACTCAAAAGAGTGCAGTATTGGAGGAATAGAGGAATTAAACAAGTAGCAAAATGGAAGACATAAATCTTATCAATATGACATTAGCTCTAAACAGATACTCCAAAAAAGGTTGGCTGCATGAATTAAAAAGTATTATCCAACTATCTGCTATGTAAAAGAGAAATGCTTTATAATCAAAGAAAGAAGTAGGTTACACTGGGCATCGTAGTGCATGTCAGTAATTCCAGCACTCGGGAGGCAGAGGCAGGAGGATTGCTGAGGCTACATAGTGAGTTCAAGGCCACCTGAACTACATAGCAAGATCCTGTCTCAAAAAGCCCCCCGCCCTGAAAAAAGAATTAGGCTAGAAAGTAAATGATAAGAAAAGATATACCATACAAATAGTAATCCATGAGAACTAAGGTAGTTATGTCTATCATGTTACATTGTATTACTCTGAAACAAAGATAAAAATTGTTACTAAAAACAAAAAAGGACATCTTGTAATACTAGTCAATCCATCGGGAGGAAAAACAATTAAAAACATCTATGCATCTAAAAACAAAGCTCCAAAATATGTGAGAATAAAGAAAAAATATATATATATAAAATGCATAAAAATGGTTGTGAACTATAGCCACCCTCCTGCACTCTAAAATATTACACTCATATCAATACAAAAAAAGAAAAAGAAAAAAAAGAAAAATCTCATAGAACTGAAGGAAGAAACAGATAATTCAACAATAAGAAGTGCCGAAGACTTCAACGCCCCAATTTAAATAATGAATAGAACAACTAGACATAAAATTGACAACAGTATAAAAGACTTGAACAGTAATATAAATTAAGAAGACCTAACAGACATCTGTTGGACACTCTGTCTAACCGAAGAAGAGATACTCTTCTCAACTGTGCATGGAACATTCTCCACGATAGCTGTATAATAGGCCATAAAACAAGGCTCAATAAATTTGAAGGAGTAAACTCTTACAAAGTACATTTTCTCATTGCAGCAGAATGAAATTAGAAATTACTAATAGAAGGAAATTTGAGGAATTCACAAATATATAAACATTTTTTTAAAGCACACTCAAATTGGTTCAAAGAAGGCATCCCAGGGAGCTTAGAATGATGTACTTTAAAATGAGTGAAAACCAATATTAAGATTTGTGAGATGCAGCACATACTTCAAGGGAAATGCATAGCTATAAATGCTTATGTTATGAGAGAAGAATTTTAAATCAATTATCTAAACCCCCACCTTAAAAAAGTACAAACAGAAGACAAACTAAATGCAAAGCATGCAGCCTTAAGGAAATAACAGTACAATGAATTATAGAAAAATAATAGAATTTAAAAAATGAAAAGCATGTTCTTTGAGACAGCTAGCAAAACTGGCATACTTTTAGCTAAATTGACCAAGAAAAAAAGACAGAAGACTCAATTAATAAATCAGAAATGAAAGAGAAAACATTATCACCAAACTTGCCAAAGAAAAAAGGGTTACAACAAAATACTAAGAATGACAAATTTGGTGGGCTAGATAAAAATGAATCAATTCCTAGAAAGGTCCAAAGAAGTAAAGAGAAATAGAAAATCTGAATAGACCTATGAGAAGTAAAGATTTTTAATTAGAAAATTTAAAACATTTTACAAGGAAAGCTCATAGCTATTTGGCTTTGCTGGCAAATTCTAATTATTATTTAATAATTTTATATTTCACTATTCTTCAAAAAGTACAGTATAAAAGAATAAATTTATTTTGTTGGCTTCCTGTCACTACAACAAATACTTTAAGTAGTCAATTTATGAACAGAAAAGCTTTATTTTGGCTCACAGCTTTGTAGGTCCCAGTCCATGACTAGTTAGTCTTATTGCTTTTGGGTATACGGTGCAGCAGCATGGCATGATGGGAGTGTGTGGTGGAACAAAACTGCTCAACTCATGGCCAAGGAGAAATAAAAAGAGAAGAATGGGCCTGGATTTCTCCATCCCTTTCAAAGGCGTGCCCCCCACTGACCCGAAGACCTCTCCCCAGACCTCATCTCTTAAAAGTTTCAGATTTGATAAATCATTTAGACAAAGATTTATTATTAGCAACTATTGGCAAATGAATCCAGCAATATATGAAATGGATTATGCACTATGGCTATGAGAGATGTATCACAGGAATGGAAGGGTATTTTAACACCTAAAAATGTACAGTCTAATTGCTATTTATACAGAAAATAAAAGACAAAAACTATATACATATGGTCACCTCAATTGATGCAGAAAAAAACAATTGATGAAATACATTTTCTAACAGTAAAACACTCAACAAATGAGGAATAAAACTACCTTCTACCTGATAAAAGTCATTTACGAAAAGAACATAGCTAACATTGTATTTAATGGTAAAAGACTGAATACTTTCCTCCTAAAGTTAAGAGGAAGATAGGATGTCCACTCTCTACACTTCTATTTCTGTACAATTAAGAAAAAAGTAAAATGCATCCAGAATGAAAAGGAAGAATTAAAACTACCTCTACTTTCAGATTACATAGATACACACACACACATCCACTAAAAACTGTTAGAGCTAAAAAAGCTGCAGGATATAAGGCCAATATACAAAACTCAATTTTATTTCTGTATATAAGCAATGAGTAAACCAAAATTGAAATCAAGAAACTAATTCCATTTAAAATATAAAAAAGAATAAACTCTACATAGAATAAATTTTCCAAAGAACTGGAAGACTTCTACACACAAAACTACAAAACATGATTGAAAGAATTGAAGACCAAATAAATGAAAATATACCCTATATTTGGGGTCAGAAGACAACAATATTCTCCAAATTGATTCTAAAATTCAATGCAATTTCTATTAAAATCCCAGCTGTCTTTTTATGCAGAAATTGACCTTAAATTTCATATGAAAATTTAAAGGACTGAGACTAGCAAGTACCATCTTGAAGAATCAGATGTGGTGGCACATGCCTGTAATTCCAGCCCTCTGAGAGGCTGATGCAGAAGGATCGCAAGTTCAAGCTTGGCCTGAGCAGCTTAGTGATTTAGCAAGATCCTCTCTCAAAATTAAAAAAAAAATATATATATATATGTAAAAGGGCTTAGAATTTCACTTAGTGTAAAGGCCTCAGATTCAATTCCCAGTACTGAGGGAAGAGGGATCTTGAAACAGAAGATCAAAGTTGAAGAATTTATATTTTCTTTAAAATTTACCACAAAGCTATATAATAAAAGCAGTGTTGTATTAGCATATGATTAGCATATAGATTAATCATATAGAATTGAATAGAAATAAATCTATAAATCAATAGCAAACTAATTTCAACAAATGTACTAAGCAATTTAGTGAGGAAAAAATAGACATATCAACAGATGATTCTGGGATAACCAAATAACTACATAGAAAAGAATAAAGTTGAACTTCCTACCTCATACCATATGCAAAACTTAACTCAAATGGTTACGAACATTTTTTTAATACCTAAAACTATAAAACTCATAAAAGTAGAAGTAAACTATAGTGATCTCATGCTGGTTTCTTAGATATGAGACCAAGAGTTCAATCAAAAAGAAAAAAATAGATATAGTGAACATCACCAAAATTTGAAACGGATCTCCAAATGACATGGTCAAGGAAATGATCTTATAACACTATTAACAATGGAAACAAAATCTGCAGTAATAGCATAGAATAAGCAAAATAGCTTAAAATTAATAAACCTTAATAGTAATAAAAAGTTCACGAGTAACTAAAAGGAAAAATAGAAGAAGTAAAATTTGAAAAGAAAAGCAGGAGAGAAAAAGGATAAAAATCCAATTAAAGAATAAAAGAAAGTAAATGGATAAGATAAAACTAACAACAACAATAAAAGAAACAAGAAATAGGAAAGAAAAAGAAGAAAATATAAACCAAAGAGTAAAACTACATAAATAAATGGAAAAAAGAAAAACACCAAAAATATAAGAAAACCCCAAAAAACAAACTGAGAAAAAGAGAAGTAAGTCCAAAAAAATCCCTTTACATTGAGGTGTTGCATGAGCAGTTTCTTTCCAGGTCCTGTAGTGCTGGAATCCACCAGATATGGAGGACAGAAAATGAGTCACATGTTGCAGAAAAGACAGCTTCTCTAACAAACGATGCTGGAAAAACTGGATATACACTTTGTCTTAGTTACCTTTCTTGTTGCTAAGACAAAATACCTGATACTCAAAGTTAAAGGAAGACAGGTTTATTTAGAAGAAAGATTTATTTAGCTCACAGTTTGTAGAGGTTTCAGTCCATAACTGGCTGGCTCGAAGGCAGGGTGGCTTGGGAGAGGAGAACAGTTCATGGTGGCCAGAAGTAGCAAAACAAATGAGAGACCTTAACAGCATCTTTCTGCCCCTTTTATATTGTATCTAGGCTGCCGGGGATTAGGATGATGCCAAACCAATAGGTCTACTGATTTAGTAATCACTCGCCCTTAGTCCTAGCATTGCACCATGAATCAATCACAAACTCTAGATTCAGCCACCTCTGAAAAAGCACCATGTATGACTGCATGAGGCTTTGAGGGGACATTGAGACACAAGACATAACACACACGTAAAAGATTTAAACTAGATCCCCATCGCCATTAAAAAAAAAATGGATCAAAAACCTAGATATAAGCCCAGAAACTTTGAAACTGCTGAAACAAAACAGAGGAGGAAAGCTGAAGTCATAAACAGAGGCAAGGTCTTCTTGAATAGGACTCCAATAACACAAGAAATAATAAGATTCAATAAATGGGGCTATATCAAATTAAAACATTTACAGACAAATTAAAACGTCTAAGGGAAATAATCAAGAGTGAAGAGAAAACCCACAGATTGAGAAAAAATCTTTGCCAGCTACTCATCTGACAGAGGACTAATCCATGGAATACATAAAGAATTTAAAAGGCTAACACCGGGCTGGTGAGATGGCTCAGTGGCGTAAGAGCCTGCCTGACAAGCGCGAGGGCCCGAGTTCAACTCCCGGAACCCACATATGAAAAAAGGGCCGGTGATATCGCTCAGCGGCACAGGCGCCTGCTGGTGCGCGAGGTCCTGAGGTCAGCCCCCGGTACCCAAAAATATAAAAAATAAAAAAATAAAAGGCTAACACCAAAACAGTCAAATAGCCCAGTCAGTAACTGGGCAAAATAGTAGAATAAACACTTCTCAAAAGAAGAATTACAAATGGTCAATAAGTACATACATGAAAAAATGTTCAACGTCTTTAGCAATTAGGGAAAATGCAAATCAAAACTACATTGAGATTCCATCCTACGCCAGTTGGAATGGCTATCATCAAGAATACAAAAAACAATAAATGGTGGCAAAGATGAGCAGAAAAGAAACCCTTTTACACTGTTGGTGGTAAATAGTACAGCCACTGTGGAAATCAATGTGGAGGTTCCTCAAAAAACTAAAAACAGAACTACATTTGACCGGGCTATACCACTCTTTGGCATATGCCTGAAGGAATTAAAGTCAGCATTCCATAGGGATACCAGTGTACCACGTTTACTGAGGCACAGTATACAGTAGCTAAGATTTGGAACTAGCCTAGGTGCCCATTAATAGAGGAACAGATAAAGAAAAATACAAAATGGAGCATTATTCAGCTATAAAAAGAATGAAATTTTGTAATTTGCAGAGAAATGGATGGATCTGGAGATTATCATGTTGAATGAATAAAGCCAGACTCAGAAAGACATATATGGCATATTCTCCTTAATATATGGAATCTGAAAAAGATGACAAGAAAGTCAAAGGGAGATTATTATTAGACAAGAAGAAGTGAAGAACAGAAAGGAGGAAGGGGGTGTAAAGGCATGTAATAGTGGAGGATGAAAACGATCAAAATACATTATACGCAATAATCTGCCTCCCCAAACACCTGACACTAGAGGAGAGGGTGCGGCAAAGTGGGTGATAGGGGAGGAGATGATTACAGTACATTACGTGCATGTACAAATATGGCAAAATGAAATCCATGAATCTGTATAACTAATGAAATGTGGTTAGTAGAATTAATATTAATAAAAATGTGGTAATTTTATTAATAATTAGTATTAATAAAAATGTGGGAAACAAATTTTGATTAAAATAAAATTTGTTCTTAGTTGTACAGAAAATTTATTTTTCAAGAAAGAAAATGAAGATCCACAGAAGAGGAGAAAATATCTGAAAATCACAAATACGAGTAGTGACTAATATCTGGAAAACGTAAAGAACACCTAGAACTTAACAACAGAACGACAAATAACCCAATTTAAAAAAGGGCAGGGCCGGTGAGATAGCTCAGCGGCATAAGCGCCTGCCTGGCAAGGGCGAGGTCCTGAGTTCGACTCCCGGTACCCACATAAGAAAAAAGGGCCGGTGATACCGCTCAGTGGCACAGGCGCCTGCTGGCGCGTGAGGTCCTGAGTTCAACCCCCGGTACCCACACACACACACAAAATAAATTAAATTTAATAAATAAAAAAGGGCATGGGCCGGTGAGATGGCTCAGCGGCGTAAGCGCCTGCCTTGCAAGTGCGAGGGCCTGAGTTCGACTCCCAGAACCCACATACGAAAAAGGGGCCGGTGATATTGCTCAGCGGCACGGGTGCCTGTTGGCGCGCGAGGTCCTGAGGTCGACCCCCCGGTACCCACAAAAAAAAAAAAAATTTGATGTCTTTTCTACAAACAAGTTACGCAAATAGTTAAGTACATAAAAGATGTTCAACCTCATTAGTCATCAGGTATATGCAAATCAAAACCACAATGAGGTATCACCAGCATGGCTAAAATAAAAAATGTCAGGTGATAATAAGGTTTGACAATGATTAGGAGAACTGGAACCTTTCTTAGCTGCTGATGGAATTGTAAAACAGTATAGATGCTTTGGAAAATAGTTCGCCAAGTCCTCAAAATGTTAAACAGAGAACCACTACCTAATCTAGCAATTCCACTTCTAGGGGTATACACAAGAGAAATAAAAAGGTATGTCTACACAAAAATTTACATGTGAGTGTTCATAGCAACGTTATTTGTAATAGCTGAAATACAGAACTACTTTAATGTCTACCAACTGATGGATTAATAAAGTGCATTATATCTGTACAAGGCAATATTATTCAGCAACAACAAGGAATTAAGTTCTGATATATGTTAATGCTTGGATGAATCTCCACATTATGATAGGAGAAGTTATTCGCAAAAGACAATATATTGCGTGATCCCATTTATGTAAAGTATACAGAATAGGCACTGAGATAGGAAATAGATTAGTCATTGACATAGGCTGGGGAGAGGGGACATCAGAAATGAAGAAATGACTAATAATGGGTATGGGATTTATTTTGTGAGTGGTGAAAGTCTTCTAAAATTAGTGGTGATTATACATTGTGAATAACCTAAAAATATACATATGGAATACTTTAAATTTTATTTCAATAAAGTTATTATAAAAATAAATGACTGAATAAAAAGATGGAAGAAAGGAAGGAAAGAAGGATGGAAGAAAGGGAGAGACAAGGGAGGTACACTAAGAAAGAGGAAGATATGAGCTCTAAGAGAGAGGATATCACCCATGAAAAACTCAAGGGGAAATCCAAGGATGACAGCTTCATAACAGACTTAAAAATCATCTCATCCAGAGAGAAAATAAAAGAAATTACATGAGGGGAAGATGTTAAGAATAAATTGAAATTCCTAGGTTTGTTAGCTTAGCTGATATAAAAATTTATCTTGTGGAAAAGTATATTAAGAAGATACTAGAAGATGTAGTGAGAGTTTCCGGTATTAACAAAGGAAAGTGTTCAAAAAGAATCAGTACATCAATGATCAATCACGATCATAATCATGTAATCAGTGACCTGGGAACCTAGTCAAAATGCTTTGCTGAAAATATCTTGGTCCACATCTTTTTTTCAACATGTCCTGTAAACTTTCAGTTTTCCTCATCAATTTCCCTGATGAAAACCCTAGTTGACGCAACATTTTATATTAATATTTGAAGGTAATAGTGCCACAGACAAAATCATTTTTATTTCACTAAGCTCAAATCTTTTTTTCCCACATCAAGTCAGAGCAAAAGAAATCTATGATACTAGAATATGTTATCTTTGCAAAATTTATCTAAATTAGTTTAAATTAAACCTCTGAAGCTTGCCAATCGTGAGCTCCCCCCACCCCCATCTTGTCTGTATCTCTGCTCTATGAGGATATTTAATGAAGGACTTGGCTTCTTTGGCTTTTTATCATTGGTGGAAAATCAGCTCTGTAGAAGTTTCTACTGATCCTCTTTACCCAATGAGGAAACAAGCCTTGTGTTTCCAGCAGGTGTCAGATCCACTGTGGGTTCACCAGGCCATGCATGTTAATATCTCTGGACTCCTACAAAATCGTAATTTAAGGGCTGGTGAGATAGCTCAGCGGCATAAGCGCTTGCCTGGCAAGCGCAAGATCCTGAGTTCGATTCCTGGTACCCACATTAAAAAAAAATCATAATTTATTCACTGTATCATCAACAAAGATCAAAGTTTGTTTTTCATATAGTCAATTTTCAGGAGGAAAAATTTATACCATCCTCTTAATTTTTCTATTAATTTGAGTAATAATGAATTAATAAAAAAAATCGAAACTCAATGTAGACCAACTTTATACTTGTTTTTTTTTTTTTTTTTGGGTACCCGGGGGTCGACCTCTGTACCTCGTGCGCCAGCTCTGTTGTGCAATATCACCGGCCCTTTTATCGTATGTGGGTTCCAGAGTCGAAATCGGGCCCTCGTGCTTGCTAGGCAGGCGCTCACACCGCTGAGCCATCTCACCGGCCCTACATTTTTAAAAGAAAGATCATTTAATGAAAATAGAATATCTACAAGTCTGTATGGTGTTGTATTTGATAAAATAAAGTTTGAATCCTATTGGTTAATGCACCAGTATGCGACCTGTGAGATTGCCAAGCAGGTGGGAAAAGTGCGCATGCTGAAGGCATTGACCATGTCGGATATCATCAGTGAGGGCGGTGTGGGCACCAGAAGATGAACAGAGTTGGCAGCAGAGGACACTGATCAAGATCTCAGCTGCTCTGGCTCTGAGTTCCTCTCCAACCTCACTTCCCAGAAAGAAGACCAAGCCTCACCTCTGCTTCTGCTTTCTGAGGGAGGCCAGGATGGGAAATGCCGACTCCTTTCCAAGCCAAGAACAGACAGAGTAAGATCAGTTATGGAAAGAGGAACCCTAATATCCAAAGCCTCTTTGGTCACTGGTTCCCTTCTCATCGTGGTACCTTATTTGCTCAACCTCTTCTTCAGCTTCATGCTCCTCATATGTTTGCCACACAAGACAGGACCTGGGACCTTCCCTCCAACAGACCCCTGAGAAGGTGGGGAGGTATCCATTACCCTGGCTTTCTCCCACACTGCTGATCTTTACATGAATTTCACAGTATCTGAGATTTCTGGCAAAACACCACTCCTTAATTAATGACCTAAAATGTTGATGTAAAATCCACATTGAACTGTATTATATTGCACTTGGCCAGTGACACAAAGAGCACCTGAAATACATGAAGCTTACCTTCCTTTCTTTCCTTTTCTGAGGTTGCTATCACCTACCGTGGTCACACCCTCCTTCCCTTCCACAGTGACCTATCCAGGCTCACAAAAGCCTGTGAGGAATTCAACCCTTGCAATACAACTCCAGGCTAAAGCAAAATATAGGCTTCTTATTTTCATATCTGACATTAACTTTTCTCTGAAAATCCTCAGAAACATCTCTTGTAAATATGAGTTTAATTTTAATAAGCAGCATAGTAAAGCATGTTCTTATTCATTTTCATATCTAGCAAAATTCCAGGGGGTAATAGTGGTTTAGAAAGATGATTATGGTAGTAGTTATTATTATTAAGCCTGAATTTAAATGAACTCGAACCCTGGTTATATCATAAACTTTGGTTTGTTCTCTTTTTTAATGTGGAGCATTTCAATCATTTTAATACATTTTGATTTTAATATTCCCTTAGAAATATAGTGGTGTTTGTTTTGTGAAACTAGAAATCTCATTCTACCTACATTTTTATATTAGTGTGGTATCTTAACTATTCTAACATAGCAACATTAATTGTTTTTGCTCAGGAAACATAGGCATTCTAACAAGAATAAAAGCTTTAGGATTAGACAAATCTAGTTCAGTTACTCTCTAGCTGGATGACTTTGATCCAATCCTTATCCTCTCTGAGCCTCAGTTCCCTTATCTTTGAAATGGGAATAAACTCCATGTACTCCCATGGTGGTTCTGAGGTTGAATTAAAAATGTAAAGTGCTTTGTGTTGTGCCTGCCACAAATGGTGCTCAATAAATATTTATTTCCTTCTAACCCCCATGTTAACCTCTCTGCAGAGGAAATATCAATACCTAGCTGAGAGATAGCTACAAAGGTGCATGCCAGGTATCCTCAAAAGCAGTAACAAGGGTATAATGGTGCATGTGTTTGTGGGAGGCTGAGGTAGTATTGCAAGTTCCAGCCCAGCTTGGGCAACTTAGTGACTTAGCAAGACCTAGTCTCAAAACCAAAACAAAATAGAACAAAACAAAACAAAAAACTAAAAAGGGGTTGGGATGTAGCTCAATGTAAAGGCCCTGGGTTCAATCCCAGTATATAAAAAAGAAAGTGATGATTTAGTTAGGAATATATGTTTTGTACACAACTAATTACCATACAAGGCAGTACCTGAACAGAAACCTTGAAGGGTAGAAGACTTTTGACAAATGGAAAAGGAGATGGGAAATGGATTCCATGACAAGGGAGCAATGCAGTCTCAGAGATGTAAAAATGGGGAAATCGGGGGAAATCTGAGCAACTCAGTACACCCAGAGTTTAGGGTATAGACAGGAAGTGGGCTGAGGTCAGAATGGAAAAGACCTTGAATTCAATCCTGAGGAAATTCACATTCATTACATAGACAACATAAAAAATATGAATGAGCACTACAGCATCCTTATGGAAGTAAAAGTCCCCCCCAACAAATGTAGGGTGTTGTATCTATAGAACTTAGCATCAGTCAACTGCCCCTTTCATTCAATAGTAGATAATACCAGTCTTCATGCTATTGGGACATACTCAGTCAATTAAGAAAAGTACTGATTGCTTGCTGCAAAATATTCCCATGGTGCCAAAATGTCTGTGGAGTGGGTGAGAGGGGGAGGGAAGGTGTGATAATTAAAAGAATTGCTACTTACAATGTCACAGGAGCCAATGTGTTAACTCTGCATGCTGGGAAGCTAGAATGCTCCCAGCTGCCATGCGGAGGGAGGATGTGGTTTGATCCCTGGCACCACTCACTGGGACAAGATGAATCACAAATGTGTTAATAGTGAGGTTCCATGTCATAATGTGCCAGATGGAGGTGGTTACATCTCTGATTGATTGCCTCCTGGCCAAAACAGGGGTTTTCCAGAAGGCGAATGTCTCCAAATTGGCATCCAAGCTTTAGGGATCAGCAGGTCTTTATTATGGTCAACATGGACCTGACATTCTCAACTTTGTGAAGTGTGGCTGCCCCCAAGACATGGGCTGCCAAAGCCCATATCTGGATGAAGAAAAATGCAATGAAGGTGTGATATATGGGTGAAACAGTTTTGCACAGGACAGAGTTCATATGGCTGAACATGCTCATTAACGAATCTATAGATGCACTGCAAAGAAGAGGATGGGGGTGGGAAGAAGCAGCGGACACCCTGCTTGTCAATAAAATCAAAGGAAAAAGAAAGATAAAGTAGAAAAGAGCAGGAAGAAAATGCTTCCAAGTTGCAGACACCAAATCCCCACAGCAGATGAGCTTGGATGCAAGACTGAGACCACCCTGTAGAAATTCAGAGCAGAAGACAGCTCGATGACCTTCCTGTCGTTCCCTTGCACTCACCCTAACCATGACCACCTAGCCCTTTGTTGTAGGCGCTTTCTCTCCCAGTGCAAGCTTCCAACTATAAACAGCCAAGTACAAGGGCAATAACTGTGGCGTCCTACTGGGAACTAACGCAGCCTCTCGCACAGGAGCTGGGTCCTAATACAGGACAGTGAATAAAGCTTCATTACAGAACAATGGAGTTAGCTGCCAGAGCCTACAGATTTGAATAAACAACAAATAAGCAACATCTGCTCCAGCATATGTGTATGGTAAAAAAAAAAGTCACAAAATAAAAGAATTTGTAAATGCCAAAAGCAACACTAAACTGCCAGTGCTACTGTAGAGTGAATTTTTAATTGCACATGCAAAGAGGCAGGCTGCGGGTATTAGTCTCACATATGTCTTGTTGCTGCCAACCTGGGAGTATAGATGAATTTAATTAAATAAGGATTATCCCTTCTCCCCAGTACAATTACTTATTTATAACAATGATAAAATTGCCTAATAAAAAATTGTAATATTTTAAAAACAAGGCTAGAGAACACCCCACTCTCTGTGTAAGCTGTTCAGGGCTGTTTGAGTTTGAGTGTGTCTTTTAAAATTAAAGTTCTATGCCTACTGCCAAGGAAGAAAAAAACAAACGACAACCCTATCATAAAGCCTGCTGCAGTTAAACAGCCAGAGACTGCATTATGGAGAAATATAAAGAAGACACAGAGTGGCATGGGAATTGGCTTTCTCCGGGTGTGCAGAAAATTAAGCAATTGGACTCAAATTGAGGCCAGGCAACTGAGCCAAGGGGACAGGGCCACTGAGACTTGTTCCCCACCAGTGTCCTGGTCCTAATCCGTCTTGTGAACAGGCAGTCACTGGTGATCAGTTCCTTTCATTTTGGCTGTCCCTCTTGCTTATGCACTGATTCCCAGAAAACAACACTACAACCACACAAGTGAGGCAAGAGAGGAGAACCCTGCTGCCTCTTCTCAGTGACAGTAGAGTCCATTCGAACCTCCGCACCATCACCACACCATCAGGGAGGCCAGGGGTGACAACCCGAGTATGAGATTATAGACACAAAGTAGATTCAATACAGGAGGTGACTGGAGAAACCAGTATCCTCTGAGATTCCTGATCGCAGTTTCCTTGATCTGTAAGAAATTTGTGCTCCATGGCTTTTCTGTACTAGGATTTAAGTCAAGTGCTGAGAGTGTATGGCCAGGGACACAGTCTCAAGGTCAATTCAGTAGGCAACCAGAATTAGAAGCAGTCAGGGCTCCAGAATGAGCAGCTGTGGGAAGTTGAACCATCTCTCTGCCTCAGTTCCTCATCTGTGCAAGAAGAGTGGTGCTAATAAAATCCACCTCCAAAGGAAGATTCCCAAATTAGTACAGGTAAAGTTCCTGGATCCTCAGCTGGGACAGAGGAAGCACTCAATAAATTTCACCAATTATTTAAAAGGAAGTGCAGTTCTTGTATCTGTGTCTGGCTCTTTCCTGGCTCTCAGCAGCGTTCTGGTCACTTATTACTTTTTCTTTATATGTCGGTAATAAATCAGTTTTTCTTCATAATTAAAAGTTCTGTGAGACTCGGCTATGTTTTCCTCTCATCTTGTCCTGAGCAATCAGAACAGGTTCTCGTACATGTGAATGTTCATTAAATACTCAATAAATGAATGAATTCACGATGGAAAGAGGACTAAATTTGAACTGAAAAGATGCTGACTTAAATTTTGGTCCTCCTCTTTGCCAGCTGTGTAAATTTATGCAAGTTATTTAATTCATTGATACCCACTTGCTAAAATGGATACAATTGTGTGATGAGTGCCTTAAGAAATAAAATGACTCAAGGCACTGAAAATCTATATATCGAAGTAAATTATTAATATTAACAACGAACCGCCCCTTAATAATCATTGTAATTGACCTGGAATGTAAAGTCAATCAACTCCATGTGCACGTAGGCAAACCAGCTTTCTGAGCAGTGATGTTGGAATGAATGCAAAACTGAAATATGTAAGTTTTTATTAATCAGAACTAAACCCAACATGGAAAAATAAAGCTCCAACTCATAGATTGTGAAGGAATATATGATTGTATATATTCTTAATTTACAAATACAGTTGGCCGTCTGTATTCATGGGTTTTACATCTGCAAATTTAACCAACTAACATGGGTATAAAATATTCTAAAAAAATACATCAATAAAGATAATACAAATAAAAATACAGTGCAACAAATATTTACATATCATATACACTGTACTGGGTATTATATGTAATCTAGAGATGATTTAAAGTATACCAAAGATGTAGGTGGATGACAGGTAGATATTATGCCATTTCCTATAGGAGATTTGAGCATCTATGGATTTTAACAGCAGCCAGGGAGTCCTGAATTCCCCCGCAGATATTGAGAGATGACTGTATTGAATGACGGTATAATAAATTGAAAATACAGTGCATGTTAATATTATATAATGCATTGAAATCCATCCCAGTAAAATATCTAAATGTCCCACGTCATATATTTTAAGAATAGTAATTGGAGTAATGCATATAATGCACTGCTGCAAAGTTAAATCACCATTGACAAATTAAAATGGAAACTCATCTAGCCAGGATAAGAGAAGTCTACACGTGACCCAACCAGTGTGGAGGAGCAGCCTGTTTATAGGGGGCTTTCTGCACCTCTGGCCCCATGGCAAGCCTGGAGATGCAGGGTAAATAAGACAAAGACCGTAGATGTGAGTTGGTGGCCTTAGTCTAGAAGGGCTCCTTCTGGTATACTGATCCCTCTGTGCTGCCACGCAGATCCTGTTAAAGCACTCCAGGGACCCTCTAAATCTGCTCACGATTTCTTTTTGAGGTAGTGTGGGCTTGAAAGGACCTATAAGTCAGATCTCCTGAATGAGAACAGAAGAGGAAAAAAAAGATCCTAGCCAGACGTGGTAGTGCACGCCTGTAATCCCATCACTCTGGGAGGCTGAGATAGAATTCCAAGTTGGACCAGCCTGGGCAACCCAGTGACTTTATGGGACCATGTTTCAAAATAAAAAGTAAAAAGGGCTAGGGCTGTAGCTCAGTGACACAACCACAGTTCAATCCTCAGTACCAGGTGTGTGTGTGTTGGGGGGGGAATCCTGCCCCCAGTAGAGTACAGCACAATTTAGCATAATAGAGGAACATATAAGCAAACAGCTATATCTTTTCCAGGTGAGACCAGCAGGTAGCAACATCAAAAGAGAAGAGGAAGAGAACCTGGGTAATTTGCTTAAGAAAGGAGGCTAGTGTTCTAATGAGTATCTTAACCCCTATGAAATAACATCAAAAGATGAGAGAAAGAGAGAATAAGCAGAATCTAGTATTAACTGGAAACTGATGAGGAAGAAGACCAAGCAGGAGATGAGATATAATTGCCGTGTGTATTTAAAGATGGTATATGTTATTTTATGTAAAGAAATTGAGGTACTTTTCTTTAGAAATGTGCATTTTATTTTATGTCTTTTTTTTTTGCTCTTAACTATATCTTTAACTACTGTGTCATGAAAGAGCAGCTGTGTTCTCAATCTTAATTATTGCCTGATACTCCATTTTATATATTGTTATTTAAACAATTCTCTTTATTGACTCTTTAGACTAGTTGTCACTTTTTCACAACTCTTTTTAATTGCTTAGGATAACTTTCTTGAGGACACACATAAACGTCTTGAAGATTTCTGATCCATATTATTCTATATGTGCCCTTGCCAACATTAAGTTACAAGAAACTATTGCCAATTTAATAAATCATTTGTCTAAGTGTAATTTTAATTTTCGTTTCTTAGAGTACAACTGAGTTTGAGAATTCCACATGTACATATTTTATTATATTTTATTTAGTGCATGTTAATATTATATAATGGTGTGGTTTGTTCTGGGAAATTGGTACATACATTTAACATATCTTGATCAATTTTGATCCTATTGTCCCTCTCTCCCTCCTCCTGATGATCCCCTTCCTTGTCTCCAAAAGTCTACCTTATTTATTAAGGTTTTACCTATAAGAAAAAACATATGCTAGTACTTTTCTGAGTCTAGCTAATTTATAGCAGTGCAATGTACAGTAGCTAAGCTGTGGAAACAGTTTAGATGCCCATCAACAGATGAATGGATAAGAAAATGAGGTATATATACACAATGAAATATTACTCAGCCAGAAAGAAGAATAAAATCATGTCATTTACAGGAAAATGGACGGAACTAGAACCATCATGTTAAGTGAAACTACCCAGAATCTCACATTTCTTGTTTAGTAAAAATTCCTCTGACATCTTTGGCTTCTGTTTAAAAACTTTTATAAAACATTTGAATATCTTTCAAACACATAGAATGTAGACAAGAACACAACAAATTCTATTCCCATAGCACTCAGTATTATTAAAATTTAATATTTGTGATAGTTACTTTAGAATTTTTTAAAAAGAAAACATAACAGATACGGTAAAAACTTTAGGTTTGACTCTTTCTGATCTAATTTCCTTCATCTTTTCTTCCTGGAGTTTATATTTTCCCTTGCATATTTTTATGCTTTAACTTTGCATGTGCATTACTAGTGCACAATGAATGTTGCTAAGGTTAATACGTATTTTACACACATGCATGTGTACCCAATTTTTATTTACTTACCCCCATTTTATATTTCTGATACTTATCTATGTAGATAAATTAACTGGTTTGCTTACTGTCATTGTTGTGTAAGATTCTATTACATACGTTCCCATACTAAAGTTCTTTATTTCTATTATATTATTTTGGTTGTATATTATATAATATAAATAAAAATAATGTAATACCAATGTAAAATTTATAATGTATATAACATTATATACATTATATGTTAAATGTAGAATGTATTATATGTTGTTACATTATATTTAATACATTATATGAATGTATTAAATGTTGTTAAATGTATTATATACATTATACATTAAATGTTGTAGAAACATTTTTACAAATTGATAAAATCAGCATTTATATATTGGATGTTAAATTACTTGGCGTGTAATTAATTATTCATAACACAACTATTGTTTACATAAAGAAATAATATACTATACAACCCATACATATACACATATATTTTTTTCTGAAAGAGGTTCATAGTAATTATCTCTGGTTTTAATTTCACTACCTGTATTGTTGTTCTTAACATATATTTTACATATTATATAATTTCTTTTCTGTATCAGTGTTTACTAGTCTTTTCTCTAATTTTATTTAGATTTTCTAGTTTTGTTTCTATGCCTTTTTCTCTTCTTTCGTGTTTTTGAAAGTTTTATCTTTTTGTCCTGTAAAAAATTTAGTTCTTGTATTTTATTTATCAAATCACTTGTTTGCTTCTGTTCCCTACATCACTAATTTCCATGTATGTTTATTAATCTAACTTCTAGCTATTTTTATCATTTTCTTGATGACTTTGTGAGCCAAAAAATTTATTTTAATTCTTTTGCTGGTGAAAGCAGATAATGCTATGAATTTGCCTCAGATTTCTGCTTTTGGTACAGCTCATTGATTTTGTACAAAGCATCTTCATGATTTTTTTTTTTTTTTTTTTTGTACCGGGAATCAAACCTTGCGCTTGCCAGGCAAGCGCTGTGCCGCTGAGCTATATCCCCAGCCCCCATCATTATTTTTTAAGTTATCTGGCTTCGTAGTTTTAACATGTGCTTTCCTGTACTTTTATTTTGGATGAAGGATCCAGCCCTAACTACTGAGTTCATTATTTTGTTTTGTTTATTTGGTATTGGAAAGTGTTCTGCTCTGATTATTGAATTCAAATGTTAGTGCATTGTGTGTGTTCCTATGGAAAAGTGGCCTCTACCATCTCTGTGCAAGAAATTAATGAATTAATCTTTGCATTTGTAAGTTGTTAGGTATTTTAATAAATATTATAAGAATACTGGGAAAGAATACTTATTTCAGTATTTTCCTATTAAATATATGTTATCAATAATAATGTCTTTTAAATCTTCTTTTGTTATTTTATGTCCAATTTTTGAAAGATTAAGAGGAATATTAAAATCTATTACTCCACTTTTGCCCATTTCCTGTGGTATTACCAGAAGTCTTTTGCTGTGTCGTATTATGAAAATAAAATATGCATGTGCCCACAAAAGAAAATTAAAATATGCCAATTTATTTAATACATTTCAATTTCCCTTCTGTTAAGGTATTATCATTTATGGTTCTTTTTACATCTTTCCAGAAGCATTCTGCGCACACTTCCACCCTCACAGAAATATACACATTTAATACAAAAGAGTGTGCATGTAGACTCTTTCACACAATCCTTTTTTTTTCTCATTTAACAACTCTATATCAAGATTTCTTCCTGTAACAACACATAAAAAAATCCTTTTTTCCAAATAATGACTGAATAGTTTTTAATAGAAGGGTCTATCCTAATTTCTTAAGGCATATAATAGTTTGGGGTAGGTAGGCTTTCTCTAGTCCATTTGTTATAATGAACATTGCAGCAAAAATCCTGTTATGTTCCTTGGAGTCCACTGGCAGGTTAAATTCTAGAATTGAAATAATTGCATTGAAAGCTGCACTGTTTTAAAATTGTTAAGTATTGACATGACATACTTCAAAGTAATTATGACAATTTAACTTGTAGTCAGTAGTGGGAGAAATGTCTGTTTCATAGTTTTTATATTACTCTAACATTAAACATTTAAATATTTGCTAATATGAAGGTGAAAAGATGAGGTTGATCATATTTTACCACATTTGTGGCACCTTTACAGTCCTTTCTCTAAATTTCCTTTCCCCATTAATCTAATAATATCTCCTTGTTGTCTTCTCACTAATTTGAGATTTTTTACAAATTGATGAAGTCAATTTTTATATATTGAATGTTAAATTACTTGGCATGTAATTAATTAGCCATGATTGTTTATTCTTGAGTAAAGTTTATGATTTTGATTAATTTTAAATTCCTTTCATATATTTAGTGTTTTCTTTTGCCATAATGTATATTAGATTAGATTTTAATATTATAACTCCTGATTAGTTTTTTTTTTTTTTTTTTGTGGGTACCAGGGGGACAACCTCAGGACCTCACGCGCTAACAGGCACCCGTGCCACTGAGCGATATCACTGGCCCCTTTTTCGTATGTGGGTTCCGGGAGTCGAACTCGGGCCCTCGCGCTTGCAAGGCAGGCGCTTACGCCGCTGAGCCATCTCACCGGCCCTCCTGATTAGTTTTTGTCTTTATTTCTCTGTGATTTCATGTCCAATGTTTCAGATTCACATTCCTTGGTAAGTTTGTCTTTAGTAAAATAGAATTAAACCAAATCATTAATGTAATTTTTAATTCCCAAGTTCTTGTACATCATTTTGTTTGAAAAATTTTAAAAATAACTAATTAAACCTTAACTGTATGCTTTATTGGTGTTATTATTTAAGTTCACTTTTTCTGTATGTTACTTTTATTATTCTAGAGTTCTTTATGTTGAGTAACATCTCATTTAATTAGAAGAGTAATAAAATGCTCCTATAGACTCAGAGCTTTACATGTATTAACTTATTTAATCTTTTTAATAATACCATAGGATAGGACATATGATTGAGAAATACAGTGAATGTTTAAATTTAAAACAATTACATTAAAAGACACATTGCCATTAATTCTCCTCCAAATATTCCTCCCTCAGTTTGAACACACTTACCCCATTATTCTTACCACTTTCAGAAGCAGTTCTGGAATTATTTTTATGAGTTGTCTTTAGTTGTGTTGTTGTGGCTGCCTCTGTATCCTGATCTGATTCAAAACACTTTTCATGGTTATTTTGACTTTGGGGAAGACCCAGAAGTTTCATGGTGCCAGATTCAGTGAAAGGGAGCATGAGGACTCACTGTGATGTTTTTAGGAGCCTGTCTTTCCCTTAGATGACATGTGGAGTAGCATTCATTGTATTTTTTATTACATCTCATAAAGACAAGCATGAAGGAGGACTTCCATCCAGAACTACTTCAGAAAGTGGCAAGATGGGATATGTATGTTCAAAGCAAAGGGGAGAATTTTGAAAGGGACCAATGGCAGTATGTCTTTTATCATATTTTAAACATTTTAACATTCACTTTATTTTTTGATCATCCTTTGTAGGTAGTTATTAACCTTACTTTTATTTTCATTAGATGAAGATACTCATTATTGTAAGAGAAATTTTTTCTTTTGGGAATGCACAGTCTGTACTGTCCCCCTCCTCCCAATGTTCCGGGAATTGAGCTGTTACAAAGCTACCTAAAGTAGATAAAAACAAAACAAAGCTGACCACAGATCAGGGAACTGGGCTACAAGATAACGACTGACCCTGGGCTAAGAAATTTGCAAGGATTGCAGATTGTGCTGTTCCGGACCACCTGCTGCCCATATTAGAAAACATCCTCCCAGCTCGGTCGGCCAGCCTAAAAACTCCCATATGAGTGTCTTCTCCCAATGAATGTAAAAAGCTGTTTAAACTAACCAATGCTATCTGCTTCTGTAACCGCGCTTGCAAAGACCCCTCCTCCCTTTGTTCTATAGACATATAAGCCCTGCACAGACAAACCTCGGGGCCCACTGTTCCTGCGTGTTCAGTGAGCCCCACGCATGCTTGGATAATAAAACCCCTTGCCCTTTGCATGAGAGAACGCTTCTTGGAGTCTTCCTTCACGCGGCGGGCATCCCGACCCTAACATTTTGGAGGTCCCACCGAGATCGGGGATTGCCCCCTGCATGGGAAGACTTCAACAGCCACCTCTTGGGGTAAGTACGGCCGTTTCTCTCTCTCTCTCTCTTTGCCTCTCTTTGTCTTACTTTCACTTTGCGGTGGCCTAGTTTTTGTTGTGACTGGCACCAAGATGCATGAGCTCTTGGTCCAAATAACTTGCCTCTGGGCTTCTGGGTCACAAGTCACTTCCCCGGGGGACGCCTCGGGGATTATAGGTCCATAGGGCCTATTCAGCGGGGGATTCCCCGGTCGTGCGGGGGATTCCCCGGTCATGTTTCTACATAGACTCCTAGAGCCTACCTCCTGGGCTCCTGAGGGTCTGTTCAGCGGGGGATTCCCCGGTTGTAACTCTTTCACTTCCTCTTCTGGGGAAATTATGTACGCCGACATTTGTCTATTATCTTGGTCTTAGTGTTTGTCTGTCTTTATTTGTTTGGCGCCACTAACCTCTTTTGTTCCACAGCACCCACCATGAACAATAAGGAGGGAACCTCAATGCCTCCTTGCCTGACAGCTGACCCTTGGGGGGGGGTCAAAACGCCAAAAAGCTGATCTTCAGCTGGCCCCCCCAGATCAGCTACAAGACAAGACACAAGGCTACAAGACAGAGACAACTGAATTCCCGCCTCCCAACCAAGATAAGCACGCTTGTAATTGGGTTTCTGGTTTGACAATTTGCCCAAGGCTCATCCAGGTATCTGTTCTGTGCTAGCGTCTGTTCTGTTTAAACCTATGAAAGCTAAGCCACCGGATATGATGTTTTACAGTCTATCAGAGGTCATCCTCTGAATCTGTTCTAAATTTGAGGTCGAAAGCGATATGGTTATTGTTCCCGGGATTATCTGTTTTTGTGTGTGTGTGCATGTTCCTCCCCTGTGTTACATCTGTTATCCCCCCTGCGCCTGCGCTTCCAAGTCACTGTTACCAGAAAAATTCAACCTGCTGGCAGGAGACCATTTGTTAGTCTCAAAATTTTATTTACATTTCAGATTAAGTGGAGGGGACAGAACTTGCTTAGATAAATTGTAATTGTGGGTTACTGCGTTGTCCAAGTCATTGACATAATGGGTTCTGCTGGTAGTAAGTCAACTCTTTTAAAATATATGCTTAACAATTTTGATAAGTTCAAAATGGATTATAGAGTTAAGATAAAAAGTAAAGCTCCAAAACTTCTGTGAGCTTAAATGGCCCACATTCAATGTGGGATGATTAGCTAAAGGGTCACTCGACCCCCAGATAATATTGTCACCGGAAAGCCTGAGCACCCAAATTAGTTTCCATATATAAACTGGTTATGCATGGTACAAGTGCTGCCCCAATGGCCAGCCTGGACATCACCAGCCTGGCGCTGCCTGCAAGCATCTAAGAAAGTTTTACAGGAAAAATCTAATTACAAATTTTGACTAATTGGCACTTATACTTTTGGTTTTCAGTTTAAACTGATGTACATAAAACATTTCTTGTGCACTACAAACTCCTGAGTGACGATTAATCAAAATTACTATCTAAAAAAAAAAATATAAATGCCTGCTTTGTCAAAACATCAAGTAAGCTGAGTAAGCCACAATGGGAAACACAAGCTGGATGCCCTGACTCAAAACACCTGGGACAAAAACCTTATCCTGAAGCGTGCTTTTCTCTTTCTCTACACACAAAGAGGGTCTCTGCTCTTAAATCACAAATGGCTGCAACATTTGCAGCTAGCAGGAAACTGGGCGTAATTGTAACAACCCAAGAACAAGGGGTCAAAATAAGTTTTGACAAAGATATATCAAGGAAATTTATATAAATGATATTCTTACAGAGAAAATGCTAAGAGAGTAAAAAAAAAAGTTTAAATATGTGACAAAGGGTATGAAGATGACTGAGCTGGAAGCTACATAGAAGAAAAACATGAAAGTTGTCAGTATTTTTATAAAGAAATTTATTTTTTGTTTCTTCCAAATTCTTATGAGAGATCTCTGCTATTGACCTATAAATAATTCTGACTAGTCTATTTGTAATTTCAAACTTCTAAAATTATAAAAGTTACTATAATTTAATTTAACCAATATATATGAGTGCACTCTGATTTTTTTAAATTTGTCTATATGTTTTGTTTTTCTGTGTGCCCAACCTGTAAACAGCTGTTTTATTTGAGCTCAACAAATTTTCTTTTTACATTTTTGGATTTTTAAAATGTTTGTCTGATATGCTTCCACCAAAAGTTGCCAGCTGGCCAAAATGATGTTAAAATTGGTTCTATAAATGTAATACATGTTTTGTTTTGTTTATTGTTTATTGTTATATTATAATTTGAGAGTTTCTTGTTCAAAATAATGTGTTAAGTGATCTGGTTTTCATAAGTCATCAAAAATTGCTAGACAAAATGTATTATTATGATATGTTTACATTGGTCATCATCAACAGGTTAAATTTTCTAAAACAGGACAATGAGGTTTTCTGATTTAAAGATGTTCTGGTACAAAACTAAATTAAGAAACAAAAGTTTTTATATGGCTATGACAATTCAGTGTTGCTGATCTCATAGTATATTAAATGTATTCATACCTTCCAGATGTACAGGTCTTCTAAAATATAAAAACTGGGATTGTTTACAGAGATAACATTTTCTTTCTTTCTTTCAGATTCAGACACCTACCTTTGCTTGTGCTCCAGATATTTATAATAAGAGGTTCATACTAATATAAGGTCACCAGTCAAATGATAATTTTTAACAAAAACCTATGTGATGTATATGCTATATACGTGCCACAGTATTTAGAAATGCCTAGATATTAAACAGTCCAGATAATGTCATAAAATTTCTTCAGTGATGTCCATTAAAAAACAAATTAGATAAAAACATCTTATGTACTAGATAGAAATAATTGACTAAAAAGCTCAAATTTGCGTGCAGACTAAGTTTCTAGGATTTATATTAAAGGATGGAACACGCTCTCTGCCAATCTCATACACTCAGGCCATTCAGGGCCTCCAAGTGCCGGTGACCAGAAAGGAGTTGAGGAAATTTCTGGGAACCATTGGGTAATGTCGCCTTTGGGTCCCTAATTTTACAACAATAGCGAAGCCCCTCTATGAGGCTTTAAAAGGAGGAAATAGCCCTCTGTTGGAGTAAAATCCTAAATAACAGGCTGCTTTTGAGGATTTGAAAGACAGACTGGTAAGCGCCCCCGCCCTGGCACTACCTGACATCACAAAATCCTTCCAGCTGTTTGTCCATGAAAAGGACGACATTGCTCGGGGTGTTCTTACACAAACACTGGGACCCTGGAAACGCCCCGTGACATATATATCTAAGAGACTGGACTCCGTGGCAGCAGGATGGCCTTCCTGCCTGCGTTCGACTGCCACCACAGCCATTCTAATAAAAAAAGCTGACAAATTGACTTTGGGACAAAAACTAAGTGCAATAGAGACTTTATTGAGAGGACCTGGAGGTAAATGGATCTCAGGAACCAGGTTGGCCCAGTACCAAGGGACCTTATTAAAAGACCCCAGGTTAATTATCAAGACTGTGCAAGCTATTAATCCTGTCTCTCTTTTGCCCACTTCCCTGGAGCCACCTAAACATGACTGTGCTGAAGCCATTGAGATGGTGTACTCAGCCCGACCAGACTTACAGGATGTACCCCTTCAGGACCCGGACCTGACCCTCTTTTCAGATGACAGCAACATGGTAATCGATGGGGTTTAGAGGGTGAAAACAACGATTGTCACCTTAGAGCAAACCATCCAGACAGAGGCTCTGCTTCCTGAGACAGTTTATGATATGGACCTGATGTGCTTCGGTGACTGAGAGGGGCACTAACTGATCCCACAACAACCCTGTCTCCTGGCAACACAACGACTAGGTGTCCGGAGACAAAGAACTGTGCCATCTAAAGATATTAAAGTAGATTTTACTAAAATTAAACCCACCAGCGAAAATAAGAGATACTTAGTAGTTTTGATTTGTACCTATTCAGGATGGGTGGAGGCCTCCCCACTAAGACTGAAACATCGAGAGAGGTGATAAAAGCTTTGATGGAGCTGATCATTCTGTGGTATGGGCTCCCCATAACGGTAGGTTCAGATAATGGACCTGCTTTTGTGGGTAAAATGGTCAAAGGCCTTACAGCAGTGCTGGGACTAAAATAAAAACTCCATACTATATATTGGCCACAAAGCTCAAGCCAAGTAAAAAGACAAAACTGTACTTTAAAAACCACCCTGACATAGTTGTGCCAAGAGACTGGGGCTAACTGGGTTACTGTGCTCCCCGTCGGCCCTCTTGCAGTTGCGGTGTACACTGTACTGAGGTGGACTAACTCCATTTGAGATAATGTTTGGGAGCCTCCCCCACTGATACCTGTTTTAAATAGATTACAGGAGATGGAAACTTTAAACTTACACCAACAGATAAAGGCGCTGCACCAGATGCTTCAGAAACTTCAGCAGACTGTTATGGAGACATCTGATCCCCATGCCCACGCCAGTCCACTCCTTCAAATCCGGGAGACCAAGTCCTGATTACAGCCTAAAAGAGGAGCCTCTCCAACCAAAGTGGGAGGGACCCAACGAGGTGATCCTAACCACTCTCACTGCTCTTAAAGTTACAGGCTGTGCTCCATGGATTCAATGCTCCCGAATCAAGACATGGACACCTGAGCTTACAGAAGTGCGACCTTCTGCCCCAGAGACCTTCAGACCTCGATGCACCAAGAGACTTCAACAAAAGCTGCTGCAGCTAAACACCAACATGACTCTGGTCACCGCCCTCACCCTGTGTAGCCTCCTCCCCTTTGCTCTCCTCTGGGCCAGATACACTCCCTATGTATCAGGAGTTTCCCCCTTTAAAGCCATGTTTGGCTGACCTCCCCCTCCGTTACCTAAACTAGCTGAAAAAAAAAAGATTACAAAACTTACTAATCAGGATCTCGTTAAGTCCCTTCAGGCTCTACAGCCCGTGCTCTCCTCCATCCATCGGGTGTTCCTCCAAAAACACCCACCACCTGACCCACCGACCACAGAACCTGCTCAAGCGGTGGAGCCAAGTACCCAGGTACTCTTCAGGCGATTTCTGGAAAGACCGCCCGGATCCACCATAGCCACTTCAAAGTGCTGCCGACCTCAGTCTCTCCACCCACAGAACCAGATAAGTAAACGATGGAAAGGGGAACCAACACCCTAAAGATTAAGCTAAAAAAATGTTCTGCTTGACCACGTATGTGTAAATGTCACTGATGTTATTAATATTGCTGCCCCCACCTGTGATAAATGGCCTGAAAGCCAAAAATCTGGCTTTCACTCTCCTTCCTATAAACTGGACTGGGTTATTTAGACATTATTTCAAGAAATAAACCCATACCTATTCCTAGCTTCAAATATATAACCAGATTGACAATGTAAAACTAATGCTCATTAGACAACAATATACAGCTCTAGATGATCCTAAAAATGGACACTCCGATCTCTAAGATTAGAGATTCCCAAAAACAAAAAGGGGGGAATGTAAGAGAAATTTTCCCTTCTGGGAATGCACAGTCTGTACTGTCCCCCTCCTCCCAATGTTCCGGGAATTGAGCTGTTACAAAGCTACCTAAAGTAGATAAAAACAAAACAAAGCTGACCACAGATCAGGGAACTGGGCTACAAGATAACGACTGACCCTGGGCTAAGAAATTTGCAAGGATTGCAGATTGTGCTGTTCCGGACCACCTGCTGCCCATATTAGAAAACATCCTCCCAGCTCGGTCGGCCAGCCTAAAAACTCCCATATGAGTGTCTTCTCCCAATGAATGTAAAAAGCTGTTTAAACTAACCAATGCTATCTGCTTCTGTAACCGCGCTTGCAAAGACCCCTCCTCCCTTTGTTCTATAGACATATAAGCCCTGCACAGACAAACCTCGGGGCCCACTGTTCCTGCGTGTTCAGTGAGCCCCACGCATGCTTGGATAATAAAACCCCTTGCCCTTTGCATGAGAGAACGCTTCTTGGAGTCTTCCTTCACGCGGCGGGCATCCCGACCCTAACAATTATATCATATTATTGAGGACTTAACACATTCCAGACTCTCATCTACCCCCTTACATGAATTAACTCATTTGATCTTTACAACCACTAACTCTAAGTTAGGTGCTATTATTGTTCTTCCTATCTAACTAAAAAGACTGATCAAAAAATAAAGTGAATGTTCAGATTTTTAAAAATATAGTAAAACACACATTGCCATTAATCCTCCTGAAAATTCTCCCCCTTGCTTTGAACACACTCATTCCATCCGTCTGCCACTTTCTAAAGCAGTTGTAGAAGTCCTCTTTCCCGAGAGTCTTTATGAGGTGTGATTAAAAAAAAAAATTGATTACTGTTACTGGGTGCCAACCAAGGGAAAGCCAGGCTCCTAATACCATTTTGATGAGTCTTCATGCACCTTATTCACCAGATCTCGCACTGGGTGACCTTGGAGTCTTCGCCAAAGTCAGAAAGACCATAAAATGTAAGTGTGCTGAACTGACATGGAGGCAGCCATGGCAGCACAACTGAAGACAGAATAAAAGGACTTCTACAACTGCTTTAGAAAGCACCAAGAACTATGAGATAAGTGTGTTCAAAGTGAGCAGTGCTATTTTGAGGGGGATAGATGGCAATGTGTGCTTTACTTTAATAAATATTTTTTAGAAATTTAAACACCCGTATGTCTTGATCATACTGTCTCCACTCACCTATCTATCTATGCATGGGTCGATTACCTCTGTGCGTAGGTATCTGTTATCTATCTACCTATCTGCACATTTCTCTAAGGGCATCAGCTTTATTCAGCACCTCGCCTGCCTTGCATCTAGTGAGGATGATCGTGTCCTGTGTGGAGAATTTTCTACCCGCCTCTTCAGATCCACTCTCCTTTCTCCCCCTTTCTACGTGTGCTCAGAGACAGCACCGTGAACTTATTTGATCTCAGGTTTCAGCTGAGGTTTGGCTACTGGAGATCGGAGGACAGGAAGAGAGAGATTTCGGAACATTTATTTTTCCATCTGCCTCACTGCTGGATCATCCATATCTCGGCTACCTCCCTCTGCCCAAAGTCGTACCTTTCCATGGAGCTAGTCACATTGCGCTCTGGGTACAACTCCCTTCCCTGTCTGACAGTCGAAAGAGTAGCAGCGTTGCTCTGATGCTTCTAAACCTAGGTTTTGGCACCACTCTTCGTTGGTTCTGCTGACTGTTGCTCACATTTCTGTGTACATCTACTCTGAGTGCACCTCCTGTTTGTCCTTTTAGAGGTAAGTCCTACTCTTTCCTCCATTTTTTCTTTAAACTTCCCACAGATCAGCTTTCAACAGTTTTCTCATGTTCTGTATGATAACATTTCCAATTTGTTATTAGGAGAATTGCATTCCTCCTTGCCTACTTATTATCAAAAGACAAAACCAAACACCAGTGCTTAGGATGGCTCTGTACTGTGACACACAGCAGGGCCAATGGTTCTATCCCATGTCATTCCCTTATTTCTATGTCCACTGTCATCAAATATTAGGTACAATTGATTTTAAACCACCAGGACTGAAAGAAAGCCACTGGGCTTCACAATTACACTATGACTTGCCATCAACTGGAAGATACGGCTTGATTGCAGAGCTGAAAATCTGGGAAAATACGTTCAAATACAGCGGCTAACTCTTCTCTGGCTCCCTACACTTTCTACAGTTCTCTACCTTGGTGACAGGTCATTCTACAGCCTGTGTTATTCTCATTTACTAGGCCTGTGTCTTCCAGCTGCATTTTGAAGAAGCATATTCAGTACTTACGAGGGTCAACTGTGCAGCAAGATGGTCTAGATTAGAAACTTGGCACCACTTTTCACCATCTGTGAGACTGCTATAAACTACTGAGTATCTCCATGTTTCAGTTTCCTCATCTAATAAATAGATGTGATAACAATGCCTACAGTGGCAGCTTCTGAGGATCAAATGAAGAAATATATGTGAAACATACAGAACAGTAGCTGTATGTGTGGTTGTTAAATGTAATGAAGATGCTCTGTGATCTTCCTAAAGGCCTCTTACTATTTGGGGTGGAAGGTTTATCATTTCTAATCCTTCAAAGGTTGGGAAACCCACAGCAGGGCAACAGTATTCACCAATTAAATCTCTTCATCCATATTCTCTCTCTCTTCCTGAAATCTGCTCATCTTTACGTCCTTGAGGACCTGAGAATTTCAAGAGTTATGGAACTGCTTCCTCTAACTTCCTTAGAAAAGCTGTATCTATAGATTTGTTACACATGGACTTTATATCTGATATCTTTTTTAGAACTGCAATAAAAGCTAAGACAGGAAGAATCTAACTTTAACCACCTGTTACATGTAGGTAGTAGTTTCTTGGATATCTCTTTCTGGAGACTTTATTATATATTCATTTCTTTTTATTTTTTCCACTCCTTAAATAATTTCTCATGTCTTCTACTTTTCAGTTATTTTTTTCTGTACTATTCATTCTGTTACTTCCTGTCATTGTGTTTTTTAAATTATATATTTTAATTTTTTCTATCGGCATTTTGCTACACCCCTATTTTTCACAGCTGCTTCACATCCTTACTTCTTCACAATCTAGCTAAATGTAATAATGTATGACTTTACGTAAAATGTAGAAAGCTTATAGCCATATTTATCTTATAGGTATTAAATCAATGCTTTGTATAGAACATTGCAATACACCATCCCTCTTTGGTCTGGGCAATTTTCTTTAACATTGCTTGCAGAACAGGTATGGTGGCAACAAGTTATCTTAGTTTGTTTTATCTGAAAATGTCTTTATTTTTATTCATGAATGAAACTTCGCTGCATATAGTATCGTGACTTACAGTTATAGTCTGCTGCTGTTTCATTGTTTGAAATGTGGTCTCCTGATATTTAAATCTTTATTCCCCTATCATTTATCTGTGCCTGTTTTGAGCAGTTTCTCTTATCTTTGATATTTATGACTTTGATCATAACACTGTTTAGGTGTAGTTTTCTGTGTCATTATCCTACTTGGAGTTTGCTGAGTTTTTGAATCTATAACTGTAAGTCTGTGAGCGAATTAGAGAAAATTTCCATCATTAGTTTTTAAATATTTCTTCCCTGCCCAGTTCTCCCTAAACTTTTCTTCTTAGGCTACAAATCCATATATATTTGACCTTTAGATATTGCTCCTCAGGTTACTGAAGCTCAAATAATTTTTTCATATAATTTTAATCTCTTTTTTTCTCTTTTTTAGATTATGGAGGAAATAAACATTATATTTCTTTTATCATTTCCAAATTGCTGTTAAGAATACCCACTGAATTATAAAAATTACAATATTCACTCATAGGATTTCTGTTTCATTCTGTACTATAATTTCTATTTTGCATTTGAGGTTTGCTACCTCATTCATTGTGAATGTATTTTCTTTTACATCCTTCCATATGATTGTAATAACATCTCTAAAGCACTGATCTGATGATTCCAATATCTGGCTCTTCTCATGGTTTGTCTCCAGTAATTGCCTTTTTCCTTGAGTATGGGTTACATGTTTCTTTTTCTTCAGAGGTCCAGTACATTTTTGTTGTGCCTGGACATTGTGAATAGTATATTGTATTGTTTTAGGAGGCAGGGAGCCTGGGTAGAAGTAAATTCTAAATGGAAATCTTTGTTCTTTTCTTTTAATCTTTGTTGAGATTCTTGAAATATCTGCCAGAGATGTGGGCAGATTTCATGTTTAGAATTTGGGAAATTTCCACTCTGGATCTCTCCTTTCTGGGATTTACTTTCCCTCACTTTCCAGCTGTTATCATTGCCCCATATTCTATCTTCTGATTTTAATGGTTAATAAGACCAGTACTTTATTTTCTTTCTTTCTTTCTTTTTTTCCTACTTTCTATTGGAGTTTTAGAATGCTGCCAACTCGATCTTGCCCTCAGGTTAAAAGGCTTTTTTTTTTTTTAATTTCAAAAAAAGGGAAACTTACTCAGTGTTATTCTTTTCTTCCAATTGTTGAAATCCTCTCCACTATCTGCCTGCTCTTGTTCACTCTCCAGTGTCATTAGGTAGTAGTTTTAAATATATTTTATCCAGAGTTTGTACTTACATGTGGGTAGGTTGGCTCATTTGGTGTTAGGCATTTCAGGAACAGAAGCAGACATTGCTATTATATCAGAAAGGAATCCTTCCTTACTGGAGATTTTCTTTATACATGGCACTGCCCACATATCATCATTGTGAATATTCACTTCTGAGGATTTCTAATGCTTCTTTGCAGTCATTCTTTTAGTAGTGGGTATTTCTTCTGAATAACTTCTGATTTTGAAATGCTAAATTTCAGTGTGGTCATTTTTCTGTGCTTTCTCATTGTGTAAGTTAGAAGAGGTATGTCATTATGATCATTATGTATTAGTATGGTTCTTCAGCATGTAAACATGTCTCTTTAATCCCTATATGATTCTTCCTTTAAAATTATCTGCAATTTCTCTCACCATACATCCTACATATTCCCCAAGGCTTCTGGAACACAGATGATTTATCTTGCCCCCTTTAAAAGGGACTTTCATTTATTTCTTTTTTCTTTTTATGTTACCTTGTCATTTCAGTGATAATTTTTCAGGAGTTAAGGGAAGATAGTATGTTGGTAGTGTTGGGTCTTGAGTGAAAGCAATACAGTCTTAAAAATGATTTTTAACTGAAATGTAAAGATATTTGAAGTGATCATTAGGTGCCTTAATCTATGTGTATATAATGTGTGGTTTAAAATAGCAATTGGTTGTGTGGTTGGCCAGTTTATCTGTGTGATTGTCACCTGGTTAGATCATCAGGAAGGTTGAGTGTCCTGGACATCAAGGATAGCCTGTTCACATGGGACCCCTGTTTAGGGCTATCTACCAGAGCACTTGCATGTGCTACCCCACATAGCTTGGGCTTTTCATAATGTGGGACTAGGCTCCAAGAGGGCGTGTTATAAGAACAGATACATCTCCAAGCCGGGGAGCAGATGGGATGGTGGGAGCAGTGTCACAAGAGATGCCTTAAAACTAGGATGGCATCACTTTGGCCCTATTTTGTTGGTCAAAAATGTCCATGTGCCTTCATCTTTCAAATGAATTTATCTTTTGAATTTTAAGTAAGCACATACATGTATCAAAGAGATTACATATGTATAATAATTTTCCCTTTTCTTCATTAATTCAACTAACTCTGCTTATTTGTTCTCAGTTCTATTTATTCTTGGGTTAACAATGCTAGTTTTTTTTTTAACATGGGTTCCGGGAGTCGAACTCAGAACCTCGCGCTTGCCAGGCAGGTGCTTATGCCGCTGAGCTATCTCACCGGCCCACAATGCTAGTTTTGAAATTAATAAAATCCTGTTTTCTAAATATTCTCTCTTAGGCAAACCATCACCTATATTACTTTACTTTCTCAGTTTACCTACCTTCCCAAATAATTTTTTGGAATGATTGAGATGGTTTAGGTGATATCAGTAAATCTCTTAATACAGTGTCAAGGAAGACAGTTCCTATTGACAGGGGACCTCCAGCTTCACTGAGAAGCATTCAATTAGATGGAAAACAGATGCTTATTTTTGTCTTATAAACCTCAGTGCAGGTTATGTGGTAATTACTTCGAAGAGCAGGGTAACAATTTATGTAATCAGCAGGACCCTATAATTACTAATGCATAATTTCTAAACAGCATTTAGCAAAATGAGGCCCATGCATACACTTTGTAATGGAAAAGATGTGTTTGACACCATGTTAAATTAAATTAAAAATTTGCATATTTTCTTTCAGAAACACACTAGCTTCCCTCTATTTTGCTTGACTAATCTCTGCCTACTTTGAGCTCCATTAAAGGATCATGGAAATGCTGAATCACTATGATAGCTGCATGGGGGTATATGAACCAAGAGTGAAAACACATGTCCTTCTTTGTTGTCTAGGATGGTAGAACATCATTCTGAGAGGTGATTTGGAGAGTTAAAGCGAGGCAACTCATTTCCACTGAGAGCTTGCCAGTAAATGATACGACTTGCACCGCAACAAGCAGTTGGCAGTAGGAGTAGGAAAGTTTTCACCTAGTTAGTCTCAGTGCAGTGTCAAAAACATTCTATTATGGTAGACAGATGGTACAGAGTTAGCATCAGACAAGCCACAGACTCCCTTAGATTCAGGGGTAGGACATTTTTCTGGTATTTTAAAATTTACGTGTATGTTCACGTCACTACTGTTCTAATTTGTCAGATGATGCACAAATTTAGAGCATCTCCTAGAGTTCATTTAAGCTCTGTACATATGAAGAGAATTAAATGTTAGTTACTTGTATTCACTTTCTGAAAGGCTACTGATAAAATGACACACACTAATGAATTCTTACCTACAGTTCCTGAAGTCAGGTCAGGAGGGTCACCAGTCTCCTCCTCAAAGCTCTGGACCTAAGACATCAACATACATCTCATTAGAAATGTTTTCATGGGCCGGTGAGATGGCTCAGCGGCACAAGCGCCTGCCTGGCAAGCGTGAGGGCCCGAGTTCGACTCCCGGAACCCACATACGAAAAAGGGGCCGGTGATATCGCTCAGCGGCACGGGCGCCTGCTGGCGCGCAAGGTCCTGAGGTCGATCCCCGGTACCCACAAAAAAAAAAACAAAAAAGTTCTCATAATAAATGCACTTTTTGAATCAATCTATAATGAGTGATTACTGGACACTATTAAGAGTGATAAACATGAGTTCTTGAGCTCAAATAGTTTATAGTCGTCTGGGAGGAAGTGGCAAGGACAAGGCATCCATGATACAGAATCAAAGAAATAAAGGAGTCCAGGTGAGGGGACTATCACTTCGTGTGGAAAGATAAATGGTTCTTCCTGGAAGATGTGCATTTGAACTAAGTTTAATAATAATACTATGCTAGATTTTTTGTTGCTAAAGAATATTAAAAATACTTGGAGAAAGCAAGTTAATTATGGCTTGATAAACTTAAGGAGAACAATTCAGTTGTTACACAGTGCTCAGACAAATCACAGAAAATTTAATTTCCAAATTGATAAAGTACAATTTAGTTTTGAAGTTTTTAGAAATTAAAAACAATACTCTTAATGAGAATAAAGCTATTGTTAAAATAAAATAATAACTATTACTTTTAAAATAGTAATACAGCTTACTACAGAAATGTGTCACATAGAAAAAGTTTTTAAAAGTAAGAAAACAGGGGGCCAGTGAGATGGCTCAGGGGCACAAGCACCTGCCTGGCAAGTGCAAGGTCCTGAGTTCGACTACCGAAACCCACGTAAAGGAGAAAAAGGGCTGGTGATATTGCTCAGTGGCACAAGCGCCTGCTGGCAAGCACAAGGTCCTGAGTTTGACTCCCAGTACCCACATAAAAAAAAAAAAAAAAGTAAGAAAACAGTTCCTGTTAACCTTGTAGAATGTTTCTTTATTCTGGACATACTTAGGTAGCCAAGTTTTTTGACCTAAAAATTTGGAAGGGGAATTCTTTTCCCACATCATGAAATGTTTTTGAAAGTATCTTCTTTGACAACCGAACAATAGGCCATACTTTAAAGGTACATTAGTTTATTTAACAATTTTCTCACTGTTGAGAAGTTCTCAAAATTTTGCAATTATAAAAAATGTTGAGATGAGTATCATTGCACGTACATCTATTCCTATATGCCGTATTATTTATTTGGAATTTATATTGAACACTGAATCAAAAAATGTGAACATTCTAAGCATTTTCGCACATATGGCCCAAAATGACCTTTAACATAGGAATAAACTGAGAGCTATGAGTTCACAGCTCAGCAGTGTCGTAAGAAAGATTATTTAGTCTCGGTTTTTAACCCTTCATCTCTTTCGTGAAGGACATTACCTCACACTTGTAATCAGACATGCTTATTACATTTTGCTAGCTCAACCCCATGTGCATCTTTTACATTTTCAGGTGTAACTCAGACAGCTCTTTTTCTGTGGTCCTTGTAATGAAGAAAACTCTAATTATTACAATTTTAGTACATATTTGTCTATTAAAAAATAAAAGAGAAAAAGCCCAACAATTTAAAATGGATGCCAGATGTATTCCTGGGCTTTTTACCTGAGCCAAATTTATTAATTAATAAATAAAAATGAAATAATCCAAACTTTTGAAATATTCTATATCTAATGAAGATTTCAATTGAGATTATTTAATAAGATTATTAAAGTTGTCACATGAGACTTCTACAGAACTGGATTCTTTTATGTAAGTAGAAGGAAAGGATGAAGATTATGTATTGTGGATATTAAGAAGTATCTTCCCGAGTTTATAATTGTGCAAGTATTAAATTAATTTAATATGTCTGGGAATTCTAAAAGATAAGAGCTGACTCAGTTTCACTAAGGAAAAACTAAACTCAAAAATATAGTAATTTTTGCATTGTAAATCTATGTACAATTTTGTTGGAATCAGTTCTAAGAAGTGAGTCAAATATTGCCAAATGCAGCCTTTAGTAGGACTTTAGGGAAAGCATCATCGATTGATCTGGAGGCAAAATCTGGCCAATCATAGTTAGAATTCTGTTAGCTAGTTATTATGTACATTGGATCATAATTTAAATGCCATGAAAATCTGTTCATTTCACACATATTTTTCATTTCTTATAATTGGATTTTTTTAGATTTGCCATTGAAAAATAAATATTAAATCTGGCATTGGCTCCTGTTTAAAATGCAATCTACCCAAGCTTCATTTACTCATTCACGGATATTGAGTGAAACAAATATTTCCTCCATGTTGAGAATGTAGTATCTTATATATGTATCCTTTTGTAACAATAAAATTTAAGCAGTTTCTTTCACATCATTTTTAGAGCTATTTTTGCCTTACATATACATACACTCTCTCACACATGCAAATCCAAGAAAATATTAAAGGAACACCAAAAACAAAGTGGAACTCTGAAGTTCAACATAATAATCTGTTTTTCCTTTGATGCTATCCTTCAGCTAAATTAATATTTTCATACATTTAATGTTATTTAACTCTTTCAACAAATATTTACTGAGTACTATATGTCAAAGAAATAAATTTTTTAAACAAATTTTGTTTCTATTCCTTCTTTTCTGCACAAATATTATTTATTTATTTATTTATTTATTTATTTATTTATTGTGTGTGGGTACCGGGGGTCAGCCTCAGGACCTCGCGCGTCAGCAGGCGCCCGTGCCGCTGAGCAATATCACCGGTCCCTTTTTTGTATGTGGGATCCGGGAGTCGAACTCGGGCCCTTGTGCTTGCCAGGCAGGCGCTTATGCCGCTGAGCCATCTCACCGGCCCCATTTAATGAATAGATTTTCCTTGAATAATTGTCATTTAAAATATTTGAAAGTACATTGAGCGACACCTGACATTCTTTTTTATTTCTTTATGTGGAATTTGTTCTTTATTGATTCCTGTGCTCTCATATAGATGATACACACTGGACATTATTTTTCCTTTAAGTCAGCCTTGCTTGAAGTGGAAAAATCTTAGGGCACAGCAGAGTCTAGTGAGACTTGAGGATGGGTGGGAGTTTAATGAAATTTCTTTTTGGATCTTAGCTAAGATAGCAGACTGACTAATGAACTGCAGGTTGATTTGACAATCGTTAGAGTAATCGACCTATTAATTTGGTAACCAAATACTATGGCAAGATTGATGTAAAAGAATCAGTCTATTTTATACCACCTCCATTTATACTCAAATCACAGAAATTAATGAAAGGTCTGTTTTCCTTCCTTTTATAATTCTTACACTACTATTTTAAATTCAATCTTGTATTTTCAGGTTATACAAGTTCTTTATATAAGGCATATATTTTTTTTTCAATAATCAACAGCTAAATATTTTGAGGAAAATTTTATGTCTTTGTTGGGCAGGGAGGGCTACCAATAGACATATTTATCTGGCTAAATCTTATTCTTCTTTTAAAATTATGGTCAAGTCTTACTTCCTATTAACTTCTTGATCCTCCCAACCCCCTGTCTGGTTAAGAATCCCTTTAATTGCTGCCTGGATACCTAACATTTCTGTAAAGTGACTTTAAAGTACTTCTTAGGCCTATCACTGTCCGGCCTATGTCAGTGCTTTCTGTGTTCTTCCCTGTCACTTCTCTGCTGTCCCCTTTCAAGAAGGTTCTGTTACCAATTCTGAGCTGGTCGACTCTGTGGCTGGCACAGAGCTCTCTCAGTGGAGAAGTGACTGCAGGTTGGAATTTGCATCTAAATGTTCAACAGGGCTTTTAGATAGTTTAGATGAAGGGAGGTTGGATGTGAAGATTTACTCCTGTTTTGTAACTACTTCTTTGTAACTCGAGTACATAACAGAGTTGTCAACAAGCTAACTCCAGATCTTAGTTGCCATTAAGAATACAGAAATTAAAGGAAATGTGTATATATGTATATTCATGGGGAAAAAATGTGCAGTACAGGTGGAGGTGTTATTGAAATGAGAGTGAAAATTGGTGTTAACAAAAGAGCAGAAGATGTGAGTGAAATGGGGTCGACTGTATGAATATAAATATGGATGAAGCAAACAAAATACTAAGTCCCTAAAATCAAAATCAACCCCAAGTTCCTACGGCTTTGTCTGAAGCATTGTAGCAGACATTGCGGGTCAAATATTTTCAAGGGACATCCCCTGGTCCTGAGGCTGCTGAGAATTTAGGGAGGGAGAGGCCACTAACGCACACACGTCTCTAACACTGAAAGCTCTCCCTGCCGAGGGTCTGAGGACACTGAGGAGGAATTACCCAGGCAAGTTTCATGGAGTGGGAAGAAGCCGAACTGACCTTTAAAGAAGCTGAAACATGGAAAGTTAGACTCAAAACGAAGCCTGCTGAGACGCATTTTGAAACACTGAGCAAAAGCAAAGTCAGAAAGGACTCACAGATTCAACTGTGAGCAAGAAAAAGAAAAGAAATAGGAGAAAGCTGATTTCACACTGGTTCATTTCTGACTGAAGCAACTAGAATGACTTTAAATGTCTTACTCTAAACTGGATTTGGAAGAGTAACATGTAATGCGGAGGTGTAGAAAGACGGAGTGGATGAACAAGGCCTGGAAGGCAAGGACACTGTGGTGCAGGTTATTGCCACTAAGAAACTGAGCACGTGGGTGCAACACTGACCTCTTCCATTTCAAATGAGTCTGGTGCTTTGCCCTCAAATCGAGACAATTGCTTGAGCTTTTTCGTGTGAACAGAGCCTTCCTTCCAAGTTCCGTCTTTGACTGACTCAGACCCACAGGAAGGAGAAGCCTGTGTGGCCAGCAAGGATGCACAAGGCCACTGCTTGCTCGAAGGAGCTTGAAGAGGGTGACGAGGTGTCAAGCCATCAATGGCTGGGATAGAACGACATTCTGTTAAAGGAGACTGGTGGCTTTGGTTGTGACTGATTGAGGCTGCTAACTCTGCTCCATATTCCTGTGGTTTGGTGGAAGGAATGGAAACTCCGTCCCTCATCTTGATTGATTCTGATGCTTCTGTGTTACAGTCCCTCCTAATGCTCTGTCTCGAAGCTCTCTGAAAACGTTTACTCATTCTTCTTTGATGCTCTTTGACCCTACTCACTGAGGTTCTGTTCATACTCTGCCCTCCAGCTTTCTCTTCAGCTTCATTCTGCAGGGTGTTAACATCATTCAGCAAAGATGAGAAGGCATTGGTGACGTGGTCCAGTACTTCTAGCTGTCGGAAACGGCCTGAGGACCATAAGAAACGCACAAGTTTTAGACCAAATCTACATTAATGTAATACATGGATGTATTAAAAACTAAAGAGTTGGCTAACACGATTTTCAAGAGGGGAAGTTTTAAACTCTTAAAATTCAAGTTTTGCCAACCATGGTGGCTCAGGCCTGTAATTGCAGCACTCGGGAGGCTGAGACAGAAGAATCACTGCAAGTTTGAGGCCAGCCTGGGCTACAAAGTGAGGTCCACTCTGTGAAACCCTGCACAGTGAAACCCTGTCTCAAACAGAAAAAAAAAAAAATTCAAGTTTTTCTAAGTCTTTTTTTCCAGAGGATCCTCCTACATAATAAATTTCTGTGTTATGGGGAGAGTAAACGCCTTTTAAATTTAGTAAATTTAAATCTATTATATATTAATTAAAATCTATTATATATAGATCCATATATGCCCACAGTTTTTATGTGTTAATCTATTAAAAACTATAGAAATGTATGAATCTATATACTTATGCATATTAAGCTAAATGTAAAAGAATGAACCCAGCTCTTTCAGTATGAAGTGGCTTAAGATTCTTCCCATAACTTCCTCGGTAGATGGCAGATATCTTATGATCACCTCTACCATCTCTATCACCTGAGATTGTGGGTGATTGTGACACATGGCCTTGATCCAAATCCTAGGTCAACTGTCCGTGGGTATTTGTCCCCAGAGTACATGAATTAATATGTGTATAGTAAGTAGTAAGCTCTGTGCTAGACAGAGTAAACGCTCAGGTTTTCATCTAGGGAATCATGACTGTCCTATGTACCTATCAAATCTGATGTCAGCATCAAGACAAAGTTGTAAATGTACAATTATATATAAATATCATTTGTGAAAATAGTAACTATAAGAGTGCAAGACTCAGGAAGGAAACATACAGTATTTTCCTCCATCATTCAAAAGTCTGGCCATTAATGTGAAAACCATTTATCCTTCAAAACAAACAAGTTTAAGGGCCAGGGATATAGCTCAGTGGCACAGCACCTGCCTGGCAAGCATGAGGTTGTGAGTTCAATTCCCAGCACCAAAACAAAAAAACAAAACAAAACAAACCCCAAAAACAAACAAATTTAAACTGTAAACTTTTCTTTATGATCTGTCCTCAATCTTTGTGCAAATTATACGAGTATTGACTTAATTAGCCTAAGGGAGAGACCTAATGCTTTAAGGTTTAGTTTGGGTACCCTTGCCAGCTTAAAAAATGATGACATATTTTTCATATCACGAGATAATAAAGCCATGGAAACAGCAACTCGTGTGCCATTCTTCTTTTGTTCATCATCTCAGCAATGCTGCTAACTCTTCTCTAAGCATATCCTTATGCCTACCTGTTTTTTTCACCTGAAAGGAGGAGATACTGACTAATCATGCTTCTACTCCAAAAAGTGTGGCAGATTTCTCACCAAGGACTGTGCTCTTCGTGCAAGACCTATAGGATCTCTTGGGTTTTGGACATTTCAGAATAATTCTGATCATATTCTTCCCTCCCAAGTTAAGCTTTGGCTGAAATAAAATTTCTTTTGTGACTCAGTGGGGATGATCAAATCATAATTTAGCTTTTATGATTGTCTTCTACCCATTCCATAGGAGGATTTTACACCTAAATTAAGATAATGCCTATCAATTGAATTGGTTCAGTCAATTCAGAGAAGACAACAGTCCTAAAGTATTGGTAGGTTGTTTTATTTTTGCCTTTGGGTAGATTGAATGGACTAATTGATTCTCATCCACAAGTTTGGACTTTTTGTATTAACTCTGAGTGAGACATAATTACCCATTTTATCTTTTGAGCAGCCTACTAATTTTGTTATTGCTTGTTTTATATTCGACCTTCTCAGTTCTCTTCGATCAAAAGTGTATTGGTGAATGTTAAGTAGTGGAAATCACAGTAGGCCAGGAAATCACAGGATCAGGGACCAATTCCTAGTTCCTCTATAACCCATGTGTCAATCTCATTTGTAAAATGCTTACTTCTCAGATCAACTTGAATACTATTCAGATATTAATAAGTGTTATTATTCTCCCCAAATAAAGAACTGATCAAAGAATTTACATTTCTGTGCTGTTTGGAAGAGGAGACAACAAAGAACAAAATTGTTTCTGGAACGTAAAGAAACTTTAGAACACAACACCTTCAGGTTGACATACGCCTCTTTAAAAATTTCATTGCTAAGAGTTTTGAGACCCATTTCATCCACATGAAAATGGAGAAAAAGAAACCAAAATGAAAAATCTAAGTGAAAAATCCACTTTTTGTTCTATATAATTATTTGAGAAAAGCACTTTATCTCCCTTGACTTCCATTTCATTGAATTTATTTATTTAAAATAATTTATTTCAGAAGCAGGACTTTATCATTTTCTCAGCTAGAATTCCTCCAAACTCTATTCCATGAAGAAGTTTTTTGCTGCTGCAAGAGGGATTCTACATTTAAATCATTTTGAAAATGCTATATTACATCTTCTCTAGGAGACTGAAAGTGTACCTTACCATACCGAATGAATCTGGTAGCAAATAAATTTGTTTAATGGCAAGACATATGTCCCCAAATTATTCAGATACAGTACGTATACCCCAAGAACATCCTTAGTAATGTCCTAGAAAAAGGATTCTACTGATCGCTGGTTGAGTAAATAGAGCAGCGTGCATAACAACTGCAAGGATTAGGTATAATCTGCAAATCTTCAGATATGATAGAATAACTATCACCTGCAGGTAAAGATGTAAACCGTAGTGGTCTACACCTCATAAATGAAGAAGTTAAGGTTTCACCTAGTGATTCATGACAAGCCTTGTCTGACAGCAGTTTTTCTGCCTCCTTAGTGTGTGGCTATGATATATATTAGCTTTGCTCAGCAGTATCACCAATTTTTTTTCTTCTGGGAAGATGGCAGGTTTGCACATTCCCAAAACCTGGGTTATGTGGCCATTTGATTGTTTGGCCGATGAAACCTGAGCAGACCTGATATGTGTAAATTATGAGTGGAACGATTTAGGAGTTGAGTACGGTTCTCCCTTTCCACTCCTTCCCCGTCGTTTTCACTAGTGAAATTACAGACTGCCGGTGGGGAGCAAGTCCTTGAGTGAGGACAGTATGGTGCAGATCAGTCCTTCTTCCAAAGACACAAACCCACCCACAGCAGGTATGTAGAGTAATCGAGAAATAAATGCTTTCTGTTTTAAGTTGCTGCAAGAGAGGTGTTGGCTGCTATTGCACACAACCCACTAGCCCATCCTGCCCAATTCTGTGGCCTACTCTTGCCATTACTGAGATGCTTGTCCCACAGTCCTCACTCACCGTACAAGTCAGGGTTCTCAAGGTCCATCCGCTGCTTCTGAACTTCAAGGAAAACACGTGTGTTAATTCCTCTGACTGCTGAGCCACAGCGAAGGAATCTGGCTGGGATTTGTGTGCAGATGTCTGGCTCATCAGCACCAAACCCTAGATCCAAGAGAATCTCCACAGGATCTTTTTCCCAAAATGCCAGCCATTCAGGAATGCTGTGATAAAAATATGAGTATTTTCATCCATAAGAGCTCACTTAGCCATAAGCCATTTTTTCCTAGTCACCCAATCTTCTGGAAAATGAGTGGGAGAGGAACCCGAATAGACAGATGGTACATTCATAACAGATCATATATACTTACTTAAAGGACTGTCAGTCACCCTACTCGGGGACTGCCTGCCTATACTTTACATACAATGCCATGAGTTTATCCATCTGGCTTTTCTTTCCCCTAGGGGGCACATGTTAAATTAGATAGGGCAGGACAATTGTAGAACAGAAGCCAGAGACTGTACAATGACAATCACCAAGAAGTGGTAATTGATGGCAAGAGAGGAAGCAGGAAAAGACTGCCAGCAGGAGACTCACAGAAGAATACTGTTTTCAGTCTGGGTGACTCCTCAACTACACAAATCTATCAAAGATATTACTAAATGCAGATTACAAGGACTGAAGTTTACAAATAATGATTTTGAGTACCTAGGTAGGATTAAAATATGTTCTGTTTGTTGTTTTTGAACTTGACTGTGAAACAAAAAAGTGCTTTTGTCAAAATGTCCTAGTCCACTGTGGCACTGAAATTGGTAAACATCAGTTATGTGGAAATTATACTTATGTATACTAGCCCACTTTCCAATTACTGAACTTCTCTTCAGTTGGAATTTATCAAAACTTGTGATCTCTCTGGGATTCAGAACTTTTGATAAAGTTTCACAAGGTTTGTTTGTTTTTTCTCTTGAAGTTACTGTTTGTCATTACTTTACATGTAGCACTAACAAATTTATTTGAGACAGTTTAGATAATTTTACTGTCCTGGCTATAGCCTCATGGGCAGGTCCACTCACTGACAACACCACCATCAAGTTCACATTCTAATGTGTCATGGAGATCTGATGCTTTGACTCCTAATCCAATCAAGGAGGAAATGAGGCCAGGAACCCTTGAGGGAGGGGCATTATTTTAATCATCAAAACTAACTGGAGAGCTGGGGGTACCAATCTCTCAATTACACTGACATAGACACCTTAGTATAAAAGAGGTTCAAGGGAGAAAATGATATCTGGTAAGAAATTAAATCGTACATGAAATACTTAACCTCTTATCAACTTCTTTGTACAAATTTTTATTCAATCCACTTATACAAAAATTTACTGAACATCTGCATGTTCCAGGCTCTATGCTAGGTACCCATGGCACAAAAATGAAAAAAAGGGGGCCGGTGAGATGGCTCAGCGGCTTAAGCGCCTGCCCGGCAAGTGCGAGGGCCTGAGTTCGACTCCCGGAACCCACATATGAAAAAGGGGCCGGTGATATCGCTCAGCGGCACAGGCGCCTGCTGGCGCGCGAGGTCCTGAGGTCGATCCCCCGGTACCCACAAAAAAAAAAAAAAAAAAAGAAAAGAAAAGAAAAAAAGATAGTCCTTTCCTTCCAAGGGGTATAGTCTTATGGCCAAAAATATAATTATTGATTGATTTGTTATTAAAATGTTTTCATATCATGATGAAAATATTAACTTTTAAATGTACATTTAATTGTGTAAGAAATATATAAAGTGCATTCACCTTATTTTTAAAAATTTGTAATATTACAAATAAATGTCTTTCCTTTCTTCCCAATACCCTTACTAATCCTGACCCTTTTATTACTAAATCTATGTGTGGACTTCCAGACATATTTCTATGTAGCTACATGCATACTTCGTAGATTTCCCTTTTTTTGCTTGATAAATAGTATCTTTCTTTATCTTCATTTTTCCCTTTAAAATATAACTTGAAGATCTTTTTAATAGGTAGATATATGTTCTGCATAAATTAAGTGTCTCCTGCAGACTTCTACCTATTTTTTTACTGCTGTATATAAATTCATACAATGATAGAGCCAATCGTTCATTTGCCTGTTAGGCTGCTTCCAATTTCACTGACTCTTTTATCCTTTATTCACTTTCACATCCATTAACCCAACAAGTTTTTCTCAAGTGCTTATTTATAATTTCATGAAATCCATTGTTGTGCAGAATCACTTCTCTGAATGAAAAATGCCTGGAAATCACCTACCTTTGTGGTACACTTGTGGTAGAATGGCAAGAATTGAAACTGGTCCCTCTTGATAGGGTAGGAGTTTCTGAAAACTGGTGCAGGGATCTACATTGGGAGAGTAAATACCAAGGATGAGATGTATTGATTTAGAGAGTCCCCAGGAGGTCACTGTCCCTCTTTCCCTTCCAGACCAAACATTCGCATTTCCTTTTAGTTTCTAATAATGCCATAATGGCCATGCCTCTAAGGAGGCCATGCAGCTGAGGGGCTCTCCTCCTTTCAGAGTGTTCAGTTACAGAAGGTGTGAGAATTTAAGTGTTAGATGCCCGCTAATTATAAAGGTGACAGAATGTCTCACTCTTGACAGATGGCAAATCATTGGGGGACCTTTCACGAACACAGCTTTGCTAGGCTTCAGCTTTGGGGAAGAAGTTAAAATTTTGTGATGAAAGAGCTAGAGCTAGCAGCCACTGAAGCAACTCCACACTAAGCCTCTTCACAGAGAAAGATGTCAGACTGCCCGGCTCATAACCTCTAAGTGCTGCCTCCGGGGCTCCTGCCGTCATTTACAGGCAATAGTCAGAACTCCTTTATTACTAAACAAGTGAGCATCATGTGATCCAGTAGGCCGGTACTGCAGATCACTTGAAAACACTTCCAAAGAGATTGGAACTCTACTATAATATAGTTCAGTTCTACATAGCTCATCTACATCACGGTCACACTTAGCACCATCAAACCTAATAGACAATTGACACAAAATTGAAATGTATCAAAGAATACGGTACAGATATCAATGTTCCCAATGACATCAAGCTATCTTACTTGGGCTCCTGAATTTGTCTAAGTCTTATCCACATTTAGTAAGGATGGCTGGACCCTGCCTCTTCCCTGTTTAACTGCATCTTTTTGTTAAATTTGAGAAAAAACATGTTTCTTTTAAAACTCTAGTTTTAAAAGTATATTGAGCGTTTTGGGATCCTTGAGTAGAGGCAGAAAACATTCTTTCATTGATTGCCTCATCTAAGTTTATATTAGCCCTCTGTGATTTAGTTTTCATCCTGGGTTTAAAGGGCACATCTTGTGATGTTCAGCAGAGCTACCCAGAAGCAGCCCGGGCCTTGGATTCAGAAAAGCCCATGTGCAGTCACAAATCCTAATAAAGCCACGGGAGCGGGAGCTTGTCACTGAACCTGGCGCTCAAGCTTCCTCTGAGAAACTGAGAAGGTTGTATGAGAGATTCTTATGGTCACTTATAGCTCCACTTATAGCTCCATAGTAGCAAACAAAACAAAACAAAACAAAAACAAATGAAAAACAAAAAAACAAACAATCCATTAAGGAGGGGGGCCATGAAAAATAGTATCTCAGGTATGAATTGGTAGGAGTAAGAGGAGTAAGAGATGCATATTTGGTTTTCAGCTAATTGGGATTATCTAGAAAATGCAAGGAAGATGTAAACATAGGAAGCAAAGTTCCTAACTTCGAAGAGTTCATTATTTATTTTAAATTACAGTGCGCCTCAGAATCATCTGAAGAACTTGCGAACTCAACTCTGAGCTGTACCTTCAGATTTCCTAGTTCAGTATGTCTGCGGTAGTTGCTTGAGAATTTGCTTTTCTCTTGGGTCCCCTGGTGATGCTGGTGCTGCAGGGGACCACACATTGAGATCTAGTCTCTACTCATATTAAGATACTCAAACTTTCCATCTAACTTTGGAAATTATATGTATTATTTTTCCATAAACAGCATGATGATTACTAACACTGGCAACACAAAAACACTGTAACTGTTTTATGAACAAGTCCTTATGAACAGTTGCGCTGTAGTAGAATGTCATTTATGCATAGGTTCTAAGGAAATATCCCCTGAGTCAGCATTTTTTGAGTTAATTTTGCCACCCCTTTATGATATCTAAGAAACCTCTGTCTCTCAAGGCTAATGAAATGCTGTAGGCGTTGATGTTAAACCAGTGACCTTTCATTAGCTCCCAAGATCTATGGTATTATTAATACACAGTTCTACTTCGTTTATCAAGATATGGCTGTAAAATGTTAGAGTGAAATCACTGATTCTGCTACCTACCTCATGTAGTCTTTCACAGACATTGGAACCATTCCTTGTTCATGCAAAGAAACTGCAACAAAAAAGCAGAGGTGAACTTAAATTTCCTTTTATCACATGGAAGATTTCTCATCTCCACATTAGCCAATGTTGGGCTGAATTTCCATTTCCAAGGTTGCATAAGCATGAAATACAAGGCATCTCTGTGGTGAACAAAACAGAGTGTAATGAATGGCTAAATGGTGTAACAAGCAGTTGAAGAAATGTACTTGTTCCATGGAGGGGGAAGTCAGTAGCAAATGGAGGTGTCGGCAAAGGTTTCATGGAGGAAATGGTATTTGTTCTGGAGTTTGAAGAATGGGAAGAATTTCATGAATGGGAAGGAGGTATTCTTATTAAAGGTGAGAAAAAACAATGTCTGTAGTAAGTGTGATGCACAGTGCTGGGGCTGGTGTGATAGGAGCACACTCAAGGTATCTACATAAGGCCCACTGAGGCACAGGATGGGTACAGACAAAAGATATGAAAGACAACACTTATGGAGCAACTTCCATTTATTTTTATCATGTAATCTTTCCAACAGCCTTATAATTGAGGACTTAGCCTCATTTTTCAGGTAAGGAAACTGAGACTCACAGAAATTCAGAAATGAGCTCCTAGTTATACAGTCAAAAATAGCTGATAAAGAAATTTACTACTACCTTTATTATTGATCATAAGAGAGACTATTTATTTAGTTGTACTTTTGTACAAGGCAATGTTCTAAGCACATCACATGCACAATCTCTCCCTCTCTCTTTTTTTTTTTTTTTTTGTGGGTACCAGGGGTTGAACTCAGGACCTCGCAAGTCAGCAGGCGCCCGTGCCGCTGAGCGATATCACTGGCCCTTTTTTCGTATGTGGGTTCCGGGAGTCGAACTCAGGCCCTTGCCAGGCAGGCGCTTATGCTGCTGAGCCGTCTCACCAGCCCCACAATCTCTTTTAATTCTCACAAAAAGGTAAATTAGGGACTGTTAATTCTCATTTAGTAGAGAGGAAAATTGAGGCTCAGCAAATTAAGTAAATTTCTCGTGGCTAGTAAGATGCCACAGCTTATTTTGGTTTGTCATTGTTGTTTTGTTGCTTTTCAAAACATCACACTGCCAACGGAATGTCTCATAGTTTATCTGAAAGGCAGAAAGAGGAGTTTCTTGTATGTGTCAAGGCAAGGTTTTTGTGTTAAGGTTTTTGAGTAAGGAACTAAACATGAGAGAGAAGGTGCCGGTCTATTTGCCTGTTGGGAGTGCTGGGGACAGAATATCTGAGAATATGCATGAGGTGGAGGTCTCAGTGGCCAATTTGGGGGCCCCGCAGGATTCAGACACTGTATCATGGCTGTAACATGTGGCTGATATCCACAAATTTCCCAGAAGGCTTAGCAGTCTTCTCACTTTTTTTCACTCGTGGTTCTCCTGGGTACAAATGTGTAATATGTATAAAACCGGGAAGTTTTTGTCATCTTGTGCTTATTCAAGAACATCAAGTTTTTCACCATAAGAAAGGTTTGGGAGAAATACTAGATGTACAAACTTGAGTAACTGAAACATGAAAGAATACCGAAAATAATAAAGCATTGGAATTGGTCAATAACTTGAAGAAAATATATAACTGCTTCTTAAAACATTCCAGGGGATGGGTACTTCTGTTTTACTCTTCCTTTACTGTGTGAGGCACCTCCAAGAGTCAGAGTTTGAAAACTCATCATTGCAAAACACAAATCTCTCATTCAGACAGACATTGTAACACACTTGTTTACAAGGCTCCACTCAGGATCAACCTCAGAGCTTCTCAAACTTGTAAAACCACTGCAATTGATCCAAGTTGTCACATGAAAAAAAGCCTATCAACCAACTTACTAATGTCATAGGTGCAAGCACAGTTCAACTTTTAGGCAATCATATTGTGAAGATTTGATGCCAAGATGAATTAAATAATAATGGAATGTAAAATAAATATTTACCATTTCAAGCCATTTCCCCCATTATTTTCTGCCACCATTCCTATCAGCACTATATCTATGTGCTGATTCGCATGTAACTCACAAAGTGAACCTCCATTTTTGCCTCATCTGGAGAATTCTGGACCATTTCTGAGCACTTCTCATCTAAAATATTACACTTTTTTGACATTTGCCTGTATTCTTTGCCAATTCTAGTGCTCTTGTCGTGGCCTCTGTCTTTTCTTATTTTCTCCTATTGCTGTGGGTTTATTAGGAAGTGTGAATGAATGCGCATGTTCAGTTCAGGGACCTGATGCTGTGGCCACAGTAAACTGCAGATATCGTTGGAAGAAGTGATCCATTTTCAGGTATTGATGAAAAGATGTAGCTTAGTCTTGTTGCATTTTCAAAAACTCTGGCCTTCCAGAAAATCTAGCTATTCAGAAAAATGTAGTCATCTAGAATCTGGAGCCCTTTCACCAGGGTTTCTGCCTGGGATCTCAGTGTCCACACAGATACAGTAGTGTACTCCATGGACCACACCCCTCTGCCTTGCCATCATTGACTGGCACAATCTGGTTGGCTGGAAACAAAAGGTAGCCTCCTGGAGTGCTGGAGGAAAGGAAGTTTGTAAAGGTGATACGTTTTCATCTGCAATGGGACCTAGTTTGGTCTCAGCAGGAGGTTTTCTGGTCTGATGGCCTTTCAGTTTTAGCCCCAGCAGGAAGAAGGGCTTCCTGCCTTCCACCATACAGCTCGCACCTCATGAGGCCCAGCCATCACCAATAATTAGGGAATGACAGCATCCACCTGTGCCTGAGACCTGAGACCCACTCTCACTGAGGTATAGATACAGCTTTTACATTTTTGCCTAAACTCTTTTTTTTTTTTTTTTTTTTTTTTTTTGGTGGGTACCGGGGGGACGACCTCAGGACCTCGCGCACCAACAGGCACCCGTGCCGCTGAGCGATATCACCGGCCCCTTTTTCGTATGTGGGTTCCGGGAGTCGAACTCGGGCCTTCGCGCTTGCAAGGCAGGCGCTTACGCCGCTGAGCCATCTCACCGGCCCCTGCCTAAACTCTTTGTACTCTTTCTTCTTGATCTTGTTGAAATGACACAAATGTCTATCTATAGATATTGGCCTTTCTGCTGCCAAGGTTATATTTTGGAGGGAAACATGCCAAGTAAAATTAATATAATTTTTTAAGCTCACAAGATAAGCCTTATTTATAAAATTGTGATACAATTATTAAAAATTAATTATGTTCACTTCCTGATTTCCATTTTACATTCCCAGGCTCTCTGGGTCCTCAGAGATCAAGTACTATTTTCATAGCAATGCCATGTGTGTTGACTTCTTGATTGTTGCAGAAACAGCAATTGGCCTTTGCAGAATTTGGACACAGGAAGTTCACAGCCTTACACAGGGCAGTGTGAAAGGATTATCCCTTTGTCTGTTGGAGGGCTTTTGTTTTTCTGTCATTTTGCTGATTTGTAAGATAAACTTCCTAGAGCCCAAGGATGGGCTTGTCAGGGTCAGGTCCTGTTTCCTTTGGCCCATTTTCAATAATGAACTTGAATGGAGAGGCCCAAGCTGGTGGCCCATGGTATGCCACTTCTCACAGGGACTGGGATTCCTAGACTTTCCTTAAAATGTGGAAAAGCCAGCAGCATTGTCCTGGCGTCTTCAGGGCTGTGATCTGCTCTCTGATTTTTTGCAGTTTCTATGCTGCCTGGTTCATTCATTTGCAATTACCTGCCTGGTTCCTGGAAGCATTTGAATCTGTGCTCTGATGAAAGCAAGACTCTGATGCATAGGGAATGCCATTGCAGGACAGCTAACTGCTACTGTGACCCTAGATTTCCTCAAGCTCTGCAGGCATCAAGCTTGGGACTGCCTCAGGCAGAATGTGGGACCCTTACAGATGGACCTCTGCCCACCTGCTAGGTGAACCCTCCTTATATTCACACTTCTCTACTTGTTTTTTAAATTTTTCTCTACCTTTTTTTCTTTCAGGATATCCTGGTTAGGCTTTGAAAATCAGATTATATTTTCTAAAAGCATTAGGGGAGGGAGAAGGGAAAAAGGAAAGTAAGTTCTGCTATCCCGGCATTTCCTAAGCATTGTTTTTGGGGAAAATTAAAGTGAGGAAAGAAATCCTTGCTCTATTGAATACATCCCATTCCATGGGATGAAATTCCATTTCTGATTCCCTTCTAGATACTTGCGTCTCCAGCCGCCCTCCCTACTGTTAGGTGGACTTCTGCCATCTGAAGCAGCAGATACCACACTTAACCCTGCGAAATGTATTACTGGAGAAGATGTAGTTAGATATGCAGAAGGCACTAATTAGCACCTTTATTGGCTTAGAAAGCATTTTTTATTTTGGTTTTCCTAAGCATTTCTGACTGATTCATGAAAGACATTTGGTTCTTTGGAATACCATCCAATAGACTAATCAAATTACATTTTCACAGGGCTCTAAAATAATAGCATTCTGCAGTTTTCTGCACATTTAACTCCTGCATGATCAGGACACTCAGTAGAGGCGGTGAGCAGTGTGTGTTTGTTGCAGAAGGTAAAATTCTTAACCCATATTCTTACAAAAAAAGAGATGCTCACATTCTGCTTAACACTCATGCTTAAAAACTTAAAGCTAATGGAATGCTTGGCTTTTCTTCCCCTCCTCCCATATCTATTGATTTTCCAGGTGGTGTTAATTCTTCCTCCCCATTCCACTGCTGACCCCAGGGTAAGCCCTTGCTTCATCAATCCTTAGGCCATGATAACTTCCCAACATATGCAGTGCACCCTCTTCACTGTCAGGACAAACACTAGGATCTGCCATTTATCTCCTCATGGTAGGGACTTCAGGACTCACCAAAACAGACACAGCAAAAGTGTAATGCGCATTCTTCTATTCCTCAACACTGCACTTTGAGCAGTTACCACTAATTGTTATCATAAATTATTCATGACCCCCTTTCAGATAGACAGAGATGTCATTAAACTCATATTCATCCCAGACCCCAGTTACAACTTCCCATCCCTTTTAACTAGAACCCAAAATGATACTTCTGTACCATCCCAGGCCTCTGACATCAAGTGTCATTCCCTCTTTCTGGCTCTTCAGACATTTATAATCAGAGCACACTCCAACAGAAAAAAATTCCTATCTTGCTCCCTAGTATGAAACCATCTTTCCACTCTCATCACCTTCCAGTGTTTTACACACACGTTTAGTTTTATTCTCATTTCTGTGACTTTGTTCAAATTCCTATGACTTCCAGCAGATTATTTTCTTGCTTTGTCTCTTTGCTTTTTAAAATCATATTCTCTTTTATTGACCAGCTCAAGTCTCATCTCTTCTGAGAAGATTTCAAATCTGAAAACATCAACTTCACTAGTTTTGGTGAATATGGATGATTTAGGGATAGTTCTTACCCTAGAAATCCCTGTAAGGATTACAATTTTGTCAAGGAGAAGCATCATATTCCTCATAATTGAAGCAGCACAGACCAGGTGTGAAGTAGATAGAACCAAGAAGGAATTTTTGTATGTGTTCAGAAAAGAAATTGCATCTCAGTGCAGAAGTCAGGAAGTCCCTTATATAGGCTATGGAACTTAGGGCCAGGCCTCAAAAGTAGGACAAGAGGTTATCAGAACAAGAAAGATTTTAAAACAAGAGAAGTTGGGAGAAGAAATATGAAGAAAAAAAGAATGTAATGAGAAGAGACAGTTAAGATCTTAACTAATTATACCTGCAAAGCCCTTATTTCTAAATAAGGCATCATTCTTGTGTTGTGAGTGGAAATGAAATGGCAGGGGGCGACACTGCTTTCCTCACTCAAAGGGAGCTTCGGCACAGACGGGTGAAATGCTGTGATTTGGATTAGGGTGGGTTCTAAACCCAATGATGGGTGTCTTTACAAGAAAAGCAGTCGTCATACAGGAGAAGAGGCCATGTGAAGACAGAGGCATAGGATGGAAGATACAGACACGAGTCAAAGAACGTGATGGAGCCACAAGAAGCTAGGCAGGGAGGGATTCTCCAGAGGCAGAATGATTGGCTGACACCTTGAGTTTGGACTTCTAACCTCCGTAACGTATGAGAGAATGAATTTCTGATTTTTTTTTTTTTTTTTTTTTTTTTTTTTTGTGGGTACCGGGGGTCGACCTCAGGACCTCGTGCACCAGCAGGCGCCCATGCCGCTGAGCGATATCACCGGCCCTTTTTTCGTATGTGGGTTCCGGGAGTCAAACTTGGGCCCTCGCGCTTGCCAGGCAGGCGCTTACGCTGCTGAGTCATCTCACCGGCCCTGAATTTCTGATTTTTAAGCCAACAAGTATACAATGCTTTGTTGTTTGGCTCAGGAAATGAATGCTCGTTCACTCTATAACCTTTTAGGATCTCACAAGTTTCAACAGGACTGCTTCTCCAGTTGTGACTACTTTTCTTCCTCTTCTGCAGTTATTTTTTCTTTTCCCCCAAGTTTTCTCCTTGACATTCTTACCAAGACCTTCCAATCACCAGTTTTTGGTGCTGTTCAAGCACTCACGCTTCCCAGTGTGACTCTGGGCTTCCCTAAGCGCAGAGCGCATCTCTGGAGTCACAGCTGACGCCAGGGCACAGAGAGGGCCAGGAAGCCTGGATTTCCAGCTTCTCCATCTGCCTTTAATCAGCTGTGACCTCAAATCACAGCATTTCACCACCCTGTGCCTCAGATTCTTCACCTGCAAACCAGAAATGAGAGCTAAGCATGTGCCCACACAGGTCACTGTGTTTCAAATTTGATCGATGAGCAAGGGCCTTGTAAAAGTAAAGGTTCAGTTGAATTCATAAGAAGCTATTCCATTATTATTAAAAGCCCTACTGAAGATGAAAGAGCTGCCCAATGGAAGCTGTGGCTCTCTAAGCACAGAGCCATATTTTTGGATGACCCTGTTTCTCTCCAGATCTTTACCTCCTGTCTCTGACTTTGCAGTTCACGATTTGGTTCAGATGAAAAGTCATCATTTGTCTGTAATTTCTGGGATGTGAGGATATTAATACAGTTACTGAACACCTCAAAACTAGGGCTAGGCCTCTCACCATGACCCAGGCAAGGCCAATGTCAGGGGGCTATGAAATACTAGATGTGTTTCTTAAGTTTTTGTGTCTTCCTTGAGTTTGGACTGTTATGAACAGAGAGCTTGTTAAATTTGATTTATTAGAAAAAAATCCTTAGAAATTTCAGGATCATGGAACTTCAAATTAAAAAAATGAAGCAGCTTGATGAAAGAGAAATTCAAATAACACACTTAGTTTTATTTTTTTGAAGTAAAAATTCCCAAATTTAAAAAAACTTTTGTAGGCAGTAGTAGATCTTCACTTAAGACAACAGTGGGGAAATGAAAGAATTAAAATCAGCAAAGTAAGTTACTACTAGACTAATAATTTTTTCCTCCTAATCATTAAACTCTTTATGTACTTTTTTCATATATATTCTTTATGGTGCTTAGTCAATATTAAAACTTTTCTCACATTTTAACATCTATGAAATCAAGATGTGTTTTATAATAAATACTGTCTTTTATTTATAATCACCAGGGTTCATTTTCTCTACCTGAGTGGTACCTTTAAAATAAGGACATTTTATAACTGAGAGATCATAGATTCTAAGAAATATAGAATTTCATTTAATAAATATGGAATCCATAAGACCTGAAATTAAAATTTTTTTATAATGTTCTTATCAAAACTCAGTGAAACAAGTATGATACATTTTTCTGTCTCAGAAATACTTGCACTGTTTGCTTTAGGATTCAATCATTTGTTCTTCTTTAGAACAAATAAATCATTAGAGATGATATAAGTCTACTTTTGAGATGAAAAAATAGAAAAAGTAGATTTAGAAGTAAAAGCACAATACAACAGGGGGGAAAATTAAACAATTTCATTTCCATAATTATATCTTTGCAAGTGTATTTGTAGAACCTAGTCAGTTTCCTGCTGCAGTCTGAGAGTTGACAATATGACAAGAGCCTTGGTTTCAGTTCCTACCTTGCACCTATCTTTTTGGAGCCTCAGTTTCATAAATCAGATGAAAGGATTGAGGTCCGATCTATTCCTAGAGCCTCTAATATTTTTCATTTTAGGAAGCTAGATTTATACATTTTTCACACATACATCTCCACTTAGCTCGAGGAAACAGAACTGCTTCTGGGTTCTTTTCTCTTACCAGTGTGGTTGATGACTTGCTGAAAGTTTTCATTTACAGAGGTACTAGAAAAGAAAAAAAAATGTGAGTCAAATAATGGGTTTAAATAAATTACACTGAATTGGTTTTTAAATTAAACTGATGAGTGCAAGTGCAGAGTTAGTTTATTAAGAGAGCACTTTTGGAAACCAACAAATAATCAGGCATTAAAATAACATTCTATTTTGTACTTTTAAACTGATGTACAGCTTTTACAATAATAGGATAATCCTTTAAGTACACAATTAATATTAAATCCCTATATATCCCACCTTGATCAGCACGGTATCCACATTGTTTTCACAGATCTTTACAAGAGGAATGTATAAAGCATAGAGAAACACTTACAAAAATCCAGAGTCCAACCACTGCTGGATACTTTCCTGCTTGGAATCTTCTACAGATAAGAAAGAAACAGATCAGTTAGTCAAAGCACAACCAACTAAAATAACTTCACTCTCATTCAGCCACCACTCAATAGTTCTATTTCCTACATATTTAGTCACATGTTTCTATAAGCTCATTCATTTTTTCCCTAAAGGCCCAACCTCCTGTTTTCTATAATCAGGCATTCATGAGAATGTAGTATAAAGTTGCCAAAAAATTGTAACTCAAAAAAGAAAGAAAGGAAGAGAAAGAAAATGTTAAAGAGGAGAAAAATAAATCAGTGAAGAGCAAGAGATGTTAGAATAATTTTTATATTACCTGGTGTGCCTACAAGGGCGAAAAAACATTTGAGACATTTGTCTTTCTCTTGTTGGGTGTAAATCACTACAGAGCCTCTCCTTATTGAATCAGGACATTTACCTAAGGCAGCCGGCCAGTGATGTTTATTTGCAAGGATTCTCTGCCAGGTTAGAAACCAAATTTGCATTCATTCCAGGGACAAATTGCACTAGAGTCCCTGGATTGCCAAAGGCGCCCTGTATTGAAAAGGCACCAGTCTTTTAAGGATAGATCTTTGGCACTGGCTCAGCAAATAGGCAAAACAGGAGGATGTAAAGGCAACATTTCCTACGAAATATTTATTTACATTCAGGTTAGCTACTGTCTGCCCTTGGCTGATAATCTATGACTTAATCCTACCAGGTAGTGGGGTGCCTACATTATCTGCTCACAGGGTATCGGGTGAACCAAGAAAGCCAGTGGGCCTGAGAGATGCAGATTGCTTTTTCAATCAAGATAACATGAAAGGAGTAGAATAAATTTGATGAGGGACAAAGAAGAAAAACCATCCTACAGTTACATCTTGGGAAAGAGGAAGAAATATTTTCTTACTTATTAATCTTTAAATTATTAACATTATTATCGATGCTACATGCACGATCCCAAGAGTCTTGAAAATCATGATGTTCTGAAAGAAGCTTTATGCCCCAGGGAATGGATCTATACAGTTTGCAAGTCCCGGTGACTTAAGATGAGGGGGTGTTGGAATGGAAAGGAAGCAGAGTTCATTCCTTAGTTGATCTATTTCTGTTGAGAAAGTCTGTGTTCTGAGTGTTGCAAAGTCAGAAGTGTCTATTTCATAGAACTTTCTTCAAAGCAAAGTCCACGTTCCAAATTCATCTGCCCCAGCTACAAGCCTCACATTCCTCATCACCCACAGATTTTTGTTTTTTCAAATACTCCTGAGGGCCCTTCTCACCCAGCAAGGCAATGGTGGCATCTGGCTCTCCTCCTTAGGGTCAGGATACAGCTGCTCATCCAGAGGAGCCCATGCCTTCTTGGTGTACCTCAGGATGTCCCTCTTGATCTTCCCCCGGCCTTCTTGAGGGTTGTCAGATCCTTGCAACTTCTCTGCCATCATGAGGGAGTAGTTCTGCAAACTAATTCACATCACAGACACAAGCAAACCAGACACAAGGAGCTCAGCGCTCAGGCTTGGCTCAGTGAGGGAAGACCAGGATGCTTAGGGTCCAATGAGTGACTCCAGCTTCACGGTCTTACAGGACCCCAGCTCACCTGGTGATCTGTAATGTGAGCAGAAAACAAAGAAATTGGACTTGAGGACACACTCACTAAACATCCCTCAGTTATCCAACAGTCACATCTCTAAGAATATGGTTATAAAAGGAGAGGGGGAAATGTACACTTGGCTGGGTTTCATCTCTGCAACTTCTTATATGATCTTGAGTAAATTGCATAACTTCTGTGCAACCCCTTAGTTTTAAGTTGAGAACAAATTATACCGAAAAGTGATAACCATTACCTGCAGTGGAGTGTTTATTATGCGGTACATTCTTTTCTTAATTTTTTTTTTGTACATGTTTTAAGTACATAATGATTACATTCTCGTGGGGAGTTCGTACATATACATTTTTCCACCCCTTGTCCTTCCCTCCATATCTTGGTTCTCCTTTCCCTTTTGGAAAACATCCATCTCCCTATTTCCTACTTTATGTCTTTTATTTTGCTCTGTAATTATTTATGCTTTGGGTTTATCGGCAGGCAATATTTAAGCTTGTGTGCTGTTTTATTTCACTTAACATTATACTCTCAAGCTGCATCCATTTTCCCACAAATGACTCAAATTTATCCCTCTTTGTGGTAGAGTAGTACTTCATTGTGCATAAATGCTATATTTTCTTTATCCACTCATCTGTTAACAAATATATGGGCTGCTTCCAAGATTTAGCTATTATGAGTTGTGCTGCTATAAATGGGTATGTATGTATCACTGTAATATGGCAATCATCAGTAAATCAAATAACAATAAATGGTAGCAAGGTTACAGGGAAAAAGGAACCCTTCTACATATTGGTGGGAATGCAAACTAGTACAACCACTATGGAAATCAGTATGGTGATTCCTCAAAATCTAAAAATAGAAATTTGACCCAACAATTCTCCTTCTAAGTATCTTCCCAAAGAATTAAAAACATCGTATAACAGTGATAAAAATGGTACATTCTATGCTGGGTTCTGAATAACTATTACATAATTTAATTTTCAATGAAGGAAGTAATAACAATTGTCAGAATTTGTAGCAAGTTGAGAAGCTAAGAAGTGAGGTTGCGTGCCCAAAGTCATGCAGCCAGCTGGTATTCAAATGCAGGCACTGGACTCCAAGCATGTTTTCATATTTACTCAATAAGGTGATTGGGACAATTAGAATATTAATGAATATATTATGCACCAGGAACAAGTAATATTACTGTCCTCATCAACTGATTTAACCTTTATTAACCTCCTTATGAAAATCCCAGAGTAAGATCAGGAGACAGGAACTGAGACCAGCTATGTAAATTTTTCCCTTTCCCTGTCAGCACCTTGTGAACAAGTGCCATCCTCTTACTCACTTATGTCTCTCATATTTGATTGATTTTTTTGTATATACTAGATGTTAAATTAACATATATAAAACTAAAATAGCAAAACTAGGGTTCAGACCCATACTTTCTGAATGAATTATTTCCATGGCATACATTTGAATTAGCAGTAGTTTATTCTTCAAGATAAGATGGCCAAAGAGCCAAAGACCTACTTCAGCAACATTTCTAACAAGCTGACACTCGTGTGTAATCACTGTTCACGTGACACAGAAACCATCATTTCTAATCAGCATCTGAAAAAAGCAAGTCATTCAGATTTATTTTAAACATCTGAATACGGTGTATTCTCTTTCAAGTATAAGTGAGCATTTTAGATGTGTTGGCAGTAATATGCTTTATATATTCAAATTCTATCATTCAGTTTAAGTAAAAATACTCAGTATTGCATTTGTTAATTACTACACAAATTAATCATAGTTGCAATGAATTAATTATACAATAAAAAAGCAAAAGCTAAGAAATTTCAGCTAATTAAAAATTAGGGCACCGGTACCCACATAAAAAGGAAAAAAGGGCTGGTGATATCGCTCAGTGGCACAAGCGCCTGCTGGCAAGCGTGAGGTCCTGAGTTCGAACCCAGGTACCCACATTAAAAAAAAAAATTAGGGCAAAAAGTAGGTAGGCAATCTCTATGTTAACAGTAACAGTTAGCCAGTTATTTGAGGAAGTTAACATTAGGAATATCCTCTGGTAGCAAATTATAAAAGTTATAAAAAATGATGATGACATAAGACAAAAATAATGCAGATTAGATTATATTTATAATCTTCATAGAGTTGTTTGGTATATAAAAGTTATACACTGGACAAGATAACCTTGCGGAATTGCACTAAATTTTTAGCTCTTTAATTTTGCATAGTTTTTTTTTTTTTTTTTTTTTTTTTAACGTGGGTACCAGGAGTCGACCTCAGGGCCTCATGCTTGCCAGGTAGGCGCTTATGCCACTGAGCTATCTCACCGGCCCCCATTGCATAGGTTTTATAAGGGACCTTTTTTTGGTTAATTTTGCATAGGTTTTGGATCTTTGAAGCAAAAAATGTTCTTGGCAACACCTTGGAACCTGTGAGTATGAATGAGATAGCATCAACTTTACAGGGCGCAACTTCATAAGGAACTAAACTCCAAAACTATGCTCAAAATATCACAAGATATCACACAATAAGGGGTCAAAACGTTTGAAAACAATGAATAATGTATTACAGAAAGATAAGATTCCCAAATAATCTCGTTCCTTCCCTGACTTCACCTGAAAGCAAGTTTCTATTTACTACAAGTGATTTTTCCATATTGGGAGAATAGGAGCTAACAGGCAGCCAACGGCCCTCAGATGCTATTTAAGTACTATACTGTCATATTTCAATCCACCTACTGCTTTCCCACATGTAACAGTGTAAAAATTGTTAAACTTTCAGATGAAAGTGCTACTTTTTTGTGTGCCCCAAACTTCTACTCTATAATGGCAAGTTTAACCTCAGCTGTCTGCTTTATACATCCAGCAAGGATGTGCTCTCTGCCAGCTCTGTTGTACTTGGCTACAGAGCAGGAAAAGCCTGCCAAAGAAAGTGGGAACCCTCGCTAAAGGCAAGGGTCAGGGACTGGTTTGTAAAGAAAAACTCTTTTGTTCCCCCTGTTTTAGTGGATGCCTTCCCAGTTTGTAAACAGATCTGCTTCTGGAAATGGATTCTCTGATGCCTGAATGACCTTTCTTGGCATCCAGTCATGTGAGCCCCAGAGCAGCTCTTTGGAAAGGGAAACAGATCAGATGGTACCCGGAAGTGCCCAGAGGAGAGACAGGACAGAAATTATGCGTGTGATCTCTGCCGACTCCTCTCGCTAACCTCTCTGTCTCCAGGACCATCTGATCCCGTCTCCAGTTCTTGCCAGCTTTGACCCAAGTGGAATCCTCATTCTGGATCATGTTATCTCTTGTACCTAAATGACCCAGTACCTTCCCTGTTCAGATGGTTCTACTCTGATTACGTTATTCTTTATATATATAAAACCCCACCAATATGGGAAATTGTTTATTATCACATTTGATTTTTAAAAACTATACTGCACCAAGAACTCTGTTTTGTAAAACAAAACAAAACACTAAGGTATTGAAATGGAAAAAGAAATATATCAAAATGTTATCAAGTTTCCAAAATTTTAAAAATATTTAAAGTGAGAAAACAGTGGCTTTGTCAAATTAATTCTACTCTCAAGTTTTATTTAACTCCAGCAACTTCTACCATACCTGCTCCTTCTCACTGTGAAGACTTCAGCCCACAGTGAAATCATGGAATTTGACACTTAAAGTAGTGATAATCATATTTTTGTCCTCTGGAGCTATTTAATTCTTTGTAAATCTATGCAAACAGGTTGTCTTGCCAATAAGTCATTCATACTGGAAGAATAGGGACTGTGTTATCTTTATGTTTTTCCCCATAGTTCCAGTGTCACTCTTGGGCCAGACTAAACAGTCTGTAATTACTCACTGATTGCTTGGTTACTTGAGAAAGGAACATCCAGTTAGCGTAGTGAGCATTCTTGGTTCTTCTCTGCTTAAAAGAGCAACTGCTTTCAGGTCAGATAACTTTGGATTTCATCTCAGCTCTGCTGCTTTCTGACATCTTGTGGGAATTTTCGAATTTCTCTGATAATCTATTTCTTCATCTATTTTACAATAGAAACTTCAGACTGGAGTATTTTCACTTTCTTGACATTTCCACTTGGGTATTTACAGGCAAACTTAGTATGTGCAACACTGAATTCTTTATCATTTCCTTGACGTCCCCCTCAACCTACCTGCCGCCAGTCCAGTGTTCCCATCTCAGTAAATGGCATCACTCTTTAAGGCAATTGCTCTGCCGAAGAACCTGTGAGCCTTCTTTGAGTCCTTTATTCCTTTCATATTGTGTATTAGTTAAGCCATTAAGAAAAAGCAGCAGTCCTATATCTCAAACTAACCACCTCCACTGCTCCCAACCTTGTATGAACCAGAACTTGCAGTCTCAGTGGGTCACAATAAAGGGTTCCCATCTATAGCATCATCCACATCTTTCTCTCTGTAACCTTCTCCAATCAGTATGCTGGTGGTCAGCTCGCAGTTCTTAAAATTTTAGAAGTTTTGACATCATTTGATGGAACTGAGCAATTCCTCTTAAAGGTAGCAATATTTTAATTTGATTCTTAATGTCACACCCTCCAAGACTTGCTCTTACCACACTCAAACCTATTTTTCATAAGCTTATTTGCTTGTTTCCCCTTTTTTCCCTCTAAATTTGTTGTTCTATATCTCAGTCTTCGGCCTCTGTCCCTCCTATTGTTATACTCTTCCAATGAGAATCGTTTTTTCTGTAATTCCATAGTTGAGTGTGAATCATCAAGTTATTTTCACTTTGTTTTATACACCTATGGTTAATTTCTCTTTCTTGCATATACATGTATATATATTTTCTTTTTTTATTAAGTTCACTGGTACAATTTAGATATACATAATGATCATATTCATCATAAGGAATTTGTTCCTGTATATGATATATCTTGATTCCTCTTTTGTTCAAGTTCCCCTCCCCTCCCTTCAACCCCTCTTCCCCTCCTTATTTACAAAGCTTTGTTTCCTTTTTATCCCTTTTCCATCATTTTTTTTTCTTTTCCCTTCCTTCCCACACCCCCAGTTTCTCTTTCCTTTTCAGGAAATTTCTTCCTATTTCACAATATCTACTGTACATTTAGGTCCTTATTTATTCTTTCAGTTTCTCACACCAGGGAGAAAATGTGATATTTGCACATGTGTGTTCAATTTATTTCATTTAAGAATATAGCCTCAAGGTACATCCATTAACCTAGAAATGTCTCAAGTTAATCCTTCTTTTTGGCTGAATAGTACTCCACTGTATAAAAATAGCACATCTTTTTTATCTATTCCTCAGTCGATGGGCATTTGGGTTGTTTCCAAAATTTAGCTATTACAAACTGTGCTGCTATTAACATGGGTGAGCATATATCACTGTGGTATGATGTTTTTAATTCTTCTGGGAAAATACCCAGAAGGGAAATAGCTGGTCAAATGGGACCTCTGATCCTAGTTTTTTGAGAAATCTCCACACTGATTTCCACAGTGGTTGCATCAGTTGACACTCCCATCAACAGTGGAGAAGGGTTCCTTTTTCCCCACAGCCCCTCCAGCATTTGTTATTGGTTGATTTCTTGATAATAGCCATTCTTTCTAGAGTGAGATAAAATCTCAGTGTTGTTTTAATTTGCATCTCTTGAATGACAATTGATGTTGAACATTTTTTCATATATTCATTTGCCATTTGTATTTCTTCATCTGAGAAGTATGTATTCATCTCAGATGCCTATTTTTGAATTGTCTTTAAATTTGGGGGTCTGCTTTTTTTCAATTCTTTATATGTTCTAGATATAAGTCTTTTGTATGAGGGACAACTGGCTACATTTTTTTTTCCTCTCTGTGGGTCATCTTTTCATTCTATTGCTAATTTCTTTTGCTGTGCAAAACCTTTCTAATAGGATGAGATCCCAGTTGTTGATTCTTTGTAGTATTTCCCATGTGGTTGAGGCTTTATTCTTGAAATCTTTGCCTACATCTATGTATTCAGAATTCTATCTATTCTCTCTTCTAGTAGATTTAGTGTTCCTGTTTTAATATTTAGATCTTTGATCCATTTTGATTTTAGTTTAGTGCATGGTGAGAGACATGAGTCTAGTTTTAATCTTTGGCATGTGGAAAGCCAGTTTTTGCAGCACAATTTATTAAAGAGGCTAATCTTTCTTCCAGGGAAAGTGTTTGACCTCTTTGTCAAAGATAAGGTGGCTGAGTGTGTTTGTAGTTGTGTCTGCATCTTCTAATCTGTTTCACTGATCCTCAGGTCTGTTTTTTTGCCAGTACCATGCTGTTTTTATCAAAGTAGATTTGTACTGCATTTTCAAGTCAGGGATTGTGATGCCCTCTGATTTGCCTTTGTTGCCTAGAATTGTTTTGGTATTCTAGGTCTCTTCTGTTTCCAAATGAGTTTAAGGAATGTTTTGTCTAGATCTGTGAGGTATGCTAATGGTATTTTGATTGGGATTGCATTAAATCTGTATAACAGTTTTGGGAATATGGCTGTTTTCACTATGTTGGTTCTTCCTACCCATGAGCAAAGGATATCTTTCCCTTTTTCTGATAGCCTCTTTGAACTCCTTTTTCAGAGTACTGTGATTTTCATTGTATAGATCATTTACTTGCTTTCTTAGATTGACACCTAAGTATTCAATTTCTTTGTTTTATGGAAAAAAGATAAAACAAAATTTCTTAACAAAATAACAATAGTTAATACATTGCATATTGTTATCTTTAAAGTAGTTATTCAGAGTACAAGATATGGGCATTAAAATTTCTCCAATAGATACTAGCACAAACTTTCCTTTTCAATGAACTTAGAGACACTAATGGTAAAACTGACTTGCAATTTTTCCCTTTTCCCTTCCATCTTTTCCACTTTCCCCCATCCTAGTTCCTTTTTCCTTTTGAACAATTTCTTCCCATTTCACAATATCTATTGTACATTTTAGACTTTATTTACTCTTTCAGTTTCTCACACCAGGGAGACAATACAATGTTTACACATGTGAGTCTGATTTATTTCACTTATGAGTATGGTCTCAAGTTGCATACATTTACCTATAAAAGTTTGAAGTTTATCATTCTCTATGGCTAAGTAGTACTCCATTGGATAAAAATACCACATCTTTTTTATCCATTCCTCAGTTGATGGGCATTTGGCTTGTTTCCAAGATTTAGCTATTATAATTGTGTGGCTATAAACATGGGTGCACATTTATTGCTGTGGTATGATGTTTTTAATTCTTGTGGGAAGATACCCAGAAGGGGAATAGCTGGTCAAATGGTACCTCTAATCCTAGCTTTTTGAGGAATCTCCACACTGATTTCCACAGTGGTTGCATCAGTCTGCACTCCTGCCACCAGTGGAGAAGTGTTCCTTTCCCCTCAGCCCCACAGCCCCTCCAGCATTGGTTGATTTCTTGATAGTAGCCATTCTTTCTGGAGTGAGATGGAATCTCAGTGTTGTTTTCATTTGCATGTCTCAAATGACTTTAGCTTAGTGCATGGTGATAGACATGGGTCTAGTTTTAGTCTTTGGCATGTGGAAACTAGTTTTTTTCCAGCACCATTTATTAAAGAGGTTATCTTTCTTCCAGTGAACATGTTTGGCCCTTTTGTCAAAGATAAGGTGGCTGAGTGTGTGTGTAGTTGTGTCTGCATCTTCTAATCTGTTCTACTGATCATCAGGTATTTTTTTTTGCCAGTACCATGATAATTTTGTCACAGTAGCTTTGTAGTATAATTTCAAGTCAGAGATTGTGGTGCCTTCTGCCTTGCCTTTGTTACCCAGGATTGCCTTTGCTATTCTAGGTCTCTTCTGTTTCCAAACGAATTTATGAATGTTTTCTCTGGTTTTGTGAGGTATGCTAATGGTATTTTGATCAGGATTGCATTAAATCTGTATAACAGTTTTGGGAGTATAACCATTTTCCCTGTGTTGGTTCTTCCTATCCTTGAGCAAGGGATACATTTCCACTTTCTGATATCCTCTTTGACCTCCTTTTTCAGAATATTGTAATTATCAATATATAGATCTTTTACTTCCTTTGTTAGATTGATTCCTAAGTATTTAATTTTTTTGATGCTATTGTGAAAGGTGTTGTTTCCCTAATTTCTCTTTCAGTGAGTTTGTTGTTTCTGTGCAGGAATGCTATTGATTTTTGAGTGTTTATGATTATACTTCAATTTAACCACCCTGATATTTTCTTCAGGGCAGATGCCTTTGCTCATATATCTTAAATCCATAGAACAGGTACTCTGTGGTTTTTGTTGAGTGAATAGCTATACCAAAAAGGAATTGAGTAATATCAAAGAAAATCTGGTTATGAATAATTAAGGATGGGTTGGTATTTAGCAGTAAAATAACTGATGAAAAAGTTCAGCTACTACTTACTTGCCAAGAATACTTCATAGCATCAAGGACTAACACACTGTAGATCTGAATTAGAAAACTGCTGAGATTGCACACACACACACACACACACACACACACACAATATTCCTCCATTTTGAAGCAAAAATTTCTGAGTAATCACTTCATACTTATTTCTTATTCCTTTTTGAAAAATATCTATCTGAATAAATAATTTTCTCAACCTTCTTTTATGTGCCACCCAACAGCTAATAAGCAGATGAAAAATCTTAATCCATCACCAAGGAAACAAAAGTAATTTATTTTTAATTAATCAACAAATAGTTACCAATTGGCTGTATGACATTGGGCATGTAGTTTCACGTTCTCTTGGAATTTAATTTCCTTCTGCATGAGAGAATTGAATGATATGAGATCATTTCATAAGTTCATTATTATTTTTTCAGCTTCCACATAGACTGGTTAATATTTGGCCAGTGAAGATCACATTTTAAAATATTATAAAGTTATATTCATTAAAATTATAAAAATAGGAAGAGTAAGCCATTGTTCCTATTACTCATAGGTTTGGAAGACTCAAAAACTCGAGCAACAAAGTCAAGCCAGGAATGCCCTTCTGCTCTCTCTTCCTGTCCAAGTATTGAAGTCCCACAAACACTTGTAAAGATTTCCAAATGATTCAGTGAAGTAGAGGCAGACCCTGGGGAATAGAGTGTTCCGTCAACACTCTGCTTGGAGGAACAAGCAGCCTGTGATGACTTGTTCTGTGGGTGGCTTCCTCCCACCATGAAATATGTGAAGGGTGCTCACTCTTGCCATTTAGGAGTAAGTTGGATTTAAAGACAAGACAGTTGTGCCCAAGTTGGAACCCAAAGTCAGTCTTCCTGAACTTGGAGTTTTCATCTTTTGCTAGTGAAAAACAAGCAAAAGATTATTAAGTGAGGGATTATACATACACTTCTTGAAAACTTCAAATGATTTTAAGGCTGATAAAGTTGAGCCAATTGATGCATTTACTGCCAGCCCTATCACAGTTTCTTTGCAACTTTAAAGAGATTTTTCTGCTTCGGTGATTCTTTTCTTTTTCTCACCATGTCTACTCTTGCCTTTCCAACATCTGCCTTGCCTCATCTTGCCAAGGAGGGGTGAACAGGTTAGGAGGAGACCTGTGATCTCCAGCTTTCATCTCTACTCCAAAATTTGTGAACTAAGCTGTGATCTAAGATCTGTGATCCAAACTTCTTCATGGAAACTACTTTCTGAATGCAGAGAACTCCTTGTTCACAAGTACATCTTCTCTGGTCCCCCTGGATACAGATCTCTCTGTAAGCACTGCCCTTATCTTTCCTGGATATTATTTCATTGAGCTCAAATAGAACTTAACTTCATAGGACCTCATCTCCTCATCACCCTTCCACCTTTCCATCTTCTTCTGGTACTCACAGCAATCTGTGCAAATCCTAAGCTTGAGTGATTTATTATGCTTCCTCTACTCCCGCCAACTAAAACAACCCCTAGAAGGCAAAGATCATGACTTACTCACTTTTGTATCTGTGGTACTTAGTCCACAACAAGAATAATAGTAGGTTATCAGCAATAACTGTTTAATGAGTGAATGATATCTTCTGACCTTGGCCTCTGTGTTCTCAGCTGGTGGGAATCATGACTTACTCATCTTTATGGTCGCTATCATGTTCGGCACAATGTGATGCACTAGAAGTTGCTTATAAAGTACACTGTATAAATAGCTCAATGATGATATCTATTAATTTATTTGAGTCAAATATTTGAATGTCTTCTGTGTACAAGCAATGTTTGAAGAGCTTATAGTTGATTATGAGAAATGGTATTTATTAGTCATACCATGGGATGAACTATAATATGCATTTTAAGAGAAGTATAAAACAATAGCTCTTAACTATTAAAGGAGTAAACTATTCCTTCGGGGATATAAAAAAGGCTCCTTGGAAGGGGCAGTCTTGGTGTTGGCACTTGAATAGGGGGTAATATACAGGCAAACTTCCCAGACAAGGGGATTAAAATGCATGAGAACAATTATAGGATACATTTCACCAAAAGGCTAAGAAGTGGTTTTGTGACAAGCATACTTTCTTTAATTTTAGCTGAGTGAGGGCCGGTGAGATGGATCAGCAGCGTAAGCGCCTGCCTGGCAAGTGCAAGGGCCTGAGTTCAACTCCTGCAACCCACATACGAAAAAAGGGCTGGTGATATTGCTCAGCGGCATGGGCACCCGCTGGCGCGCGAGGTCCTGAGGTCAACTCCCAGTACCCACAAAAAAAAAAAAAATTTTAGCTTAGTGAAATCACAAGTTATCTTATCTGAGTTATCTTATTTCTCTTAAGGAAGTTTTTGGTTAGACTTTGTCACACATTCTTTCCATGTTCCTTTTCTATTATCTTTAAAAGAAGACTGGTTGGCTAGGAATTCTCAACTTGATAAGCAGTATCTATAAAAACTCTACAAGACCAGGGATGTAGCTCAGTGGCACAGTGCCTGCCTGGCAAGCACAAGGCCCTCAGTTCAATTCCTGGTATAAAACAAAAAAACAGAAAACAAAAAAACCCTACAGCTAACATCATACTAAAAGGTGAGAAACTAAAGCTGTCCAACAAAGACCAGGAACAAGGCAAGAATGTTTCCTTTTACCACCCTTTTTCCGTACTGAAAATAAGAGCCCAGAAATATACATAAACATGGTGACTTTGACAAAGGACCAAGAGGGATACAATGAAGAAAAGGTAGTCTTTTCAACAAATGGTCATAGAAAAAAATCAGACATCCACAAACAAAAAAGAATATACACACGACCTTACCCTATTTGCAAAAAGTAACACAATAACAAACCTAAGTGTGAATGCAAAAACATAAAATTTTCAGAAAAAAAGAAAATCTAGGCAACTTAGATTTGATGATGAGATCTTACATATGGTACCAAAGGTGCAATCCACAAAGGAAAGAAATGATAAGCTGGACTTCATTAAAATTAAAAATTTCTGCTGTACGAAAAATACTATCAAGAGAACGAAAAGACAAGCCACAGACTCGGAAAAGGTATTTGTAGAAAATACAGTTGATGAAAGACTGTTATATAAAATATCCAAAGAGCTCTTAAAACTTAACAGACAGACAAAAAATGGTGCTGAGACTTTAAATGAAACCAGGTGTAGTGGCTCATGGCTGTAAACCCAGCACTCTCAGAGGCCAAAGCCAAACGACGTCAAGATCAGGCCCTGGAAGTTCTTGTCACCAAGCATTTTCAGCCTCCATTCTGAAGCCTGTTTAAAATGAAAGTGTCTGCTGTCTAATTTTTAGAGATTAAGATTTTTCCTTTCATTTCTAAGTACTATGTAACCTATTTTTGCAGAAAGTACTGTTACTTTAAGTGCATCTGTGTTAACCTGGTTAAAAAATGTAATCTTTTTTGAAATAAAACTTCATATTCTGTATAGTTGCTTAAAAAAAAAAGATCAAGTCTAGGAGCCAGGGCAACTTAGCCACTTAGCCATCCACTGTCTCAAAATAAAAATAAAAAAGGGCTGGAGGTGTAGCTCAGTGCAAATGTTGTGGGTTCAACACTCATTACAAAAAAGAAGAAAAAAAAGATATTAAGTGAAGATCTACAGATGGCATCTGAGTGTTTGAAAAGATGCTCTGAAATACTACTACCTAACTAGGATGGCAAAAATTCAAAACACTGATATTCCAAATACTGAGAGCAAAGTTGTAGAGCAACAGGAATTCTCATTCACTCCTGGTGGAAATGCAAAAAAGCAAAGCCACTTTGGAAGATAGTTTAGTGGTTTCTTATAAAACTAAACATAGTTGTACCATATGATCCAGCAGTTGTACTACTTGTTATTTACCCAGAAGAATTAAAAACTTACGTTTATACAGAAACTTGGACATAGATATTTATAGCTGCTTTATTCATGATTGCCAAAACTCCAAAAGCGAATGGATAAACAGTGGTATATCCAAACAATGTTGTATTCTTCCAGCACTAACAAGATACGGGCTATCAAATCAGGAATAAAATACTTACCCTAGGATTAAAGAATTTTTAGAAGTCCTACAGCAAAAACTCAGTAATTATAAAATAAAAAAGCTGTCACCATGAAGATTTGGGAGATTAAGGATATCTAAACTTTGTATATATTTTGTGCCTATAAAATGGATCATTGTTTCCAAATACCCTATTCCCTCTAAAATCTAAATGTCTCAATTCCACACTCAAGCCATTCATGAGAATCTTTCTCTGAAAACCTGTCTAGTGTAGTAACCATATCTGGTCTGAAACTGTTTAGTGCTGAAGGAATATCATATTATTTGGATGCACCACTATTTATCCATTCACTTTTGGTTGTCTAAGTCATTTAGAAATCATAACATTTTTGATTCTTATTAAATGATATTTTTCACCAGGATGAATAAGATTTTTCTTATTAAATATTTCTCCTTTATTCTGTTAATGCAGTAAATTACATTGACCAGTTTTCTGAATGTTATGCTGATCTTGAGATCCTAAAATAAAATCAACTAGGTCATGAATTCTTATTTTTATATATTCAATAATTCATTTTGCTAATATTTTGCTGAGGGTTTTTAAAATTCTTTGTTACTAAAGGAGATTGGCCAGTATTTTTTCTTTCTTATAATGTTCAAGTTAAGTTATACTAGCAAGATACATTACTTTCATAAATTATTCAGAAAAATGTTCCTTATTTCTCTACTCTATAGATAGGTTTTAAGACTGCGTGCTTTATTCCTCAAATATTTGGAAGGATTCACCAGTGATGTCATCTGTGCCTGGATTTCCCTTCATGTGAGGTTTGTAATTATATATTTAGTATTTTAGTTGTGATAATAATTTTTCCATTAGTTTTAGTAAGGTATGTCTTTCTAAGAATTTGCTTATTTATCTAAACTTTCAAATGTATGATGTAACATTCTTCATGTTTTTTTCTTATTTTTTATTATACCAAGGATTATGATTTCTGAAATTTGAGATTCTCATGATTTTCTTTAGGTGTAAGAATGGTCTAATTGAGTTTAGAAATTATTTAAGTAAATATTTTAAAAATTTAAGGTTTTTCCATTAGAAAAATAGATATGATTTATTCATTCTTTTAAAAGAAAAAAAATCAATGACAACAATGTGCAATCAGATCAACATAAGGCAGAAGTGGAAAAAGATTAAATCAAGGAGAAGAAAAAATATATGATGAAACAATAAGTCCTTATGTCTATAATAATAATAAATATAAAACAGTTAAATTCATATTTTAAATCAGACAATTTCAGATGGGATTTTTTTTTAAGTACAGCTGGTAGTATTTGTAGGAGGCATATTTATGAAAAAAATAGGAAGGCTGAAAATAAAGAAAAGTATACCTACAGAGAAATACTTGCAAAATGGCTGTATCAATATTAATTTAAAACAAAATTGAATTATAGGTGAAAAAGTATTGAAATTGTATCTTCTTTTTAAGACAGGGTCTCAATGTGCAGTTCAGGCTGGTCTTGAACTCACTATGTAGCTCAGGCTGGCCTCAAACTTGTGGGATCCTCCTGCCTTAGCCTTCCAAGTGCTGGGATTACAGGCAAGTGCCACCATGCCCAGCCAAAATGATATCATATTATAAGGATATAGTTTTGTGTTACTTTACAACAGAGATTTATTCTGAAATGTCTCTTTAAGTAATTTTGTCTTTATGTGAACATAAGAGAGTAAACTTACACGAAGACATCAGTAGGTGATATAATCTTAAGGGACTACTGACATATATGTGAGTCATTATTAATCAAAATGTCATTATGCAGCATATGATTATATTCATATTCTACAAAGATAATGAACTTTTGCACCTACTACATAATTTCTGAACACACAAAGCAAAAGAAAAAGATGAAAATAGAGCAAAAATTTGGGATTTAGAGAGATTACAAGACAATTTTCCTCCCACAGTTTGAAAGATTAACTAGGACAAAAGGTTGCATACACATATGTTGTATTTAGTAAGTATATTATTTTTTTGAAATATATATAGTTATATACATAATTTGTAATCAGAGGGTAGACATTAAATTGCTCCCCAGTCCATTGAATATTATCAATCAGAAACCATGCACTAGTCCAAAATTAATCTAAAAACATGATGAAGATAAAATTTCAAGTTCACTTTAAAAGGATAATCTATTCAGCAAATCGTCTTGGGATAAGAGGATACTCATTTGGAAGAAAAGTATTTAAATCTCTACCTTACACTATTGACAAAATAAATTTCAAATGAAATAGTAAGGTAACTTTCAAAACAAAGAGCAAAAAGAACAAAAGACTATGAGAAATACAGGAGAACATACAATGGTACAGTACCTTGGTTCACAAACTAAATTTGTTCTACGATTCCGGGGAAGATGGCCACCTTCATGTACCTGTGAAGGAAGATGGCCATGGTTGTGTTATTCACCCAATGTGGAATTCACAAACAGAAGAAAAATTTTTCCAAATGCTACTTACCGTTCATGAGTGGAATTGTTCATGAATAGAAGCATTCATGAACTGAGGCATTGCTGTATATATATAACTTAGAGTACAAAGGCCTTCTTAACCAAGATACAAACCCAAAATGATTTAAAGCAAAAAATTAAATCTAATTATGTCAAAATATAAAATCTTCTGAATAAAAAGACATTGTATGTAAATCATAGGAAAAAACATAAGTGAATTTGTTATATAAAATATGAAATAAATAAAATCAACTATAAAGGGGGCACATGGTACAAATGGGTGATATACAGATTTCAAAAGTAACTGCCAGCCATAATCTCCTTCTAAAGGTCTAAAACGATTGCTCACAAGAAAGATTAAAAACAAGGTGAAGGCCAGAGCATCTCAGAGGTTTGGGCCTGATGGAGACTTTGGGAAAGACAAAAGCCCCAGAGAAACCCACCAGGGACTATTCTAAACAGGAAGCAGCAGCAGGCTGTGCCCAGGGGAGAAAGGAGAGCTCGGTGAGTGTCCTTAGGCTTAGCATGCAGAGCCTGCTGGAACTGTCCTCATGGTGCAGGATGTCTAAGAGAATATTCCCCAAGCTTTCCAGGGCCTTCTTTGAGAAAGAGGCAGCAGCTTTCTATGGTCAGATAAAGAGGAGAAGAGTGAAGAGAAATATCCCTGAGGTACAGATGAATGAAGCTTGCTTAACACTGAAGGCAGGACTAAAATATCACTATTAACACTCACATTCTGATTCCTGCTAATGAGAAGATACTGATCCCACCCTCTGGTCACTTGGTTCCAGTGATGAACTAAAACCAAAAGTAACAGCAAAACCTAACACAACAAGAGGATAGACTAGATTGACTCAATGTCCTGTGACTCCGTGGGAGGAGGAATGTTCCCTTTTAATTACTGGGGCATGGTGATATAAGCCTGTAATTACAGCACTCCGAGAGGCTGAGGCAGGGGATTGCAAGTTCAAGCCCATTCTGGCTTGAACTTGGCTACTTGAAGTGACCCTGTATCAAACAAAAACAAAACAAAACAAAACATGCAAAGTGAAATTAAAGAGAAAAATGAAAGCCAAAGTGAGTAAAGGAAATAATAAAATAAGCACAAAGATCAATGAAGTAGAAAACAGATAGTAAAGAAAAATTCAAAATTCAACTGTTAGTTCTTTGAAGAGTTTTAAAAAATTTGATAAAACCCCCAAAAGGTGGAGGCATCACAACAGATTCAACAGGCATTAAAATATATAAGGATATATTTTTGAAAAGCTTTATGCCAATACGTCTGACAAAACAAATGAAATGACAAATTTTTTTGGAAAATTCTATTGACTAAAGCTAGCACAAGAAAAAATTAAAAATTTAATAACCCTTCATCCATTAGAGAAATTGAATTTGTAATTAAAATTCTTGTCATAGAGAAATCTTGGACCAGATTTCTTTACCAGTGAATTTATCCAAATGTTTAAGGATGAAATTATATCAATTTTACACAAATTCCTTCTGTGTCACCTCTCCTCCAATACAAAGCAGCTCTGCACAGAGAGAGATGTTGCCCAGTTGCAACAGGGAAAGAAAATTAAATCCAGGCCTTAGACTTGAAAAGATCATATAAGCAAATAAAATTAAAGACCAGTATCCTTAATAGGTAGTAATGCAAAAATCTTTAACAAAAATTAGCAAACAAATCCTGCAACGTGTAATGTACACAATACATCAAGCCCAAATGCATTTATCACAGAAATGAGATATTGATTTATTATTAAAATACCAACACGGTGATGTTCTGAGTGACTGAACAGCCAGTGCATTTTGTGCAGTGGCCAGTTTGCATCATCTTGTATTTGCTCCATGATCTTCTCCCCCTCACTTTTCTTTTACCTCACTCTTGCTGCCCTGCAGTTTCATATTCCAATAAAGCATTAAGCATTAAAGCATGTAAAGCAAAAATTAATTAAGGTAATTCACACCATACTACCAGAGTATAAGACAAAAACTATATGATCACTTACTAGATGCAGAAAATATTAGACAAAGCATCCATTCATGATTTAAAACTCTTAAACCACAAATATAAGTGATCTTTCTCCAACTGCAAGGGCATCTGTGACAAATCACAGCTGATAACCTATGAAGAGTATGAGACTGAGCATGTCTCCCTGCAACTGAAAAGAAGGCACCAATGTCTTCTATCACTACCTTTAATAAGCCTTCTGATGAGTTAGTCAGTTTAATAAAGCAGGATAATAAATACATGGAAAAGAAGAAATAAAATTGGTTTTATTAAAGTCAGGCATGGCAAAGCTTGCCTGCAATCCCAGCAGTCTAGGAAGCAGAGCCAGTAGGATCATTGCAGGTTTGAGCCCAGCCTTGGCAACTAGTGATTTAGTGAGACCATGTCTTAAAACAAAACACAAACAAAACAAAACAAAACCATGGCTGGAGATGTAGCTCAGTATGAAGATCCTGGGTTCAACCCAGTACCACAAAAAAACGAAACAACAAGAAAGTCCTTATTTATAGACAATATGATAAACAGAAAACTTTCATATATATATATATGCAAGTATACTTTCATACTAATGTATATATATGTACATATATATACAGTATACTATACATATACACTAATACTATATATATACTAATATATATATGTACACATACATACATATATATTAGTCTCCAAATGGAAATAAATTAGTCCAAAATACAACTAAGGAACTCCTTGGTAAATGGGGATGATTGCTATTTTCTTCTTGTTATGAATTAGTTTAGTATGGTTGGTGTCTGGGGCTTCCATTTTTAGGCCTGACAGTCCTTCAAAATGCAGTGCTACTTCATCATCTTTGGTTTAGTTAAAACTTCTCATCCCCATGTGGTTGATGCTATAAGGTAGTTCACTTATTCCTCATAGACCTAAAACTTAACACACTGTGCATATTTTCTTTAAGCTAGCTAATTCACAGCTTACACAGGAAAGCATATGAGAATAAGAGAGTATCCCCACAAAGACATAGATATACAGTCCCTCATCTCTCCTCACTTCCCTCCCTCCTCCTCCTGTTCCTCCTCCTCCTCTTTCTTCCTCCTCCTCTTTCTTCTTCCTCTTCTTCTCTTTCTTCCTCTCCTTCTTTCTCTCCTTCTTCCTCTCCTTCTCCTTTTCTCTCCCTCCCTCTTTTTCTCTTTCTCTCTCCCTCCCTCCTCTCCCTCTCTCTCTCCACCTACCAGCTGGGCAAGCTTTCAGCAATCTCCAGACCGCATGTTTCCATCAACACCTCTAATTTCGGGCCGGTGAGATGGCTCAGTGGCATAAGTGCCTGCCTGGCAAGCGCGAGGGCCCGAGTTCGACTCCCGGATCCCACATACGAAAAAGGGGCCAGTGATATCGCTCAGCGGCACGGGCGCCTGTTGGCGCGTGAGGTCCTGAGGTCGTCCCCCCGGTACCCACAAAAAAAAAAAAAAAAAAAAAAACACCTCTAATTTCTCCAGGACCTGTCTCACACATTTTGCTTTCACTTTCTTTTTTTTTTTTTTTTTTTTTTTTTTTTTGTGGGTACCGGGGGGTCGACCTCAGGACCTCGCGCGCCAGCAGGCGCCCGTGCCTCTGAGCGATATCACCGGTCCCTTTTTCTTATGTGGGATCCGGGAGTCGAACTCGGGCCCTCGCGCTTGCCGGGCAGGCGCTTAAGCCGCTGAGCCATCTCACCGGCCCAGCTTTCACTTTCTTGTTGTGTCTCTCACCTGACCAACACACTGAACCTTATTTTACCCTGGCCAGGTCTGTCCTGGGAAGTGACTGTCTTGGCTATGGGCACTTTCAATACAAAGGCCTCAACACTAAAGTAGAAACCATAATAATTAGAAATCCTAACAATAAAAATCAGAAAACTCCCTCGTACTTCTTATGTCTTAGTGCTCTGTCATGATCATGGGTTATTTTTATTATTGGAAAATTAAATACACTTTAAAATATTTTTTATACTCTGCATTACAAAAAGTAGTATTTGCATTAAACACTTATATCACGAAAATAGAGCAAGCGCAAATAAACAACTTAAGGGTGAACCTCGAGCTTCTAGAAAAAGAAGAGCAGGTTAAGCCAAAAGCCCGTACAAGGGAGGAAATTATAAAGATCAGAGCAGAAATTAACGTATTGGAGAATAAAAAAACAATACAAAGAATCAATGAAGCAAAAAGTTGGTTCTTTGAAAGAATAAATAAGATTGACAAACCCTTATCCAACCTTATTAAAAAAAGAAAAGACTCAAATCCACGCAATTGAAAATGAAAAGGGTGATATCACGACAGACCCTGCAGAAATCCAGAAGATCATCTATACCTATTTTGAAAATTTATATTCTACTAAGATGGAAAATGCAGAAGTGGACAGATTCCTAGATTCGTATGAATTACCAAAGCCGAATCAAGAAGATTTAAAAATCCTAAATAAACCAATATCAGCCAATGAAATTGAAGATGTAATTAAAAACCTCCCAACAAAGAAAAGCCCAGGCCCTGATGGATTCACTGCCGAATTCTACAAGAAATTTAGAGAAGACCTAACGCCCCTACTTCTCAAACTTTTCAATGAAATTGAAAGGGAAGCAATACTCCCAAATTCATTCCTGGAAGCAAGCATTACCCTGATACCAAAACCAGAGAAGGACCCAACTAAGAAAGAGAACTACAGGCCAATCTCCCTAATGAACATAGATGCAAAAATCCTTAATAAGATACTGGCAAACAGAATCCAACAAATTATCAAGAAGATTATACACCATGACCAAGTTGGATTCATCCCAGGGATGCAGGGATGGTTCAACATACGTAAATCAATAAATGTAATACACCATATTAACAGAACCAAAGACAAAAATCACATGATCATCTCAATAGATGCAGAAAAAGCTTTTGACAAAGTCCAGCACCTTTTCATGATAAAAACCCTACAGAAAATTGGAATAGTGGGTCTTTATCTCAATCTGGTAAAAGCTATCTATGACAAACCAACAGCCAATATCATACTAAATGGCCAAAAACTGAAAGCCTTCCCTCTAAAATCAGGAACAAGACAAGGATGTCCACTGTCCCCACTCTTATTCAACATAGTTCTGGAAACTTTAGCCAGAGCGATTAGACAAGAGAAAGAAATAAAAGGAATAATGATCGGAAAGGAAGAAGTTAAATTATCATTATTTGCAGATGACATGATACTCTACACAGAAGACCCCAAAAACTCCACTAAAAAACTGCTAGATTTGATAAGCAAATTCAGTAGTGTAGCTGGATACAAAGTCAATACTCAAAAGTCAATAGCCTTCCTGTACACAAATAACAAACTTACTGAAAGAGAAATTAGGAAACAATACCTTTCACAATAACATCCAAAAAAATGAAATACCTAGGAATCAACCTCACGAAGGATGTAAAAGACCTCTATACTGAAAACTACAGTACTCTGAAAAAGGAGATTGAAGAGGATATCAGAAAATGGAAAGATATCCCTTGCTCCTGGATAGGAAGAACCAATATAGTGAAAATGGCCATACTTCCAAAATTGTTATACAGATTTAATGCAATTCCAATCAAAATTCCAACAGCATATCTCACAGAATTAGAGAAAACAATCCTAAAATTCATTTGGAATCAGAAGAGACCTAGAATAGCAAAGGCAATTCTGGGCAACAAAGGCAAGGCAGGGGGCATCACAATCCCCGACTTGAAATTATACTATAAAGCTACTGTGATAAAAACAGTGTGGTACTGGCAAAAATACAGACCTGAAGATCAATGGAACAGATTAGAAGATGCTGAAACAACCCCAGACATACTAAGCCACCTTATCTTTGACAAAGGTGCCAAACACATTCGCTGGAAGAAAGATAGCCTCTTTAATAAATGGTGCTGGAAAAACTGGCTCTACACATGCCGAAGATTAAAACTAGACCCATATCTTTCACCATGCACTAAACTAAATTCAAAATGGATCAGAGATCTAAATATTAAAACAGAAACATTAAATCTGCTGGAAGGTAGGATAGGTAAAACCCTTGGAGACATTGGTGTAGGCAAAGACTTTATGAATAAAAACTCAACCGCACGGGAACTATCCCAAAGAATCAATAACTGGGATCTCATCTTATTAAAAAGCTTTTGCACAGCAAGAGAAACCACCAACAGAGTGAAGAGACAACCCACAATGTGGGAAAAAATGTTTGCCAGCTGTTCCTCAGACAAAGGATTACTATTGAGAACATATAAAGAACTCAAAAAAATCAGACCTCCCAAATTTAAAGACCCACTCCAAAAATGGGCATCTGAGATGAATACACATTTCTCAGATGAAGAAATACTAATGGCAAATAAATATACAAAAAAATGTGCAACATCACTAGTCATTCGAGAGATGCAAATTAAAACAACACTGAGATACCATCTCACCCCAGAAAGAATGGCTACTATAAAGAAATCAACTAATAACAAATGCTGGAGGGGCTGTGGGGAAAAAGGAACCCTTCTCCACTGTTGGTGGGAGTGTCCACTGGTACAGCCACTGTGGAAGTCAGTGTGGAGATTCCTCAAAAAGCTAGGGTTGGAGGTCCCATTTGACCCAGCTATTCCCCTTCTGGGCATCTTCCCAGAAGAATTAAAAACATCATACCACAGCGATATATGTGCACCCATGTTTATAGCAGCACAATTTGTAATAGCCAGATCTTGGAAACAACCCAAATGCCCATCAACTGAGGAATGGATAAGAAAGATGTGGTATTTTTATACAATGGAGTACTATTCAGCCATTAAGAAGGATAAACTGGAGACTTTTATAGGTAAATGGATGCAACTCGAGAAAATACTCATAAGTGAAATAAACCAGAAGTACATGTGTAAGCATCGTATTGTCTCTCTAGTATGAGAAACTGAAAGAGTAAATAAGATCAAAAATGTACAATAGACATGGTGAATCAAAAAGAAACTGGTCAAAAGGAAAGAGAGACTGGAATAGGGAAAAGAAAGAAGGGAAAGGGAAAAAAAATTGTATATATATATATAAGATGGTTAAGATAGATACACTACGATTTTTACTTAGTTCATTGAAGAGTAAGGTTTGTGCCAATAATGTTTGGATAATTAAATGCTAATGTCTGGTGTCCTGAATAACTAACTTAAAGATAGTAATACGCAATGTATTAACCATTCTTACCCTCCTATTATGTTGTTTTGAAAATTTGTTCTTCTTTTGATTTGTTTTGTTTTTTCTTCTCTTTAAAATAAAATTAAAAAAAAAAGTAGTATTTATTTTCCTTATATTGTTTCCTTCTTTCTAAAGATTCATCAGCTTGTCTGAGTTATGGTCATGATGCATAGATATCATTTTGTGACTCCAGAAACTTACTAGAATTTCTAATATGCCTAAGCCATACTCTGGTATTTTAGTTAGAGTTTTCCTACTTTTTTAGACATGCAGGGCAGCTCTGGATCCCATGCTCAGGTTCCCACCAGAGTCCTGGAGAAGCCTACTCTGGAAGATGAGCAGCTCCCAGAAGCCCAAGAGACAAAGGGCTCAGCATCTCCTCACACCCTGGACACCTCCTTTGCACACTGGTGGAGGAGCTCTGAGCAAGGCTAGCAGGCAACACTCCGGGATCTTTGCTAGCAAATAGGAATATGTCCCCCATATCTAACTCAGAAACTACTGAAAAGAAAACTCTCATGTTTCAACCTTGTGAGGCAAGTATCTTAAATTCTGGACTTATGTTTATTTTGGTGATTGTTTTCTTCTTTTTAAATTTTAAACTCCAATGTTAAATCCTTTCCCCATATAGTGCAGTAAGTCAATGACATTTAGGCAATTTTAATGAAAAATTACAGCAAAAAGTTTATTTTGAATCTATGCTCTTTTATTTTACTATAACCTTCTTCAATTTTTATCCCTGAATCAGATGGCCTGGTTTTCTAAATAAAAACACAGGGTGTCAATTACATTTGAATTTCAGATTTAGAAAACATGTTTTTAACATAATCATGGTCCATGCATTATTGAGATACACTTATAACAAAAAATATATCAATGAAAGGTGTTTATCTAGAATTCAACTGTGACTAAGGGTCCTGTATTTTACCTGGTGCCCTTTTCCTGAATCAGCTTCCTTTATTCTGTCAAAGTAGGCATATTCATTTCTAGAGCAGTTCTACCTGTACCAAATTATCTCACATGGTTCCAAGACATGAAGGTCAGTTTTCATAGATAGTGAATTCTTTGACAAGTTAAAAATGAAAGAGTTCAACTCTTTAACATTATCTTAATGAATTAGAGTTCCCTGGGTAGTAAAGAAAAAAATAATCAATAAAAGACACAAAACACCCAAGATACAAAGAATAGCTACAAAAGGAAGGCAAAACAGAATTTCTGTACTGCTCCTCATTTGCACTGCTTGAAATTGTATTCAGTACTTAAAGGACATAGCCTAATGATTTTGAGCCTGGAGCATTCCCATCCCCAGTGTTTTAGCCTTTTCCATGTTAATGGTAGCCACCCAGGCAGTCATGGGGGTACTGAAGTCATCCAGGCCCAAATCCATGACAGTTAGATCACTTCACCTTCCTGCTAATAGTTTTTCTTCCTAGGAGTCACCCAATCACACAGCTGCAGGTAAAGAAGTTTCAGAATGAGCCCTAGCTGCTCTTTCATTCCAACTGAGAGAAAATGAGAACAGAGAGCTAATACCCCCTCCCCCACAAGCTGGGAATAAAACAAATTATAAGAGTTACTGTACCAGAATAAAGGAGCAGAGAAGTGGCCCTTGATGCTTGTTATAGTTGTTCTCAAAAGTGCCTGTGGAGGTCTTGGTATTTTCCTGTCTCCTGTTTTCTAGCTACTAAGGCTAAAAAGTCCTGGTGACCACAGAATTACTATTTAAAATTTAAATTAATCACAGAAAACTGGAACAACCTGCTTGCCAAAAGCCATGCTCAAGTTGGGGGGTGAAGATACATGGTGATTCTCTATACAGTACCTTCCCTTCTGCAAGAAACAAAAGCATTGAAAAAGGCATTAAAACAATAAGAGTTATTAGTAACTAGTCCTGAACTTGGAGAAAAAGTATGCAGGGAATGAATGCAATGGTACCAGTTGTGTTTTTATTGTATGAAACCCCTTACTGTTCCTTTAATGCCCTTCAACCTTTTGGCAGTGGCTTCAGGTTTGAATGTGGGACTGAAATGTACTCCACTGAGGAAGTAAAGCCAACTTGTCTTCATTTGGTTACCATGGTTACGGTACTGCCTGTTACCAATCCAATGATTTGCATTGCAAACCATCACTGGAAATGAGGAGAGTAGAACTTGGTATTCAGGATGGAGAGATTCAATTCATAGGAACTTCAATTGGAAAGTTCAGAGGGAAAAAAACATAAACATACACATATGCCCTCACCCAGAAAGGGACCAAACCTTAAGAGCTATCAAAGTGGGTTAACCTCCATCGAACTTTGGTATCCATAAATCATCTTAGTTGAAAGATGAGACAGTTTCCCAGGAAGGTACATAAACTCATTATCAACTTCATTTTTTTAATTAAAATTTGCAGTCACATTCAGCATGCATTCCTATTATGACACAATTCTAAAGTACTACTTAAAAATAATCCAATTCTTGAGTCATGATTTCCAATAATGCTCTTCGTTTTGATAAGCTACATTAACAGAGTTTGAAATGGTGGAAAATACTGTGTACATTTCAAAATATATTTATCTTCAACAAAAGAGGCATCCTAATACACAGAAAAGGCAAAATGAAAGTACTAAGGTTGAATAAGAAGGGACATGGGCCCCATCAACTCTTCTCTCTCCCTTTCTGACAGCCGGGAAGGTTCCTCTGCAGGGCTGCCAGCATCAGTGAGTGGGATTTACATGTTTTCCTCCTGTCCCTAATGAAATGGCTCTGGACCTATCCTAGCAGAGCTCCTGTGTTTCCTCACTTTGGTGTTTTTTTCTTTCCTGTGTGTGTGTGCATGTGTGTGCATGTGTGTGTGTGTCGGAGCCCAGGGCCTTGTCCAAGCTAGGAAAGTGCTCAACCACTGAGCTACATGTCCAGCCCTCCCTTGTCTCGTGCACTTCTCCCTCCTCTTGGTCACCAGCAGCTGGATCCCAGCCTCTCAGAAGCTCAGAAAAGTCTCAAGGCCCCAAACGACACACAACAGCCTCCTTTTCCTTCTACGCAATTCGCTGTCCACTCAGCTTCTGAGGTCACAACTTTGTCACAGCACAAGCAAGATGTGCTGACCTTGTAAAAAGGTTAATTAAGAAAGCATAATTCAGTTGAAATATCATGTCCAGAAGTATGCTTTCAAAATGAAGTTGCTATTTTAATCATATTCTTTCCAGGAGAATTTACTAGAATTGATTATAAATAAAAAATATGCATATAATTGCACCCAAATATATACAGTACATGCACAAACAACCTCAACTACCCGCATGTTAGGTATACATTACTTATGCATGTATTTATTTATGTAGCTTGTTTTTAAAACCTGTGCAGTACACAGAGCATTGAAGTCTGCATTAGAAATTGGGAGAACAAGACACTATCTAAATCCAATTCCTCTAGACTGATCTTAGGAAAATCAGTTTCCTCTTCAGAAACATAGTTAATTCAGAATAATGATATATATAATTGCTGGATTTTTTTAAAAAAAGCTTTGGTCATGAAAATGAATGCATTGTGGTACCATACACACTAAACTATGTGAAACAAAGGCAGTCATAGATGAAACTGTCAGTTTAAGAAAACTTTTCCAAATAGATCACTTCCCTTTGAGGTCTGTCCTCCAGCATAAAGAAGAGTATCATCCTCGTGACAGTGAGATACTTAAAATAAGTTGAAGTAGTTCATTACTGAAGAAAAGAGAAAAATAAGTAAATCCCAAATGGAATATAGTTGCTAAAGTTATTTTAGAAAACTGGGAGAATTCTGCGGGATCGCTTAAGCGTCCCACTCAGCCTAACTTTGAGGGATCGTAAAAAGCATCTTGGAATTTCAATTCTAAACTTATCCTAAATGAGAATAGGAGTCAGTCAAACAGGTGGAGGAAAGGGAAATAAACTAAAGGGGGAAGTGCTCTGTTTGTAGGGGATTGAAGGGGGTGGGCAAAAGTACAATTGGAGAAGTGATGCCATCATTTTCCATATTTTCACTAAGTAAATTATTTCCATTACCTTGATATTTTTAGATCTACACAGTAATGCTACACTAGGAAGGCAAGGTTAAGGAAAGTGGGTCCAAAAAAAGCTAAGACATTTGACAGTGTCACAAAATGAGATTTTGACATACTGAAAAGAGCTAAAGTCTTTGGAATTCCAGTATAATGTTTATACCATTAATGGATTGTCCTAGGAAAGCAGAATAAAGGAAGAGGCAGTGTTGATGGCCTCTCAGTTAACCGAGTTCACCTGTGATTGTATTTGTCTGAGTAGGCTTCATGTGGGCAAGAGTAGGTCAGTATAATTTGTATTTTCTCTCTTGGGTGAGGAAGAACGTGGATGATTCAAAGTGGGAGAGGTCAACAAAGGTCTGCGGGCAACAGAGAGAGAGAGAGAGAGAGAGAGAGAGAGAGAGAGAGAGAGAGTTGAAGAGTTGTAAGAATCTTAGAATGGCTACTACCTAACACATGAAAAAGTAAAGTCAAATAATATAACTGGAGAAGAAACGAGTCACCAGAGCATACATGAAGGATTTTACGTGCCAGTAAGGGTTTGAACTTTATTCTGAAGGCAGCTGGAAATAATCAGACATTTATTCTAAAAAGGTCTTCTGGCTTCATTATGGAAAACAGAATGAGTGGAAGCCACAGGACCCAAGGCCAGGAAGCTGAGGACTATGAAGGATGTAATGGTGACTCCCACTGGGAATAGAGACACAGAGAAGCAATTTACTATAGAAATGTATGGGAGGAAAAATCAGCAGGTCTTAGTAACTGATCAATTCACTATGTTTTGGGAGGCAGGAGTCAAAGATTGCTCTCAGGTTTCCAACTTGAATAGGTGGTCAATGGCATTTTATTTATCGAGCAGGGACTAGAGAAGGAGGTATAAATAAATGGAAGGATCAGGAAAATTTTGTCTTGAAAATGTAATGTTAGGGGCTCCTGTGGGAATACCAAGAGAAATAATTAGTGGGCTGTCTGGACAGATGGGTCTGAAGTTCAGTAAGGAAATCTGGGTTGACATGGATGTCCAGCCACAAAATAGCTTTTAACTAAAGACAAAATGAATATAAGAGTGAATGGAAATTCTGGGCCAGGAACGAGAGCAAGATGAGGGGAAAGATTAAGAATATCAAAAGCAGAAGCAGCACTGTGAGCCATGGGGAACTGAGACCTCTGATCTACATGAAAAGCTAAACTATATTCATCTGGTTGCTGATGAGTTTAGAATAGATTCAGTTGCATTGCTGAAATATCTAATAGCTTCCAAGTCTGGGAGAAGTACCCATCCCTCCAATAGCAATAAAGCAGGCTTACAGAAGAGGCTACTGAAATTTTTGGTGCAAGTGTCCCTAAAGCTGAATGTGTATGGAAATCTCTACTCTTTTTAGTCAGTAGGTATGGAGTGGGATGAGAACATTTTTATCAAGTTGTCCAGGGTAACCCTTAGATAGCTAGTCTAAGAGCAGCATTTCGGAACCATTGTTTCTGGTTAGTGCATCCTTTCTCCAGGTTGAATTCTAACCAGTCTTGTTTTTTGGCATTGTTCTTTTACACACACATAGTCTCCTGTCATTACACATCTAAAATATATCATGGTCAGGCTAAAAGAGGTGTGTTACTCTTCCCACTTCCACCCTACAAACACTCCTGCAGATACGAAGTGGAAGGTGGTAGTAGTAGAGTTTTGGTGATTAGAGGCAGATTCTGGGATGGGAAAGAGAGTTTCAGACTCCCTAGAAGCTCCAACAAATTCAATTCCTTATTAAGACCAACCAAAGTGTTTCCTGTCTTCAAAAAGCTTCAAAGATATGTGCACTCTTATTTCACCTGAGTCCTTCTTGTGTAGGAATTCTGTCCTTAACAGTGGTGACAAAAATAAGGTGATGATAATGATAGCACCACTTATCATTGACTTGTACTGAGCACAACACTAAAAGTTTTATTGCATTTTTTAGACTATTCAAAAAATTTGGTGGATGTTATTATTCCATTTTACAGATGAGGAAATTGAGGTTCACATATGTTATGTGAACAGAATTTACACCCAGCCACATGACTTGTATGATTAGGCCTCTCTGACTATTAAGTGTATGGCCAGAGCTCTAATAAATGATACAGCAGCATCTCCTGTACATTGCCCAAATGATCATTTTAAGGAAGGGGAGCATATTATTTGAGAGAGATCAGAATCTTTCTCAGTTTTCCAATAATTCTCAATAGCAAGGAAGTAGAAGATTTAGCCCAGCTGTCGTATGTTCACCAAACTAAGTCAAAGAATTGGTTGTCATATTTATTGAGAGTTTCCGAGTAGGTCTAAGAGGCCTGACTAAATGGATGTGAGATCTAAAGACTTTTCTTCTTCCCACATTCATGCAAAGAGACTAAAACTCAATATGTTTTATATATTCCCAATGAGCCCAAAACTGACTAGAAAACACAATCTCTATGTACCATACAATTAAATGATGATTGGGACTGATTTATAGACTAACAAGCTACAAAATATGTGGGAGGCAATCTTTAGTAGATAACATGATAAATCTAGCTGCTAAATGTATATCATGAGATTGACTGTCCCCAAATAGCTTTATGTTCCACTAGATGGACTTTAAGATGGTGTTTCATTTTAGGAAGATGCTTAACAGTTTTTATTAAATTCTCCCCCTTGGAGTTAAATTTGACACATCATGCATGCTCAACAAATATTTTGTATTTACTCTCATCGCAATAAAGCCTGCCTGGCCAATTCAGTCATTTTACAGTAAAGATCCAGATCAAATTTATAAGAAGGGGGTCCTTGACTTTCTCTCTCATTCTTCTTATGCCTGTCTCAGAGCACTTACCATATTATAGCTACTATTAGATCACCCGGTCTCAACTGAACTGATTTTACCTCCAAGGGGACCTTTGGGGAGACATTTTTGACTGTCACAATGGGATAGAGGCTACTACTGGTATCTAGTAGATAGAGGCCAAGCATGCTGCTAAACATGTTATAAGGTGCAGAATAGCTGCCCACAGAATTATTCAGCACAAAATGAGTGCTGAGGTTAGACACGGGAAAGGCATAAAGGACTTAGAGCCACAAGTGTTTTCTTTGGCTCTGGCCCCAAAATTTACTAGCTGTGAGATCTTGGGTAAGTTTCAGTTTGAGCCTCAGTATTCTCATAAGCACAGCACAGATACTTCTTTTACAGATGCTTCCTCAAAGAATTATTTTCAGGATCAAAACCATGGTGCAAGAGAAATTATCTGTAAAATTGATACAATCATCATTATACAAATTGTGTCAGATACATAGTGATAAATGTAATAATAACTTTATAAGTTCTTTGGATACATAATCCTAAGGGGTGAAATATGGGCTGGATTTCAATCTGAAACTTAAACTTATTCATTTTTATTTCTACAAGGATTTATTAAGCAGTATGTATGAGCTAGCAGTTTTCCACACTCTTGTAGGTACTATGGATATAAAAAAAAATGGGATATTCTCACATTAAAGTTCCATTTTTGTAGGATGGAGATAAAGTCATAATCAAATAGTTATAACAGTATGCAAAATAAGCTAAGATAGCAGGGGATAGGTGAATAAAGCTTTTTTTTAGAAGTAAGCCAATTTAAGACATATAAAAAAGCTTATGGGCTAAGTTATAACTGACAGCAAGAACTATTTCTTTTACAACCTTACTTTACTGATCCCCAAGAGGGAAAAACTTACATTCTGATTACTACGATTACCCACTTTACAAAATAGATGAAAGTCAATAAGAAAACTGAAATTGCTCTTTAACAATGAATATGTTAAATCTGACCATATAGGAAAGCATCAAAATAGAGATGACACCCTAATTTTTAATCCTGAAATGAAACCACTAGCCAGGACACAAAATATCTGCATGCATGTGAATTGCTTGTCACTCTAACTGAGGTATAAAATGCTTTCCAAATTCAAATGGAAGTTCTCTAGGACACTCCAGGCAGCTACACAGTATTGCCATTTATTTTGCTTATAGGAAATGAATGTCTACTAGGTTAACTTCTGATAAACAGGACTGGATTGAGTTGACATAGTAATGTAAGAAGTGGGCATTGTTTTTTTCCCTGTACTCACCAAGCCAGCACATGATTGGTTGGAAGGGACAGTTCCAAATGTCCAGGGACATTTCATATAAAATAGTGAGTGGACTCACTTTGCCTACACTTCTGGGATACTCAACATCAGGACCATTGAGCAGTTGTCTCATTTCTAACATACTCCTGTATTGTCCTTCATTGTATTTCTGATCTAGAATGTACTCAGTATTGCCTAGGATAATGGTTCTCAGCTATTTTAGTCCAAAGGACTCTTCAGTGGTTCAAGAAAAATCAATGGCCTTAACAATGAATATTTATGTCAACAAATCTCACTTCATTAGTAAGAGAAATCTCAGGCTTCTGATATAATTCCAGTGAAGGACAATTTATATGTTGCTATTCTACACCATGAACACAAAATTTGAAGCTGTCTGAAAGCACCTATGACCTCATCATCACTGTTGGACCTCTTTGTGTACTTGATCAACTCAATTTAGAAGAGTTATTTTATGGCTGTCATCAGGACAGCTCTACACATAAGACAGCCATTCTTCTGCCAACAGTTCAAAAAATAACTGGAATCACTGAAAATGTGTAGCAGAGTTAGTGAATCCTTATACCCACGTTTTCTGGTATCTGCTGTCAGTCAAATCCATGCATCTCAATTCCGTGTGCTTCCTGCAAAATGGCTGAATTATTGGATGATTCCTGAGATTAGAAGGCTTTACTCCACACTGTCACATACATAGACCCCACTACCAGCATTCTTGTTCGTGTTAAGGAAGACACTTGTGTTCAGACTTAGAAAGGAACCAAGCACGGATGTCTACAAAGAAGTATGAAGCACTGTACTGAGTACTTTATACACATTGTCATATTTTAAAACTATATTAGCCCTGAGAAGTCTCTAGCTACATTGCACAAATAAAGAGACTTAAACATCTAAGGTTGAATACATTTCCCTATACAATATAGGTGGCAGGATTTGAATACATGTACAGTATTACCAGTTTATTTTTCTACCATAACATATTCTAGGGAAAAGTGATAAATGTTTTTCATATAGAGTTAAATTAACTCTCTGTATATACAGAAATCAGTGACCACTCAATTGCCATATTCTGAACTTCCAAACAAGGTGAGTGGTATTTTTTAAAAACTTGCTCAGAATTTGGGGTTGCATTCTACATGGCTTGCTACCCCTGGAATTTCTGCCTACTAGCTTGGCATCAAGGAAACATGCCTTGAAAAACTCAGAGCAAAATATTCAAACGAGCTTATAAACCAATAGGAAATTGCCAAGAAAGAGTGCACTGGTAAAAAGGATCCTCAGGGGAATGCACCTGCTTCAGTTTTGAGTATTACAGACTGTCTTCACATTGAAAAGGCAGATAAAAGTAAAACTACAAGGAAATAGAAATGTGGCTTATTTCTTATGGAGCATCTTTCATAAAGTTATTCAAACTTTTAAAGTAATATTATCTCTCCACTGAACCATAAGCTCCATGAAAAGAGCAGACATGTTTTTCCCACTGGTGTGTCCCCAACAGGGCCCCAGCACGACACCTGATGCACAGTTCTCAATTACAGTGAGTGCAAACCTTCACCCCGCAGTCCTTTTGTAAAGATGGTGAGGAATTTCAATAGGGAATAGCCAAAGAGACAGGGTAGTTAGGCTAAGGGAGAGGACTCAGAGAGGAAGTGGTCATTGTCTTCACATTCTTTAAGGCTGGTTCTCCTAAAGAAAGAAACTGGTTAACAGATAGATGGATTAAACCAACTGATGGAGACTCTAGGGGGACACATATTAGACCGATGTAAAATAAAACTTCCTAATACCCAGGAATGAGATGGATGATGAGTTCCCAGTCCCTGTAGGTGTTTAAAAGGACTTGCTCACTCACACGGTCAAGGAAAAAAATGGGTGATCTTGAAGAGAAGTCAGTAGAAATGTCACACACTGAAAGTCAAAGACAAAAAACAATGAAATGCAAAACAGAGTATGGGAAGCTGTGGAACTTGAAAGATACTTAATTTGAATAACAAAAGGAGAAGAAAGAGACAACTGAGCAGAAGAAATATTTGAAGTGATAATAGCTAAGAATGTTCCAAAATTAAAACAGACACCAAACCACGTATTTAATAAGTTCAGAAAATACACCAGAAAACCACACCTAGGCATATCATATTTAAATTATAGAAAACCAAAAACAGAGGAAAATTTGAAAGAAGCCAAGATGAGAGGAGAGATTTACCTATTAAGAAACAAGGATGAGAATTACAGAACATCTCACCAGATGCCACATGTGCAAGAAGAGAGTGAGGTAAACTATTTCAAATGTTGAATGAAAAAGATCCCACCAAAGTAGAAATCTACACCTAATGAAATTGTTTTCCAGGAGTAAAGGAGAGCAAGGACATTCTGAAAAAAACAAAACTTGAGAGATTTATTGCCAGCAGAATTGTCCTGCAGGCCATGCTAAAATAATTTTTTAAGGAAGAGGGAAAATAATATAGGTCATAAACTTCAACGTGGGGAAAAAGCATTGGTGGAAGAATAAATAAAAGTAAAACAAAATGTCTATTTTATTTTAAATGGATCTAAAAAGTAACTGTGTTTAAAGCAAGACTAACAATGGATTGGGTCGTTGTAGCATACAGATATGTGAATGACAGTAATATTATAAGGGATGGGAGGGAAAATTAGAAAATATTCCCTTATAGGGAATGTGTATTACAGTGAAGTGGCATAGTGTTTTTTTTTGTTTTGTTTTGTTTTTGTGGGTACCGGGGGGGTGTCGATCTCAGGACCTCGCGCGCCAGCAGGCCCCTGTGCCGCTGAGCAATATCATCGGCCCCTTTTTCGTATGTGGGTTCCAGGAGTCGAACTCGGGCCCTTGCGCTTGCAAGGCAGGCGCTTATGCCGCTGAGCCATCTCACCGGCCCGGCATAGTGTTTTTTAAAGGTTGGTTTATGTTAGTTTAGAATATATATTGTAAAGTTTAGGGCAGCCACTCAATTTTTTAAAAATAAATACAATTGATTCACTAAGAAAGAAAATAGGATCATATAAAATTTTCAATAAAACCAGAGAGGGGAGAAAAAGAGAGAGAAAAAGAAACAAACAATAATTGTGACAATGGAAAAACAGTTACAAACATAGTAGATATGAGTCTAATGATATCAATAATCACTTTAAATGTGAAGGTCTAAATACACTGATTAAAAGTCAGAGATTGCCAAAGTGGATTAAAAGCAAGCCTTGATTATATGTTGTCTACAAGAAATCCACTTCAAGTATAGACTTAAACAGGTTAAAATGAAGTAATGGAAAAGATACACCATTCTACACCCCGTCAAAAGAAGGCTGGGTTGGCTTTATTACTTCCCATCAAAGTGACTTCGGAACAAGGGAGTTTATCAGAGACAAGGATACATATTACATAATGATAAAGGGATCAATTCTCCAAGAAGATATAACAATTCTAAATGTGAATGCATCTAACATAACAGCATCAAAATATGTGAGGTGAAATGTACCATTCTAAGTACGATGTTACTAATTTGGAAAGTAAGAATGGAGAACTCTGTAAATCTGAAACGATTTAAAAATTGGAAGTTTATTTCTTTGGTGGGTGGACCAAAATATATTTAGTATATCCACTCCAACTCTGAGATTCAGTGATTCTAAGTATTTGTCTAGCAAAGCAACAAATAGCAGCAGGATTATAGTCATTAAAAATATACATATACTGGGGGATACAGGAACTGCATTAAATTATATTTCCAGTATCTCTCATTATATGTATATTTTATATATGTAATGTATATTTTATATTTTCTATTTTAATAAGCATATGATTGCATGTATATGTATAGCCATAATATTACTCTATAAGAATGTTTAACACAATATTAAAGAGTGGTTATCTGTGGATGATATAGACAATTCTAGTTTCTTTACTTTATTTGACTATATTTTAAAAATAATGGACCAAGCACCAGGCATGGTGGTGCATGCCTGTAATCTCAGCACTTGGGAGGCTGAGGTTGGAAGATCGCCATGAGTTCAGGGCCATCCCGGGCTACCTAGTGAGTTCAAGCCCAGCCTGGACTACACAGCGAGACCCTGTTTCAAAAAAAAAAAAAAAAAAAAAAAAAGATCAAGCAAATGATTATTTTTGTAAAGTAAAAAGAAGTCAATAATTTTTTTTTTTTGTGGGTACTGGGGATCGACCTCAGGACCACGGGCGCCTGCTGCTGAGCGATATCACCAGCCCTTTTTTTGTATGTAGGATCTGGGAGTTGAACTTGGGCCCTCGCGCTTGCCAGGCAGGCGCTTATGCCGCTGAGCCATCTCACCAGCCCCCTAAAAATTTTATTTTTAAAATCAATGAGTATTCACAATGAGTAATGCCTGTCTGAGCTATGTGTTCCTCCTCCAATAAAATAATGCTGAACTCTATCATATTTAAGCAACTATTTCACACATTTATGAAATTTATATATTTCCTCCTCAGGTTATAACCTTGAGGACAAAAACAAAACAAAACAAAATGCAACCTCTCACTTCATTGTCACCCCTGCTATCTTGTATAGAGCCCAGCACACTGTATGGACATTTCAGGCACAGAAAAAGTGTATCAGTCAGCTTGACACTGCTGTGACAGAATACCTGACATATACAAATTACAGGAAGAAGCATTTATTTTGGCTCATGTTTTCAGAGGTTTCAGTCCATGGTTCCTTGGCCCCATTGCTGTGGGCCTATGGTGAGGTAGCACACTGTGGCAGGGAGGGCTGGGTAGAGCAAGCTGCTCACTTTATGGTGGCCAGAAACCAAGAGATAATGAAAGATCTTTGCTGGTGGGCTTGCTCCTTTCGCTTTGGTTCCATCCATGTCCTCAGTGTACTGAATCTTCCTGCCCACATTCAGGGTAGTTCTCCTCCCTCCATTTGGTGTCGCATGTGCTAATCACCTCTGGAAACACCCTCACAGAAACAGAAGTGTGCTTTACTAATCTCCTAGGTTTTCTCAGTGCAATCAAGTTGATAATCAACCATTACACAGGGTACATCACAGTGTGAAATTATGGACAAGTAACTGCCTCGATTTTCTCTACATTAAATGGGAAATCTGGGCTACTGTCGTCTCTGGGTTTCCTTCCAGATCTAAGATTTGAGATTCTCTGCCTGTCTCAATGAATTAGGCAAAATTTCAGAAAACAGCAACCTCAGGGAGATTATGTGCCTTGTCCAACTTCTTTTGCATCTCCTGGACAGTGATGAAAGATTGAGATTCAGGAAATGTCTGCCCTGTGGGAATTGGTTCAGAAAGCCTTTTCTGGTAGGTTTTAAATAATTTATTATTTGCAGTTAAATTCATTCTTGCAAATTTACAGAGGCCTAAACAATTGAGAGTGGTTAAAATATGGAAGTGTTAAATACAAGGATTATTCTTTCGTATGACCTTGGTGAAATTGTTTTTGTGATTTTTCTATAATGTGCAGAAGATACCCTGTATGATGAAGTGAGCATATTGTTGCACATGTGTCTTTCTAATTATGCTGCTTCTTCTGTGGCCCTGAAATTAAGGAAGAATGATGGAAAAGCCCGATTAATGGCCCACACACCTCAGAGCTCAACTTTAGAGTCCTTTCCCTTATCACTGACTCTGCCAGCTCTCACTCAGCAACATTCTCCAGCCAGCCTATTCCTGTCCCACAGGGACACTGACTGCTTGAAAAGTCAAGTTCACCTGGAAGAGTCAATTACAGTTTGTATTAATTGCCTGTTGCTGCTGTAACGAATTATGTAGTAGCTTAAGACAACGCCAATAAATTATCTCATAATTCCGGAGGTCGGAACAAACCGGCCTCACTGAGCCAAAATCCAGGTGTCAGAAACGTTGCGTTCCTTTCTAGAGGCTCGAGGGGAGATTATTTCCTTCTTTTTCCAGTTTTTGGAGGCTGTGCACAGTCCTTGGCTCATGGCCCCTTCATCTTCAAAGTCAGCTGGGTAGCATCTTCAAATCTCTCTCTGACTCTAACCATCTGCTTCTTTCATCACATCTCCTTCCCTGATTCTGACTTCCCTATCTCCCTCCTCTAAGGATCCTTTAGATTACACTGAGCCACCCAGAAAATCCCTCTCTCATCTGAAGATCCTTAATTTAATCACATCTACAAAGTCCCTTTTGTCATGTAAAGTAACGTATCTACCACACACACACACACACACACACACCTTTCTCCCCTTTTCCAGCAGAGTGGATATGTCTAGTTTTATAGCCACCACTAAATAAGGCACCTTTGGTACTAGTCACATCTTGCCACAGAAAAGTCACTATTTTCCCATTCTAAAAATACTCCTCTTTTAGAAAGTGTAAATGGACACATGAGATTTGGATTACAGCTACCTGAGCATGTAATACTTTTATATTCAGACAATTTTTTTTTTAAGACGTAAGTTTTGGTGGGACAGACTTAGATATAAATCTGGGCTCCATCGTCTAATATCTGGGTCCCTCAGAGTAAACTGCTTTCCTTCTGAGCTATGCCACCTCTAACTCTAGCACCTTTTCTACTACCCCTATATGGCATCCTACCTTCCCCGAGATTTCTCTATGAGAGATTTGAGGGTGGATATCTGGGGCATTTTGAATTATGTAAGACTCATAATTGAGCTTCATAAACTTAATAGAAATAAATGAGTAGAAAACAAATAAGAGCATATAATTTCAGTGGGCTATCCATGAATATTTACCTAGATAGTTTTTCAAAGGGGTGTGTATGTTCATGTGTTTTATAATTCTCTTCTCTAAAGATAATTTCATTACTTATTTCTCAGAACCAATGATACCAGAACACCCACATGCCTTTGAAAAATTACCTCAATGCCCAATAAGATGCCCAGGTGATGAAATACTATGCAGATTATAAAATATGACATTTGCAAAGAAAGTTTTATTATTAACCTGCCAGCCCCTCCTTCTTCTTACCCAGCCTGGTGTGTCTCTGTGATTCTTTGAAAGTTAACCAAGTTGTTGTATGTTGCCTATGGTTCCCAAATGTACTCTTCCTCCTTCCTTTAGTACTATATTTAATTTGTAAAAGGTCAATACTTAATTAAGAAACTAGTATATTAATAGCAGAAAGTCTATTAAGAATGATTCAAAATGCATAGCTTACTTCTTAACACAATACCTCCATCAACTCAGAGCATAAAACAGAAGGTCATGTCTTGACCACATTTTGGTCATCTGGTCTCTCATTTGTTTGTTCTCATTCACTCATTCACATTCCCTCCTTCCAGTATCCTTTCTCCAAATAAGAAATACGTTTGACTCACTGCAAACATTTAAAACAATAAAATGTATGAATAAAATGGAGTGAGAAATTCATATTACCACTTTCTCAATCTTCTAAAATAATCATTACAAGTTGTTGCCAAGCATTGATATCCCATTTGTGAACACATGCTGGACATCACCCTATGTCCAAGCACGTATACTTGACTTATTTTTAGTGGACACATAGTAATCTATTGTATGGACATATCACAATTTGGTTTCGTTTTGTCCACTCTTGCTGCTGAAGAAAGCACAGTGTTTCTTACATTGCATTTATAACTTCATGTATTTTTTGTGAGAAATAATTACAAAGATGATAAAAGTATCTCTACAACAACTCCTCTAAAAAATTCTTTCCCTAAATTCCATTGCTTCTTCAGCTCTTGACTTGGAGGAGTTAGGAGAATGTCCTGAAAGTTATTATTTAGCTGCAGATTATCAAACAAGTATAGATAATTACCAAATCACTGCTTCCCTTTTGCTTTACTGTTCCTTTGCAATGGTGATTGAAAAACTCCACTATCTTATGTCCAAACCAGAAGTGAGAGGGAGCCCTGACTGGGTTTTTAAAAAGTACCTGCTAAAAATACAACTGCTTTTATTATATAGGAGAATATACATATGCCAATTTACATATATATCTGTATGTAAATATAGATACAAATGTGTTCCATTGCCTGTTTGGATCATTCAATTTCATTAATACTTAGCACACATCTCATTAATTAACAATTTACTGTATATCTGTTAAACGTGAGGTACCAAAATGCCATTCAGATTTGTAGCATTCTGAAATTTGTTCTAGAATGCCATTCTCACACAAAAATATTACCATCTGGAAACTAGACATGGCACAACAACATACTTATAAGTAGTTCCTACCGTTTGGTCTCCGTCTCTCTCTCCTGGTATCTGTCTCCCCTGGTGTCTCTCTCCTATGTCTCTCTCCTAGTTTCTCTCTCCTGGTCTCTCTCTCCTGTTCTCTCTCTTGGTCTGTCTCTGTCTCTGTCTTGTTCTCCTTTCTCTCTCTCTCTCTCTCTCTCACTTTCTCTCTCTCCTTCCCTCCCTCTGTCCCTCCCTCCTCCCCTGGAAAAGTCTAGCATTCATGGCCATATCATTTAACTGTCCATTCTTACACCCCTACAACTCTAGATTAGTATTTTTCTCCTCTGTCCCCATCCAAGAAGTGGCCAAGAATTCATGTGCCTTCTTAAGTCTCTGTGCCAGTGAACTCGTCAACCCCTTCATCAACAAAAAAGCGTTTTACATCATTCTCTTTGTTTCTAGCAACTTCGGTCTAATAAATCTCACCTGTATTCAAGTGAACCTACTGGTGAAGATACAGTCCAAATATTCTCACCAGCAGGAAGAGTTGCAGAAGGGAAGACAGTCTATGTCTCTTTTCAGTGACCAGGGAGAACATTTAGGTTGCTACAGCACATACAAAAAAGTTCTTGGCAAACAGTTTTACCTTCCCAGTTGGAGCAGAGTTCCAGGGACAATCAATGCTCACCCTCTAAAGAAGCCGGTCATCAGAGCCCCCTCCACGGCTCTCTGCCTCCCACAGAAGATCCCATGCCTGAACTGCAGGTCCTGTGTCTGCACTGTTCCTGAAGGAAACAGTACGGTATTTGACTAATCTTGCATAACATTTTCATAATCCACGCCCTTTTGTTCTAAGGAAAGACCAGTTTTCCTGATCTAAAGGAAACACTCAAAATGGGACTGGGACAGTACAGCTCCTGAGACAGATGAACCAGACTGGAGGAGATGCCCAATATCCTCATGCCCTGATGATTTTTTTGAGCTCTACTTTGAGCCAGACCCTAGGCTGGGGAAAAGGGACATGAAGATGAACAAATCACTTTCCTGTACCCAAGGAGCTTGTAGACTTTTGGGGTCCACAAATGAAAAACAACTGAGAGTCCCTGTGGAGGAAGGTTGAGGCCACAGAGGGAGACAATGGAGTATCCATAGGGATTTTGGGAATGCTTCACTATGGTACAATGCCTGTGATGAGTTTTGAAGCATTAGTAGGAGGTTTCCTGATGAATGAGAGTTGAAGTATAGTTGGGGCTGTGAGGAAGATGCTGAAGGCAGAGAGAGTACCATATGCAAAGTCAAAAAATTACTGAACAGGATGAATGGTGCATTTGGTGGCCATCATTAAGAAATTGAATAATAACAAATGCTAGCAAGGCTGCAGAGAAAAAGGAACTTTTCTACACTGTTGGTGAGAGTGTAAACTAGTACAACCACTGTGAAAATCAGTATGGAGATTCCTCAAACAACTAAAACTAGGAATTCCATTTGAGCCAGGTATTCCCCTTCTGGATATCTTCCTAAAAGAGTTAAAGACATCATATTACAGTGATACATGCATACTCATGTTTATAGCAGCGAAATTCATAATAGATAAATCTTGGAAGCAGCCTATATGTCCATCAACAAATGAATGAATAAAGAAAATGTAATATTTATACACAATGGAGTACTACTCTGCCATAAGGAAGGAAAAACTTGAGTCATTTTTAGGAAAATGGATGCACTTTGAGACCATAATTTTAAGTGAAATAAGCTTAAGTATCACATGTTTCTCTATATGAGAAACCTAAATTGTAATTAAAGAGCAAAGTAAAAGGTAACAGGAAGTAGGGAGATAAGATCTTTCTCAAATGAAAAGGGGATCAAGAGATGGATGGAGTGGGAAGTGGGGAAAGAGTATGGAGATGAAAACAGGAATTTAGAATTGTTACGTACACGTACCAACTCCACACAAGAAATGTAAACATTGTTTACCAAAATTTTTTAAAATTTAAAAAGAGGCTATACCAAAGTATGTGAAAACAAAGAGGTAAGGTGAGGTAGAGAAGTAGGTAGTGCTCTCTGGTGGACTGACTTAGGACATACACAGTAGCAACTGTGAATTTGGGTACCATAATGACTATATTTTAGTGTCTGAACTTAGTATGCTATTTGTAACTGTAGGTGAGAAACATTGAAGAAAATCATTTATTATATATTTCGTTACTCTATATGCTCAGAAAATGGGCAATCTGGTTCATCAAATGACCTAGCTTGGTGAGGTCACTGATTAGCAACTGTCAAATACTCAAATAATTAAAGTAAATTAAATATTAAAGCTGTCATTAGTATACACAAAATTTCCTTTGACAATTAAGAAGGATCTTCAAGATTTTAGAATGTCTCAGACCTGTCATCAGCATGAATATCATTCTGGGTAAGGACCAAGGTGATTACTAACAAGATCTGCTAAGAAGGAGGTGAGCTTAGTGTTCTCCTATGTAAAAACTCATATGCATTTTAGAGGCTTTTACACCTTCATGTGCTGGGAAGCTTCCTGACAGAATTTGGGCCAGCATAATAAATGAAGCTCTGCGCTAATAATGTTAATACAAACAAATAATCTGAATAAACCACATTTCCCCACGTGATCCAGCAAACATATGGTCTTGTGGTTGAAACTTGGCAAGTTAATTGTTGTAAGAACCCTGAAAGGAAAGTAGAATTAATTGGTAATTTTATCTGTAGGTCAGACCTCTGTCCTTGATATTTCCCTGTTCTGAAAGACAGGCAAACCCTTGAAAGAGCAAATACACACTATTGTTCACATTTTGCCCCCAGTGAAATTGAATCAATGGTTATAATTTGGTCCATTAATATTGACTTTACAGCTTTATCAAGTGCTTTCACATGCATTATATTTTTTGTTTCTAAAATCCTGTTGGATATCTTGGGCATGAATGACAGTTACTCTGTTTTGTTTCTCCCCAGCACCACATAGGAAACTAGGGCTTGGAAAAGTGATTTGCTCTTCCCAATGTCACACGACCTCAAGTAAAACTCATGCTTCTGTCCCCAAGTCTCAATTACCTTTTGTGAGATCCTAATGCCTTAAACACAATTGGGTTGTCCATGGTTAGTATCTTGTGTAGCTAGGTGTTCATCACAAACTCCTGATCAGCTTTCAGAGCAACCAAATGATGTTTAGATGGTTCCATGTCCATCTTCTCAGCTATTACCAGTATCCTGGTCAAAAGACTGACTTTTAAAAATTGATTTGTTTCCCTCCACTTTGACTTTCTTTCTCTTACCCAGTTTTTCTAGGTTCTGCCTCGGGGCTCTATTTGGATTCATGCTGTATCTGCTAGCAACCTAAAGTTTCATGTCACTTTTGCATGGTCTTTCTGTCCTCAATTTGTCTCTTCCATCTGTTTTCTTTTTCCATTGTTTCTATGAAGGAGATAGACCATAGATCATGAAACAAGTGACATTTTAATGTTATGTTTCACTCAACATTGTGCTAAGCATCCCAGCTTTCCAGTTACATGTCAGAGAGGATTAGTTACTGAGTGATACAGGCATAGAACTAACTACCCCAAAGAACATAGACAAGGTACAGAGCTATCCCATTCCACATCTGTAAAGAGAATAGTTGAACTCTAACTGTACCTAGTTTTTTCTTGCTGAGCCAGAGTGAAATGGAAGAAAAGGCCATCTATTCAGTTAGGACCAAAATGGGCATCCTGGGATGGGTGAGTGTGAAAGATCTACTTGTACACAACACAGATGAGGTAGATAGCATAAGAATCTAAATCACAATCAAGAGGAAACAAAGAGCAGATGTAGGAAAATAATGGAGAATATCCTATCTAAGGATGAAGTGGAGCTTTTAAGAAGAAAGTCCTAACCAGTGTGGAGTTCAGTATGATATAGAGTAGATATTTGCTGTTCTAGGACTGAAGTCAACCCAAGAGATGTTTAAGCAATAAGGAAAAACTTGCTTTTGGCTTTTTAGGATGCAGGCATAACTACAGAGGGCAAATCTTAACCAAATGCATAGATCCAGGAATAGTCACCTGTAAGACCAAGAGAGAAAGCAGACAAAAGAAAAAAAGTAGAGAAGCAAGAGAGGGTAGGCACTATAAAGAGGATAAAAAAGAGAAGCGGGGTCTGGTTTAGTAAAACCAGGGTTCCACAGGGTACCCTTGTCCATCCCTCTCTATCTCTAATACCAGGCATACACAGTACTCTCCAGTTACACTAAGCTAAGCAAATCTCTCCAGATCTGCTCTGTCTTGTCACCATGATTCTACATATGCACTTTTCCTTCAGTTTGACATGTTTCTGGGTGGTCCATGTATCATAGTTTTCTGTTACTGCAACAAAACACCTGAGTCCAGGTAATTTGTAAAAAGATTTATTTAACTCAAGTTTTGGAGGCTTAAAGGAAACAGCATGATTGTGTCTCTTTTGAGAGCCCCTTGGCTATATCATCTAATGATGGATGACATCAAAATGGTGGGAGCATGTGTGAAAGAGAGCGATCACATCACCAGACAGGGAGTCAAAGAAGCTAAAACAACCAGTCTTAGTCTTTCATAACAACCTTCTTATGAGAATCAACTCAGGGATCCCACAAGAACTACCTTAGTCCCTTCCAAGAGCAATGCCCTCAGTGATATAAGGACCTCCTGTTACTCTCCACCTGTTGAAGGTCCCACCATCCCTTAACATCTGCAAACTGAGGACCAAGATCTCAACACATGAGTTATTGGGGACACACTCAAGCAATATACAGATCATAACAGTACCCTTGAAAAATTCCCAAGCATGTGCCAAAGCTTGGCTTACAGGTGATCCCTTTCATAAATCTCTCCTTGATACCTTACTCACCGATTTATTTGAGCACTCTTTCTGTTCCCAGCACTGTTGTAATTTAACCACACTTCAACCTATGGCATAGGTGCTACCGTTAATCCTATTTTGCAGATGAGGAACCTGAGACATAGAAAGAACACACTCTTCTCTAGGCAGACTTAGGATTCAAATCCAGGTAGTTGGCCCTGGAGTCTGTATTATTAGCTATTACACTATGTACCTCCAAAGGTGGGATTAAACTTTCCTCCCTGATACCATTACTGTGCCTTGCACATCTTACTATAATATCAGCAATGATAATATCAATAGTAATCACCAATGGTGATACTATAAGATAGTATCAACAATGGTAACCATTTGTTTATGTGGTTTTCTTACCCACTAAAGATTCTGGACAGCAGAGTCATTGACTCCATTGTTTTTATTAATAATCTTGCACTTTATTAACTCCAGAAAACGTCTTCCTCATATTTTTATCTCAATTTATGGCATGCTTTTCATTCAGAATCCAAGCCAAAATGTGGAATTATCCCAGGTTTACCATTTCTTCCTCATTCTCATCACAACCAAGTTTTGTTAATTTTTCCTCCTAAAGTCCTATCAAACTTGCCTTTTTCTTTCCATTTCTACTGCCACTACCTTTCCAACTGTGGGCATTTTTTTTCTGAGTTACATCGGCTATTTTGTAGGTCCTCTTACTTCCTGACTTCCTTCCAATCTAATCTATCCTCACAGCTAAGAGTGAAATGACATGTCACTCACAAATGTGACTATATCAAGTACCCCAAATGTATTTTTTCACAAACATCACACTCATTAGATGTTGCTTCCTTTTCTGGGATAAATTTGCACCTACTTCTTTGCCCGTAGAGTTTTTTTTATTGCTCATATAAAATCCAACTAAATCAATTTGCTTATTCATTCCACCATGAAAGGAAACTGACTTGGGCTCCAATGCCACCCAGTTACCCACAATGAAATTTGGACATTTTTATTTATGTCTTTCCTGACCTTCTATATGAGTTTGTCTGGGATATACACACAGTAGCCAAATGTCAGGATCAGGGTCAGTCAGCCAAAATGTCTAGCGAGGCAAGAACTGGTGAGAATGACGACTCAGATATGGCTAGGTTTACATTTTGACTTGTTTTCTTACAAATCACGCACTTAAGATCAAGGATCTCTGATATTGTGAATGATCAAGCCCCATGGAGTCTTTTTAACTCAGGTGGATACCTCCAAAGGAGGTCTCAGCTGGCTTCCAAGACTGAAGGTCACATCTTCGCCGAGAGGCCCAGTATCTTGGGCTATTTTCTTTGTCTTTGGTGTGGGAATAAAAGGTGAGTGTGGGAAACATCAATCATCAGTGGCCCACATTCTCACTGCACGGGAACATCTATGCCGTAGCAGAACTGAGTGATTTGGCTACTCTTCTGTTTGCTTTGTACTTTTGATATCATTGCTCACATTTTTTTCTACAGGTCAGTCATTGTTTATCCTAAAGGGTTAAGTAGTCTTAAGTTCTTGCACTTCTGTCTCATTGCTTTACAGAGGATTTTGTGTCATCTACTTTCCTACCTACAGTACAGGAGATTAATTATCTTATTACACCTTAACTGATGATGTTGATAATCTTTTCGTATACTAATAATCCTTTCATGCCCTCCTTTTTTGAATTGTACAGTCATAACCTTTGTCTATTCTTGTGTTGTGTTCATTTTTATTTCTGGTTGATTCATAAGAGTCCCTTGTATTTTCTAGATTAATCCCTTCTTGGTTTTTTTTTTTTTTTTGTGGGTACTGGGGGGTCGACCTCAGGACCTCGCGTGCCAGCAGGCACCCGTGCCGCTGAGCGATATCACCAGCCCCTTTTTCGTATGTGGGTTCCAGGAGTCGAACTCGGGCCCTCGCGCTTGCCAGGCAGGCGCTTAAGCCGCTGAGCCATCTCACCGGCCCCCCTTGTTGGTTTTTGAAGTTGCAAATATGTTCTCCTAATCTGCCACCCATATGTTAATGTAACCTACAGAGTGGTTCATTGAACAGAGGTCTTTAATTTTGATTTTGTCAAAACCAATTTTTACTGCATAGTTTGTGCTTTGGGGTTCTTATTTAAGAAAGATTTCCCCACCTAATGAAAAAAATTTCATGTTTTCCCCTTGTGCTGTATAGTTTTACTGTTTATCGATGGCATAACGTCTGAATGCAAAGTTTATTTTTTATGCATATGGTGACCCAGTTTTCTAAATATCACCTACCAAATGATCAGTCCATTTACTTACTTTTACTCTTATTTGTGACATTATTTCTTTAAAATACAAATCTCCCCCACTAGGTTTTGGTTTATTGCCCACATGTCTATACCAACACCACACAGTTTTTAGTTACTATTATTTTAAAGTTAACCTTTATAGCTAGAAGGCACCTTTTCTTTGCTCGCAGAATTGCCTTAAACATTATCCTTATATCAAATTTTACAAGGGACTATTGAAATTCTCAAATGTTCTGTATGAAATTTTTTACCAAGCTGGGTTTTAATTAGTGTTGCATTAGATTCACAGAGTAATTTAGGGGTGATTAACATCTTTAAAATTTTCAGTTTTCTCTTCAATATTTACAGTATATGTCTTTATTTATTCTAATATTCATGTTTGTTCTCTAGCATAGTTAACGTTTTTCCCCTCAATAAATGTCTCATGTTGCTGATTTTGACTTTCAAGAGTAATAGGGTGGACAATAGTCTACTCAGAGTTGTGCGGGAAAAGAAAAGGCACATTCGAATTCCCTACCCCTGCTGAACTCCTCACATGCTGTGTTTGTTCTTCAGGTGTCCAGGAATGTCTCAGGCTTACATAAGGTGGTGGGTCTGTCTTTATCAGCATCATCTGGAGCAGTTCTAGGCTTGGGCTTTGGAAACGGGCTGTGTTAGTCAGCTTTCTGTCACTATTAATAATACCCATGAAAATCACCATATAACCAAAAATAGGTTTATTTTTGTTCCTGGTTTAGAGGTTCCCATTTGCAACCCGGAGGACCTAGTGCTTTTGGGACTCTGGTGGGAGATGACAGATGACCATGATGGGGAGCATGTAGCAGAACAAAACTGCTCACCTTCTGGCCAGGAAGTGAGAGAAAAAGAGCAAGTCTACCAACAGCTCTTATTCAGTTTCGCAGAGACACAGCTAATAGCCATGAACATCAATTTTGTGGAAATACAGGGCCAGGACTGCAGCCCCACAGCCCAATGGACCATCAAATTGATGCTGATGCTGGGGCTGAGGTTAACACTTGGAGATGTGGTTGGAAGGGCACTGAGCTGAAGAAAAGGAGCTTCCTAAATTTGACCTGTTTTTATTGTTCTGGGTTTAAGAACGGGGCAAGCCACTAGCAGCCCTGTGACACTGGCCAGCTGTCTAACTTTTTTAGTGCTCAGTTTATTTATCTACCAAAAGGGTATAATAATGTCATACAACCTGACTTAAAAGAGGCTTTCAGACATAAAAGAATGAATGGATGGATATTCACTTGTTTGCAAATCAGTACAAATACACTGTATTCATTCTTGAGCACTTGCATTAGAAGGATTTAATTGTAGAAAGGAGACCATGGTGTGCTATAGCCCAAGGCATCTTAGGAAATCTTTAAATTTTGATTGTGTCAGGCTGCATAATTGGATTTGGTATTTTATTTTTCAATTACTGACGAATTTCTGACCAGCGGGCCCAAGTTCATTTTTTAACTTCTTTAGGGCTGAAAACAAGCGTTGTGACTATTATAACCACTAGATCTTTCTCCCCATCTCCACCAAAGGTAGTTTTGTTTATCCTGCTTTTGAGGTGGGTTAATCACATCAGTTACTCACAGTCTAATTTCCTTCTTTTGCAGCCAATTATTTTAGGCCGGTGGCCAAACACTGTGGTTAAAGAATGGCACAGGTGGAATTTAGCTATGATGCTGTTATTCCATTACAGTGAGGTAGGGGGTAGCTCTACCCTGATGACAAAATGCATTATATTTCCACCAGAAAAGAAAAAAACTGTTAGTCCAATTCAATAAAAAGGCCACTTCAGGGTTTCATTATCATAGAATTTTACTTGTGGAAAGCTTTTCCATATGCAACAGTCCTTTCCTTTTTCCTTTCCCTGCTCCCACAAAACTGGAATGAATCCATAACTTTTGCAGCAGATTAGTGATGTTGTATAACTATTGTCTGTACAATTTAAGAATCACAGGCCACGCTGCAAACATCTTCATGAGTCTGTTGAAAGAGAAGGAGTAGCAGTATTTCTTTTCTAAGCTAAAAGTTATCACAACATTACTGAATTCTTTTCTCCCTTCCAGTTATTTTAAGAAAACAAGTATTGGCAACCTTGCCTGTTTAATGGAAGTAGAACTGAAAGCACGGGAGTTAACTACGAAGACAATGTACACAGTATTAGGAGAAAAAGGGCCTTCTGGCTTTTGGTTCTAGGAAATGTGGGAGAATAAAAATTCTCCCACTCCACTCCCCAAATTTCTTCCATAAAGATAGTCATGGAAATAGCAGTCCTCCACACCACAGTTCTCAAACTGATTTTATAACAATATTATCTAAAGCCATGCAAGTGACACATAGAGAACTGGGGTGCAAACAGCACAGCTGACTTCTTGTCCTTCTGATTCCAAAATTTATGGAATTGTGACATCATTGTGCTAAATGTTTACATGTGCTCTCTCAGACGGGTCCATACCATGTTCAAAACTTCCCTTCCTCTAACTCTCTGAAGCCCAGACAAAAAAAGCCATATTTCTTCAAGCAAAACAGTAAGACAAAATTGATACTTTTGTGTGGAATAAGGCAGAATGTTCAAAATGAAGAAGGCTCTGGAAAAATATGGTATGTATGGCCATACTAAAACATAGTATATTTTCTGTTAGGCTCCAATATTTTCAATAAGTACTTTCTAAGTATCTACTATGTTCCTCAGTCTGCATTAAGAGGTAAGAAAATTAGTGCCAGTCCTAGTGGCTTGTTACTTTCCGCTTTAGCAATTCCAACACCCATCTTACCAAGACCTGGCAAAGGACCCTGGAAACAAGACCTGTATTACAATTCAAGTCTGACTTGAAGTATTATTTTTTATCCTTTTAATCTATAGTTCAACAAGGCGATAATCCAGACTTATCAGTGCCAGGGATGTACCAGTATTATATTGAAGACAATTTAAAAATCAAATATATCTTTCTGTTAAAACAACAACAAAAAAAACCTCTAAGGAATTATTCCCTACAGGCCTAAAATCCATCAAGCAATACCCAAAGACTGCAGCATAAAGCTGGTGGGTATCTGGGCCATGGACAGAGGCAAAACCACTCCACAACTGTGGGCCTGAGAACAGCAAAGGGGACTTGAGTGGTGCTGCCGTTCCCACAGGCCTGTGACCCACACTTCAGGCAGCACTGCCAGGCAGAACTTGGATAAGAGTCAGAAGTAAAAGCCAAAAAGAACTTCTGGGAAGTTTCCGCAGTCCTCAAGACACTGGTTTTTCTACTTAAGCAAAGAACAATAAAGAGTTTGAAAGGCTTTGTTGAAAATGGGGAAGAGTAGGGTGTGGTGCACAGGCTTTCCTTATTAGGGAAGGTTCATCTTTTGGGGGAAGGAAAAGGAAGTTTATAGGACAGTGGCAAGAGTGAACATGCATCCAATTTTGCAAGTGTTTCCTGTTTCTCTTTTCTTTCTATAGGAAAGTTTTGGACTGTTTGGAGTCAAATTTCTCTCAGGTTTTATAAGGTACTTTTCTTACCAAAGCAATTTGATCTGAAGGGTGAGGCACCAGTTGGCAATAAAGGGCATTAAGAAAAAAAAATATCCAACCTCTGTATTTCACAACTGACCTCTCCTTCAACTAGCAATGTAACATTCTTTTCAACACCTAACCCACCTTTGAGATTAAAGCAAACAAACAAAAACTAGTCATGCTCCGAAAACTTACAACACTGGGTTGCCTAAACTGAAAAGCACAATTCAAAAATGTCACCTCATTTATTTGGAAATTTTTGTTTTCATTTATGGTACTTTTATAGATTAGCATTTTGTTATCTGCATTAGGTCAGAGACCACTGAGGGCTGCATCGTTGCTTTTTTGGAATTTTTGGTACTGTTTATGAGTTAACGTATAGCTGATTTTTGTTCATGTTTTATAAATGCTGGAATTTAAAATAGATTCTTAGGTTGTAAAGATGTAAATTTGATGTACGGTTTGATTTATGGTTTTTTAAAATTTATGGCGTTAATTAGATTACTTATATCATCTATAACCCTGTGTACAGAATTCTATGCAGTCAACCCTTAATATCCATGGTGGGTTCATGCCAGGGCCCCCATGGATCCCAAAACCCAAGATGCTCAAATTCCTTTGTGTTAGTCATTCATTGCTATAACCAAATATCCGAGATAATCAACTTAAGAGAAGGAAAGGTTTATTTTGATTCATGACTTCAGATCTTTTAGTGCATGGTCATTTGGCTCCATTGTTTTGGGGCCTGTGGGGAGACAGAACAACATGGTGGGGAGGATGTGGTAGAGCAAAGTGACTCAACTTATAGTGGCCAGGAGTCAAACAGAGAGAGAGAGAGAGAGAGGGAGAAAGAGAGAAAGGAATGAGCCAGGCTTTATTATCCCATTCAAGGACATGGCCCCAAAGACTTAACGTCTTTCCTCCTGAAGGTTCCACTTCCTTCCAGTAGAGCTCAGGCTGGTGACCAAGCAAGCCTTCAACACATGGGCCTTTGGGGAACATATAAAATCCAACTATAATACCTTTACATAAAGTGGTGTAGTCTTAGTTTATAATCAACATACGGCCCTCTCTGAATCATCTCTAGATGACTTCTAATACCTAATAGAGTATAAATGCTATGTAAATAGTTGTTACACAATAATTGTTTAGGTAATTATGGCAAGAGGATGAAGTCTACACATGTTCAGTACAGATGCAATTTTTATGAATTATTATCCTTGGTTGGTTAAATCCACAGATGCAAAACTCACAGGTATGGGCGAGCCAACTCTGCAGAGACACACCCAACCATAATCTCTACCCATTGCCCAAACTTCTGACAACAAATGTGTTTTCTTCCATACTAGCAGCCTACTTTCATTAATTGGATATTCTTTAATTCAATTCTGACACTAAATCTGAAGATTGCCTCAGACCCCACAGGTTAAAGTGCTCCATCTCACAAGAATTCCCCATTACAGATGCCAGTGACAAATCAAGGCCCCTTGACTAACTGACTGTACAGTGGAGAGCCCCTATGACCCTTACCTCAGGTTTAATAACTTGCTATAACAGCTCACAAAACCTAAGAAGAATTTACTTACAGTGATTATTTTATACAAATGATGTGACTCAGGAACAAAATGGAGGAGACACATAGGACAAGGTATGGGAATAGGGGTATGGAGCTTCTGTGATTTCTCCAGCAGGCCATCTAAATACGTTCACCAACCCAGAAGCTTTTAGAATCCACTTGTTTAGGATTTATTTGGTGGTTGCCTTGCATAGCCACAATTAGTGGCTATTGCCCATTGATGATTAACGCAATCCCCAACCTTTCTCCTATCCAGAGGTGGACAGGTGGGGACATAGAAAGTTCCAAGGCTATAATCAAGAGGTTCATTCCTTTGGCAACCAGCTCCATTCCTTCCAGAATCAACTCATTAGCACGAAATCTTTTATGACTGAAAGGGCTTTAATATGACTTAAAAAAAGTCTCTTCCCTTACCCTTATCACTCTGGGAATGCCAAGGATTTTAGAAGCTCTATGCCAAGAATTGGACACTAAGACCAATTACATACTTATTAATACACCACAGTATCACCACATATATATGTGTATGTGTGCATGTGTATGTGTGTGTATATGCATATATAGCATTTATTCTCACAAAGGAATGTTGACATGACCAAACCACTTCATTTATACTTGACTTTATCATTCTTTTTTTTTTTTTTTTTGTGGGTACCGGGGGGTCGACCTCAGGACCTCGCGCGCCAGCAGGCGCCCGTGCCGCTGAGCGATATCACCGGCCCCTTTTTCGTATGTGGGATCCGGGAGTCGAACTCGGGCCCTTGCGCTTGCCGGGCAGGCGCTTAAGCCGCTGAGCCATCTCACCGGCCCGACTTTATCATTCTTAAGCTCCTAACTTTGCTTCACTTCTTGGTCTATGGAAATGGACCTTCAGATAATTTTACAGGAAGGGTATGCCTGTTATTTGTATATATTATGATCTATGAGTATCAGAAAATATATTCCCATTGCATTCTTAAGCAGAAAATTCTTGGGACTGCAACTCTTCATTGAGGGAAGAAAAACATTACTTTCTTGTCTGCTGGCATTTAGGGTTAAAAAAGAGAAACTGAACTAAATTGGTGTTTGTTTCTTTGTAGAAAACCTGTTTTTCTTATTTGGATCATAAATGATTTTTATCTTTATCCTACTTGTTTGTCTCAATCCAAATGTCTAGATATATGTCTCATTTCTTTGACTTTGTACAGAATATACGGAAAATGTTGAGTATAGTTTTGATTAAGTAGCCTTTTCTGCTTTTAGTAGCCATTTTCTGCTTTTCTCTTTTCATTTAGAAAAAAATTAAGTATTTGCAAGTTGCTCATCTATATTTGTCTTTAGTTTTATCATCTTTCGTCTTATTGTTCTTTTTTTGTATATTTTTCTCTGCATCTTGAAAAAATTTAACAAATTTGTTCTTCATATCACTGATTTATTTCTTACATATCATTTCTGCTCTCCTCCAATATAAACTTTAATGCTGCTATTGTCTTTTAAGATCCCTTGAAATTCCCTACTCTTTTGGCTAAATCTGTCTTAATCCCACATTCCAGCCCCTTAACCTCATTCTATTTTCCCTTTATGGTTGGCTGCTTGCATTTTACATGGATCATGCCTTTTTATGCTCTAGCGCATATGCCAAACAACTTCCCCAGAATTTTACTTGTGATCATGAGTGGAGATCCACAGAAATTCCTTCCTTCTCTTACTTTTTCTCAATGATATTCCAAGTGTCATATGTAGACATTATTTTCTCTCATACTCACCATGCTATTTCTTCTAATTTTGTTTCTTAAAGAAATGTGAAATGTAGTAATTCTCCATTTATCTTCAAATGGAGTGGAGGATAGCCCCTTTCCTCCTTTCTTCCACTTGTTGATTTCCCTTACCAAATCTAAAGTGTGAGAGCATCTTAATTGGCACATCTTCCAGACCCAAAATCCATGCTCAGCAAGCTTTCAGCTAGTGAATAATCTGCTACTTTCCTGTCTTTATTCCCTGGTGTTGTAAATCCAAGCAGTATATGAAAATTGACTATTCCAAGTTTGCTGTTCTCTGTGAGTTTTCTGTTCTCAGCCTCAAGCTTCACTGACTTCTTTTTAGAATGGAATTTTCCAGAATGTACTCTGCTAAAGCCCTGCCCTCCACTTGTCCTTGTTGAGCTCTGAGACTTACAGTCGTTGCCTTGGAGTTAGAAAGGTGAGAGGTGAAGGGCTGGGGGATAAATACACTGCTAATCTCGTGAGTACTGATTCTCATTGTTAAATCTGAAAGGGATGACATGGAAGGAAGGAAATAACTATTATTTTATGAATGGTACTGTCTCATGACATTGAAGCAGGCCATGACACAAACTCATACATTTTTTTCTAAACTAATTCCATTTGCTGTATTTAGTGTCAAGGCATTTCAAATCCTGGCTCTAAGTTTAGTCTATAAATCTATTTCTTATGCTGTGATTTTTTTCTCATGGTTTCTTGATGAACTAATCTTAGTGAAAAGCTGGGAAAGCCTACACTGGGTCATTTACCAAGCATAATTCTGAATGAAAATTCCATAGTGATCCATGTTTAGTAATAATTTTGTAAAGATGGTCAAAATCATCAAATCATCAGATATATAAGATGTGATAAATACAGTATATTTTTAAACTAAAAATTTTTTACAGTAGAAGACAAATGACCAATACTCCCCCCTCAAAATACTTACCCTCACTTCCAACATGCCTATTCCATCCCTGAAGGCGGAAGCAGTTCTGGAAGTTTTCTTTCATGAGTATCTTTAGTTGCACTGTCATGGCTGTCTTGATGTCCTGAATCAGTTCGATGTCTTTACCTTTCAGAGTCATTTGGATTTCGGGGAAGACCTGGAAACTACATAGCACCACATCCAGTGAATAGAGTGCATAAGAACACACGGCAATGCAATATTTTCGTTTGACAGAAATTGCCATAAACGTCGACTGTAAACTGCTTCAGAAAGCAGAGAATGGTAAGTGTGTTCAAAGCGAGGGCAGTATTTTGAGGGGGACTCATGGCAATGTGTCTTTTACTTTTTTAATTTTTAAAACATAAACATTCACCCTATTTTTGAGCACATCTTATAAATCTGTAATCAATTTTAGATGTCATTTGGCCCAGTCTCATCTATCTGAGATGTGGAGCTGGGGCCAGTCTCTGGGTATACCCAGGCAGGATCTCCAAAATCTGGTTTCCCACCAGAGGAGATCCTAAAACGTCCTTATCTGACCCTTAGTCTAACCCTCACTATAGGTCAGAGCCACCTCTGTAGTGGCTCGATGAGGCTATGTCCTGACTACCTTGACTGCTTCCCTCAGAGGCCAGTACCTTCTGTCACATTACAGATTTTAGCATCATCTGTTTTCACCAGGAGGCAGATGCATGTTTCTAGCTCCCTTTCCCCTCCCCTCCCCTCCCCTCCCCTCCCCTACTCCTACTGTCTCAGCAAAATACTCCATTTCCTGACAAAATTATTTGCCACTAAATTCATGTTTACAATATTCACATGATAAAGAATAAGAAGAAAAATTGGGACAGATCACTGAGCCCATGTGTACAGAGAGCAAGTGAAATGTCATGATGTTTTAGATTTGTGCTCACTTATTCCTTCTTCCCAGTTAGCAATGGTGCTCCGACGACTCTGAGGCTCACACACAGGAGTGTCTTGTCTCTCTCTCACCCACAGACATGCACACACGTGCACAGATACACATAATACACACACACAGAGTATTGGTGAAGACTATCTGTGCCACCACCTTGACTGTCTCATACGAACTGAATGAAGCAGAGGTTCACAAATTATCATCCAAGGTCCATGGGATGTTAATGTGTATGATATGGAAACAGAAACAGTCCCTCAACGACGACAACAAATAGAGGTGGGGAGAGGCTCGATGTTCAAATACCTTTGGAAAATGTGAAGCAAGCACAAACAATCCTTGAAGAATGAATTTTTAGGATCTTCAGTGTGCTAATATGCATTGAAAGCTCCAAAACCAAAGCGGAACAAGCAGTGCACCCGATGTACTGCACCTTGAATATCTTGTAGGGATTGAGGCTTTTACCTACAACAATTTTTTTTCAAAGCTGTTAACTAAATACTTGCTTTAATTTTCCCCCAAACCTCTAGATTTTTTTTTTTTTCTGTAAGGAATTCAATAGTAATGTGTGCTTCACTGCAGGATTGTGAGGATTAAATGATAAAAGTTCCAGTCAAATGCCTACCAAAATGTTTTTCTCCTTTCTCCTTAAGCCTCATTTCTTTACTTTTAAATGTTTTAGTTTAACTGACACACAGTAGTTGTGTATACAAATGGGGTACACTGTAATATATAACATGTATAATGATCAGATCAGGAAAATTGGCATATTTATTACTTCAAATATTTGTTATTCCTTTATCTTGAGAACATTCAAAATCCTCCCTGATAGCTATGTTGAAATATTTAATTTATTTGTTACCAACCACGGGTATCCTCTTGTGCTATGGAACATTAGAGGTTAATCCTTCTGTCCAGCTGAACCCTGGTACCCATTAACCACCCTCTCTCCATCCCCCTCAGCCTCAGCCTTTCTAGGCTCTCATAACCAATTTTTCACCCTCTGCTTCGATGGGACCAACTTTTTAGTTGAATTCTCACTTGTGATCAAACATTTTTAGATATGGTGATAAACTTGGTTGGCCCTGCCTAAAGCCAGCCATAAAACCTGGAAGCTCACTTTCTGATCTCTTCTCTTTCCCCTGAATGTCCTCATGTGACAGACATCCTGCATCTCACCCACAGGGGAAAGAAACTGGCTAACAAGACTTGCACAGTTCCATTTGGTTTATTACCATTATGACGTATCTTCGTGTCCAATCACATTTCTCCACAACTATCTACTGTTTCATCAAAAGGCATAAAAATACAGTTTTCTGTGGGTCTCTGAGCCTTAATTTCTGAAGGCTCCTGGGTCTCATAAAGCTTGGGTTAAATAAATATATTCTGTTTTTGTCTCATTCTCTTATCTTTTGCTATTGGGATGTCAGTCATGGACTTTGCAATGGGTGAGGAAGATATTTTATTTTTTCTTGTTTACAAGTTCTGGTAGGAATTATGAATAGAGACAGAATGTAAAAGAATTTGCTTTTAAGGAAACCTCATCCTCATGTGTTAATCAGCATGATAAGTCAGAATAAAATTCTAGATACTGTGAGACTGTTGTAATGATACTGGGTAATTCATTTAGTCCCCAACCCTCAATTTCATTATCTGAAAATTGGGGTATAACATTCAATTCATACTTGGTTTGTGAAGACTGAATGATGTAAGAAACTCTACCAAAATACCTAATGCCTAGCATATTGTAGGTACTTGCTTTTAAAAGTATGCATGTTATGTACTCATTAGTTAAGCAATTATTTATTGAGAAATTATTCTCTACCAGGCCCTGAGGATAGAGTCTTGCTCTCTTTATTTGAATGTGTCTGTGTAAGTTTAAATAATTTTAGAATATTCAAGGCTTGAGGATCATTCTAATTCACTCCTTACCACCCAATGATTGAATCCACTCCGCATAGTCCCCAAGTGGTCACCCAGGCTTTGCTAGACATACAATTGGAAAAACAAAAAATCTCTTCATTTTCCAAGACAGCAGATTCCAATTTTTGATGGTGATATCATCTCTTTTCAAGTGAATCAGATTGCCAACACTGCCAATTTTGCCTCACAAGGATAATTCCCATGAACATTTCAAATAGCCTTGGTCTGTGTTAAAATCGAAGTCAGCATACTCCACCTTTCTTTCTTTTTCAAGCAGTAATTCATAGCTAAGGCATTCCTCTTCACCTGCCATTCCTTTTGTGTGGTGCCACTAGGGACCTCTGCCCTTCTTTTGTTTCTAAGAGAGCTGATGCCACAAATTCTGATTTGATTAACTACAATGTCCACTCAGCTGCTTGATTAACTGCAAGTCCACTTGCCCTCCTGAGCAGCAAGGACTTCCTCTCATCTTCACAGGATGCAGACAGCTGTTTGCGCTCACATCAGCAGTGAGGGCTGCTTCCCTTGGGGACAAGGTAGCTGCTTTCTGCAGTTGAGCAGGAAGAGCAAAAGCTGAGATATCTGTCCTTTACTTCATCTGGGTGTTTTTGACCCACATCTAAAGGAGCCACAGGAAATACCTCTTAGAGAGAGCAGAACAGTGCAGGTAGAGAATAAGATAGAGTAAGAATCATGGTATAGTCTTTCTTTTCTATTTGGAAGGAACAGACACAAAGATTATTCAAGAGAAATTTTCTATGAGGTCTAATGTAGATGTTTTGCTTCATTGCCTGCCTTCTTCTTTCTCAACTCTCAGATTTAGCACTCTACCCGCCATCGAGAACCTATTAAATCAAGCTTCTTTGCTCTCCCCCACACTTCCTTGTTTTAAGAACAGTGAGTGGGCGAACTACTGGAGTTTTTGATCACATCATGCATGGTGATCCATATACAGAAGGCAAATGAGCACTAACAGGAGTTGGGAATCTTCATGCTATTACCTCTTAGAGCCAATTCAAGCATTGGGAACTAGAAACAAATCCTGGTTTTTCTCTTTGCTATTGTGATAGTTGAGGCAAATTGGCTATCCTCTCTGAATCCCTGCTTCTTGTCTTTAAAGTGAGGGTAATAGTAGTACCCCTTCATAGAACTGCAGTGAGGATGAAATCCAAAGAGTGATCAAAATATAGGGTGAATGTTTAAATTTAAAATTGTTACTACAGTAAAAACACGTTGCCATTAATTTCCCTCAGAATTCTCCCCTGGCTTTAAACACACATATCACATTGTTCCTGCCACTTTCTGAAGCAGTTCTGGAGGTCCTGTTTCATAAGTATCTTTATAAGATATGATCAAAAAATGAACTGAATGCTGCTGCTGTCATCCAACAGAAATGCAGCCTCCTAAAACACTATGGTGCACCTTCATCCACCTCATTCACTGGGTCTGGCAATGTGTGATGGCTGGTTCTTCTCTCAAGTCAAAATGACCATGAAAGGTAAGCACTGTGAATCGATTCAGGACATCTAAGGGGCCAGGACAGCACAACAGAAGACAGGAAAAAGGACTTCCAGGGCTGCTTCAGAAAGTGGCAAGAACGATGGGATAAGTATGTTTGAGTGAGGGAGATTTTGAAGGAGATTAATATCAATGTATCTCTAGCTATAATAAGTTATTTCAAATGTAAGTAGTCACCGTAGTTTTCAATCACACCATACGTGGTGATCCACGTACAGCACTTTGCATAGTGCCAGGCCCACTGTGAAAGGGTAACAAAGACTTACCCTTAACTCCTCTGAGAAGGTAGAGTTGAACTTGGAGGCCCTTATCTTTTTACCTGTAGGTACCAACTCCTCTCTCCTTTAAATCCTCAAAAACATTCATAAAGGTTGTAGTCATGATTGATGCTGAGTGAACAAGGGCAGATTCAAGGCTGGAGAGCTGGACAAGTGCAGTGTTGAGGCCAGAGTGCTGGGCTACCACCCATCCTGCCTCAGATTAGGACAGAGGGCTGCTGCCTGGCCAGGGCTCCCAGCTCCTCACAGCTCTGAGGGTTCCTTTGCAAACAACACATTTACTTTGGATTTGCACTCTCTCCGGTTTCTGAAAGAGGAATGTGAAGTGGTTTATAAAAGCCAGCTATGCAAGTGGGGAAAAGGGGAGGTGACATAACATTTATTGAGTGCCTTCACAGGCTCTGTAATGTTTAATGCTCAGGGCAATGTGAAAAGATATGTATTAATAATACTATTTAAGAGTACAGGAAATGATGACTCAAGGGAAGGGTTTGTCTAAAATCAAAAGCAACTGTGTTCCAGGCGTAGGCCTCAAACTTAAGTCTGAGTCCAAAATTTAAATGATCATTATTTGATGAGCTGCCTGATCAACAAACAGATGCTAAATTATGAACACATGCCAGTTGCTTCCCCTGCTTCCAACCATGGATTTTCCTTGCTGGTGACAGTCTTGCCTGGAGTGTTCCACTTTCTTTTTCTTGAGACTAACACAGGAGCATGCTCTTAGGGGAGCAGCTTTGAGACCAAGGCTTCAAGAGCAATTCATCTAACCTCTTTGAGCCTAGTTTTCTCATCTAAGAAAATAGGAAATAGCATTTCTCTCAAGAGACAGTGTCAGGATTAGGAGATGGCAACTGCACAGGTACTTTCCACCCCTGTAGTACCTTAGTAAATACTAGAGATTAGTAGCCTTGTCAATGCCATGGCTCCTCCGTGAATGCGGGGCCAGTAGTGTCCAGCCAACATGGGAACTCCTCTTTTGCTGAGATGATAAAAATATTAGAAGAAGTGGCAGAGGCCTGACCACCAGATGCAAATAGAAAATAAGCAGCCTTGGTTTTTCTCCATGCTGCATTGTGAAAGAGCCACCCAAACTGGGGACACAGAATCCTTGAGGAAATGTCATTAATGAATGTGTTTCAGCAACCTGCCTGCCCTGCAGGAGTAAACTCTTAACAATGGGAAAATTTGGTAGTTAACCAGGGTTAAGAAGCAAAGGTTATTTTGGCCAACATAGTCTCCGCTCAGGTTTTCATTTGGTACTATCCCTGGTCATATCTCTTCCTCAGTGACTCCGCCATTATTTTATATTCAGCAAATATTTAACAAACATTTGTTACGTTCCAGGCTTTTGAGTTAGAGGAATGCACAAGGCCAACTAGGTGGGTGGCCTCATGGAATGTACCTGTTACCATGAGGCAAACAAATAAACAAGCAAATAAATGGTCAGAGGATTTCAAGTGTAAAAGTATTTATAAAGGAAATAAGAGATCAACAAAGGATTAGCAAAAGGTCCTTTAGACTGAGGACAGGGGATGCAATCCAAGGAGATGAGAACTAAGTAGCATGAAGGAACCAGCCAGGTGAGATGGCCACTCTCCATCTGCCCCTTTGCATGCCCTCTCTTCTTCACTTTGATTCCGCAAATACCATCACAAGGGCTCCCTTACCCACTGGTTTCCAATAAGATTTGGCCAACAGTAGACAACAATGGAAGGAGGAGAGAAGGGTTGAGGCATTGTTTTTCCTACTCTTCCCTTGCTTAGAGTCTAAGCCTTTGCAGAAAATGTGGCTCTCTGTGACAGACTGCAGCTCCCATGGTTGGGTTGGGGGGGCTCCATGATTCCACCTCTTGCTGGGCTCCAGGAATATGGGTCTTCCCACCTCTCACCCCAGCCCCTCAGGTCATAGAGGTAATAATGGGTTCTCAATATTGCTGCTTTCTAGGTCTGTCTCACTTTTCCTGGTTGTTGCCTTGGCCATTCCCACCCATCTATCCCTTCATTAAACTCTGCATTAAAAACTGTGGGATTGGGCTGGTGAGATGGCTCAGCGGCGTAAGCGCCTGCCTTGCAAGTGCGAGGGCCCGAGTTCGACTCCCGGAACCCACATACGAAAAAGGGTCCAGTGATATCGCTCAGCGGCACGGGTGCCTGTTGGCGCGCGAGGTCCTGAGGTCGCCCCCCCCGGTACCCACAAAAAAAAAAAAAAAAAAAAAACTGTGGGGTAAACTTTGCTTCTTTCTAGAATCTGAACATACACCTTTGGAAGGTGCAGGAACAGAACATTTCAGGTAGAGGGAGCATCACTATTTTATAGAGAATGATCACAACCTATATAAAGTAGGAAGCGTTTTTACATGTATTATCTAATTTAAATCTCATGATTTAAATGGGTGGATATTATTCTCATTTTATAAACGAAGGACCAGAGAAATAAATGACTGACCAGAGGGTGTTACGGGTGGATGACACTAAAGCTTAATCCCAGTCATGAACTCTGACTCCCAAACTGGGCTTCTTCCCAGGAGGAGATTACCCACTGGGCAGGTGGTAAAGAGAATCTGGGAACCAGTTTACCAGCTGCGGTAGCCTCTCACAGAACCGTACATTCACTCAGAGTCACGTGGACCTTCAGAGGTGCAGATACGCCTCTCAAGATCAGAAGTGACCAAACCAACTGTGAATCCTGTGACGGGGAGACTATGTGATTAACCTTGCAAGAAAACAGTTGTTTCAGGGCGTATGCATATGTACCTAACTCAAACTTTTCTTTTCTCCTAATATGTATGTGGCATCCCTAATAACCTATTTTAAAGGAACTCGATAAACTTGATGTTTATAAGAACCATTCAATGAATAAACACTATTAGTAGACATTTTGAAATTCACATAATCAGTGTATACTAAATGTATTTTGAAGTTAAGATTTTTGTATAAATGGTTTTATTTAACTGGAGAAAACCTTCCTATTTATAAGGCTGTCTTCATGAGCACTATAATGTAGATCTAGGATTAACAGCAGCATTTATTCGTAAAAGTAGAATAAGCCACAGAAAATCCATTATCTACCAATAGATCATTCCTTCCAACATTCTCACAAGCTATTTTCCTCATTAAATTATCATCTGCAGCTTAAAATATCTACATGCACCTCTGTAATATTCCAATAGTTAGTCCTTCGGGGGTTACAAACCAGATTGAACATCTGGATTTCGCAGCAAATCCTAAAGGTCACCAGATTCAGAGTAGTAGAAGTAGATGGATGGATGGGCACAAGATAGCTTGCAGCCACAGAGACAAACTGCTCCTGCTGGTCCGGACCAGCCTCTCAAGGCTCAGACGCCTTGGACCACATGGATATCTGCTGAAGGATGAATTGTTATACAGCTTTGGAAAAAGTCAGTGTTTCCATTTCTTTCTCTCCCACTTGGCATTTTGGAGCCTGCTGTCAGGATTCACACCGATTTTTGGCTTGATTTCTAGGGGCTTTTTTTTTTTTTTTTCTACTACAATTGAGCTTAAAGAAAAATAGCTCAAAGAAATTGTTAAAAAGAAAGGAAAGCATGTTCCAGATGGTTTTAAAGAACTCTAAACTGACCTAGAGCCCAAGAAAAAAGGACTTTCATTTATAAAACATTGAAGAAAATGCTATTTCTTCCATTTGGTCATGAAAGCAACAATTAAAAGATTGTACTTCATGTCCCTAAAAGCACACCCTAGTGTGTGTTTGTGTGTGTGTGCGTGCACATACGTGCACTTGTGTATCTGTGAAGAGATGATATACTAGTCTTACATTAGAGACATCATACATTCTGACTTACGATCTTTCAGTTCCTTAACTGGTGCTCTGATAAAGGGTATCTCAAAAAATTGAGAGGTTTTCAAACTGTGTTATCCAATGGTAGAAAGCTTCTGACAAACCTGTTTTGGAAACATGGATTTCCCTCATTATAGTTAACATACAGTTCATGCAGGGAGGTGGAAAGGGTGGGCCTGTAGCCTGTGAGGAAAATGGGAATCTGAATTTATAATGTGTTTCTATTTATAGGTCACAAAACTTGAACTCAAACAAGCTTAAAGAAAACAAGTGTCGGGGATTTATTGGAAGGCTTCTGTGGTATGGCACAGAATATAGGAACCAGGGCAGCATGGAAGGGTCAGAGCCTGGGATCTGTGACCGAGCATCAGCCCACTTTCATCCTCCTAGCCTTGGGTCAACCAGCCTGGTGTCTTTTGTTTGTTTGTTTGTTTTGTTTTGTTTCATTTTGTTTTCACTCTTTCCTGGAGTACATGTCATCTCTTCTAGGCAGGGAATATGGCCACAGGCAGTTGGAGTCCAATCACAAAAGGAACAAAATATTTCCTGTTGGAGGCAGTGGGAATAAACCTCAGGGAAGTAACGTGTTGAGTTCAGTTTGAGTCCCATGTTTTCTCTTGACTGATCACAAAGTCCAAGCTGACTGTGACTGCCCAGCCTCAGTGCCCCAGGGACAAGAGATCAGAGTGTACAAAATAAGCCAGGGTGTGGCGAGACACAGTCTTGGAGGAGAGCGGTAAAAGAGCACAGGACAGTGTTAAACACAGCGGCAAAAGGAGGCTTAACTGCATGAGCTGCCTGTGCTAATCCCACTTCCTGTCTCAAATAACACACAACTCAAAGATGGGACACAAGCTTTAAAGTTGGGGAAAGACTTCTCATGGGGTGCAAATGGCCTGTAGATGTTGGTGATTTGGAAGCTACTCACCACTCTTGCCCCAGGTGTCCCCCTCTGTCTAGGACACTGCTTTCCTTTCAGGTACTGGAGCACAGCAGGCTCTATCCCATCAAGGTTTTGGTGCCTCCCATTCATCCGGCCTACCAAGGCTCCTCCCTGGCCATTTGCCCAGCCAAGACCTTGTCATCCTTCAGGGCTGTGTCCTCAGAGAAGCTTCACTGGGCATCCTATTTAAGCAAGCTTCTTTCTTTATCAGAGCATTTTGCTTAGTTCTTATGGTATTTTGCCAGTTTGTAATTGGTATATTTACTTTTTGATTTAATTGTTCCTTCTGGACTTTCTAAGAGATTGCAAGCTTTTTAAGAGTAGGTACCTTGTCAGATTCATTCATTACTCTCCCAGCATCTGTGAATGCACCATGCCCATTGTAGGGCCTCAATAAGTGTTCAATGGATGAATGGGCAGATAGATAGTGTCATGGCTTATATCTAGATCCCTCCAAGAGCTTCGTTTGCTCATAGGCGGAGCTTTTGGCAGGTGGTTGAATTATATCTGACTTGCTATTAGGAGGTGAGGTCCAGTCAGAAAAGGCAGGTCACTGTGGGGGTGATCTGGAAGGGTCTACCTCCTTCCTTGTCTCTTTCCTTGACCTTGCTCGTCTTCCTGTCAGCCATGCCTTGAGCAAGACTGCTCTGCCATACCACTGTGTCAACCCATCCTACAATGGAGCTAGTGGAGTCTGGTCTGAAATGTGAGCCAAAATAAACCTCTCCTTTAAATTGCAGGTGCCGGGCATTGTGTCGCAGTGATGAGAAAGCGGCTAAGACAAACGGACACATTGTCCAGATGAATGCAACACCAAGTGAGGAACAAAAAGGAAAAGTGAAAAACAACCTGAAATGTGTACCACAGGACCGCCACAGGACCGCTATGCTCCTACCACCAGGGGGCGCTGTTTCCACAGAATGCAATGGTCTTGTGCTTGGCCTTGGTACGGTCTAGAGCCTCTCGCTTTGGTACCTCTCCGAAGAAGTAAAACAATCATAGAAAACCACAGAGCTTTAAGGCTGACTTGAACTTCAGAGCAGCATCTCTTAAACCATTTGTGATGAAGGAGCATTTTCATAAAATTACTTCCATTTCATTGCTCACCAAAACTTTTGTAAACTACAGTACCCCCTCCCAAAAAAGATTGCAGAAGAAAGTAACCGAACACATGCAAAGTAAAAGCCCACATTTGTATGTAGACTGAAAAGGCATAAAATCACTCTGCACAATTAGTATAACAATATGTAAATACTTTTAACTTCTGTACATTGCAGACCAGCAACAGTTTAAAAATAGACCCAGGTATGTGAGTAGCGCTCGCTGTGGCTGCTTTAGAGGGCAGGTGAGTCAGAGTAAAGAACCCAGCACTAGGCTAAGCCATTCATGCACCTCATGCAGCCCTCACAGTGACCCTAAAAGTCAGGCTGAAGCCAACGAGGTGAGTTGTTAAAGCAGGAACAGGTACTGTCCTCATTTACAATTTTGAAATTTTGTTCACCATGAATTTTTTGCATTAATTCTATGGAGTGTTTTTTAAAAAACCTGTGTATTACGATATTATTGTCTTGATTACTGATTTGTGTGTGTGTGTGTTCCCTTAACTCATGTGTTCAAGATTACTCCTTCACTCACCTTTCTCTCATCCCAGCCCTGGGGAAGGGAATAGGATTTATTATGTAGAGAGAAAAGTAGGCTAAAAGAGGTTAATGGCTCAATATCAGTGAATAAGTAGCTGAGTCCTTAGCATAGGTCTAACCCCAACTCCATACTCTTCCCATTGAATCATTGCACATCTCCATGCAAAGTGTCCACCATTCATTCACTCCCTGGCAATGTCATCAAAGAGCAACACTAAATGTGCCATAGATGTGTCTGGCAATGAGTACCTTCGAGCAGTACCTAGGGGCTTAATTGTAGAAAATCTTGAAAGTAGAAGATGGCTATTGACTATGGATTTTATCTGCAGTGACTGGGGCATTCTAGAAGAGACACAGTTAGGTTTAATATTTAGAAACTCCGCTCTGAGGGCAGTCAAGTGAATGGGAAGATCAAAGGTGGGCATAACTGGAACTGGTGCCCAGTTAATCGAAGGATCCTGTGACCCAGGGGAAAGATGAAAAGGGAAATAAAGGTGCAGATTACACTGGAAAGGATTCTTATCACCCACACTGTAAGGGTTCAAGAGAAGAATAAATTGCCTCTGTTCACTGGGGGTGAGGAAAGACACAGCACAGTTCCACAGGGGGAACCAAGCAGCCCATGACTATGTGTACAATGGGAGGGGAGGGATGAGAAGGAAAACTCAGTAATGAGAATCTGGAGTGAGGAAAGCAGTGCAAGGAGACATGGAAATGCGAGAGGCTGGTAAAGGAGAGAGCAGAAGGCAGGCAGCATCTGCGAGCCCAAGGACAGGAGGAAGGGGAAGGCGGAGGTGGGTGGAAACAGCAGTCAGATTCTCAGCAGCACTAAAATTGTCCCTGCCACTTGGCAGGAGTCAGTTCAGATGTCGCAGATCCAAGAACCCTGTCCTTTTCCTCGCTCATACAACTCCACAAAGAGCCAATTGGTGAGATTCATGGACCAAAGGATCCCTTGGCAGATATCTCTTTTATCCTGGGTGTTAGTAGTATTTATTGTTTATTGAAGTGATAACAATGGCCAGAGTAGACAATAAGACATTTAGTCTTGCTGACTAAAAAATGTTTATGAAGTGCAGTTCAAACATGCATAATGCCTCTTAGGAAAAATTAATTTAGAATCTAAATGAATACATAAAGGATAATATGACTCAAATCTTCAGAGCCCCTAAATGGCATTCTTTTTTTTTTTTTTTGAAATTCATTTTATTATTGACCATTTTTATAGTGAAAAAGAAAGATCTCCTATGTTATGAACAACTTTATAATCCTCTAAGCTTTTTTACCTGCTTGAGTCTTTGATTCTTTCCACATTTGATTCTTCCAACAGTTCCATAAAGTGCAAAGTACAGGATTATTATTCTCATTTTGCAAAAGTGACAACAGGTCTAGAGAGATACAGAGATTTTCCTTTGGTCATAAACGTGTTAAGTGGAAGAGCTGGGAAATACTTGACCACAAGTATTCTCTCCATTAATGTCATATATTCCACCTGAAATAACCTGTGCATTTGCCTCTTCTGGAAAGGCATGATAGTGATCATTTTATTTTCTTCTCCAAAGATCTGCTGAAGGATGATTATTCAAAGATCAAAAACTTCCCATGGGAGGCAGCTACAGAGCCATGGACTTGAAATCCCATTTAGATTTATCATTCCTATGGCTTGAGCAAGACACTGAATGCTGGGAGTCTTAGCTGAAACAGTGACAGGGTCCATCTGTCTTTCTCACTGGGTTATTGTAAAGTGTTACTGACCAACAGAAAAAGGAGGGCTAAAGGGTGGGACACAGGTCTCAGAAATGTGATTGGAGTGGGGAAAAAAGAAAGAAACTCAGGGTATTTAGGGCCCCAAGAAGAAGTAAGCCTCAGTAGAGTGTCTGAGTATAGAAAGGGGAATAAAAGTTACAGTACAAAATTAGCCTGCATCTTGGAAGCATCTGGAAGGCAGAAGGAAAGTTCACTTATTGAACATGTGGAGTGTACCAAGATCTGTGCTAGATACTTTGGGGTATGTTATTTGCTCACCAACTACTTTCTAACTGCTTTCTATGTGCTGAACACTGTTTTGGAAGTCAGTTGAGGATACCCCAGTGAGAAGACACATACTGGCATGGCCCTGAGTGTTCATCTCCTCCCCCTTCCAGTGACCCAGCCAGGAGAGTGAGCTGGTGGGCTTGGAACCAAAGCAAACAGCCACAAGTCTCTGGAGGCTTTTCTTTTCTCCTGAAGTCTCTAGGAAAAAGTTTCCACTTTCCACAATTGCCCCTGCCTGCCCTTATTAATATGCTGAACCTCATGACATCAGAGGCTTTCTCTCTGTGAAGCCTTTCTATGGTAGACCTACCTTAGGACCCCTCCTCTACAGGATAACGAGCCTGGAGTATTGTGGACCTGCCACCACTCTTCTGCTTGTCATTTTTCCTCCAATATACTCCAGTTTATATTTCTACTATGTGATACTCACGGTATGTGTGCCTATGGTTTGTTGCAGAACCCAGAGAGACTATTCTCACCAAGTTAGTATTCCTGTGGACAAGGAAGACAATAAGCAATTAAGTAAAATACACTGTGCCATGAACTCCTTCCAGCTAGATCCCAACTGTCCAGGTTTGAAGCTCTACAGGCAAAAGTTTTTTGATTCTCACCGAACTACCTGACACCAAAGGATGAACCCTCTCACTGGACCCAACAGTGCCAAGGAGTTGGGGTCTTGTCAGAGATAGTTAGGAACCTCAAGGACAAGCTCTTCCAACTCTCTCTTCAATTTCTCATAGGCTCCAATTTTCCCATTAGCTCCTTTCTAGTTCCCAGAGATCCATCTCTCTCCCTTTCCTTCTTGGTGTCTGGATTCTGAATCTGAGGGCTAATTTATTGTTTTTCACCACTCTACCATCTACAGTGTGGTGGCAGACTGTCCCTGCAGAGTACAGCTAGGCTCCTAGAATGATCACTAAATTGGTCATTTTTTTTGTGGGTGGCATATTTATATATTCTGAGGGCTTGGACCTCAAGCCAACTCAAAAACCAGTGAGCTGGGAGGATCAAATGTCAAAGTCATGACTCTTCACTGTGAAAAGCCTACAGGCTAATAAGGAAATAGGAATGTGTGTGATCTGAATATTCATGTTCCTCACCTTGCTGGCTCTGTCACAACCTTCGCCAAGTCTTTCGAGCCTGGCCTCTGAATCTTCCTATCCACACCGCTCTGCCTCAGATCCAGCCCTAGACCTCTGAGCTCACATTCACAATAATTTTCTGACTGTTGTTAAAGAAAACACTATTTGGGGGCCTGCTGACGTTGTAGGAAGATAGGTATCAGCCTGCCGTGGGGGTGTTGAAGCTGGAGAAAGAGTCTGAGCTTATCGCCTGAGGACAAGTGAGGTTTTATAGAACAGGGTAGGGATCAGTGGATAGGAACTTCCTCAAATTTAGCATGGGGTAAAGGGCATTCTGGCTCAGCTGACTGGATAGTATTGTTGCTGAAGGAAGGCCAGCGTGATAAGATATGGAGGGTGGAGGATAAGGGATTGAGTCAGACAGCAAGGGTGGTCAGATACAAGAGTAGGAGTGCCCAGCAGCATTCTTGCTAAAGCTGAACCTAACAGACAGAGCTGCTGGACTAAGGACAGAGCCCGTTACCCCTCCCATCTTCCCCATCCTGTACCGCTGTGATCTTCCTGCAGTATACACTTATGTGGGTCATTCTCTTGTTCCCATAAGCTTGTACAGAGAGGGTCGAGCTCCCAGATGTAACCCAGCTCTCTCTGTTTCACTTCTCCCTGGAAGGGGCCTATGTCTGGCCCCACTGACATCCTCACCAATCTCCAAACATAACTCGCCATTTGGGGGCTAAGTCTGCAAATCCCTCTTGGAAAACAGCCTTCTCAGCAAAGCGAGCACTCCCGTCCTCTTCCTAGGGCCTGATGTCACCCTGTGGCCTTTAAAATGCCTTTCCTGATTCCACCTGACAAAGGAGAGTCTGGGCTCTAAAATCAGACTTCCACTTACCTTCTGTGTGTGATTTCCCATTGGACTGTGAGCTTCTTTAGGAGCTCTCTGTATCTTTAGGGTCTAGAACTGGATCCATAGAGACAACATTAATGAGAGTGACCATGGATGAGCGTAATACCTACTGCACGGTGTTCGCTGTTGTTCCCGGTCAGCGTGTGGATGTGTGGGTCTTTTCAAGTCATCTCCACATGAATCCTGTGAGGTAAATGTTACCAACATGCTCATTTTACAGGTGAAGAAACCGAGGCAAAGGTGTTACTGACTAGGCAGATGTAACATAGCTAGGACATGGTGACACTGAGCCCCGAAGCTTCCCTGCCTCACACACAGGCACTGTGTGAATTTTTGACACAGCTGACTGAGGGAGTGGTGAGGACACCAGGCAGAGAGGGTAAAAGCAAGGCATAGCACAACATGGACACAGAGGTGGGTGGCATCCGAGCACTGGCTGAGTGGAAAAGATGGTGTAGCCAGAGGGTGCAGCTGGGCAACTCTGGAAAGATGGTGTGGCACGTTTAGAACACTGGGCAGCCGAGCGTGGCTGTGATGGGAAAGCAACTTCGACCTGAGGGAAGGGGCTGCTTTCCCTGATGTGAAAAGTCCTCCCACTCCGTGGCACTGCTCTCAGGCCTGCGAGATGATTTCTGCGGGCTCTGCCTGGACACTTCTGCCTTTGGGGGCCTGGTCCCCCTGTATGTATTAAAAATTACATTTTACAGCTGCATTGGTATAAAAATTCATGTATTAAGATTACATGCTAAAATATTTTATTTGACCTAAAGGTTCATTTTTTTCTCTCTTGATGTTAAAAAGAAATTAGCAATGAGCCCTGAAAGTGTTGCAAGCCCTGGATCTGATGCCTTCCATGCTTGAGGAGGAGCCGGGTCCTGACTTTTCTCACAGTGGTGCAGATCAGCACAGCCCTGAGTTGTCCCTCAGGACTGAAGTAAAGGTAACACTGGCAGGGTTCATCAGCAAAGAGCACTGTTTATTATCACTTTTTCTTATGTGCAAAGTGAGAAAATAGGCTCTATCACCTCTGAGGGGCTTTCTGACTAAAATGTATGCTCTATTTGTTGTTGTGAGGTACTTAACAGCTCATAAATCTCACTCAAATTTATCAGCCATGTTAATTCTCCCAAATTCCCAATATTCACATAAGGAAATTGAGGCTGAGGAAGACAGGCTGCTTACCCTCACAGCTCATAGAGAATGAGGCAACCCAAGTTTTCTCTCATTCACTGTCAACACTGGTGGCTGTGGTCCAAGAAACAACCCCTGGATGAGAGAGTTACTTCTTTGCAGTGAGGTTTATGTGGTAACAAACCATAGGACATGAGCTTGGAGCTGACCACACACTGTAGTGGAAATCCACCTGCGATTGGAGTCAGAAAAGGGAGTTCTTGGATGGGTGTGGTGGCACATACCTGTAATCCCAGCGTTCTGGGAGGCTGAGGCAGGAGAACTGCAAGCTCTAGCCCACCCGGGGCAACTTAGCAACTTAGGAAGACCCTGTATCAAAGTAAAAATGTGTACATTTTTAAAAGTCCAAAGATGTAGTTCAGCACAAAGGCCCTTGGTTCTATCCTCTGTATTGCAAGAGAAGGGAAGGGGGTCCTTATTTCAGCTTTCATCATTACTGTAGTCATGTGTCCTTGAGCGTAGTGTTTCTTGTGTTGGGCAACTCATGCTGCCATAACAAAATATAAACTAGGCCTCTTAAGCAACAGAAATTTGTTTCCTAATTCTAGAATCTAGAAGTCTGAAGTCAAGGAGCTGATATGCTGGCCAGTGGGATTCTAGCTGAGGGTTTGCTTCCTGACTTGCACATGACCACCTGTGTCCTCCCACTTGGGTACATGAATGAGAGAGGGAGGGGGAGAGGGAGAGGGAGAAGAGGAGGGGCAGGGGAAGGGAGAAGGGGAAGGGGGAGAGCGTACTCTTTATCTTATAAGCCCTCCAATCCCACCATGAGGACCCCATCATAACCTAATCTGGCCCTGCTCACCCCCAAAGGCCCCAGCTCTAAATACCACCACACGGGAGCGAGGGCATCAACATGGATTTGGGGTGAACAGAGAGCACAATTCAGTTCATAGCTTTTCTCCAATCAAAGAAGTGGGAAATCATATTTCTTAAGTGTCTTCATAAAGAGTGAATATTTGGCTTTAAAGGGATTAATTTCTTAGATTTTATTTTTGACCCTGTTTTCCAGCCTGTCCACTAGTAGGCAGTAACCTGACTTCAGGTGCTAACCCTATCTCATCTTTTCCAGACCAAGGGCAGCTATCGGTCAGTGTGAGGCCCCAGCCTGTTCTCAGCCCCTAGCATTATAGTTCTCTGTCCCTAGAGTGTTTCAGGTGCTGTGCAGGGCCCAAGTGGGACAGGGGAAGAAGAGGAAGGTACAGTCACACTAGCATCAGCCTGAGAGCTGAAATGAGGTTTTGACCAGAAGAGCATGAGGGGGCTCTGGGAGCTGAGACCAAAGGTGGAAGGAAAGATGGAGGGGGGCAAGAATCTTCTCTCCTTCCTCTTCCCTTGGGGCTGGTTTGCTCTTCCCCTCCTGATTTTTAGCCCTTCAAAAAGAGAAATTAGGGCCTGGGGGTGTAGCTCAGTAGCAAGCTATGTGCTTAGCATGTACATGACCCTGGGTTCAAGACAGGGAGAAAGAGAGAGAGACAGACAGACAGACAGAGGGAGGGAGGGAGGCAGGGAGGAAGGAAGATGGAGAGGAAGAGGTTGAGGGAGAGAGAGAGAGAATAAAACACCTAACAAAAAAGGAAGATTTATGTCTGCAATTTTCTGATAAAACTATAAAACCTGCTTGGCTCTAGTCAGCTGAAGCTTCTCCCTCGGTGCTGGCCAGGCTAATAAGAAAGCATTGTACTGAGGAAGTCTAGGCGTGAATTTGATAGCTCCCTGGACAGTTCCAGGCAATAGAAGGGGAGGCATTACTGTGAAGTTTTAAAACTCACACTACTTTGAAATTATCACGTAAGAATTGTCACAAGGGGACCCAGTGAAGACTGTGATTTCTCCTTGTTTTACACTGCAGGACTGAAAAGGGAGTTGAAGGAGATTAATTACATTCCCTGCTAATCAATGCAAAGACATATTTTTCTGCTTCTCCATCTCATAATTTTTATTTCATCTAGTTTGGGCTTTTTTAGGGTTGCCAGATGTCCCAGTTTCAGTGGGACAATCCTGCGTTTTGAAGGTACGTCCCATCTGCTCCTGAAAATATTTCTGTTCACTGCTCTCTCGTCGACTGTAGGGTTTTTAGAGCTGCCAGCCAGAGTACGGGTGCTGAAGAGAAGATGATAAATTATTGTAACACTATAAAAAAATCACTCACATTCCCCACTACCTCACCTCAGCAATGCTGCAAATTAATTCTGCAAGAATGTCTGTCATGAAGGTGAATCTCCGATCTCCATACGAGAGTCTGAAGTTCTTTCCACAGTGGCTCTGAGAGGACGCGGACCCGGCAGGAAGGAAGGCGTGGAATGATTCCTGGACTGGTTCTTGGAACACCTGGCTCTGCCATTTTCCTGAAAAGTAACTTTGGGCCAGTTGGTCAAGAGAAGAAGCTGTTTTTTGAGCACCTACTGTCTACTTGACTTAACGCTTGACACGCCAGATAAAATAACTGATTAATTTCTACATAACTTGGATAGCATAGATTTTATCTCCATTTCATAGATCAGAAAGTTGAGGCTCCTAGCCACTGAATCCAAGGCTCTTGGTGCGAAACTTCATTGTAGATGTCTCACTTTCTTCCTCTGTTAAGCAGAGATAATAATCATCTCCACCTTAGGAGATTCGAAAGAGACACTGATGAACAGATTCTCTAAAGGTCTCTACCGAGGCTCCTGTGACACCAGTGGGGAACTTGTGCCTTAAGGTTCTGTCTGTGGAAAGTTTTAAACAGACAAGTCCCACTGAGCAAACGTTCTTGGTGCTGACCTATGTACTTTTTAACTTGGCCTGAAACTGGTTGTAAGGCTGACATTGTCAGAGATGGGCTACACGACTTTGGAGCCACGGGGTCACATTATTTTCATTCCTCATTTCTCATAATTGAGTCATTGAAATCACGGCTTCAATTCAGCTGTCACCTCAGTGGGGTCACTGGTTATATTACTCACAGTCTCTGTAATTTCTTTAGGGTGTGTTTATTATCATTATTTTATTTTCATTTGTTATTAGTATATGTTTGCAATACATAATGAATATATTCAGTGTGGGGGATCGGTACATATACGTATTGCATCTTGATCCTTTTTACTTCCCTTCCCTCTCCCTTCCCTTCCATCTACGCCCAGTTGTTATTTTAGCAGAACAAGGCACTGACAGCAGAGGCCAGGTGGGGCAGACACTGATGATGGTTGCTGTCCAGGAAATGGGGTAACATCTGGGAGAGGGACCGTACAGAGGCAGCTGATACACCAATGGCAATTGAGGATGTTCTGGAATCCTGCAGGAAAGGCACTGAATGGTTTCATTAATGTACGTTGCCTAGTTTTCATCACATAAGTGTTTTTTGCAAGCCCCTAGCTTTTTGTCGTCGAGCCTTAAGAGACAGGCCTCAGTAGAGGGAGTGTGGATGATCTCCAGGGTAGGATTTGTCAGAGCATCTAAGTAACAAATGTGCAAGTGGAGGAGAGTTCTTCAAATACGGCTGCCATCACTTTGGATGACTTCCTGGCAGTGGCATCGCACGGCCTACTCATTGTGTTGTTTTCCTGTTGCCCTTCATGAAGGCATTTTTCTCTCAGTAATGATGAAAGTCTTAGATTTCAGTTCCTTGCCTGGGTACCCTTCCTGGCCTCTCTCTGCCTCTTGTTAGGGACTAGGAATTTTCATCTTACAGACAATAGAAGCACATCAGGAGCTCACTTGCACCCTCAGTGTTTCCAAAGATGTACATACACGTACGTACGCATGTCACCTGGGTAGGATCTAACGCAGTAAGAGATACCTTTCTGTGGGGCTGCAGAGCCAATGGCAGCAGTCTGGCTGGGTTGGAGAACCATAGCCCATGTTATTCTACCAGTGCGGAGATGGTAACTATAGCAGATTATTTTAATTCCTAATTCCTCTGTGTTCTCACCTATAAAATGGGGTCACTTTATCTCTGTGCTGACTTCACAGCCTCTCGCCTTCCCTACAGCTGGTGCTCTAAGCACACAGATTTTCTCACCAGTTCTGAACCCTCCACATCCTCAGGCCTGGTATGATGTCACTTAGGGGTCCCTCTCCTTCTGATGTCCAACATTTTTCCCACCACACTGTAGGATCACTACTCAGTTACCTGCCTCCTCTAGGTGCAGGATCCTGGGGACTTGTGGCTGTGTTCATTTACCAACAGTGTCTCCCAGTGAGAACAAATGAAGAAAGGAATTCATGAAGTTAGTCATGGGGTTCAGTTGGTCCAAATTCCCACCCACAACACCACCTGCTCCAGAGAGAAACTAGCCCAGTAGTAGGGGAACTGACAGGGACCCAAAGAGGATGGAGGCGCATGAGTGACCTGGCTGCCTGCCACCTTTTAGTGTGAAGGGTCGCATGAGTATCTTATTAAACATACAGATTCCTGGACACGGACCCCAGAGATGCAGATTCCCTTGGGATGGAACACCCAAAGCTGCACTTTGAACACAGTCTAGGTCATTTTTCCGGGCCTCGGCTAGGTCAGAGTGGATGGCTACCCGACATCAGTGGATTAGAGAACAAGACCGCCCTCCTGAGATCACAGAAGGATCTGTTAGGGCCCCACAAGCCAAAGTACTGAAGGACACGTAGCATTTCCTGCATCGCCCTCTGAGTAGCGCTGTGAAGACACTGCTGCTAAATAGCAGGAGCCTCTCTGCAAGGCTCTGGGAAACTCATTTCCAGGTCTGTGGGCCCAGGACTCCAACACTAGCGATTTATAGGAGGCAGTGGCTGGTAAGTAGGAAGTTCTCATATGGATTTCTCTGCTCATCCTGATTTGGAGACAAAATGTTTCAAAGAAAGGTCAACGTGTCTGGGTCTCTAGGCACCTCTCACGCCTCACACTTTTAAAGCAGTGTTAGAATGGCCATCATTCCACTCTTTGGTTTCCTCTTTGATTGTCGTTTATAATTACAGAAGCAATGCATGTTTTTGTAGATAATTTTTAAAAAAGCATGCAAACAAAAATAATTTTTAAAAGTCATCTGAAATCACACCACCCACAGCTAACCACCGTTAACATTTAATGCATATCCTTAAAAGGCGACTGTTTGGTAACCTGCTTTTTCTAATTTAACAATATAACAAGAACATATTCCAAGGAAGAAGCTGCATTTAAATCATTTTAAAAGTTGCATAGCATTATAGTATTTCATTTACAGATGGACCATGGTTTATTTAACCAATTCCATATTGTGGGACATTAAAATTCTCTCCTCTCTCTGTTTTTCCCCCTCTCCCTCTTTAAATGCCTTTGGTTTTTATGGCCAACTCTGCCATACGCATTCTTACAGTTACCAGTCACTCCTTTGTATACTTGTCCAATAATTTCTTACAGTACAAATTCCTAGAAGTAGCATGCCTGGGTCAAAGATAGGGTGTTAGAGAAGGGTTGGCCATTTACTCACACTACCATGAATTAGAAGGACTGTAGGGACCTCCCTGAGGGAATTCTCTGAACTCTGAGAACTTGTCCTGCTGCTAGTGTGGTAGAATTCTGTGCTAACTCAGCTAACCTGCCCTATCCCCTCAGGAGGCAGAGAATCATGGCTATGAAAAACTTTCTCAGAAGTGCTATCAATTCTGCCTTTGTCTGCCAGAGCATTCTGCCTGGCAAGCCAGCTCATCCTCCCCAGCGCTACCTCTGGGGCTCATCAGGCTGGAAATGTACTGGAGTCACCCCAGAATTACTTGGAGAGAGGAGATATGGGCATGGTGGTGGCAGTAGCAGTCAAAGCCATGGCTGGTGTAAAGTCGGTGTCGGCCGTACCAGCCTCGTCTCTCCCATGCAGAACAGAATTGTCTTCTCTCCCACCACAGTGAATGCCCAGATCCGGACAGGACGAGGTTGGCTGGGACTTCATGCTCTGCTTCAGTGTAAGTTTTGAAGGTCCCAACAACATTTATAGACGAAACATTAGACTCTACAACATGAGAAAAGGTAGAATTGGATCACACTGGCCAGAGCTGAAATGCCACTGGCCATGAGGTTAAAATGGTAGAAACTCACAGTGTAACTGAAAACACAGAAAACCACAGAGGTGAACCAGCCAAGAACTATGAAATATAACAAGTCGCGTCTTTGTTGGTAAAGAATGCCAGAAGCAGAGACCCAAGTCAGATGCAGGGTCCAGAATTTGAAGCCAGTAGTCCAGCAGCAAGGACAAGTGCCTGCAGACCCTGGCACAGTGCAGGGTGGCTTGTTGCTTAGAGTTTGTCTTTATCAGGCTACGTGGACACGGTGCTGAGATGGATCACCCACCACCACTCCACCCAAAGGCCCAAGGGTAGAACAAACTGGTTCCTCCAACTTCGCAGTGCTATGGTCATTATAAAATGGCCAAGCAGCAAAACTGACTGTTAGCAGCCAGGGTACTGGGGAAATGGGGAATGTTTCATAGTCAGTCAAAAACAATCAAGGGAGACAAGTCTCTGGCTAGGGAGGGAATCCAGATTTAGATTAGGAGCAGTTGCATCAATTTCTGCAACTCAGCTATAATACACAGGCAGCAAGGGACAGAGCCCAGAGAGTCAGAGATTTACCTTATAGCAATAGCTCCCGTTCGGGCTTGAAAAGCGCGTTAGCGAAGTGTGCTGGGAATGAGACACGGTTGGGTGAGGGCAGCGTCAGCCCAGACACTCGTACACCCCTGTGATGTCTTCCATATGAATACATTTGTTTCACAAGTTTAAAAAACTAATTAAAATTGTTTCTTCAGTTGTTTTTATAGAATTTCACCTGATGTAACCATACAATGTGGAGGGAAATGACACATAATAAGAAATGATGTGTGTGGTATATTTTCAAATCTGCGGAAAGGTTTTGTATATACACATAGAAAAGGTATTAGAAGAATTATTTTTATTACCAGTATTTCAACAATATGGGGGAAATCCGGAAGTTTGAGCTAGTTTATCAGTGATAATGGACCATTTTCCATCACTGGCAATAATCTCCTATTTAAGGAAATAGGGAGCAGCCAACTCTATAATGCCCACCATGGGCCTCAACTGGGTGGAGCCCATGCAGAAGAACTGGTGAGACCCTGGAAAAGAAAGAAGAGCCTTCGTACTGAGCAGAGAAAAGCCGTGTCCTTAGTCAAGTATTAGTAAGAACTGTTTTTCTTTAGCTTTTCCTCATGTTTTATTCCACTCCCTTTGATTTCTTCTATAATATTTTTAGCTTGTGCTCTTTTATAAAGAGTTTGTTTCTATAATATTTCTATAATATTTTTAGCTTGTGCTCTTTTATAAACAGTTTGTGCTCTTTTATAAGCAAGCCAGATATCAGTCAATTAACTAATTAATTACAGTGGGGCAGACATGGCGAATTATGTCAGCAGGAATATATTGATCACACCTAGGTTAATTGAAGAGTCAATGGCAGAGAGCTCTTATCCTATGATGCAGATTCAGCCATTGCCTGTGATCTGTCTCTGTAAACTTCTGATTTAAAAACACCTTCAAGAGTTGCACGAAAGAGGTATTCAGGGCTGGTGAGGTAGCTCAGCGGCATACGCGCCTGCCTTGCAAGCACGAGGTCCTGAGTTCGACTTCCAGTACCCACATAAAGGAAAAAAAAAAGGGCCGGTGATATCGCTCAGCAGCACAAGTGCCTGCTGGCAAATGCAAGGTCCTGAGGTAGACTCCTGGTACCCACATAAAAAAAAAAAAAAAGGTATTTAGACTGGGGCCAGGGGCAGTTAGGAGGGAACAGAAAAGTTCCATCACAAAGTGGAGTGATTTAAACTTTAACCCTACCTGCTCCCATTCCTGCCAAATTATCACCTCTGAGCCTCCCTTTTCTCATTTTAAAAGTGGTCCTATAATACCTATTCTTCAGGTAAATTAAATGTGTGCAAAGTGAGAGTTAGAAGACCCAGTGCCAAGATGAGAGCTGCCGTGTGCTTTGTCTCTCTCTGCCATCCCTGTCCCAGGTCACCGCAGATAAGACCACTTCTGTGAGGATGGCTGTCTGTCATGGTAGAGCTTCCTAGTCCAGAGCCTCAGAATTTGAACCATTCTTGCCTTCTTTCTCTGCTCCCCCCTGCACCTGGGCCTGGATTTCTCCCCATGGAATTCACTGTGAACTAGTTTCCCCTCCGTATCTGAAGCTTTACCTCTGCTAAGTGCCGCCCTAACTCCCTTATTATTCCATGGGGGGTGCTAAGAGGAAATTAGCTGGTGCTCAGAAGTACCATTATTTAATGTGAATATTGTTTTCACTTGACAATATTAAAAAGGGGCAAACTATCATTGCTCTTAAAATACAAATTTCATCAATGCTAAATTTCCAAAGACCAACTAATTTGTGGTTAGAAGCTATCTTCAGTGTTTAGTAATTAAACTTTTCTTGTAGCCTTACTTTTTTTCTGTGAAAAATGAGTTTTCTGTCTGACCATCAAACTAGATCAGATGAGATATTTTTTCCTTCCTTCCCCTAGACACTCCAATCTTGGCCTCCAAGCTCTAATTCTAGTTGATAAGCAATGGAAACTTTAATAACTCTTGTAAGCGACAACTATGTAAGTTGATTTTGTGTGTGTGTGTGTGGTACCAGGAATCGAACTTCAGGACCTTGTGCTTGTCAGGCAGGTGCTGCGCCGCCGAGCTACATCCCCAGCCCTGTAAGTTGATTTTTAAAACAGCCTTTTTCAAAGCAGCACTCTGCCTTTCTATGTCCCTGTAGACATGCCTACAGGCCAAGTGACTAAAGACAGTCAAAAGCAATGATAATGGCATCAATAGTAGCAGCAACAGACATTTTACCACCATATCACATGGCCTTTAAAGAACAACAGAGGCTAAGCATTCAAGAGATCACCAGTAAGTATGGAGGCAGGAGTGGGGTTCTCCATCGCCTCCTTCTCTCCCACTTGATTCCTGTGTGCAGTTCATCTCTAGTGACCATTCTCATGTCCACTCAGAGATGGAAAGCAATTCAAACCACTTGCATTATTTTAAGGCTCCAATATGATTAAAAACATAATATCTGCCAAAATAGGGCCACAGGAATGATGGTGTTTTTAAAATATTTACAATTAATGAATTAATGTCTCATGCTAGAAATATAATGAAATACAATCACGCTGTTCACAAGTATCTGGGAGTAATAAAAATAACAGCAGCTTACATTTTGTTGAGGGCTAACTATATTCTAGGTAATACAAAAGCACTTCTCATACACTAGGTCATTTAATTTTTCCATTGGCTTTACGAGGTAGTTCTATTACTGAGTGGTATTCCAAAGACAAGGAAGCTGAGGCAGAAATGTTCAGTAGCCTGACTGAGGTGACAGGGAATAGAACACAGACTTGGAGTTCTCAGATGCTCTCTTCCCACTCCTGTTTGTATGCTTCCGAGATTGTGTGCATTGCCTCCCTTGGAGTCAGAGACTTAAGTCTAATCTGAGACCATTTGACCCGTTGTGAGCCCTAGCCTTCCACAGGCTCTGGTTACTGGCAACAATCAAAACACATAGCTTTGCACTAATTCTGTAAGGCACGTGGTCTCTCCGTGGGGAATGTGCTGGTCACACACTTTTCTGTTAGCAGAGACACACAGGTTAGGTCTTCCCCCCATGTAAGATGCTGAATACTGCTCCGGGCTTTTTGCAGTGCCCCCATCACTTACTCAGCAGCTCCCCTAACCCCAAGCATCACTCCCAGGCTATGACTTGGAGCAGGGCCAGAAATCCAGCAAGTCACATTTTCTACTCTGCCTTCCTTTTTTTTAATAAGAAATTGGTCTTTTCCTAGGCATCTCACAATCCATCTCAAACTTTCACAACAAAAGCAGAGAGCAAAATGGAGACTCCATTCTTTGCACTTTGGATAAGAGAAAGAAGGAGAAGAGAGAAAGAGCAATAACCAGGGTGTGCACTTTCATAATCATTATCTCAACCCTTCCTCAAATCACTCTCATTGGCCTGTCCCTAGAGAGCTCTTTTAATATTGATGACCTCTGTGTTACTTAATCCAATGGACACTTCTGTTCTCATTTTACTGAACTTGCCAGAACTTTTGGCACGACTAACCATTTCTTCTTCCTAAAATAATCTCTTCCCTTGGCGTCTATTCCAAACCCAGTTCAGGTTTTCCTCCCACCTTCTGCCCTCCTTTCCTTCTTAGTCACATAGGCAGACATAGCCATTCTGCAAAATCAATTCCTAACCTCTTTTCTTCTTCCTCTCATATTTTCTTTGCGAAGATGATCTCTTTATTGGCCAATAATTCAGCCACCAATCAAATATGTAGATCACTTTCAAATTCATGTTTCCAGACCAGACATTTCTTTTGCCTCCAAATGCATGTATTCAAAAAATTACTTATTAATCTCCTTTTAAATATGTCTAAGCCATTTGGAATTCAACTTTCTGTGTTCTTCTGAAGTCAAATTGTGATCTTCACCTATGAATTGGGTCCTATTGATATAGGGGAAAGAAACTCCCAACCTGCTAGATGTCTGGTACAAGTTTGTGTTCTCTAAAATCAAAGAATGAATTTTAGGAACAACGGAGGTTAACGGCAGAATATATTTATTGGTGGAAAGAAAGCTTCTGTCCGAGAGAGAGAGAGACAGAAGGGGTCCTTAGTGGGTTGCCAAGGACCCTGCCTTTCTAGGGATTTTTATAGAGCAAATCCACAACATGAGACAGATACAAGGTCGGGAAAAATGGGAAATTGCAAGGTGGGCATGAGGTGGGACAAAACTATGGTCAACCAATAAGTTTACAAGTATAATTGCTCAGGTAAAATTGATTAAATCAGGATCAAATTGGGAGGCAAGTCACGTAGCAAGAGGGCATGAATACAGAACAGGGGCTTTTCCCATAGGGGGTTGAGTTAGTGGCTATTCCTGGCTTTCTCAAGGTGATGATACCTATTTAGAATATCAATCCCTGATGTTTACCCTTAGGAAGTATGTGGGTACATTTGTTTTATCTTTTGTCTTGAGGTCTGGCCCACAGTGGAGGTGCCTGTCCCTCCCATGGTTGCAAGGTATCTCATCTTCTGCACTGGCTCCTTTGAGGGCCTAGTCCTATCTGACTGCCTACAATATTTTATCTAACTTAGCTGCCTATAACACTATTTTGACATTTCCTTTGTCAGTGAATGACCAGAATTTACCATGTTCTTTCCTTTCCCAAGATGCTTGGCACAGGATGTTCCTGCTTCCAAATTAATGTTATATAAATATATGCATACATCGATGTATGTGTGAATATGTGTGTCAAAGTATAAAATGATGGCTGTGTAGAAATGGACTCCATTTTATTACTTGAAAAATTTTAGTCTTAATGACAATTTCCATTTACTTACTGAGGTAGATAAAAATCACTTATTACCAAAAGATAAATATGAACTTGCTATTAAAATCCACATGAGTAAAACATTTATCTCTGCACACACTGCAGTTCTTTCTATCATAATTATTGTTAACTGCAGCCTAGATTATAATCTGCCATTGCAGACAACTGGCTGGATTTTCTTTTTCTATTTCTTGTCTCTTCACTTAACAGACAGATGTGTACACTGAGGTTTTTCTGATAGAATCATAGAAATAAATCCATTACTGCTACAGGTCAGCTGTCAGCCTGTTTCCTAATCTAAACACAAGGATTAGAAGGGATTGTATGTACTGGTTTATTTCAATTTAAGTACTAGACTTCAAAGGCTTAATTTCTCACTTTCTTTCAGATGTAACACGCACAACTTTATCCTTCCAAACCTTTTATAAATACCTAATTTCTCACTTACTTTTACCATCTGTACCCAGCAACAGCTAAATAACTTGCAGGGTCCAGTGCAAAATGAAAATGCAGGGACTATTATTTAAAAGTTATGAGGAATTCCAAGCCATCAACTAAGTGTAAGACCCTTCCAACCATGAGCCCTTGTACCACTGCACTGGTCACCACATATTAAGGGGACCCTTCTATAACTTTTACAGTTTTCTTTTAAAATCTTTTTTTTTCTTTTGTGGGTACTGGGGGGTCGACCTCAGGACCTCGCGCGCCATCAGGCGCCCATGCCGCTGAGCGATATCACCGGCCCCTTTTTCGTATGTGGGTTCTGGGAGTCGAACTCAGGCCCTCGCGCTTGCCGGGCAGGCGCTTAAGCCGCTGAGCCATCTCACCGGCCCTTCTTTTAAAATTTTGTACTGAAACATCACACTTTCAATTCTTTTGAAATTTTCCTACCTTCTTAGCTTTTACTTACACTGCTGTATCAATATTTTATGCATTGATTGAACAATCACTAAAGGATTGTTCCCACACGCTGAGACCTGAGCTAAATGCTGATGTGCAGAGGTGAACAGATGCTGCGCCTCACTGTAGAGGGCCTGGAATTCTCCAGGGAACTCCAGGTCCCAGCCTTTGACTTGAAGTCATTTCCAGAGGTAACAGTACTGTTGCTTTTTGATGTTCAATAAGTATGTGATATGAAGTTTATATGGACCCATAATACAAAGCAAATTATATCAAATAAGATATCACTACCACTCATAAACCATAGTGACAGAAGTTAGAAGAAATCATAATTCTTGAGAGAATCAAAAGATAATATGTTCATTTAGATTTTGCGATACAGTTTGACAATATTTATTTAATATTTCTAAAAGGTATTATTTATTTGAACTCCCTTTTTAAATTTCTCACATAGATATATTAATACAAATGCAAAAAAAACCTATGCAGAATGATATAGAGATGGAAGACAGAGAAAGGTGTTAATTACATTTTTTTAAAAAATAGAGGTAAAAATACTGGAAACAGGGCCGGTGAGATGGCTCAGCAGCATAAGCACCTGCCTGGCAAGCGCAAGGTCCTGAGTTCGACTCCCAGTACCCACATAAAGGAAAAAAAAGGGCCTGTGATATCGCTCAGCGGCATAAGCACTTGCTGGCAAGTGCGACGTCCTGAGGTCGACTTTCGGTACCCACATTAAAAAAAAAAATACTGGAAACAACCTAAATGACCATCCAAAGGAGATTAAATAAATTGTAGTTTATACAGGCAGAGGATGTTACATAGCAAGTAGGAGGAGTGTTCATTGCAGGGTGCTCAATGTCAATTGTGATACGATAAGAGCAAATCACAGAAGGGTTTACAGAGTATGATGCCGTTATGTTTTTAAAAATAGTATTCAAACATAACTGTAAACACATCTGTTACTATATCTGCATCTGATGTAGCCATTAAAAACATCTGGAAGATAAAAGATAGCAAAAACAGTACTTCTGAGGAACAGAATCAGGCTGCTTTGAGAAGAGAGAGGGAGATTTTTACTTTTTTGTTTCTTTCTGAAAAGTTTGCACATGGATTTTTACTTCTTGGACAATTAAACAATATCCAAATGAAATAAAAACACTTCTGAGTCAACAACTCTATTTTTCCTTTGCAACCTTTATTTCAAATATCATTTTCAAAAAGACGTGGAGAAAATAATACACTTCAGGAATCCTCAAAGCAGCGACATGTACAATCTCTACCACAAAGAGGACTTGGCAGGTCCTCTCCTCTCCATCAACATCAAGTTGTCATTAAAATCACATGATCTTTATTAGCCCTACTATATCTGTTTTTCAGGGTCTTTTAACTCTAGCTATGTGAGCACAGAAGTAGTCTCTTTAACCCCAGAAAGAGAAACAGTCTAATCGCTGTCATCTTAAGGAGGGCTCTTGGGCACTGAAAATTCTTTACTTTTCCTCTAGGACTTACATGAAGTCATTGAGATGGGGCATGTTTTGGTAAATCCTCACAAACCTCTATAAAAGAATAGTACTTACCTCCTTGACATCCAGCCCAGTTTCCTCTTCTTTCGCCTTTCTTCCTCCTCCCTTTTCCGATGTTCATGAGCAAGAGGACTAGGATACGCTGCAAGAACACACAGACCCACTTCTCAGGGGCTTCCTGAACAAGGGGCTGTTCTCACTCATGCAGCTTGCTGCAGCCATCTGTACCCCAGGACCCAGACTGGTGGATCAGCTCCACCCGGGACCTTGCAATCTCCACCTGGCTTATGGCAGAGAAAAAAGAAAACGTGTCAAAGCCCATGCAGCTCTAGAATTTCCACTCTCAAGAGACAGACTAGACACAGGGGATATAAACATTATATGTTACAAACATGTGCAAAAGAGAGAAAGAGAAACAAGGGAATCAAGAAATGGATGGAGGGCCGGTGATATTGCTCAGTGGCACAAGTGCCTGCTGGCAAGCGCGAGATCCTGAGTTCGACTCCCGGTACCCACATAAAGGGAAAAAAAAAAAAATGAAATGGATGGAGGGGGGATGGAGGGAAGGGAAAGAGTATGAAAAAGAGAAATTAAAATATATTATGTACGTGAACCAGTTACACATAAGGTAAAAAAATTATACACTAAAACATGTACTAATTTAACAAAAGAGAGACATCACCTTTGCCCAGGTGTTTCGTTTGCCAAAGCAACTTGCATGGCCATGATTGAGTTCCAGAGGCACAGCTGTACCCCCCTCCCGCAGGGAACGATAGTGAAGTTCATGACAGCAGCGTGGATAATGAAAGGAAGAGTCACAATTAGCAGGGCTCGTTGAGAGCAAATCTAGATAAGGAATAAGGAGCCAGCAAAGGAAAACCAGCCAGACATTGTTTTTTGTAAAAAAAAGATATTATTACTTGTGACAAAAGCCCACATCCAGCTTTTGCAAAGATAATTGAGAAAGTAAAACTATTCTAGATGAAGAACATATTTCAGAGCATTAATCAAGAAACCCAAAGTCAAAAAGTAATATTTTCAACCTCACCTGTTTTATTCTTTAGAGTGGCACTGTCCAACAAGTATATGATCTGAGCACATATGTATCTAAATTTTTAGTAGTCACATTAAAACAAATTATAAATAAATAGGTATAATTAATTTCAATAGTCTTTACTTAACTCAATATATTTAAACTATATTTTTGCAATGCTTGTGATTGAACCCAGGGTCTACAATATGCTAGGCAATCACTCTACCCCTGAGCCACATCCCCAGGCCATTACATATATTTAAAAAACTATTTCACAAGTGACTCATATAGAAATTAATGAAATACTTGCATTATTTTTTCATATTCTCTTAAAATTTGATGTGTACTTTATACTTACAACAGATCTCAATTCAGATGCTAAATTTTCCTCAGAAATAATTGATCTTTATTTAGATTTACAGTCAAAAACATAAGATTAACATAGCCAAATTACACTAAGTGTGCTTAAAACTTTCCAGTCACTGAAACTCAAAAATCCATCTTAAAATTTAAATTAATTAACCTGAAATGAAATTTAAAATTTAGTTTTTTGTTACTCTAGTCATATTTTGAGTTCTCAATACCTCATGTGGCTAGTGTCCACTATATTGGTCTAGCATATTGGACAGTACAGATTTACAATTTGGCCTTGATATCAATTACCATCTTGAAAATAAAGTTCGCTATATGGATCACAAAATGAGCTAGTTTCTTTCTTATGTCATGTGGACTTCTGCCACTTGGTAATTTTTAAACGACACACATACACAGATGTACAGAGTGTCTCAGAATATCCTCTTCACACCCCTGACCAATTTCTGGGCTAGTTTCTACATCAGTGAGTTTCAGACATTTCCGAGTCTGAAACTTTTTCAAAACTATAAGATACTAATCATAATTGAATAGACACCATACAACCTATTTTTAAAATATTTACAAAGTTAACTTTGATGTCATCTTATTATACACTCCTCAAATGTGTTTTTATTGTTGTATTTATGTACTGAAATTTTGCCCCTACATTTTTGGAGATGTGTGAGGTGGCAGTTCCAGAACCAGTCAAGCCTGGAAACATAACACAGCCCACCACCAACTGCTTCCCTCTAACATTATTTATCTGTTCAAGAGTGGTTCCTCTCCTCTCCACATGAGCTTGTTTTCTACTTCAGCTACCTGTCCAAATGAGTTAAATTTAACTTCTGATTTTCTATATTATCCAAGAAGCCAAGACAGTAAGTTTCGAGTTGCATGTGTTCTGCCTTAATTTTAAAGAACTATACACAATACCAAGCTAGGTAGGAGTCCTACGCTATAAATTTCAAACATTTTTATATAAATAATCTCATTTGAACATTTAACATTCACACCAACGTAAATGAAAAAAAGAGTTTAAAATCACGCATCCAGTAAATAAAAACATCTGGATTATAAAACCTGCTTTCTAAAACTTTGTCCAGTGCTCTTTCTAATGCACCACCCTAGGTCTGCCATCTCAGGCTTCTGCTGGGGTAATGTGACAGCAGTTTCATATAGTACACAATCGGTCCTCAACTTAGGCACTTTTCTATGTGCTCAGGATGATTCAAAAGAGCAGCATTATGGAAAATAGGGTAGTAGCCTACTACAAGTCCTTCAAACCTTTCAGAACACAGTAGTGAACTCAAAATCAAGAACAAATAAAGCAAAAGTGTTACAATCCTCAATACCGACCACCAACAATCAAGTAGCGTATCAGGCATCACTGTTTCCAAGGTTACTCAGGAGGTTTTGTGGTGCAACAGTGGGGGATAATTTACTAACTCAGATGCCATACAGGAAGCCACGCTTCCCTCCCAATGGATCCTTTTCCCACATGAAAAGGAAGTTTGAAGGAATAAGCACAGAGGTTCAATCACAAAAAAAAGGATTGTCCTTTATTCCTAGGAGTGCTAGGAGCAGGATGAGATGATGTGGAGGACCACCGAGACGGCTCCCCCTGAAAGAAGACAATTTGCCTCCATTTTGGTTCACCTTTGCCCTACTCCTACTTACTGAGATGCATAGAGCTGGCTAGGGAGATGCTCAACCCCCTCAGTTGTCTGTAAGCAATGCAAATGGCTCTGGCCCAGGTGCAGATGTGTAGCCTTTGAAGCAAAGCGGCAGGTCTGTGTGTAGCCTTGCCTAAGGCTCCCTCCTACTAAGTGTGAGCTAGGCTGAGAGATGCTGTTGGCTGGGATGGAGCTTCAAGAAAGAGGCAATGATGTCCCAGGTCAAATAAGGCCAGCATCAGAGCTGAAGCAGCAGACCCAAAACACAAGATACTTCTACCGACTGTGTTATGCCGATTCCTACAAACTTAGAGGCTTCCTTTTACTGGAATCTGGTACTCTTTCTGCATACCTCTCTGCATATTGCAGAGGTGCCATTGTTCCTCCTACCTAGTCCAGCTCACAGTATTCACATAGTTCCGACCATTCTCACAGTCACTCAACATCGTGCCACTCCCCTCCTCATGAATTAATAAAACCTGGGTTTGGCTGTGGGTTATGGCCTTTGTTCTGCCTAGACTTTGGAGCCCCTTGGCTCCCCACAACTGCAGGTATGTCTCTGTCTCTTTTTTCTCGCTGTGGGTTGCATTGGAAGTGGTAGTTTGGAATTTACTCGTGAGAATTCCAATAACTTTTCCCTGGCATTACAATTTATAAGCTTCAGACCGCAACGAGGTTCAGGCGCTTATATTTGGTTAAAATGAGGTTCGCTGGAGGCCACGGAGTGATCTCATGAGTGGGTAAACTCACTATTCCGCTCATGCTTTCAGCTCACCTACAAATTTGGGATGTAAAAAGTCAACAGAGAAATAACAACATCACCTCATCACTATATTTACTTCAGAGAACAGAGACTCAGAAAATTCAGATTAGCAGGACAGAGAGCTACGGTTCCTCCCAGCCATTTCAGGGTAAAGAAGCACACTGAATTTGCATTACAGATAATTGCCTAGAAACAAGAAAGGGATGTTATGGGAAAACTGATAATTGCAATGAAATAACAGTATTAATTTTATTAACGGTATTAATGATAGAAATAATGACACCAATGATTGCGAAATATACATTTCCTTTCTTCTTTCTTGTGCTTTCTTGCAGTTAGTGGACTAAGGTAGATCTGTGAGAAGGCCGGGGGAAGGTCATTGTGATGACTCTGGACTAAAACTGAGGCAACCTCTTGCTCTTACTCGTCCCTGGCTTCCTGGTTCATTCCCAGACTGGGCTCTCCCAGCCACTGGAGTAGGAAGATGCAGTGGACTTGAGACTCACAAGTGACTTGAGGGAGATGGAAACAGAAAAGGTTGCTCAGGTCATTTTATTCTAAGTCGAAGACTTCTGCTTGCTTCACTTTAAGTCTATGGAGAATTTTGTGATTTGAGTCCCAAAGATGTCCCTATAAAATATAGCATTAATGCAAATCCCAGCTTGCACTAACATGTCTCCCTTCCTGGCCTTGTCCTCTGGGAGCCGTGTTCTGGCAGGATACTCCTGGGAGACTGGTTTTGGGAGCCTCTCCAGAAAAGTGAGATGGTGTGTGCACAAAGGACCAGAATGTGGGCAGTGTGAAGGTGTAAGTGGCATGAGGAGAAGCCGCCAGTGCACCATTTTCAAGCCATCGTCCTCAGATTTCTCGGTCTCTCCTTCCTCCTCAGGAAGAACCGAGGAGAAGGGAAGGGAGGCTGTGTGTTCTGGGCTCTGGGAAACGATCCTTCCTTCCACCATGCATCGCTTTGTAATAACTAGACTGACCAGCTAAGTAAGATTTTGAGTGAAGAACTCTGTAGCATAAAGCAAACCAGAAAAGATCAGAGGAACACCACATTAGAGCTTGCAGAATCATATATTTTGTTTTTTCTGCATTCTAATGCTGGGACATTTGGGGCCTTACTGAACCTGGATGAACTGACACACACACCCCCACCCTGGTAAGGTGAACCAATTCCAGAGTTGGTAGAAAATTCAGTTGGGAGCATTGCTTTTTACATGCAAACCGAACCTATCAATACCCTAACCACTGTTTCATAAGGCTGTCACATTCCAGCCTGCCTTTCACCTGCCCTAACCATCCCAATACCAGGTACCAGACAAATAGGCACAGCTCCTTCCGCTGAAATTACTTGAACTGACCTATCCTAAGCCTGAATGTCCCGCCTTACCTCTTCTTCCAGTGAAAGCCATGACAAATGTTCTTACCCACATTTCCTGTCTCCTGCCATGCCCTCTGCCTCTCCACTGACCCCGGGCTTCCCCATGTGCCCTGCACTGGGTGCCGTGTCTCTTGTTTTCTTTTCTAGGGAACTTTGAGTATAAACTTCTTAGCTTTGTGACAGTTATTTCACATCTGTGTGTCTTACACTGCCTGGCTAAAATAAATCCTGAGTAACCTTAAAACACGAAGGCAGCTCCAGACCTGGTGAGCAGTGTCCTATGTATAGTAAGCAAGATGTGTTATTAGCAGGAATAACAATTTGTTTGGAGGATGAGAACAGCTTGCCCAGGAACCTCGAGCAGCTCCGCAGCTGCAGCCTTGCTGGGTAACTTCCCACAGCAGGGAGCACAGCTAGAGTGGGGGCTGTTTCTGGAATCAAGGCAGACTTCCATCCTAACCAGCAGAGTCCTGGCACGCAGGTCCAGGCCTTTGAGATAGATGGGGTTAGACAGAGGTGGGCAGCCTGGTGCTAGCTAGTGTCAGCTAATTCCTTTTCCCCTGTGTCTCAGCCATGTTTGAGAGGCCATTGTCCTCCTTTGGAAAATACAGTCAGGTATTATGACAACAGGAACAGAGGGACTTAAAAGGGGATGTTACTGCCCTAAATTAAATTAATGATTATTCAAGGCAAGGAAAGTTAAACATAGCACAAGAGATATTCGGAGACAGGGTAGATGACAAAGCACATCCACACTGCTTTGCACTATTGTTCCTCCTCTGCATTGTCATTTTCCACTGGAACTGCAGGCTGCACCATGGGCAGACAGGGAGCTGTTCAATATTGCTGGTGCTACCTAATTTGAACCATAGTACTCTCTGATGCACAGTATTCATTGTTGAGTTCAATTGAAAAAATATAACTGATTACAATTCAAAACTGGAAACAATGTGATTATTTCTCAGATCTGATGACTTGTAAATTCTCCAAATGGGGGTAAATTTTGCCAATATCTGATACAAGTCCGTTTCAAGGCTGGACACAATACTTAAGAAGCATCGATAAAGGATCTGGGAGTTGAGCTGTCTATCTTATAGGTCCCAAGCCACATAAGCAACAGTGGTGAGGATTCAGAAGAAAAGAAGCAGGTCTCTTAATGGATGCTGTGTTGGTTTCCTGTTCTCTAGTGAAAGCTGTGTCTCTACCTAAATGATAATAACACTGAGAATGAGAAAAGAAAACGAAATGGAGAAAAACTGTCCTCCATCAGGGGCTCAAATCTCCTCTTGGTTCTATGCTTCCCTCTTCCACCAGTGTGAGAAATAGGAGCTAGAGTGTTTTATTCAGTGAAAGTTCTTGAGATAGAAATTTTAACTGAAGTAAGTAAAATTAAATAAGTAGAAGGCCTAAGACTACACAGGAATTGACTCCTGGTCAATTTGCTTTTCTCAGGGTTGTAAAATTATGCCCACCAGGCAGCCCTGCCTAAACCAGCAAGGTTGGGCTACCCAGACTGACTGTGTACTAGAAACCAACAGAAACACTTGTTAACACGGCTGCTTTCCTTGCACTAGACTTTCCTCATCATGGGTTGTACAGTCCTTAGGTCTCTTTTGGTTGTAAGTGACCCAAAGTCACTTAACCTAACTCAGTACAAAGAGGAGTGTTATATTTATGGCAGCAAACCAAAGCAAGGGCAGAGGTAGAGATGGGTCTTCAGCTAGCTAGGTCCAGGTGCTCAGAGGCCATCCATATTTTGTTCCAGGTTATCTCTACCCTTGAGGTTGACTCCTAGGGAAGCCAAGGCTATGGGTGGTAATGAGGCTGCCACTGCTTCCCAGGCTCATGTCACCCAGATTCACTATCGGAAGAAAGTGAGAGCCTCTCTGGAGGAATGAGAGCATTTGGAAGGGCTCTGATTGCTGCAGCTCAACTGGACATCCAGTCTGAGTCACATTTTCTATGAGAAGAGGAGTCACATGAGACCCAGAAGCCCTCGTCAATGTCACAGGATTGGAACGGAGTCAGGAGCATTTACCTAAAGAAGCACATCTCGGCGGATGGGCCGGAGTGAAGCTCTTAACAGGGAATGCTTGTGCCTGCAGGAGACATCTGGCAATGTCTGGGAACAGTTCTGATTTTCACAATCAGTGGGATGGGAGTTGCTACTGGCTTCCCATATGTCAAGGTGAAGGATGATGCTACTATGCTGTAATATAGAGAATATCTCCCGACAGCAAAGAGTAGCCTGTTCAAAATGTCAGTAGAAGCAAGGCTGAGAAACACTGGGTTAGAGGGTAGGAAAGTGACCAGGAGAATCTGACATTTACTCGAAGGAGTGAGAAGCGTTGAGCTGCTTTGACCATGTAGTCTGTACAAGTGGTCAACTTGGAGGCTGGGATTCAGGACTGGGACTAAAGCACAAGGGTACAGGGGCCGTGTGGCCAGCTTGGTTGTCAAGGTTTTCCTGCCTGAGGTTGGGCAGGAGGCTTTCTCCATAGACCACCCAAGTAAATGGTCACTTCCAACTTTTGATGGAGCAAGAGCCTCAGATTATTAAAGGTGTTATTTTGGCATTGTCCCTGTAGCTAACAGCTTTAGGAACCATGTGAGGTAGCTAGCTGGGTGTACTGCCATTAAGGCCACCTCACCTTGCACAGTTTGTCCACCTGGTGACTTCTCACTCTGTGCCTCTGTTCAGGCTAGATCCTTTTCTCTGATAGGTTTGCTGTTTTTTGCCCCTTAAGGCTGAGCTCAGCAGTCTTTCCTTCAGGAAGGCTGAACCACACTCACACACATTCCCTGAGGAGAAGCCCCGCACTTGTGGTCCTATGTCTTTCTAGGACCATCTTCACCACATGTCACACAACAAGGGAGATCTATGGATACATGCCTCCAAAACTGGTGATCCCCTTGAGCCAACTAACTGTTCTGGTTCCCTGTGGGTCTCCAACCCCTGGGACAGTGCCTCTCACATTTAGTATGACTTCAGCTGCCAGAAGGTAAAGCAAACCAGATAAAATGATTGCTAAAGGCTCCTGACCACCCCAAGATTTTTGACAGCTTATAATCAGTCACAAAGGTTAGAGGTCAAAGTAAGCCTTCAGTATATTTCCATGCAATATAGATGAAAGATTCATAAAACAAGAAGCAGAATGGCATTATAGCCAAGGACATGCCCTACCTAGAGAGGCCTCCATCCAAAATGCCAGCCTGAAAGTCCTTTTTTCTCCCCCTGAGGATGTGTTAAGAGCTCCTGTCTCTAACCTGGCACCGACGTAGTTAAAGCTGCACCATTTGCTGTGTGAGGCTCTGATTCTGCTGACTTTATTTCAAGCAATCAGAAATATCTAATTTGCATTCACATTCACATCAGTGGCCCATATGTTAGCCCTGTTTAAAAGCTATAGGCTTGCATTCATTATGAAAGACTTGGCTCCCCTGCTTTATCTCTTCACTTTAAAATTATTGAGATACTGTCGCTACAAAGGGTTATATTTAGCCAAGGCACAGTGTATGTGTCTCTGCCTGTGTCTGTGTGTCTGAGAGGGATGTGATATTTGCATCCTCCTCCAAAATACCAGATAACTTTTGAAATGGGGAGAGAAAGAGCGTCTCTTTCTCTACCCTATCGCATGTGACGAGGGCTGCCTCCTACTTAAGGCCTCATTAAAATACCGCACTGCAATATGTTGGTGAGCAGGATTCTAGACCACACACTGAGCCCCGATAAGCAGGGCCCTCTGCAGCACTGCAGTGAAAAATTCACAGCTTTTTGAGAAGGGGCCCAGCCAGGACTGACTTCTGGGATTGAATCACATCTCAAGTAGATTCCACTCACCAGTGGGAAGGGCTTGTCTGTGCCTTATACTTTTACTTAGCAAAAATTTACTGAGCTCCTACTATGTGCTGAGCAGGGAGGCCTCTAATGAAGAATTTCTGTTGTCAAGCACCTTTAGGAGCAAGGACAGGGAGGATGAGCATTCCAACTGTGATGACAGTTGGGAAAATGCTGGAACTCTGGCCCAAGGAGCTGGGGGACCATGCAAAGGAGGGTGATGGTTCTTCCTGGAAAGTCAGAGCAGCAGGCAGGATTTGCAGGGGTAGGCACATTTGAACTAGATGTTTAGGAAGGTGTGCATGATTCTAGTAAAGCAGAGAAAGGAGGGAAGAACAGGAGGGAGTGGGAGCAAGTGAGTGTGTTCAGAAAGCACCTTTGTCCCACTCCAGGGCAGATATTGTTCCCATGGGCACACCCTCCTCCACCCATGAGGGCAGAGCTGAACAATGCAAATGGCTCTGGTGTGCACACGCAATTAACAACAGTCTTTGCTCTCTAGAAAGGTGTACAAGAAACCAGGGAATGTGGTTGCCTCATGGGGAGAAACCAGGGGACAGAGGGCAGATCAGATGTCTATATCCTTTGTCTCACTTGAATTTTTTTCCCCTGCTTTTCCTAAGCATTGACATTTAAAGAAAAACTGGGAGGATATTTTAAACTGATGAGTTCTAAATAATATCCCATTTGAAAGGTTTTACCATTAGAGAAGCCAAGTAGAAAAGCTGAATCATGACACATCAAATGTAAAAGTTGAGATACAGTGACAGGAACCAATAGCACTTACATATATTTGATACCTTAATTATTGGTAGAAACAAATGGCTTATAACACCTCTGGACTTACGGCGACACCCCAGTGAACTGGGACAAGTGGCTGAGAAGCCCAGGGCTAGAGAATATATTTTGTGGGAGTGTGTGATATGGGGACTATGAGAATGGGCTTAGAGAACAAGCAGGGGAGAGAGTGTCTCATTTATAGGGGAGACGGAAGGCAACCATGCTGAAGGGCAACCAGTAAAAACTTACCCTGCCAAGGATAGATCAGAAATGGACACTGCAGGGCTGGGCTGTAGATCAGTGGCAGAGCACTTGCCTAGCATGCAGGAGGTGCTAAGTTCCATCTCCACCATCACAAAAAAGAAGAAAGATAGAGGATAGAGGAGGATATGATAGACAATAGATAGATGGATGGATAGATATATAGGTAGATAGACAGTCAGAGAGACAGGAAGGAAAGAAGGAAAGAAAAGGAGCTCCTGCAATCTAAATTTCTGAGAACTGCTCATTTTAATCAGAGCAGAAGCTGAAAGAGAAGGGAATAAGAGGTGTGCCACTCCGGGCCTGGTCTGGGATGCCAGTGTTGGGGAATGATGTTCCTGATATTTGTTCAGGGTAAACTTGTGGAATGGTCCTGAAAAAGATATAGCAGATGGGGGTTGCTAGTATCATCCGGAGGGTGGGGATAGGAAAGAATTCTGTTTTGAAATTCCTAAAAACCATGCTTCCTTTATGGCCAACTGTAAGCACTGCACCCCCTCCCCAGTGCTCATTAACCCTTTCTTTTAGTAATAGGAATGTTGTTACTGGGTCTATGGCCATCTAACTGGAAACTACATTTTCCAGCCATTTTTGCTGGTATTAGGCCAATGAGGTATGAATGCAAGTGATTATGTGAGTTTTAGGTCACCTCCTTAAAGACAAAGCCCTTGTTTTAGGTCCCTCCTTTTCTCTGCGGTTGTCTGGATAAGAATGCTGTCTCAGGCAACCTTGGCAGTAACACGTTGAAGGCTGCAAAGTCACGTGAGAACATTACTGGAAACTGAAGTCTCTCTTACAGCAGTTCAACAGGTGCTTTGTTACAGCAGTTCAGTGACTTCCTTTTCTTTTTTGTGTGCTCTGCATTTCTATGCTTTGCCCATTGCTGCTTTCTCTGGCTGAAGTGAAGGACAAGACGTATCAGTCAATTTACCAGCTATGCTCAGATTCCCTGGGAATCCTGGCACTTACAAAGTGACCTTAAATGAATTTCTTAGCTTCTTCCTGCTTTGTTTTCCTCATCTATAAATCAGGAATTGCCTTATAAATTTGCTGTAGGAAGCAAAGGGGATAATCAGTGTAAGTGCTTGGTATGGTGTTTGGAATATAGTAAGCACTAAAATATTCAGTATATAATTATAACTATAGGCATACTAAATGTTATCAACCATAGCCCTGGCTCAAGGAAAAAGCCCTGGGCTTCTATTTGCATTGAGAAAGCCACCAAGTTTGAACAACAGATTAGGACAGAAAGTGGCCTGTACATGGAACTGACATAGAAATAAGGCCTGGTTCAACATGATGGTACCTATAAGTTATTTATATCTGGCTCTCTGTGTCCATGATTTCCACATCTGTAGATTCAACCAATCACAGATCAAAAATATTTGAAAAAAAATTTTGTCTGTACTTAGCACATCCTGTCATTACTCCTTAAAACAATACAGTATAACAAATATTCACATGGTATTTATATTGTATTAGATTTTATAAGTAATCTGGAGATGATTAAATGTATGGGGTATGTACATAGGTTGTATGCAAATACTGTGTCACTTGAACCATTGAATATCCATGGACTTTGATATCTGCATGGGGTCCAGGAAAAACTCCCCTGTGGATATCAAGGAAAGACTCTACTCTTTTCTGAATCTGAATAAAATCAAAAAGAAAGTTGCCAGCCAGAAGGGTAACTTCATCTTATATCTTACAGATAAATCAAAGGAGTTAATAAGTAAAGCACAGAGACTGAAGTTGCCCAGAGAAAATCAGAGAGGGTGAAAGCTATAGAACAAACAGCAAGCTTGAAGCTCTTATGAAACGTAGCCTAGCTTCCTGGCTACTTTCCAGTCCCCAGCTTCAGTCCCCAGGAGTCCTGGCTGCACTTTGGTTTCTGTCCTTTGATTTCAGCAAAGGTCCTTTGTGTGACTTTATAATAAAAGTCCCCATTTTAAAGCTGATTTGAGGGACTCTGTCTTGTAGTCATCAAAAACATCCATATACAAATTAGTTACGGGTGTGTCTTTTCACCTCTAAACTGTAAACTATGAACATCTTTAAGTAAAGGACTGAGTCACTTTTTTCACTTATAAGGTATTTCAAACATACAGAAAAATAAACAATAATTAATGTGTATTTGTGAACCCAATACTTAGTTTTAATGATTATTAAATAGTTTTTTTATACTTGCTTCATAATTTTTAAAGGAAATACGGGCCGGTGAGATAGCTCAGCAGCACAAGCACATGCTGGCAAGTGCGAGCTCGTGAGGTCGACTCCCGGTACCCACATTAAAAAATAAAAAAATTAAAAAAGGAAATAAGACATTTCAGTAGAGTTGAAACCACTCAGATAATCTTTCTCAATCCTATTTCCTATCTTCCTCAGAAGCAGTGCTATTGAATTTAATGTTTATCATTCACATGTGAGATAATTTTATTTTGTATTACTAGGGTGGGAAAATTTAAAGAAAGCTGTTGTAGTCAGAGTTTACAAGGGAAAAGATTTAATACAGGACACATAATTTATAGGATTATTTTATAATATTCACCCCAAAAGTCAAATGCAGAAGAATGCAGGAGATCTGTCCACACACTAGAGACCTGAAGAATCCAGCTGAAGGCCTGGATCCCAAGGCAATGTCCTGAATGAGTCCAGCTGGAGGCCTAGAGCCCATGACAATGTCTCATGCACGTCTGTATCAAGGATCTGCACTGGGAAGGCCCAAAGGCCAGTGGTGGGAGTTAGAAAGTCCATGCCAGCGGGATGGATGATCTGTGCCAGCAGGCTGAGGGATCTGCACCGGAGCCAGAAAGTGACACTCAAGGTAAGAACCAGACTCCCCCCAAAAGAACCACAGCCATCCTCAGTGACAGCAAGGACCGAGCTCCTCCAATGATGAGAACTTTCATATCAGGAATGCCGGCATGACAAGCTTCTCCAGGTGAATCAACAGCATACCACTTTCTCCTCCATTTTCCTTTTGTGCTGTTGGCAACAGTCCTCAGGTGTCTTCCACACCCAGTACCACACTGATTCAGTGCAGCTGGGTGTTACAAGTTGACCATTAGTTAATCCACCATAAAAGCCAACATAAGAGGAATTTAGGAGTTCTGATGTGGAAATGGAGTTCTGTTATGGCTTGTGTCTAGATGTCCCCCCAAAACCTCATGCAATCATAGGTGGGGCTTTTTCAGAGATGACTGGAACTAGAGTGTGTGATGCTGGGACTAAGGGTGTGTGATTACCAAATTAGTCCACTGATTGGTTAGGCCTAGTTCTGGGTGTGAGTGGTACCTGCTCTAGATAGAATATTATAAAGAGACAGAAAGAAGCTGCTATTATGGTTTGTTGCTTGCTGCTTGGATGCTTCTGCTGCCTTCTTCCTGCCATGAACTGTTTCTCCTCTGTGATGCCCCTCTGCCATGCCACCCTGCCTTGGAGCCAGCCAATTATGGACTAAAATCTCTGTGAACTATGAGTTGAAATAAACCTTTCCTCCTTTAACTCTGGGTGTTGAGTATTTTGTCTCAGCAATGAAAAAAGGTAACTAAGACAAGTTCTGATGGATTACACCTGAGAAATATCTTGGACATCTAAACAGAAAAATCAGAAAATTTACACAAGTCTAGAATTGTAAAGAAGATATCTAGAATCAAAATACAAATTTGATAAGATAGTTAAGATAGTTATACTACTAATTTCTCTTAGTTCGTTGGAAAGAAATGTTTGTGCTAATATTATTTGAACAATTAAATGCCTATATCTTGTACTGTGAGTAACTAATTTAAAGATAACAATACGCAATGTATTAACCATTGTTACCTTCCTATTTTCTTGTTTTGAAATTTTGTTTCATTTTTTCTCTTTAAAATAAAATTAAAAATAAATAAATAAAAAATACAAATTTGAGATTCATAAACGTGATTGGTATTTAAAGCCCCTATACTAGGGCATGACTGTAGATAGAGAAGAAAACAGTTTCCAGTATTGAGTGGTTGGGCAGCCCAAAATTAAGAAGTTGAAGATAAGAGAAAGATACAGCAATGAAACTTAGGATTGGCCAATGAGATCTGAGGAAAAGCAAGAGAGTGGCATATCCTGGAAGTAAAGTGAAGAAGTGGACTCAAGGAAGAGGACAGTATTATGTAGACAGCTGTTGCTGGGACAAGTATGATAAGAATGAATGGATCACCATGTTTAACAACTAAGAAGCCACTGGTAATGTTAACAAGAACCATGTTTGGTGCAAAAGCATTGGCAAAAGTTTGACTTAAAAGAATCATAAAAAGTAAGAGGTAAGAAATTATAAAAAGTGTTCAGAGATAATTCCTTCCAGTTGTTTAGTTCAAAAGGAAGACACGTCCTGGTAGCTGAAAGTGTATGGGTTCATGAAAAAATCTTTTTTACTTAACGTGGAAGGAGGGAAGAGAGAAGAGAGGGCAAGGAAGAGGAAAAGGAATTAAGATGTGTTATGTACATGTACCAACCCTCTACAATGAATGTAATCACTATGTACAGCAAACCTGTATTAATAAAAAAAAAAGAGAGAAACTTTTTCACATAACAGAAATAACAGTAGACTGCTATGGCTATGGAGATGATCCAAGAGAGAGGGGGGAAATGATGATACAGTTTATTGGGTGGGAGCTTGATATGGTGGTCACACCTGTAATCGCAGCCCTTGGGGAGGCTCAGGCAAGAGGATCACAGTTGGAGCCCAGCCTGGGCAGATTAGGGAGACCCTGTCTAAAAATAAATAATAATGATAATAATTTAACAGTGCTGGGGAAGTAGCTCAATGTGATGGACTTGGTTTCAATCCCCACTTAAAAAAAAAAAAGGCTTATCGGTTCCGGATGATTTCTGGAGCAGAGGAAATGGGATTCAGTCTATGACGCAAGCAGAGGGATTGGCTTTAGCTAGAAGCGTGAGCAGAAGAGATTGCATGACAGGCGGGTAACACAGGCTTGAATACAGATGAGCAAGTGGGAGAAGTGGGATTACTCTTTTGATTTCTTCTGTTTTCTCTCTGGGACAGGCAGTAAGGTGAGCCATCGAGAATGAGGTTGATATATGGAGTCTTGAGGAGTGAGGATCCTTAGTGTCTTCAATACTGATCTAAAACAAATTGCCAACTCCTTACCCTGATCAGCTACACTTCTGAAGATGGGAGGCCAAAGTGAGCCAAGAAGAACCTTCCCATCGTTCTGATGCGACCTCTGTATTTGTAGGGTGCTACAAAGGATAAAACAATTTCACGGTTAATTGAGAAGAATTCTATGGATTTATAAATCCATTATTCCTGTGTGGCTATTTCCTATAATCCATCATTCATCTTTTTCCACAGATTTCACTCCATATCACCGTAATCCATTTCTCACTCTGCAGTTACTTTATTCCCCATATTTGTTGGGTGGATGAAAAACACTTCTTCTCAAGAAGCAATGCCCTCTTACACATGAGCTTTGTAGTTAGTAGACCTCAGTTGAAATGCCATTCACTAGCTGCATGAAGTGAAGGAATTTAAGTTCAATGAGACTCAGTTTTCTCATCTGGAAGGTGGAGATAATACCTCCCTTATAGTGTATCAATTAAAATGAAGACTTATATATGGAAGTATTTTAACATAGTGCATGATAAAAAAGCAGATGTCAATAAATGTAATTCTTATGGATTGAATAAAGAGGAAGGAACTGTGTTAAAACCCTCCACCAACCACTTTGCAGAGTTCCTGGGGCTCATTCTGTCTCCTGTTAGAATCTAAGTGTGAACTTATGGTAGCCATAGAATATGGTAGCCTTGGTGACCTACCAAGAGTTTTGGAAAGATTGAAGCTCCAGGGTGTGCATCCAATATCTTTATTTCCCTCTCTCTTTGGTACTTTCAAGATAAAGCCTGTTTTTCTGTTTGTTTGTTTGTTTTCTATATGCGAGTACCGGGATTCGAACTCAGGAACTCGTGCTTGCCAGGCAGGCGCTTATGCCGCTGAGCTATATCACTGGCCCAAAGCCTGGGTTTTTGAGGACAAGTTCAAGGTCAAAGTTTTCTTTGCCTGAAAACAGATCAAATTTGCATTCTCTTTCATTTGTAACATTTTCTCTAGCAGCACACTATGAAGAGAGAAAAGACAGCTGTGGTCCAAGTTAGTACATTTTAGGAACCAGTTATTTAAGTAACCAGTGTTTACTGAACACATGTTTTGTGCCCCAAACTATAACAGGACAGAGATAAAAGGTCCTTCAGCCACTGGATGTCCTGTACGGTGTTATGTTCTAGCATTTTTACCTTGCTGGCTGTTACTGCCCATTGAACTCCAATGTTTTAGATTAATATCCTCTGGCTAAATCCTCCTTCAGTTTTCCATTCTGGTTCAAAGGTGTTGTTTTGCTCTTCCATAGCTGTGTGAACATGGACAAGGCCCTTAAGTTCTCTAAGCATTAGTTTGCTCATCTGTGAAATGGAGCCTTGTGAGATGTCGACACCAGAATGCTTGGAAAGGAACCCGCACAACGAATGGCCCTAAATAGGTGGTAGTAAAAATGTAATATTTTTAAAAAATGAAACAGAAAGTACTTATAATCCCTGTTGAAGTTTAAAAGGAAAACTTGAAATCAAGGTATCACAATTAAAAGTAAACTCATTTCTCCAGGGTCTTACAAAGTGAAATTTTTACCCTAGTGAATTTACATGATCCAGAATTTGTTTTTATCAGCATAATGAAAAAGTATATCTATGTATCAAGAAAGGCTTATCCCAAATCAGTGTAAGTTTAAATGAATAAAAATATATAAATTTATACTGAAAAGTATATCAATTAGATAGATCTTGCTACTTCATATTGATGGTAATTGGTATATCTGACCCATGGATAAAAATAAAAGGGAAACTGAATTTTTGTAACTATTTTTCAGCTACTCTAGTTTGTAGTTCTCTGTTCCAGAAATACTGTATATTACTGTGTACCAAATGACCCCAAAGCTTAAAGTAACAGGCTTTTTATCTCATAATTTTCTGGGTAAGTAATTATTTGGGCGAGGTTCAAGTGGGTGATTTTTTTCTGTTTGACATGGTGGTCAACAAGTGTATTTAGTTGAAGGTGTCTGAGATGATTTAGATGAGGGGACAAGATGATTTCTTCCATACACTCACTACCTTGATGAAGATGGCTGCGAGGCTGGTCTCAGCTTGGACTTCCAGCTCCAGTGTTCCATGTAACCTCTCCTAGACAGTGGTCTCAGGATACCCAGGCTTTTTACATGAAAGCTTAGGGCTCCCACGGAGAATGTGTCAAAAACCCTGGACATAAACTCCAAACCATTACCTCTATTGCATTCACTAAGGCCAATCTGGATGCAAGTGGAAAGAAATTAGATCCCAATCCTAAATGGAAGAAGTAGCGGCAATAATTTGTAGCTATTTTTTTATCTACTACACACTGCCCCATACCAAGAATTGCTTTTTCCATGGCATGACATTATCTGACATTTATTGGTGTGACTGCTTTGCCATGGACAATGCTTTGATAAGCATTGCTCACATTTGGTTTAGAATTTAGGTTTTTGTGTGCGTTACTGGAACTGACCTTCTGATCAATGCATTTCTGCTCTGCAGCTGTTAATAGTTAAAATTTTGTCTTGCTTTGGCCTAATAATCTGTCTGTAGTGTTATTTCATTTATCTATAGATTTCCACAAATCCATTCAGCACTTTAGTCAGCTCTGTCTTCTATCTTGCACCTTGCATTTTCATTATTGATTGAATGGAGAGGAAAGTTGATAAGATGAGAGAGAGAGAGGGAGAGAGAGAGAGAGAAAGGGAGAGGGAAATACATATCTGAAAAATACCAATAACAAGCAAAACTATATTGATATACTAGAATACATGGGACAAATCCCAGGACATTCTAATAAATGAGATTAGAAAACAATTGACAAATTCATGAAGTTCTCATGGAAGATGCAAGATTTCAGCTAAATCTTAAAGGACGGATAAAATTTGAATAGACCAAAATGACCGTTGGGAGGAAGAGACAACACAGTTTAAATCCTGAATCAAGCTGGGCATAGTGGCACACATGCCTGTAATCCCAGCACTTGGGATGCTGAGGCAGAAGGATTGCCACAAGTTTGAGGCCAGCTTGGGCTACACAATGAGTTCAAGGCCAGCCTGAACTACATAGCACGACCCTGTCTAAAAAATAAATAAATAAATAAATAAAATAAAATAAAATAAATCCTGAATCAAAATATTTAAGTCAGTAAGTAGATAATTTCATTTTTCCCCTTGCACAGTCCTTCAGTGTCTTGGGTCGAGAGTCCTGGAATATACTGTTATGAATATTACTCAAATAATATACAATTACTGTTGGAATGTGGAATATTTTTAAAGTATATGTCTACAGTAGACAAATATATAGAGACAGAAAGTAGATAAGAGATTGCCTGCAACAAGAAGGTGGTAGATGGAAGGGAGAGAAATGAAAATGATTACTAATGCTTATTAAGGTTCTACTTATGCGATGGAAATGTTCCAAAATTGATTTGGTGATGGCTGCACAACTGTATGAATATACTAAGAATAGATAGCACACTTTCAATGGGTAAATTGTACAACACATGAGTTACATGGCAATAAGGCTGATTTAAAAAATAAACATGTATTCAATAGTATAGAATTTTATATTAAGTTGGCATTTAAAATATAAACAACAGCACTTGGAAACTTCACTGCGCTGAATCTAGGTCGCTTTCTCCCCTGTCCTTCTCTTTGACTATTCAGCTCTCTAGACAAGCACACACGTTCTTGTGTGTCTTCAAATCTTGCTTCTCTCTTTTCTGTCTTGCACCTCTGGCATAGCATTCTAGTGCCTTCCCTGCTTAATCTAAATTTTGACAACATCTCTTCACCTCCCATAGCATTTCAAATGTTACCACTTAAATGTGTTTTCTAAGAGGAACTTTAGCCTCGCCTGCCACTGTCTCTTCTTTACTGTTATCAAATTAGTCATCGTAGTATCCTCTTATTAACTATTGGCTTGTCTGTCTCACTCACTAAATGATGAAGTCTCAGATTAGGGGCCAGCAAACTTCTTCTGGGCCATAAATTCTCAATCACAGCTACTCGGCTCTGATGTTATTGTGCAGAAGAAGCCGTAGACAAGACCTTCCCACTCAGGCACGCCAGCGCTCTAGTGCAAGTCTATCCATCACCACTGAAATTTGAGCTGCACATGATTTCTACATGTCAAGAAATATTACTCTCCTTTTAGATGTTTTCCAATCAGGTCAATATGCGAAAACCATTCTTAGCTCCTGGGTTGTATAAAAACAGGCAGTGGGCTGAATCTGGCTCACACGTCATATCTGTCAGGTCCTGAGATCAGTCTTTCAGGTTAGCATCTTTGTCGTCTATTCTGATACTCTATGTTCATGAAACTTTATTCCAATAAACTAACGGCAATAGAAAGATAAAAGCAAAATCAAATAATACCGTTTTCCTTCTATGCACATGGTTTAGAGTCCAGGACTTTTAGTGTATAGAGTTATAGAAATATGAGCACAGTATACACAAAGCCTAGGGTCAGCATCATCTAGGGTTATTTGCAGCAGGGCCAGTGGACTCACTGAAAACAGTTCAGAAGCAGGTTAGCATTCCCAAAGGAGTCAAAACAAGAAGCAATGTCAAGAATGGAGCTGAGCTGGATGGACAGAGAGGGAGCCCATGGGAGGCCATGAGCAGGCTCTGAGCTGTGCATTGTAAGGTTAAGCCTGTGAGGTTAAACTGATGCACCAGCAGCTGCTGTAGCCTTTATTTCTTTCCTACAGCTGCAGGCACTGTTGTTCTAAGTCCCTGAGAGAAGAGTTTGGGAAATGACACTTATTTGAGATGACAGGAAGAATCATTGTAGTGGAGGGATGGGACACAATAACAAAAAGGATGAGAGGGCTGACATGGTGCCAGACTAAAGGGAATTTTAGAAACCAGACAGAGGTTGTTAGACGTGATACATAATCGAGACTCAGAGCGATGGATGTTTTTATTGGGGTGAAGACAGGGTTTAAGAAAGTATTAGTTCCTATTATAGGAAACACAGAAGCGAATAAAATAAAAAATGAATTTAAAAAAGAAAAAAGGAAGTAGACCATCTCAAATAAATTCAGGTTTAACATGACAAAAGCTAGCAAGGAAAATGAAAAAGAATAATTTTAGTATTATTCAAAGAAATAATCACTAGAACAGTGTATGGCCTTAGTGGGTAGAGATAAAACAAAGATGATACCAAGATTTTGCATATAGCTGATTGAACAATGTGTAGTTATCCCTCAGAAAAAAGAAGAAGGAGGAGGAGGAGGAAGTAGAGGAGAAGGAGAAGAAGAAGGAAAAGGAGAAGGAAAAGGAAAAGGAGAAGGAAAAGGAGGAGGAGAAGAAGAAGGAAAAGGAGAAAGAAAAGGAGGAGAAGAACGGGAAGGGAAGAAATTTAAGGCTGAAGTTTTAGTTATTGTCAACAGTGTTTGATAAGGTAATAAATTCAAATGGTGATGTCTATCAGGCTGAAAGTTAGAACTTGAGTTTGAGAGACACATAGGGCACACAGATCAATGTTTAGCAACTGGCTGTCCAGGAATAGCAGCGTCTCATTTGTAACTCTGGCTAAATTCTGCAGTGCAAGTGTTCGCACCTGATGTTATGGATCCAGAGATGGGAAGAGCTGCCAGTGGGGACCCATGGGTGCTGACCCTAGCATGCCACTCACTGGAAGATGGTAAGGGTAGAAACTTGAAAATTATACTAAAAATAAAGCTGGGTGAGACCTTAGAAATCTTGGCTTAAACCCTCCATCATACAGTCATGAAACTAAAAATAGAACACAAAGGAGAGCTGAACTCTTGAAAGAGTTTGAAGGCTGAGGAGCAAAATATCAGAGACTTAGCCCTTATGCAGACAGAACTCAGTGGTGCAAAAACCTTCCTTTTGAAGATCAAAATGATGACATCTAAAGCAGGGAAATACAGTTACCACCAGTTATCAGTAGACAGTAGGGTAAAGCTCATAGGTTTGGACACATATTTCTGTTCTCCATCCTGATTTGCCTATTGTCTGTTTTCCTTAGCTACCAGCATAAACAATTTCAGGTACTAAGGCTCTGAGTTTGCATGCACAGTCAATTTGACTTGCTTCTACACTAGGTCAAAAAAAAAGAAATGATCCTTGTGGGTGTTTAGCAGGGCAACCTAAGAGAAGGCTATAAATCCACCACCTCTAATACCCATTCAAGGCACTGGAACACCCAGGAGCATGCTGAGAACTCATCTGTTGTCTTGGGGTGCAGGGGTCACTTTCTTACTTCCTCCTCTTGACTCAAAGGTGACTGGCCTAGGAACACTTGCAGCTTTACTGCCCCCTCGTGGATACCATGCACTACTTCATCCTGCACAGCTTCATCCCAATAGAAAAGCAAGGGACTTTTTAGATATACAGGGAGTTAAAGATGTCACCAAGGCCTCAAGTTCAAGAAAATCCCAATAAATAATTTTATAATTTAGGCTTTAGTTGTGTGACAGTTCTCAATACTCCTAACCACTGAGTATGTGCAGCTGTGCCCACAAGCTCCTTCAGCTTCACTGCTGTTTCATTCAAATGTTGCTCCATCTTCCCACCTATCCAAAACATTTCAATCACTGTAGGTCTGTAAGAGATTAATTTTATGTAGGAGAAAAGATCACCTCTTCTATAGATATTCAGTAGGTTCTTTCCGTTTTGTACAAATGAAAAACACGTTTCTTTTTAGGAAATACGTTTACTTGCTTGAGATCAGATCCTGTAGTTCACTGGCGGACCTCAAAGTTGATAGTGTCTTCAGAAACTCACAAGGGTGTATTAACATACACGATGACCAGATGGTTTATCAGGCCCACATTGACCTTGCTGAGAAAATGTTTATAGGGAAATATTTACAGTCGTGTACACAAATACTTAAGAGTCCAAACAAAATCTACATGCAGATAATGTCTTTGTTACTGGTAACTTACTCATTCCTTCTTCTTGGGCAAATCCTCAACTGGGTAAGCAGCAAACAGTCAACGTATTAGTTGAGACTCCTATTTCACTTAACGTATGTAAACTGACCTTTTTGCTCTGGCCTTAAGGCTTATTTCATCATGCACAAAATGAGCGTGCGTGCGCATGCACACACACACACACACACACACACATCTTCAAATGGTTTCAGGATAATATTTCTCTTCTCTGAAGGTTTTCATAGAGATAGCTAGGATGTCAAGAAAGGAATCACTCCACATTTGATATAACTAAATTTTATAAAAACCATCTAAACTGCAGGGCAAGATTCCCAATCTCCTTTCATTCCCTGACATCCTCTGCCCACTCTTTCTCCACCCACCACATGTTGGTCCTTCTGGACTTCTTTCTGTGCCTTTCTCTCTCTGCCCATCAATCTTTTTTTTATTAAAGAAAGCAAGCCAGCATGTTCTTGGACCCTTTCAAAACCTTTTTCATATAAAGCCTATGTAAGAGAAAATGTAAATATTGTTAACATTTTGTCCTGTGGTGAAAATACTGACTTTCCATGATCATTGTGTAAATGTCATGGTTTGCCTTGTACCAGATCACTGATATGACCTGTGTGGAAGCAGCAATTGCCACTGCCCTTTCCTCCCCTCCCAATTTCTTCTTTCCCTTAGAAAGTGTTCCCGTTTGTTCCCCATGGAGGCAGCAAAGCAGAATCATTGTATCAACTGTAGGTTATTGTCCACAGGCCAATGGGGCATCTAGATTGAGGATAAATGGTCTTGATCTCATTGAAAGCAGGAGGAAGGGATACACTCTCTCAACTTGTGCCTAACATTACCACCACCTTTCATCCAAGTGAGAGCAGATTGTACAAGTATATTTATAACTTCAGGGTCCAAACCATTGGTGGGGTATGAAATCAAGTTATCAGGTCATACAGGGGTTTTTTACAAACTGAAATATGACAGTGCATCACAGAGGAAGGTTAAATACCATTTTATTCAACTTTTCAAATACAAGTATGTATAATGTATTTCTTACTGTGAACTGCAAGTCAGAGCTATTTGAAAACTTGAAAGTCACTTCTGTACGCCGTGCTTGAGGGAAGAATTCAATGATTGTTTCCAGCCCTGCAGGTGGAGTGGGGTGGAGAATTAAGCATTATTCTGGGCTACCTCTTATGTACCCGGTACCAAAGCAAAGTATCCCTCCACATCTTTGGAGGAGGGTGCTCTCAAACATTCTACCCCAGGCTTTCAGAGGGTGTTCTTCTTGGAGTTCTTTAACCACCAAATGTTATCTTTTGCATCCTACAGCCCTTTCCCTTCAAATCCTAATCTATAAAAAGTCCAGTTCTGCCTCTGATTTTCTTTCTTTTTTTTTTTTGCCTCTGATTTTCTTAAACCAGAACTCATCATTCCTTTCTACAAAATCAATTCAAGTTCAGCCATCATTAATATCTCCAAATATATTGCATATTTAATAGCTTCATAAGTCACATATCTGCTTCTCAAAAGTTGGTGAGCTCCAGTGTCACCAGTGGTGTGTGTACACGTGTCTGGAGGAAGAAAATGCTCCCTACTCACTCTTTCTCAGACTGCAGTGAAAGTGGTGTGATGCACACTCTGATTACGTGGATCCAGGATAAGCCTGCGAATTTATGTTTCTATTGTGCCTCTAGGCAATGCTAATGTTGTGGTCTTCAACCATGTTTTGAGAAGCAAGCCTAAAGTACCTGAAATCAAACACATTTAGCCGCCACTGAAATTAATTTCTCACTAATACCTTCTTCTCCAGTGTACATGAGAGATCCACATCCCTGTATTAACAAAGTTTTGATTCTTCCTTAAGAACTATATTATTATGTTAAAAATGGATGAGTGTCTTTTCTATACTGAGTTATCTCTCACTAGACCAATGTACCTCTAGTAATTTAAAATGAAGACCCTTGTACCCAATCCTCTTCTTCTTGCTCCCTAGAGTTGGAGTGTGGGGGAAGACTGGGTTTGCAATGCCACATTATTAATTGCTGTTCCAAATAGTTCTACTGTGTTACAGTGGCTTGTTAGCCTCTCTGTTATGTCATTGTTTGTAATATGAACCTTCCCCTACACAAACATTTTAATATCTCCGAAAACTAGGTGTCTTTCAATTATTGTTGTCCATGTGCCAGACTTAAAATTGCTGTGGTTGCCTGTGTGTGAGAAAGTCTGGTATTTCTGCTGGGAAAACTGAATAATGTGAATTTTTATAACTTACAGTTAGCAAAGCATCCAAAGACCATTTGAGGCAGGAATAGGGATCCTGGTGGTGCTGGAAAACATCCAGTTGACATCTTTTGGTAAAATCAAGAAAGTCCTTGTGTCAAAACTTACAGAATGAGTATCTGTAGCTTGGAAAGAAAATGCCAGAACCAAAAGTGGAAAACTCTTTCAAAGAGTTGCACATCACATCCTTTTTCTTCTTTGGAGGAGCTCTGGTCTTTACCATTGCCTTTAAACATTTATCTCCAGTCCCTTCGGCTTTCTGCCACAGACACACATAACTCTGCAGTGAGCTCCAGGCCTTTAACCTTCTACTGGATCATTCAGCTCTCCAGTGCACAGGTAGCCATTTTGTACTCTTATAACCAATTCTCACCCAGACATTACCAAAATGGCAGAGTAGTTATTAGCAGCAAAATATGGCCTCTCCAGGACCTGGAATCCAGACACCTGATAAATAACAACTTGATGAACAGGAAAAAGAAGTAGTTCTCTGGGAAATGGAAGGGAGCTGACAGGAAAATCAGAACCTATGGAGAAGATGGCAAAATGGAACACAACACTGAGAAAAGAACACAGCAGTTTGGAAGCCCACCCTGGCTCCTGGATAAGGGAACCTGTCTCCACAAATGCAATGTAAGCCCCTAGAGTTGGGAGCTTCAGGGAGAAAGAACAGCCCAGGCCACCAGCACTAGCCCAAAGAAAAGCCTATGGCTATCATAAACTGCAAAGACAGTGTGGGATTTTATTCTGAAAGTGAGCTCTTTGTGTGCAGTGTCTGCCATATTGCCAGGAAGTCTTTAATCAGGCACTATTTTAGGAAGTGGTTGATTATTTAAGGCTGAGACACAGAAAAACTACTACACAACTTGACTTCAGGGTTCTCAGAGTTACCCTCCCAGAGTGACTGGTGGAGAGGCAGCCACAGGAAATGATTGCTGACAGGGAGCAGGCTAGACATAAACCCTTGAGAATTTTAAGCTCACACTGGGAAGGACTGGGCCCTACCCTCTGCACTAAGAAGGCAAGCCCATCATGTGTGGTTTTCAGAAATGGCTGGCTCTGAAAGTGCGGGAACCCTCATCCTGCTGCCTATACCCACCACAGATAAAAGGTCTCACTGCTTTCCCCATCACCAATGTGAGCAAGGACACACCTTGGCTTGCACAGTTGCCACAGCCCAGGTTGAATGGACAGAGGGGCCTCTGGAGCAGGGTAGGTACCTCACAAACCCACAGGCCATAAAGCTAAGAGAAAATGAAGATTTCTTGGATTCCAAAGCTGCAGATCCTGGAAAGAAGCCACTCATTCAGATATAGAGGAAAAAAAATTTTTTCTGGACTCATTTCTTTACTTCTTTTTTTCTTTTTTCAATATAGTACTCAAAACATTAGTCAAAGCAATCAGGCAAGAGAAAAAACTAAAAGGGACAGATTATCATTATTTGCAGGTGACAGGTTGTCAACATAGAAGACTCCTCAAAAAATCCACCAAAAGGCTCCTAGAATTAATAACCAATTTCAGTAAAGTAGCAGCATACAAATTTAACACATAAAGATTAATAGTATTTCTGTACACTAACAACGAACTCATCAAGAAAAAAAATAGAAAAAACAATACCATTCACAATAGCATCAAGAAAAATTATATGCTTAGGATTTAACCAGCTAAGGAAGTGAAAGACCTCTACAATGAAAACTGTAGATCAAAGACAAAAGTAGATCAAAGAGGACATCAGAAAATGGAAAGGTATCCCCTGTTCCTGGACAGGCAAAACCAATATTGACAAAATAGTTGTATTTCCAAAACTGATGTACTGTACAGATTTAATGCAATCCCAAGCAGAATACCAACAGTATTCTTCACAGAACTAGAGAAAACAATACTAAAATTCATATGTGACAAGAAGAGACCCAGAATAGCAAAAGCAATCTTATGCAGTAAGACCAAAGTATGACACATCATAATCCCAGACTTCAAGTTAGACTACAAAGCAACAGTAATAAAAACAGCATGGTGTAGGCAAAAAAAAAAAAAAAAAAAAAAAGATATGTGGATCAATAGAACAGAAGAGAATGAAGAAACAGCTCTAGAAACATTGAGCAATCTGATCTTTGACAAAGGGGGCAAAAACATATGCCAGAGAAAGGTAGCATGCTGAACAAATGGTGCTGTAAAACTACATTTCCACATGCAAAAGACTGAATTTAGACCAATATCTCTCACCATACACTAAACTAAAACAAAATGAATCAAAGACTTATATGTTAAAACAGAAACAGTCTACTGGAATATAAAACAGGGAAAACGCTTGAAGACATAGAAGTAGACAAGGACTTTCTGAACAGAACCCTGATTGTTCAAGAAAAAATACCAAGAACCAACAAATTGGAATCATATCAAATTAAGAAGCATTTGCACAGCAAAAAAAAGCAACTAACAGAGTGGCAGGTAACCTATAGAACGGGGAAAACAATTGCCAGCTATTCCTTGGAATAGAGGACTAATATGTAGAATATTTAAAGAAATCAAAAAATTTAGACCCCTCCAAAGTAAAAGACCCAACCAAAAATGGGTAACTGGAATGAATAGAGACTTCTCAAAAAAAGACCTACAAAAAACAAAACAAAACAAAACAAAACAAACCTACAAATGGCCAATAAATGCAGGAAAAAACGTTCAACTTCGCTGGCCATTAAAGAAATGCAAATAAAAATACCACTGAAATTCCACATTCCTTTAGAAGAATGGCTTTCACCAAGAAATCAAATAACAAGTGCTGGGGAGACTGTGGTGGAAAAAAGAACTCCTCTACATTGTTGGTGAGAATGTAAACTAGTACAACCACTATGCCAATCAGTGTGGAGATTCCTCGAAAAAAACAAAACAAAAACAAAAGACCCTAGATATTGCAATTGACTCAGCTACTTCCCTCCTAGGTATTTTCACAAAGCGTTAAAAACATCGTGTTACAGTGATACATGCCTACCTATGTGTCTTAGTTATTTTTCTCCTTGCTGAGACAAAATACCCAACACCCAAAGTTAGAGAGGAAAAGGTTTATTTAGCTCACATTTTGTAGAGGTTTCAGTCCATAATCGGCTGTCTCCAAGGCAGGGTGCCAACAGTTCATGGTGATGGAAGACAGCAAAAGCAACAAGAGACAAAGAGAGAGATAAGCCTTTTTCTGGCCCTTATGTTGTATCCACTCTATTGGGATCAGGGCAGTGCCAATCCAATCAGTGGACTAATCCAGCAATCACCCACCCTTAATCCCAGTACCCCATCATTAAACCATGAATCAATCACACACTCTAGATTCAGCCACCTCTGAAAAAACCCTATGAACACATGAGGCTTTGAGGAGGGGACTCTAGACACAAACCATAATACCATGTTTATAGCAGCGCAACTCATAATAGCTAAATCTTGGAAATGGCCTATATGTCCATCAGCAAATGAATGGATAAAGAAAATGTGGCATTTATACACAGCAGAGTACTACTCTGTCATAAAGAAGAAAAACTTGAGTCACTTGTAGAAAAATGGAAGCATCTTGAGAAAAGAATATTAAATGAATTAAATAACACAAGCTTAAATAATACATGGTTTCTCTTATATGAGAACCCTAAAGCATAATTAAAAAGCAAAATAAAAATAGATAACTGGAAATAGGGAGATTGATCTTTCACAAAAGGGAAGGGAGCCGAGAGATGGAGAGAGGTGAGAGGGAGGTGATGAAAATAAAAATTAAGATGTTTTATGTAGGTGCAGCAATTTCCCATGAAGAATGTGTAATCATTATATACTGCAAAAATGTACTGATAGAAATAAATATTAACTAGAAGAAAATGCACATCTCCAGCATCGTGGATGAGGCAGGCCATGGTGTTGATGAAAACGCATGGGCACTGAAAACACTGATCCAAAGCCTAACTCAGATTTCAACCTGAAGAACTTTGTTTCACTCCATTTGCATTTTCCTTCAGTGCATACGGAGAAGGACCAATGATGAAAGAACATCACAGTTTAAATAAACTTAAAACTACTCGCACACGTACAAAATAAAAATTCCCATTGGATAAGAATTTTATCAGAGCTTAGTAAGCAATTTTTTGTTTTTTCTTAGTGGTACATAAAATGAAGTTTATCTTACCCTCAATGGCCTCTTAAATTGATGAAACATAGATGTAGAGTTTGAATTGCTTCCCTCGCTTCTGACATATCCAGGTCACACAATATGCTTAATCCAGGACCATCCTCCACATTTCCTAACTCTCGTTGTATTCCACCTCCCTTCCATACCAGACTTCTCATGTTAAACCATCAAGTCTTTAGGGGCAGACTTTTGGTTTTTTATTAGAAGCCAGCATGTCTTCTTGCATGTGACACCATTTAATGAGTGTTTTTATTCTGAACAAAAGAATGAATGAATAACATGATGTGCATCCAAGCACTCAAAGCAATATGATCTTTGCTTCATAAAAAGTGGTGATCAGTAAGTTCCCAACTAAGTTGCAGAAAAAGATGAACATCTCCTTTCTTCCACAACAAATAGATTGTGACCAAAATGTAAATCAAGAGAGAGAGTAATTCATCTTTCATGAGGGTGTCATTGTCTAATGGCATTTGAATAATAAGAATGAAGAAGAAAAAATATCCCACTCTACTAAACTTAATTAGCATAGCAGAAAGGAACTTAACTCATGAAGGGTTATTATTTCTTTCTACAGGGAGGAATGCATTTTTGCTTTAATTTGTGCATGGAGTCACTAAAGAGAACAGAGTCTAAAACCCCAACTCCAGATGAATTCAAGCCAGTGCCCGATATACATTCTGAGCCTTTCAGGAGGTTCATCAGTGATGGAAATTTGTCACTTTTGCCAAAGGCAATGTCACCACTCAGGGGAGAGTAAAGCACAAGTGTTAGGTCAATGGAATTGTGTGCACAAAATGCCTATGGGCATAAGAGGTTTCTTCAAACAGAAGTGTAAGGATAAATGTAAGTGAAAGTATGCAAATTGCCTTTAAAATGAGGTGAGAAAGTCTTTGAGAACTATGCAAAGCTCTTGATAGACCCGTACCTCTGATTCCTCATTTACATGCCAATTAATTAGAGAACCCTTCTAAGAAAGACAGAAAAACTTGCATTGAAAGCAACAATCATAGCAATACTTGAGTCTTAAACTTACAAGATGTATGATGCAGAAAATATTTTGGCCTCAGATTTGAGGAAAACCCCTTTTATGGGCAAAAATAAATAAATGAATATAGCACATAAGTCATCAGCTGACTACCACAAGAAAAAGAGAATACCTAACTCAACAGGTTTTTGTCAAGGCTCAGCTATCCATAGAAAATAGTCAGCTGGCCAAACTAGAGTCAAATTTGAGACATTACTGTGTAGTGCAAGGGAAAGATGAGGGCCAGGGGAAGACAAGGAGCTCACAGGTCTACAATAATGAAATGGCAAAAGAGACTCCACAACCGAACAGCAATATGAACTCAACCCAAACTGTTACCCCACTGGTTCTGATTAAGCAGAGCCCTGGACAGAAAGATTCAGGAGGAAAGAACCTGGTAGTAATGCATCCATTTCCTTGGGTGTAAACCTTGGAAAAATAATCAGAAAACCCAGTTCTAGTCCTGTTTCTCCCTCTAGTGAAACATGACCTGAGATATCCCATTTATGTCTCTGAGCCTCAGTGACATTATATTTAAAATACCTGAGTAGATTGCAACATCTTATAGGCCCAACAGGCTATACTTTGCTCCTGCTCTTGGAGTTCAATTTTAGTCAATAAAAAGAAATTATAGGGGCTGAGGGTGTAGTTAAGTTGTATAATAATATTCAATTGTATGGCTGAGTCAGAATTTATTTAACTAATCACGTAGCACAGGTAAGGCCCTGGGTTAGATCCCAGCACTGAAAATAAATATAAAGCCAAAGTGAAAATTAGAAATTGATAATTCTAAAAGAGGAATAAGTAACTTTCATAAACGTACAATAAAAATATTTCAGGTAAGAGTACACATGAAGCTTATGGCCTGAGAGTCATGAGGATGGGCAAAACTTGAATGTTTATAGAAGGAGAAGTATTTTAGGTAGCAGGTAACAGTGAGAGACATTCTGAAAAAGGAAGAGGTTTATGTGAAAAATAAGAAGGAAATGAAGGAAAGAAAATAAGAGAAAATGAGAAAATTAGGATTTGTGAATTTCTTTCTGTTTGATATAGTCTGTTAGAAGCTTTACCTATGTTAAACTACTTAGTCCACTGAGCAGTAAGAAGTAGTTACTATTAGGCTTGTTTTATAAATGAAGAAATTTAGGTTCAGAAAAATTAGTAATATGGCTGAAGTCACATATCAAGTAAATATCAGAGTAAGGATATGAACTCACATCTGCCCATCTCAAACCTTCAAGAATCAGCTAGAAGCTGAACAGCATTCTAAGAAATACCCATGAGTTGGGTGAGTTGGGAGAGGATAGAAATTGATCTTGTGAATAAGTCTTGATGTTAGTGATGCAACCCATTCAGTGGAGAAGGGTCACACTGATCTCGCCATGACATGAATCCATGAAAGCATTGCACATCCCATAGCACTGCACATCACACAAGGGATCGGAGGATGTGAGGTGGGCAAGAAGGTCCCAATGTGAAATAATATGTTTCTGCATATACATGGAGTTTTTTACGTGTTAAGAGTGCTTATATTTTTCATCTTATCTTCCTGGTCTGCTGAGAGACAGTACAAATAGCTGTCATGGTCCCTTTGATGAAGGGTAGACTTTGTGCCTGGCTAGGACCACTGTTATAGTTGGTGATAGCTGGGCCCTCTGGTTTCATCTTCTTTTCTTTTCACTCTTTCTGATGGTCCTCTTCTGAACATTCACTCCTTCTAATTTGTGTAGTGCTTAGATTATAAAAGTTATGTATGTACAACATTCCACTAAATGCTATCTTTCCAACACTTTATTCATATGGCATGTGAGAAAACTGAAGCAAGTGAAAAATGACATAGGAGACTCCATGAGGAGCTATGAGGAAGGTGCAAGTGGTTTCTTACCTCTGAATTTTGGAAGGCAGTGATACATGGAGTCACAGGTGTAGGTAAAGCTTTTGGCAGGCAGCTCTCTTCAAATATTTGAAAACTCTCCTATACAAAAGAGGAGAAATTTGCTTACCCTTCCATGTCTACAAAGGGACAGTGAGAACCAACTGACTTAGATAAGAGGGAGACAGATTTCAAGAATATTTAACATGTATATGAAAGAATGTTTAACATGGCTTTTGCTTATAGAAGAAATAATGATGATTCTGGGAAATTTTGAAAAACAAAGAAAAATAATTATATTTATAATTCTATAACCTAGAGGAAGCCATACTAAATATTTCAGCATTTTTCTTTCTAGCATTTTCTAATGAGTATGATTAAATAATAGAACTCATAATGTATATAAAATTTTGCATGCTTTTTTAACTCAACATTATAACATCTTAGAAGAATTTTTCAGCTCATTAAAAGCGCTTCATAAATATAATTTAATGGCTGCATAATATTCAATTGTATGGCTGGGACAAAATTTACTTAGCTAATCCCCTATTTTTGGACATTTATGTTGTGCATAATCCCTGGCTATTATAAAATAATGCTTCAAAAAGAATCTCTTGTACATAAATCTTGTTCCACCAGCTTTAGAATTTTATAGGCTGGGTTTCTAGGAGTTGAATTATTTAATAAAAGTTGTTATTATCTTTAAGACATTGATACACATTGCCATTTTCCCTCCATAAAATGTGTATTAATTAACCTCTGCAGCCTCACTTTTTCTTTTAGTATTCAAGACCCTACATGCTTCTGTTTTTATTGTCTTTCTTCAGGGACTGTTTCCTCTCGATCCACTTTGCTCATTTTTTCTCTTTTCATTGGTCTCCAACTCCTAGGGTCACAGGAATATCACTGGCATATTCAGTTGCACGCATGACATCTGTAACTGGATGTCTAACAGGTATCTCAAGCATAACATGACAAGCTCTTGATTCTCCTCCCAACCCCCGTACCCTGTTCCTCTGCAACCCTTTCCTATATCAGTAAATGTGAATTATACTCACCCAGCAGTTCACAGGCATTGCCCTTGACTCTTGTTTGTTTTTCCCCCACCAAATTAAATCTACGCTCATCTCCTATCTTCTCTCCAGAAATTATTCTAATATGATTCTATCTGATGCCATTTACCCCAGCATAATCCATGATACTATGATCTCTTGTCTCCTCAGAAGTAAAGCCTCCTAAATGAAGTCCTAGCTCCCAATCTTGCCATGTCTGTAATTCATTGTCTAGTTAATGGCTATTTTTTCTATTTACACTTTCTTTTCAGCAAATATTTTTTAGTACTTGCTATATACGAGTACCTGTCTATTAAGTATGTACTCTTTTAGGAACTGAGAATATATTAGAAAACAGAATGCTTGACCTCAAATAATTTCCATTCTAGTTGGGGAAGACTGAAAATAAACAAATAAAACAGAATATAGTAGAAGTCCCGGGAGCAGAACAAATTGCTATTGCACTTGGTGGCCAAAAGTCTTTCTAATAGGGAAACATTTCAGCACAGATACAAGGAAAATGAGGGAATTCACCATGAAAATAATATTACGGGTAGAATATGTACCAAATGGTAAATATACCAAGTTCAAAGGCTGAGCACATTTCAAATATTCAGCGGACCATGCATATTGAATATCTTTGCACTGGAATGGGATTGTTTAGTCGGGTCCTACAATAATTCCACACTATCCACAGAATGAGTAAGGCCCAGACTGCATTGGTGAATCCTAGGAGTGAGGGGTCCCCAGGGTTAGAAGAATCACACAACTTTCTAAGCTCTGTGCATCTCATGGTTAAGAGATCCTAGGGTTAGACACACAGGGTACTTACGCTACATTAGGATGACCCAATTCCTTGTGAAGGTAACCTCAGTGGGGAAAAAGCAATGAAGTCAAGCAGGTGGGGTTTGTGGTGCCAGATGTTTCAGAAGATCTTGGGGCCTATGAGAATTTGTATGTCCTGCTGCCAAGGGAAGGAAGCCACAAGCCCCAAGGAAAGTTAAGTTTGGGGAAGCCCCCCACTTCCAGAACCAATGCAGTTTCAATTAACTCATTGTGCAGGGTAGCATTTAGTATCCCTGTTTATCACACCATAGCCAAGTACAAAATGGCCATTGTTTCTGGAGCAAGAACAGGGTGGAAGTTAGTAAGAGATGGGGACACAATGACAATAGGAGAGATGGGGAAGAGCCTGCCTGACTTGTATACCATTTTAAAGACTCTTTACCCACATATGCTACCTGCTGCCTTTACTCTTGTCACTATGGATAACAAGTCCAAATGCCTTTCTAAGGCCATCACGAATGTCTTCAAGCTGTCTTAAATTCATTCTTTCTCTCTCTCTCTCTCTCTCTCTCTCTCTCTCTCCCTCTCTCATTCTCCATGCTATTATCCTATTATTTTTCACTTTTGGAAATCATTCCTTACTGCAGATCCCATCTCTACTCTGCTCCATGTCTTGGCATGTTTGATGGACAGCAACTCTCACCACATCTACTTTCTGGCTTGTGGTTAAATTTGCCGAGATTTAACAACAATAACTACAGGACACCCGATTTTAAATTTCAGATAAACAGGAATTCCTTTTTAGTATAAGTATACTAAACTAAACACACTTAACTAAAAAAATGTATATATTATTTATGTGAAATTCAAATTGAACTAGGCGTCCTCTGTTTTATCTGACAGTCTTAGATGGGAATCACTGAGGTGTTTAGAGGTTTGACAAATAAAGGCGCAGAGCATCTGTCTTCCACTACTCCATTCTTACAGGCTTGTCCTGTAGCAGTTTCTGGGGTCCTCACCCTGGGGCCCCAGCTCCTGTCAAGTAGCCCCTTTCCCAGGGCTACAGCTCTTACTTTTTCTGCCCCTTTCACCCTGGGGACAGCAAAGGCTGGCTGCTCTTGTTAGCCCATAGGTGTCCCACCATTTCTTTGGTTCCATGAACCCTGGCTTTACTGCTGTGAATAGTCTTCCTTAATCTTTCTTCAGTTACAGTCATGTGCCACAGCAGGTCACTTGAGATTGTATCATCTAGGGATATAGCCGTATTAGTTTGTGTGAGTGCATTGTGAAAACAGTGACCCTTACCTATCCCTGCATTTCTTAGAGCATATCCCATTGTTAGGCAATGTATGACTGTATTCATTCTGAATAAGCAACTATTTTCTCCTGGGTCACTTGAACATAGAGTTATGTTTTTTTCTTCCCCCACTTGAATATTTCTTCCTCAGAGCAGGAATAGTATCTGACTTATTTACTGCACATGGCACTAGTATTTGCTCAGTATTTGTTGATTAGATACAACTTATTCATTCACAGATATTTATTGGGCCAGTGATTCTCAAAGTGTGACTGAGACATTGGATAATTTTTTTTTTTAATGTGGGCACCGGGGATCAACCTCAGGACTCCGCGCCTGCCAGCAGGCGCTTGTGCTGGTGAGCAATATCACTGGCCCTTTTTTTCCTTTATGTGGGTTCTGGGAGTCGAACTCAGGACCTCGCGTTTGCCGGGCAGGCGCTTATGCTGCTGAGCTATCTCACCGGCCCAACATTGGATAATTTTAAAAGCATCAGTTGGGAACTTGTTATAAAAAAGCATCTTCAGGGCCACCCTAGTCTTATCGAATCAGACGGCCTGGGGATGGGCTAGCAATCTGTGGTTTAATAAGCCTTGCAGGTGATTCTGACATCTTCTAAATTTGAGAACTGTGAGGCTAGGGAATGGGAATATAGTGGTGCACAAAAAGACAAGGTCTCTGTACTTATGGTAATTATCACTATAGTAGATACATCTGCACACATCCATCTTACCAAGTGACATAACTAACTCTAACAAATGACATCTGAATACATTCTACTCATTTATTCCTGTGAACAACAGCCCATGTGATTCCTAATCTGGGCTTGTCCCCAACATGAAATCCCTGGGAACCTCCAGCAGGCCTTGGCAGAACCTGACCTGAACACAAACTGAGCTTTGCCATTTTAGGAAATCCATAGTCAGTATAGCTTTAAATTAAAGTTAGAGCTAGACAAGATGAGAAGTTTGAATTTGACAGAAGAGAAAACCTAAGAAATTGTCCTGTAATCCGCACTACTTCCAAATATATTGCCTGATATTAAAAAAACTGGAGGGTCAAATCTTTTTATAATTTTGCAAGCCTATCTTCATTTGATATGTAAACATAAGACATATTTTGCATCATTTATTATACTTCGTTATTTCCAATAATGCAACTATTATGTAAATTGAGAGTACCTTGTATTTTGTTTTGTTCTAATCTCAAGAGTTATTCATCATTTCCAAAAGTCATAACACCAATGGGTGTTTGAGCTGCCAACACATCTATATATGTTTGTAGCTGTCATACTCACTTGTGATTCTACAAGTAGGGAGAAACATCTATTTTATGTCATCTTGTGCAGTATATCTCAAACTTTAATGTGTCTGAGTCATCTGGGGGTGTTGTTAGGATGCAGATTCCCACTCAGTGAGTCCAGGCTGGAGACCAAGGTTCTGCTTTTCTAGCAACCCCCTGCAGGTGCTGATGCAAGCCCATGAACCACAGTTTGAATAGCGAGGTTCTGATATAATTGCATGCCTCCATTTGTAGATTGAAATATGTATTATTTTATTATAAATCCCTTTCATTTTTCTTTTTGTTATACTTGAGATATTATGTCAATTGTTAAAGTTACATAGTAAAGCTTAATTCCCTATGGATTTTATTTCATAATAATAAAGGAATAAAATTTCAGTATTAAAAAAGGGGTATGCAAAATGTGATAAAACTGAGGATTATTGGTGTAAACCCTTCGAAGTCATCCCAGATGCTTGCCACAGGAGTGATTCAGGGTGGGAAGGCAAAACCAACCTCTGCGCGGAGATTGTCCTAGAAAGATAAATTTGGGAATGGGAATGTCCAATTTAAACCAGGGAAACTCTCAGAAAGCTTTCCTGGGAATTTTTGGGAAAGAAAGTGTCTTATTTTTATAAGAGTGTATATGGGAGTCAACCTTCCCTATTCCTCTGGGCATTGAGGAGTAAAGATCCTGAAACTGCAGGAGTCACATCACTGTCAGCTGGAAAATAAAGCTTAGATAAGGTGTAGAAGCAGAGAAAAAAAGAAAAGCAGGCAAATGGAGCCTTAACCAAGCCTGGGGCTCTCCTACTTCTGCAAGTGAAGTATGAGTTAGTAGATATCCTTTTGTTTAAATCCTTTGGAGATGAAAGTTTCTGTGTCGATGGAACATCAAAGTCAAGTGCTCCTTAATGAAAATGAATTTGAGAGACAGCAACATAAAGATATTTTTAATTTTATAGGACAGATTGAGCTCATCTAAGGAGAGATGACCACTATCAAATAGAAGAGGCTCAAGCTCTAATCCTGAAGAACCACAAACTTAAGATTGGATAGAGGGTAACAGAGAAAGAATGGTCAGCACTGGGGAGGAAGACCAGTGGATTCCTGACACTAGCAAGAAAAGGGAGCATGAACATGAGTTTGCCTTCCCAAGCTCTTGCCAATATAACACAGTGTTTAGTTTCATTTTTTCCACACTACTGTTTATAACATCTTCCCCAGACACTACACTTGCCAAAGCTCTCATGCAAATGGGAATTGTTTTCATGTAAAAATCAATTAATATGCATGGAATGGATTATTTTAGTGTTTGAATTGAATCCCCCCAAAACACATTTTAGAATTCCACAAAGCAGTGTGAATATAAATTATTCTCTTTCTCGTGTGGGGAAACTCCCAGTTTAAAACAAATAAACAAACAAACATGTAGTACACATTCAGAATTCTCTAAATATGTGTGCAGGATGCCTGCTCTTTTCCATCTATGAGTATTAAAAAAAAGTCCATAATGAGCTTGTGGGCCAGGGCCCAGCAAGGTGGACATGCAGGTTGGAGGAGTCTGCTCTTGCACTTCTCTGAGTGTAGGAGCGGGGAGGATGACAGACATTGGTGGGAGAGTCAGCCACCTACAGCTGCTGGGGAGAGAGCACAAGGTAAAGGCCTTGAGAAACATTGGTCTGGCCTATTCTGAGCAGAAATGCAATGTTTAACATTTGTTCATTTAAAAAAAAAAACACCTTCACAAAAGTAGTTTATCTTTTACATGTGTTACAGTATGGGTAAGTAACTCCTAAAGGTCCATGTGTAAAAATGCTTGATCCCCAGCCCACGGTGCTACTGGGGGATGGTTGAACCTTCAAGAGGTGGGGCCCACTGGGAGGTCTTTCAGTAATGGTGGGTGTGCCCTAGAAGGGAATACTGGGACTCTTCCTCTTCTCTTTCACTTTCCTGGCAGCCCTGAGATAAGCAGCTTTGCTCCATAATGTGCTACTTTGCCATGGTGCGCTGCCTCAGCACAGACCTAAAAGCAGTGAGGCCTACTGATCATGAGCTGTGAACCAAAATAAACTTTTCCTTTCTGTAAGTTTGTAATCTTGAGTATTTTGGTACCGTAATGGACAGCTGACTAACACATGCCACTATCTCAGGCAGACTTGTTACTCTTTATGTAGACTATTAATACCCTTTTCTGCTCTGATTTTTTCTCTGGGAACCTTACTCAGTCCTCAGCAAATGCTCTTTACCATCCAATGTCATGGCTACTATATTATTTCCCACTCCATCTGCTCCAAACACATGCAATTAATTCAATATTCCATCACAGAAATGCTACAGAGCTTGATTTTCTAAAAAGCCTACTGTGTATACACACACACACACACACACACACACACACACATTCACACAGCATCTCACATTTCCCTTGAAAAGTCAGCAATTCATTCTAGAAAGGGGCTAACCTTCAAATCAGACACTAAAATTTCTTCCTTCCTAACTTTGTGCATTATGTTTTCCCTAACCAGTCCTTGAAGACTCGTAGTCTCCTGGATGAAATTGGTGGGCAGTCTTGTTTTATTTGTCACCTTACTAGTTTTTTAAAGACATAATTTTAAAAAGTAGGACATGTCAGTTCAAAACCCAGAGTGCTTGTTTCTCTTGAAAAGTCCTAAGACCTGGCAACACTGGGGTCCATTCCAGCGTGCCCATGGTTGAACATACTCATGGTTTGCCACAGTCTCACCATTTCTTACTATCTCTGGAACCTAAAGGCTACATGATGTAAGCCATTTATCATTATGCTTGTGCTATTTCTTTTCTTTTGTTCGGTAACTATTTCTCTATACCCAGAGAAAAATGGGAAACAGTGGACCACTTGCTTAAGGAAAAATGAGCATTTGCCTCTTTTTTTGCAGAACTAAAAACTATTCCTATATATTTTTAAACAAACACAATGCCATGCCATTTTTACTGTTTTAATTACCCCAGTGCCCACTGGAATTTGCAACCCCTTTCTACAAGATGCTGACTTTCAGCCCCGTGTCTCTAATTATTACAAAGGGAGCCATAAAATTCCACAAAACAAAACATTGTGGTGGCTTAAAATGAAATATATTGTTCAACACATTGTCAATTGGTGGGTAGAAACAAGGTTAGGGAGTCATGAAAGTGAATAATAATATTCAAGGTTATCCCTGCTGTGCTTCATAACCAATGCATTCCAAGAACAGATAATCTCTCATTATTTCAAAAATTGCAATCCAAATTTACTTATACTTTACATTTTGAGGGTATAAGAAATGTGAATCTATACTCCTATGCAGGAAAGAATCTTCCTACTGAAAAATACTCCAATGGATAGGAATGGATTTCTGTTTGAAACACTAACTCTAAATTTCACTCATATTCAAAGTAGTACTTTCCAAATTTGGGGAAAAAGTCCTGAAATTGAAAAAAAAAAAAAAAAAACAAACGAAAAATGTTGTAAGCATATTGCGTTTAATTTCTTTGCCATTCACAGACTTCAGTTTATAAGAAAAAAATTAAAAAGAAAAAAACCCAAGAAAGTAATTGCTATGCTTCATTAGGAATTTTAGTAGCAATTCTTCTGTTCAAACTTATTCATTTGAATTAAGATTATGGAGAACACATCACTTCTTAATAATGGAATGTGACAGTTATCTCTCTAAAAGAATAATCTCATTCAGGAACATGCTTCCCATTAAATATTTGTTTGTATGTTAGCTTTATATTGTTCTTTTCTGTCTCTTCAAATTTCTTTTAGGAGAAGGAGGGGCAACAGTTACATGAAAGTATGTATTGCACTTCTTTCAAAAGGAGGAATGAAACCAGATAAGAAGGGAGGGAAACAGGGAGGATGGAGGGAAGGAGGAAGAAAGAGAGAAGAGAGAAGGATGAAGAAAAGAAGTAAGGAAGGGGAAAGAATTAAATTAAAATTTGAGTTTCTATAAAACAGAAGAAAATCTGTTACACATTCCCACATCACTAACTCTTTTAACCATTTAACTACCATGTGAAATATATATTATCATGGCTTATTTGATGTGAAGAAAAATCTTGCCCTTTAATACACAGCTCATATTTACAAGAGCTGAGACTCAATTCCTGGGACATGTGTATCTCAAACTCCCCACTTTCCACTTCATAAAAATGTTTAAAGATGACATTTGAAACCTATCTTCCAATACAATGAATTTGGACCTTAAAAATAATGACAAAGAAAGAGAACTGCAGATTGAGGCATATAAGGAAGAGGCAGCAGCGGATTATGTCCATAATTAATCTTCCTTTATATTCCAAAAGAATCTGTGTTATATAAAGTATTTACTCCTTAGTTTGTATTTGGATCTTTTCTTTTTTCTTTTTTTGTGGGTACCAGGGGTCAACCTCAGGACCTCGCGCACCACCAGGCACCCGTGCCGCTGAGCGATATCACCCGCCCTTTCTTTGTATGTGGGTTCCGGGAGTCGAACTTGGGCCCTCGCGCTTGCCAGGCAGGCGCTTATGCCGCTGAGCCATCTCACCGGCCCCGTATTTGGATCTTAAAATAGGAAGTTTCTTTAAAACCTCAGTCTGATATGGGATTCCCAAATAGGGGGATTTCAGAGGCCTTGGAATAGAAGTAGTTTGAGAATAGTGCCGAAGAGCTCTGGCCAGATGCTGGCAGGCACGGGAAGGAGATTCTGAGGCACCTCCAGAGACTTCCCCTCCTCACAAGTGCAGTCATCTGGGAGGGAGGGACTCTTCTTGAAAGGGATCAAAGTGACCATTCTTTGTTTCCTTTCTAAAGCAATGCTTCTCATCCCTGCATGCATTTTGGAATCATCTGGGAAACCTTTAAAAATTCTTAAATCTCTGCCCCAAGAAATTCAGATTTAATTGAGTTGGAATGTGTTTTGTGTGTAGCAAATGCTAAAGGCTGCCCAGGTAATTTTAATGTGCAACCAGAGTTGAGATTTGCCATTAGAAACGAAAAACATTCCCCACTACCTAAAGGTCCTCCTTCACCAAAACAACAACAACAACAACAACAACAAGCCTTTGTCTTTGCTGGGGAAAGTGACTGAAAGTAGATCACACCAAAAAACACCTTTGGTTCCCAGTGGTACTTCATGATGCAAAAAATCCATGGGCCATCACCATGATTCTCAGTCTACTATGGCATCCATCTCTCCTCTGGGGAAGGCTGCTGATCTGATGGTACAGTCTCTTCTGTTCCTTCTCCGGGGAGGGCAGGGCCTTGCAATTCAAGATATGGCCCTGGATTAGCAGCATGGGTTTTGCTGGGAGCTGGTCGGAGATGGAATCTCAGGTCCCACCCCAGACCAATGGATTAAAAGTCTGAATTTCCACAAGAACCTAGGTAACTCGGATGTACATGAAAGCTTGCGAAGAATTGTTGTAATAGAAATAGCATATATTCCTGTACATTTTATTTGTAAATTATTTAAGATTATCAATAAAACCTACATGTGTTAACATGATATGTTAGAAATAAATAATTAAAATCAAAACAAGAAAAAAGCATATTATAACAGAGTCTTAAGAAAAGGAGTAAGAATGGTCTACAGATCATTGAATCATAAGGAGTGTCTGAGTTAAATTGTCAAGCACAAATTTGAGTCTAAGTTTCCCATGCTTAAAAGAGGAAAATATAGAAATACTTCCTCCTGCTAGAGGAGAGAAGAGATCATTTCTCATGGGGCTTCACAAGAGGTGATCTAGTAGAAAAATATTTTTAATGAGGATCAAGATTAGAGTCACAAAGAGTACGCACATGCCGTTTCTTGAATGCCTTACCATGATCAAGTTGCCTAACATTACCAATTCCTAGTGTTGCTGTCTCTAAGATGAGCACAACACTTTCAATTGTGGAAAGAGAACAGGGGCGGTGAGATGGCTCAGCGGTGTAAGCGCCTGCCTGGCAAGCACGAAGGCCCGAGTTCGACTCCCAGAACCCACATATGAAAAAAGGGCGTGTGATAAAGCTCAGCGGCACAGGCGCCTGCTGGCGCACGAGGTCCTGAGGTCGACCCCCGGTACCCACACACACAAAAAAGAGAATAAATTTACACCTAGCTTCTGATTCAATAAAGCAACTCAAAGCTAAATGTCAGTATCTGAACTATAATTTTTTAATGTTGCAAAATAAGGATGTGAGTCTTACCCCTTGGGTAGCAAATCTTACCATAAATCTGTAATAATTAAAATGCCACACTGATTAAGAAATATATAATAAATTAATAGAATACTCAAGTGGTCAGACACAGACCTATAGGCACTCAAAACAATACAGGAGGGCTGGTGAGATAGCTCAGCGGCATAAGCGCCTGCCTGGCAAGCGCAAGGTCCTGAGTTCGACCCCTGGCACCCACACAAAAATAAATAAATAAATAAAGCAATACGGGAGCATTACAAAGCAGCAAAGGAAAAGATGCTCTACTCCAAAATGACACTGTGACTTGTGGAAATCATACCTTACATATTTTACAAAAATAAACTCTAATGTAGAGTGGTACCTTGGTTCATGAGCACTTTTGTTTGCAAACAATTTGGTTTGCAAACAGATGCATTTGGCAAAATTTTGTTTTTGTTTGCAAACTCTGCATCAGGTGACAAACATGACCCTGGCCATCTTTCCCTCACAAACACAAACATGTCATCTTTTCCAAAATTGTAGAACAAATTAAGTTCATGAACCGAGGCACCACTTTAATTTACAAATTAAATGTGACAATATGAGAAGTTAAAAGCAAACCAAAGTCCCTTTAATAAAAAATGGATAAATTCAATATATAAATATCACATAAAACATTTTAGGTATTTATTATACATATATACACGTGTATATGTATATATGGGGAGAGAGAGAAATTAAAACAAATGAGCTAGATCTAATTCTACTGTATCAAATGGATAACTTTAAAAAGTTAATGTTGGATGAAATTGAAGAGGACACAGAATATGGTAACATTTATATAAATTTTAAACACATCAATACTTAATCTCATTTACAAACATATACATGTGTATTAAACACATAAAAACATGGATAAGAAGGGTCTATCGCCTGTAGAAGAGGAAAAAAGGTGGGATAAAGGGGAACAAAAATGGATTTAATCTAAAGCAAGTATGCTGAAGCTTCAATGTTTGTTAAATCTGAACATTGGATATGTAGTTACGTATTATTTTATTGTCTGTGCTTTTCTATATTCTGAAAAAGACATCCTCCCAAGCTCTCATGTTCTTACAAGCCCAAAAGCTAAGGGGCATTACCTCTTTGTATGGGAATCTGATTAACTCACCCCATGGAGAAGGAGCAAGCAGGCTTCCTCCCCAGGGGAACCCAGAGGAATCCTAGGCGACAGTGTGACAGTGGCCGTGTTGCAGCTGCATGGTATTCCTGATAGCCCATCCCAGGCAGTCTGTCCTCTGCAGAGCCCAGGCACACAGGGACTGAAACTCAGGCCATGCTTCTGCCCAGGAGTCCACCACGGGCCACACCTGCCTCACCTTGTCCCCTGCCAGGTGCACACAGAGGGCTGGCAAGGGACCTGCAGAGGAAGAACAAGTGCAAAGTCCCACAGCCCATGTTCCCCAGGACTCCCCAGCATAGTTTGAGCAGTCCATGAACACATACACAGCACGTGTCTCCAGGGCACACATGTCCCCTAGATATTTTCTGGGACAGGGACAAAAATCTTAGTCTCTGTGACCATCTGTTATCTTAGGGCAGGGCCTTCTCCATCTGCACTTCTGTCCACCTGTCCCTGGTGATCAGATGCCTCAAAACAGAGGCAACCTTGGCTCCCCAGTGTCCCAAGCCCTGCCTCAAGCCCTGCTTCCCCAAGAGGTGCCAGCTCCTCCAGCAAACCACCAATGAAGGCCGGACACACCAGACATGGGTTCCTTAAATAGTACATTGCTCAAGTTGTCTTTCAGGAGAAGCCTTAAGGATATGCTCAAGGGTGGTTTTCAACTGGCTTTTAAGAATAGACTTGCAGTAGAAGTGGCCAGCTCCTCCAGTCTAAGGCCTTTTGATGGCTCAAGATCAAAGTCCTCCATGCAGAACAGGCTAACTCTGCCCTAAGATGTATGGCCTGTGAAGAGGTAGGATCACCTTCTACGTACACTTGTGTAAAAGAACCCCAAAACACCTGCCCTCTCTAGCCATTCAATCAACAAAACTTCTCCCCAATCCCTTCTAATATATTTCCCACCATCACTGGGGAGGCAGATTTGACCTACACCAGCCCTTGTCTTTTGTGTCTGTAGATTGCACGTGTGTGATAAAGCTTGCTCTTGCAAAAGCCTGGTGCTTCTGCAAAACTATGCACATTGGGCAGTGAGTCCTTCCTCCACGTCAGTTATAGTTTGCTAAATGAGAACTTTGAATAGTCTCTCAAACTAAGAAGAAGCACATTAACTTAATTGTGAAAGCTGCCACAACTTATGAAGAAAAACTTTTTTTAAAAATGAGAATATAAACTGGGTGTGGTAGTACATGCCTGTAATCAGTATTCAGGAGGCTAGACAGGGGAATTGCCTGGGGGCTGAGGCCATCCTGGGCTACATAGTGAGTACAAGGCCAGCCTGAACTACATAGGAAGACCCTGTCTCAAAAAAATGAGGAGGGGAGAAAGAGAATGAGAAAGAGAAAGAGAAGAAGACAGAGAGAGAGACAGACAGAGATGGAGGAGGGGGGCAGGCTTTGGACTGCTCCACAGAAAAGCTTAGTGACCTACTCAGGATGTCCTTCCTAGTGGCAGCCTGGGTAGAAGGCACTAAACTTCCCTGGCCACAGCACCATCGCCTGATTCTCCCATCAGTGTCATCTTGCTTCAGCAAAGCATGATCCTTTCTAGATTCTGCTGTTGTCCCAAGTTATATATATATATGTATATTATTGTTGAAAGCTAATAAGTCATGCAAATATAGGTAGAAATGTAATCATTTATACTGTGATAGGAAAATATCAGTCTGTGCAAGAATATGGCATAGGATCATAATTGCAATCCAATCATTAAATGCATTTCACCATTAAGTAATTTAAATTTACTCCAAAATGTAATTAGAATGTAGAAAATATCATTGACTACAGTGGTATTTAGGTTCCAGAAGACTGGAACTAAGCTTTACATTACTTAAAAACATTTCCAGTTTGTGTGATACACTTGAAGCCGAAGTTTGTTGTTGGTTTTACTACTTTGGTATGTGTGTAGGAAAATTAATCAGCATATTTTTCTCTACTGTCACACCACAACAGTCATCCCAGGAGACTTCTGTGACCTCGAAACATGTGGGGATTTCTCCTCACCAGCGAACAAGCAAGCAGTTCCATAGAAGTGGACTCCAGCTGGGTGTCCTCTGATTTAATTCAATTCTGACACCATCTTCATAGCTTGCAGGCTGAGGGGTCAGTCCCTAAGACTGCCCCTCACCCACTTTAGATGCTTCCACAACCCCCAGGTTGTTTTACCTGTCCTTGTGAACAACAGGCTATAAATCAGATTCCCAAGACCCCTTCTTTGGGTTCAAGGAATTTGCTTGAGTGAACTCAGGGAAATACAGTCACCAGTTCATTATAAAGAACTTTACAAAGGATGCAGATCTAGAAGTGCATGGGACAAAGTATAGGAGGAGGGTCAAGGAGCTCCCGTGTACACTCTGGGGTGCTCACTCCAATTTATGGAGTCAAGTGGGCTGTCTGGAAGGTCTCTGGATCTAGTCCTTTTGATTTATGGGAATTTCATTATGCAAATGTAACTGATGGCATTTTTGGCCATTAGTGATCCACTCAGTCTTGAAGAGGGACCATTGCCTCCTCAGATTTTGGGGTGGCGCTGAAAGTCTCAACTCTGTAATCCTGCCTTGATCTTTCTGGTGTCCAGTTGTTGACTTAAAGTTTTCTAGGGGCTACCAGCCATCATTCGTGTCTTAGCGTACATAAAGGCACTTATGTTGAAGATGCCAAGGATTTTAGAAATTGTCTACCAGCAAACCAGAAGAAGACCAAGTAAATATTTTACAATATCAAACACCATAGCATAGCTTTAGGATTGAGCTTACCAGGTTTGGATGTCCATCTGGCTTTGCCACTTTCTACATACATGGCCTTAGAGAAGTTACTTAATATTTGTCTCCCCCATTTCCTCTTCTGGAAAATAAGGAAAGCAAGCAATAGACCTACTGCCTAGGGTCATTGTGAAAACAGTTAGTACCTAGAAAAAACTTAGAATAGTGCTAGAAAATTGTACTCAATAAATCACCATCACTGAGATTTTCATTGAAAAAAGAAAGTCACTAAAGGCCTCAGTATGCACCTTAGTTAGCATCACTGCATGCTCTTGAGTATAAGGAATGAGAGTCTAAGCCTTGGGGATAGGAGACTGATAAGAGCAGGGAGGAGTCTGTCTGACCCTGACAGTGGGCTGGCATTCAGGAAAGGACTCCAAGCCTAGTGGGGACCTGGCAGATTGGGTAGGAAAGGAGTCCAGAACTCCCATCCAGAGGAAGAGAGTGGATATGGAAGACTGCCACCTGGAAGGGACACAGGACCCCAGGAGTCATCCTGACACACTACATACCAGCTTTACAGGTTGCAAAACCAATTCCAAATCTCACTAGATGGTGGTATCACTAGGTTTTGCTCTATTTTCTGCCTTGACTATGAAACTGAACTAAGCTTTGCCTCAGAATAAGAGCCCAGTTTTAGACAAAACTATAAGAGTGATGGGAAAATATCTTGAATAAAAGTGCATGTCCTGGTGTCAAATAGATAGGGGTATAAATCTAAGCTCTGACACTTTCTAATGGATTTTTAAAATTGTTGGATAGTTGCACAAGATAATCTGACTAAAGTTGTTTGCCTAGTAATTGGCCTCTGGAAGTGATCATAAATGCTAGCCATTGCTATTATTATTAAGTTGGTCTGATGATGGTGATAATGATGATGCAGCTGCTGACGGAGATGATGATGACGATGAGATTAGATGAGATGATGAACATAAGGATGGAGACTGGGAAGGAGAAACAAAGATGAGCTTGTCCCTGGTGATGAAAAAAGAGGTAAAGGTTTAATCAATTTTTAATCAAGTAAAATGAACCCCCAAAATAGGCGATTACACTTAACTTGTAATGTGTAATGGAACACAGCTAGTTCATTTTGCACAAGCCATCTCTCCCAGACACAGGAGTCTTATGTTTCTAGATTGGTTTATGGGGCCCATTTCTTCCCACAACCTTTTCAAATCTTGCGTAAGCACAATAGAATAAAAGCCCATGCCAGACTCTGTGCACTGAGGAAGTAGAATTTAAAATACAAGAAGAAGGTTTAAATAACAGAGCCGACAGCAGAGAGTTACACGCACACACCTTTGGCAGTGCAAGCAGATCTTTGACATTTCACCAAAGCGAAATATTCCATCTCTAGAACCTGACTCGCTCTTTACTATTTTTATTGTGTTGCAGCTTAAAAAAAAATTGCCAATTAAGTTAAACTAAACTGTCGCACAATCAGCTTCTATAATTACCAGCAATGGTTTATGATAGGTTTGCGCAAACAGAGGGTTTGATTTTTTTTTTTGCCAGAGTTGTAGTTTCTTTTTGTAGAAACAATTATCATGGCAGTGCTTCCCAGCAAACGGAAAACATAGCCCGAAGCTGCTGCATATTTCATTTTCAGTCCAGCAGTTTTAGAGTTCTCGCTTTTCCTGGTGACTATTCAAAGGGAGGAAAAGACAACCAATGGATCTCTGCAAAGCATGGGCTCGAAAAGTAGGCAGTGAGACTACCAGGCCATCAGAAGCTGATTCGAAGAATGCTGCCCTTTTCTGGTGGCACCCAGCCTCTGCACATGCACATTTATTCATATGCTGGAGTGATGACAGGGTCGGGATTTCATATCACAACCAAATTAATGCACCTTCTTTCCAGCAACAGATGTCATGATGTAAGGATGCAAATCCAAAGTTAGATTTATTCATATTATCAATAAATGGCAATATGCATGCAATAACTAACTGACAGAGAGCAAAGGAAGACGCCTGGGTTTAAACAGCTGTTCCATCATCTACTGGTTGAACAGGTAATTCTTAAGTATCAGTCTTCTCCTGTTTGATATTATGTTACCAGAGCATTTAGCTCAGAGAGTTGTTTAAAGATTAGATGAGTTAATAGTGGGTTTATTCATTTATTCCTCAAATATTTATTGACCAACTACTATGTGTTATACATTGTCTTAAAGGTTGGAGATACAAGAAAGAACAAAACGTCCATAAATAGTCATAACTTATATAAACATAAAAAGAAATTGTCTAGCATAGTTCTGGGCACACAGTAAACATGTGATAAATATTAGTTGTGATTATTTTTGTATTATCCTATTATTACATGTAGATTTTTATTCATACATGTTTGCAGTGTGTTATCTGTAGGTTTGCTATTTTTAGCAATTATATTTTATACCTACAATGCTATATTTTATTATTCCTACTTCACAGGTAAGAAAATTGAAGTTTGGAAAGACGAAGTCATTTACATAAGGTCACAGAACTAATGTGTTAGAGTCAAGTGTTGACTCCAAGTTCATCAGTCATGAGTCCAGGTTTTACCTAAACTCAGGGCAGAGGGTTATTTCTAATTAGTGCAGAGGTATAGACCGCTCCTCTGAAGACAGGCCATGATTTCTAACTCCTCCGTCTCTAGCTTGACCCATGAATGTATGAAAAATAGTATACTCCTAAATCTTCATTATACATAGTAAAGGATAGCTGAATGTGGCAGGCATGGCCTTTGTTTTGAAGAGGAAATAAGGACAATGAGTAAATATGGAGAAAATATACAATTCATTTTATGGTGAGGAAGAATGTTTTAATAACTGAAGTAAATTGGGCATTAGGTGCCAGCCTGTAAATCCAGTTGAAGCCCAGTTTGGGAAACTTACGTGCCTTGGCAAGATCTTGTCTCTAAACAACAACAAAAACAACATTTTAAAACTCTAGGGATGTAGCTTAGTGATAAGGCCCAGGGTTCAATTCTTAGTACTGCAAAATTAAATTAAATTAAAAATTTAAAAATAAAAGTAATTAGATTTTGGTATGAACTGCAGTGTAAACTAGCATAAGATGAACTGAATCTCTTGTCCTTGGCATATACAAATATATGGTGAAAATGGAAGCAGGATGTTGTCCAGGGGATTTAAATATCCATTAGGAAATTTGGTCCAGATTTATTGTTTCACAAATCTGACTAATCTGAAGAATCTTACAAAGAGCTTGGTATAAATAGAGGCTCTCTAGGCCCCTCCCAGAGTTTTAGAATACCTGGAGTATTTAATATTTAGTTTAGCACTCTATCTAATCCTCAAGATTAGATAAGCTAATAATGCATTCACTCATTTGTTTAGTAAATATTTATTGAGAAATTATTATATGCTTAGAAAATGGACTGATAATAATGAACAACACAAACAAAACAATCCTTAATTTAAAAGAGACTAGAGGAAAATTGTGTAGCACACGGCTGGGCACATACTAGAAAGTAAATTCTATGATTTTTATCAGTATATTATTTTATTATGCAGACTTGAGAGGCTTTTTTTAATGTTCATCCCTGGTTCCCTAATGTACAGCATCCTTAGTTGGGCTGAAGGGCCAACCTGAGACAGTGCCTGTCTCAGATCTCAGGGATGGTATGGTGTGCAAACATTCCCCAAGCATTTCTTGACTGGCTGATTACTGAATACACCACTAGTATTTATTCATCTTCACCAAAGGAAAAAAAATGAACTACTGGTTTTGGAAAGTGCCACGGGCTTCTACATTGTGGAATTCTGGACGAGAGGTCCATGTCCACTTCTGCTCTATCTTCTTAGTCTCTAGGTTGCCGTCTTGTGCAAAAGTGGTTACAACAGAAGTTTATTAAGAGGATGGGTGAATAAGTTTTGTCAGTGTTTTCTAACTTGCTCGACCATAAGATTTATTCAGAATCACTTCTTAGATGATGGATTCTCATTTTTTTTCCATTCACCCTAGAAAGACTAAGTAGGAATTTCTAGATGAAAGGTCTCTAGGATCAATATTTTTAACAGCTCTTTCCCTCCAAGTGGCTATGGTATCAAGCAAATCAGGGACATGCTGGTGTGGGTTGTCAGACTTGGCCAGAACCAAGGCTTTTCTGGGACTCTGCCTCAGGGGACTGTCCGCCAGAAGAGGGACATAGGCCTGGGGATGAATTTTATGCTAGGCTTCCCTGCTCATTTCTGAAATTTCTTCCACCTGGTGACCAGGGATATGGTGGCAGTAGTTCACACCTGGCTAAATGCCTGAGCTTAATCACCTTGCCTTTCTGTCTTCTTCTCCCTTGTGCCAAGTGCCTATTTTAGAAGAATTTCCAAAAAGCCTTCCTAAATGTTCATTTTAAGGAGAGAAGAAAAGCTACAAGTGTACCTGTTTTTTGTTTTTTTTTTTTTTGCTTGCTAAAATCAAAACCTGCATTTTCTTCTCCCACTGATTAGAATCTCAGCATTCCACCAAGAAGATCTCCAAAAAAGGAAAAGCAAATGAACAAGGCTGTTTCTGAGGATATGAAATACTTTACAATTAAATAAGGTACGGTCGGGCTTGGGACTGATCACTGGTGATGGGTAGGTTTCTGTGAGGCTGCAAATGAATTCAGCACGGGACAGCGTTCCAAATGGCTCCTACAAGCTTTCCCTTTATTATTTTTATTCGGTTATGTGCTGACTCTCATCCAGAATTGCACTTAATGCCCTAGTCTGAAGTTGTTGAAATGGCCCCCCATGGCATAGTGTGACAGTGAAAGGATATTGCCTTTGGAAGCTGCTAATGGTCCATGAAAAGGAAACAGCCGCAAACAGGAAAGCAGTGCTCCAAAATAATGTCAGATAAAAATATTCAAGTCTTTACTCTCCTGCCTATTTACTGGGAGAGAGGCGTGATCCCAGGGGAGACAAGGGGCTCCAAAACAGGCAGGGATAGAAAGAATGCAGATATCCATGCCTGCAAATATACTTTCATTTACATGCATATTTTTCTACAGTTCTTAATTAAAAGACAGATTTTACATTTGGAAGCCTAATTGAGCTCCAGACTCTAAATGCAAAAGAGAAAGAGTTCTGGAGCTGAGATGGCAAGAATGGTGGTCAGATGTGGACAAGGTCACTAAATCATTTATCTGCTCATCAATATGGGCACTTATGTATCAGATATGTGTAGGGGTTGGGGATACCACAATGGGTATGATGGGGCCCATTCAGGAGGAGCCCACTTTGGTCAGGGAATAGACACAGACACGACACACATACTATGTTAGCACAACTCAACACAGCATGCTGAGAGCTCATGAGCCTCACAATTTAGGGAAACCCAGGTAGCAGGTTTGCACACTGCCATGCAAAGGTAAAGCAAGATGAGGAAATGTGTGTGTGGGTGCTAAGAATGTTCCAGGCAGAGTGAAAGTTAGGTAAAAGGGCATAGCATTGGTAAGGGGTTGACCAGATGGGAGCACTTTGAGAGGTTCAGTGTGGCAGGAACCTGGCCACTCAAATGAAGCTGGGTAGGATGGGGCTAAAGTTGGAGGTGTGAGCAGTAGGTGGGCAGCAGGGAGGCTCTGAGAGTCCTGGCAGACAAGCAAGCCCTCGTTGACAAGGACCCCAGAATCCTCTCCTCCTAGTCTTTTGGGAGTGTTCAGCTCTACAATCTTGGGGGAGGAAGTGAGTGTCGGCATTTATTACCTTTTGGTTTCCAGACTTTGGCTCCCATCACATATGTCTTCCAACCACACACTCAAAAGGAAGAAGAGAAGACATTCCAGAGAGAAGCAATATCTTCCTAGAAGAGAGTAAGAAGTAATAAATTCATTTGTCCTTTGAAACCCAGTTACACGGCAATTTTGTCCTGCAAAACCACTGACATCTATTCAATGCTTAATATGTAGCATATGCTGTTGTGTTTTTAAGTGTCTTATTTTATTAAATACCCTCAACCACACTATGAAGTAGGTGCCTCTTTTCTTTGCATTTTATAGGCTGAGGAAACAGAGTCATGAAGAAGTTCCATGCACAGGCCCTCACAGTGCATGCTGGCCTCCAGGGCTCTAGAACTTCTATCCTTAACCATCCCAGAACATTGCTTGTGCTGAGCCAGAGAGAGTAGAGGAATGAAAAGCAAAGAGGCATGAAGAAACTCTGAACAGCTAAGATAAATTGCTACATATTTATGTTAATTAAAGAAATTCATGCATTCAGATACTTTCTTCCTCCTCCTACCCACTACTCCCTTGCTGGATCCTTTAGGGTTTTATATACATAATTCGTGAGTTATTCTGGTGAGGGCTGAAAACCCCTTGCAGCATCACCTCAGAATGCCACAATTTAATGAAGTCAGTGGACAGAGAGCTGGAAGACCTGAGCCTGGGTGTTCACTCTACTACCAGCAGTATCCACTGTGCAATTTGATCAAGCCAATTGCTTCCCTTTTCTGGATTCAGTTTCCCACCTGTGCAGGAGGAAAGGGTGTGTGGTGCTAAGGTGCTGTCCTGAGCGGACACCTGCCTTGCCTGCAAGGACAACTTCTATTTCCGCAGTGTTAGAGGATTCCGGGGAAGGGGAGGCAGGGAGGAAGGTGTTCATAAGGACAGAGGCCAAGACCCAAGGTCAGAGCAAACCAGTGGTCCCAAGTGTAACTCTTGCCTATTCCAGAAGCCAGAATTTCTGCAAACTGACCTTAGCCCTAATCTACCAACAGACTCCATGACTTCACCAAGGCACACGGGGGAATGGTAATAGCTGACAATTATTAAGTTCTTCCCATGCACCTGGCATTGTAGTAAGTGCTCTACTGCATTTATTCTGTGCCCATTAAACAAATGAGAAACCTTTAGTTTGGGCAGTACCAGTAATTCTCTAGCTATCATGACTGCACAATGGGGATCAGCATTTGGACTTAGGCTACCTGACCCTGCACTGCTAGGCTTCACTCCATGCAAAGTGCAAGATTTGCCCGTCTCCTTCACAACAACCATAGCCCTCAGACATCTGCGTTATTAAGACAGTAGAAACCCATGAATCAATTAACAATCTATTAAACTGTTATGATGTGTTTATGATGCATTTAGGACAAGACTGAGGACACAGAGTCCAGCAGAAGGGTAAGATGTGGTGCCTGATTTCCAGGAACACTTTATAATGAAAATACAAAGCTCATGAAGTACTTATAATGTGTCTGGCTTTATTTTAAATGTTTTGTGTGTATTAATTCATTTAATCCCCAGCAACGCTATTTCTTGATGTTCTCATATGAGGACACAAAGAGGTTAAAAATTTGCTTGAAGTCACACAGCTACTAAGTGGCAGTGTTGGGAATCAAACCAGGCCAGCTGGCTCCATAGCCTACTTTTAGCCTCCAAGCTGAGCTGCCTGCCCTTCCTCAACTCTGTTCTAATGAGCTAGGGCTCTGAGCCACGTGATCAGGGACCTTTGCTGACAATCTACAGGCAATGCCCTGGGCAGTGTGTTGTGGAGAAAAGCCATGGAACAGCTGTGGACACTGGTGGGCAGAACCAAGTAGAGCAGAAGGCCTGGAATAGGAATGCTGCTGAGCAGGTGAGCCAGTCTGAGGAGGAAGTGGGAGTTGCTGGAGGTTGGGGTATTCAGGGACGGAATGGTTAGGGAGGGAAGTCTCTTCCTTTCTGAGACCACAGCCTTGCCTCTGCTTTCCCTGCCATCTCTTGCTCCTGCCTGCCCACTGCTTCTCCATGCCAACCCTCATAGTTACCATTTCCCCCAGTTCTGCCTTTGGCAAAAGAGGGGAGAGTATGCTTTGCACCCCAGTCAGGCACCACTGGAGAATCTGGCCCCTCCTGCACCTGATCAAGTGAGAGCATCCTCAGGGCCTGCGGACTGGCCAGGGGAAGAGAGCATTTGGCTCACTCTAGACAAAAGTGAACCCCAGTGCTGCTCTGGGCCTCACACGAAGCCTACTCACACACCTTTTGCCTCTAACTTTAGTATCCTTTCCTGAATGAATAGAAGTGAGAGTAAATAAGTCTTTTTTTTTTTTAATTGCATGAACAAAGCAAAATTGGAAAGAAGGAAACATTTGTTCCATTTCTTCCTTTAGGGACCCAGGAACCCTGGCTCTGGCAACTCTATTTCCATCCGAAAGCAGCATAGCCACACCTCCATCTAAGGCACGCAAGCTGCTCCCTCACTAGTGTCCTCGCAGGTTGTTTCCTGAGGCTTACTCTTTTCTAGCGACCACAAGGCAAAATCGATTAATGGGATTAGTTAGCTTTTGCTGGTGCTTTAGTATATTTAAATGGGAAAAGTCTTCAATAGATACACAAAAGGATCTGATCATGAGGAATGCAGAACCTAATATACCAAATACCTGACTTACGAATATTCGAGTTGCGAACTTTCACAAACACAAATGGACCTCGCATTAGGAACATTCCTAGATGGCAAAAGTGGCTCACATGTCTACCTTACCATTTTAAGGTAGCTATAAAAGTAAAAATGCAGTATCTTTGCGTGTGTGTGTGTTTAATGCTTTACACTGTATATTTGTGTCAAAGGTGTATAAGATTCACTTTGTCAGAATTATGAACGAATCTGACTTACAAATGCTCTCGTTCTGGAATGGAACACGTTCATAACTTGGGGACTTACTGTAAGCAGGCTCTGTCTGCATGTCTTTCAGTCACATCACTTCATTTTCTGCTGGTCTATTCACAAGGGCAGTGGCTGGAGGAAACCATGAGATTCTAGCCTTATTTCCCTCCCTCATTCTTTCTCTATCTCCTTTCTTCCCTCTCTCCCTCTCTCCCTTCTCTTCCTCCACTGTCCCATCGATTCTCTTCCTTCTGTTCTCCCTCCTCTCCTTTCCTCTGTCTCCAACATGAATATTTACTGAGTGCCTGTTATAAGCAAGACTTTGGTGTCATAGCATGAGATTCTTCTTGTAAATACCCAGCCACTGTAAACAATTTTCTACACCAGATTATGTCTAATTAAGAAAAAGAGAAGAAAAATGGAAAAAGAAAATAATCTGTGAAACATATTAATAGGAACCATTTGGTAGCTTAAAAGTCACTATAACTGTTCACTGTGGATAATCACAAATAATATATTTTCTTAGTCATGGACTAGAGTTGGTATGATTCAAACATATTTACTTAAAAGACCCAAGAATTTATTGACTGATCATTTGAATGTGCTCTTCTACTTGTTACTGGGTTTGGGGGTGCAGGAATCTCCTTCTAGAAGTGGTTTCTAGGTTCTTTCTGTCCAGAACAAGGAATTGGTCAAGACAAGTGCAAAATGTAGAGGGGTTTTAGATTTATTAAAGGTAGGAAAAGAAAAAAAAAAAAAAAAAAACATGCTCTACAGAGCGAGTTTGGGCCACCAAAGAGAGAATAATCTCTCTTTCTTCCTGTTTTATAAGGCCACCAGTTTTATAGGACTAGGGTCTTACCCATTTGACCTCACTCAACCTTATTTACCTCCTAAACATCCTATATCTGAATATAGTCAAACTGGAGGACTAGGGTCTTACCCATTTGACCTCACTCAACCTTATTTACCTCCTAAACATCCTATATCTGAATATAGTCAAACTGGAGGTTAAGGCTTCAACATATGAATTGGAGGGGGGCACACAATTTAGTCCATAGCATTACACCCCTGACCCTCAAAAGTTATGTCATTATTGCATGCAAAATACATTTTCTTCATCCCAAAAGTTTCAAGTCTTTACTCATTCTAGCATCAACTCTGAAATTTGAAAGCCAAAATCTCATCTAATTATCAGCTAAATCAGATATGGGTGAGACTTGAGGTATGATTCATCCCAAGGGAAAATTCCTCTGCAGCTATGAACCTGTGAAACCAAACAAGTTATATGCTTCCAAAAGGCAACTGTGGGACGGACCTAGGAATTACGATTCCAGAAGGGAAACATTGGAAGAAAGAAAGCAGTGATGGGTCCCAAACAAACCTAAAACCCAGGAAGGAAAATGCCAGGCAGAAGATCTTAAAGTTTAAGGATAATCCTCTTTGGTCTGTTATTCCTTCCTTCCCACAGCTCAGTGGGAAACGCTGCCACTCTGCTCTCGCTGTCTGTGAGGGCCCCACCAGTGCAGCAATCCAGGAGGGCAGTCCCATCACTGAAAGGCAGCCCTTCCCCCTGGGTCTGGGGTGGGGGTGGCAGCCCTAAAGATCTTTGAATCACCCTTAAGGACATTCTTTACTTTCCTTAAAGAATGGCAAACCTCACAGCAAAATAGCTGTTGGTGCAGTCCTGTAGAATCTGAGGCCTCACAGCCTTCCCTTCTTCTGTCACTTTATCAGCCCCCTTTAGTATGAGCTGGCAGTGGCTCTGTGAGTGCAACCTCATCTCTGTTCCCAGCTTCTGCTGTGATGGCTGATTGACCCCACAAGTCACAGTCACAACTCTTTCCAAATGATTACTCAGTTATATGCTTAGTGTTCTCTGCAGAGCAAGCTTTCTCATTTTGTTACAAAATGGACAGGTTGAGGATTTTCTGGATTTCCAACTTCTGGTTTCTGTTTAGCAATCTTTGCTTCAATTTATCTTTCTCCTTTTCTGTTTTGCTCTAAGCAAAACTCTAGAGGATAGGAAATTCCAGATGGATGTGCTAACTAATTTTGTTTCTGGTGAAGTCTCTTTTCCTGGCCCACAGAGAGCTGCATTCTCATGTGACATTTACTCCATGCTCATGAAGAGAAAAAGCAAGACAGAGATTTGTTTCTTTCTCTTCTTATAAGGCCACCAATTCTATCAAGTTAGGGCCTCACCCTTATGACCACATTTAATCTTAATTACCTTCCAATGACAATATCTTCAAATACAGTCATAGTGGAGATTAGGGCTTCAATAAATGAAAATGAAGGAGTCATAAGTCAGTCCAGTCCATAACACTCAGTTTGCCTAATCCTTTGGAGAGAAGTGCAGGGAAAAATCAGTTTCTAATGGTCAGCATTACATGTTGCATAGATATAAAAGACTTAATTTTCCAGTGCAACTATAACCTGGCAGTTCACAGCATTGAGTATTTTTCATCTTTCCTCCTTGCCCCCTACAAGAACAATAAAATAATAATAATATTTAGGAGGAAAATATTACCCTAAGAGACACCCATGTTTACTATGCAGTGATTTCCCAACAGAAATTTATTCCTGGCAAATTTACATTCTACATTTAAAGAAGATATAAATAATTCATATTTTCATACCATCAGCACTGTGCATTTCTTACACTGGGGTACCTGTAATTTTTTTCAGTGTATCTGTTCTAAATTTTGGTTCCATAGCTCATTATTGCATTGTTTGTGCTTCTGTTCCAAGGTGGTAATTTAATAGTCTTCAATAGAATTATGTTCAATTAAAATGTATTCAGTTTTGCCATTCAAAACATTTTAGGTTTTTAATTTAATTGCTGCAAACTTCATTTTTATGTACAATTGACATAGCTTATTTGCTCACTGAACTCACACAAACACCAAGCCTTCTAAGTACATGAAATCCTTGACAGCTAAGGGTGCGCCTGGGCTGTTTCTCCCTCTGTGCAACATGACTCATTCAAGCCCTCATTGAAGGAACTGACTCAGCAAAATTTTCCTTCTAGCTTCTCCATCATCCTAATTCCACAGCCGCCTTAATGGGCTGTGAGGCACTGTGTAAAAAATTGAGTACATTTTTTTTTTTTAACCACCAACTCCTGTTGCTGTTTTGAAAAGCCCATGTAGCCTATTTATACTGTGCTGCTACCTTCCACATCAGTGCATGTTACATATTCATGATCTATATCTGGATAGATTTATAAGTGAGAACCCTGGGAGTTCCAAGCTATAAACTGTAGAAACCTCACTGGTTTCCTCACAAAATCTTGCAAATTATAGATTGTGGTTCGAGTTAGCAAAACCGTCTAAAAGTTGCAAAAAAGCATTCACCACTCTACCATTTCTCACTGGAAAGAGAATATAATGTGCTTCAAATAATAAAAAAGTAAAACAGGAAACATAAAAGGTAAAATTTTAAGTCCAATCTCACCCACTGCCCTTAAGGTATGAGGACATTTTAAATATTACCCATAGTTATCTTATATTTTGTACTCTGGCAAACGTAATACTATACTGATAGTTTGGGACAGCAAGTGGGCTTTTTGGAGGCTGGCAAGATCACTGAACCCACCCTGAGGTATCTAAGAGAATAACCCAGGAAACAGCTGCAGAGAAGAATGCCGACTCAGGACTTCTCCTAGGATGGCTGTTGCCCTTTTCATCACCTCTGACTTTCTTAGGTTTTGTCCACCTCTGTTGATGGGTAAAGATGAATAAGAGAAGGAGAAGATGGACATATGGTGGGACAATTTGAGGGGAAGAGCTCAAAGTCTAGGGAGGAATGTGAGGACAGCTATGGCCCTAGGACCTGTTTACTACAGGCAGTAAAACCCACAGCACTGGCCATCTCTATATCCCCACAAACCTCATTATTAACTCAATGGTCTCCTTGAGGCCTCACCACAATTTCCTGTGGAAGGCTGAATCTCTCTGTATGGAGTTTCTGGATCCAGGACCTCCCAGGTACTAAAGAAATCCTTGCATCTTGCTAAGTTGCCATTTAACTTGAAAGGATTGAGAGCTCACAATTTATGTGGATATAAACACAAACGTTTGAAAATATGAGGGTGGGCTTAAAGCACTGTAATAATTCCATTTTCTTAATCCAAAAAGGAAAATGACTGTAATTAGGCTGAGATGTCTGCCAAGTTTGAGCCTGAAGGGACTGTTTTGGCCAAGATATAAACCCCTGAGAATAAAGGCTTCTAAATGGACGCATCAAATCACACTTAACTATGGCAAGCAGTAGCTGTTTTGTAATGCAATCACTCAATGATCATGCCTTATGTTAATATTTTAAATAAAATTAAGACTAAATCCTCCCCTTTATTGTTTATCACCCTCTTCTCCAATATTATTACCATATAAGACTATTAGGGTAGAACTAAAACCTGTAAATTACAAAAATAGACATGAAACATCAACTTTAACATGCTCCCATGGTAAACTGCCTCCACTAAGACAGGACAAGAGGCAAAGGACATAGACAGGACGAGTTTCAAGAAAGGCCCAGGAGTGGGTGTGTTCATGTCTACATCTATTTCGCGTGCACCTCATACTCCACTAGGAAATAGGGAATTTCATCTTTTAGGGAAATGGAGTATAGTTTAATTAATTATGGCCACAAAGCACTAACTGGAACCTTAATGATTTGAGAGAATGAATTTATCTCCCAATGAGCCTAACCTCCTCTTAGGGAAAATTTACGTACGGGGAAAATCAAAATGATTATTAAATGAAATTACTCAACGCATTCAGAAGTGACAGCCATTAGAGACTTCCAATGCAAACTGGTGGCTGGCTTGCAGCTCCAAGACCATTTTAGACAAAAACTCATAACAGGGGTAGAAATGATCAAAGTATGTTATGTGTCTGTATGAATCTGCCAAAATGAAATTCATTAATTTGTATAACTAACTGCACTGATAAAGAAAAGATGTGAAACAAACAGCAGCATGTATATCACTTTCACATCATTGTAAAGTCAAAAAATTGTAAGTTGGAGACCGTTTGTCCACAGAAATATGTTCAGTAAAAAGTAATCAAATATGCACTGAAGAAATGTTACTATTTCTTTCTGGGCCAAATATTACAAAGACTGCATCGTCTACACTCTGTTGCTGACAGTGGCAGAGATGGTTAATTGCAAGTCCAATGGCCGTTGCCCTTCTATGTTGCAGGGCTTTGGAGCCCCCTGTGAGGCTGGGTGTGAGTTCTGTCCAAGGAGATGGAAGCAGAAGGGCTAGGCTGACTTCTGAAGAAGGTGCCCCCCTGGGAGCAGCATGCTGTGGCTCTTTCCGCCTCTCCCTTTTCCTGCCCTGGGATATGGCAGCTGGAGATCCAGGAGTCCACCTTGAACCATGAGATGTGCTGAGAACAGAAGACACCAGGCAAGAGAGCAGAGCCCACAGACAGGAGCCACATCGTCTGGTCATTTGGAGCCTACACAGCGCACTGGGCTGCTTTCCTTCCTGCCTCTGTACCCAAAGTCCCACTCGGTCCTTTACTGCTATAGTAAGTGTGGTGGAAGAATAAATTTGGAGGGAAGACTTGCTGAAGTTACAAAACTGTAAATGTGTTTTGGGTTTGACCTGAAGAATTTCACTTTGGGAGAGTTATCTGAAGCAAATAATAAAGCAAATGCACAAAGATGTGTGTATTAGGACATTCATTATAGTAAATTTTTGTTAAGAAATTTTTCTGTAAAAAAGGAATTTGGATGTCTGTTTTATTTTTGTATCATCAATGTTGAACATAAAGCCTGATGTTGAAAAGTTTCCCGATGTTTGTTGAATAAATGATTAAAAGATCACTTAATTAAACCATGATAATCCACATAATAGAATGCTGTAATTGTTACAGACTTTAAGTACTGAAACTGAAAGATGTCCACAGTGTTTTTTATTATAAGATAGTAGTTCAGAATGTGTGCGTCTTTATACAGTATGACTTCTTACAGTATTTGAATTTTATAATAGCAAATATCACTGGAAAAATACATTTGTATTTTATTAAAGTGCTAAGTAGATCTCTTAGTTACTTTTCTCATTTCTGAGACAAGATAACCAACCTCAAAGTTAAAGTAGGAAAGGCTTATTTCAGTTCACAGTTTGTAAAGGTTTCAGCTCATATTGGCTTACTCCGAGGCAGGATGCCTCAGTAGAGGAGCATCACAGAGGAGAAACAGTCCAGAAACAGGCAGAAAGCGGCAAAAGCATCAAGCAGCTAGTGATGACAGCAGCCCTCTTTCTGTCCCTTATATTCTATCTAGGGTGGGCCTTCCCATTATCCACATTCAGAACTACAAACTAATCAGTGGGCTAATCAGTGGGCTAATTTACTAATCACACACCCTTTATCCCAGCGTCACACACTGTAGATCCAGCTACCTCCAAAATGTCCCACCTATGACCTGACTGCATGAGGCTTTGTGAGGGCACCTACATACAAACCATAACAGTAGATATGAATCAAATTTTGTATCAGCAGCAAATATATGAGAGAAAGTCTTAAGAGAATTTAGTAGCTAGTAAAGCCAAAGAACTTTACCCAGTGTTCTGAATGTTTCCATTGAACTATAAAAATGATAGTTCATTACTAAGTATTGAAAGTAGAAGGTTGAGAATAGCAAAAGTAGAAGTGGAAAATTACAACCCCTTATCCATTTCTTGTTTGCCCCACTCATTGGAAATAAGCACTAATCTGGCCCCAAAATATCATGTCATGCTGCACATTAGAAATCACAAGGGACAATTTATTTTATAGGAAATGAGAACCAGGAAGACAAGAATTCTGGAATCTAGCTCAATTTTTGTTGTGCAGTCTTGCTGGCAATATTTGTAAAAATCACCCGTGGAGGAGAAAAAAGAGGAGGTAGAAGGAAAGAAGAATCTCTTAACTTCTCATATTTTGCTATAATATAATCAAACCATTCCCTGGGAAAAATTAATGCACTTCCTAGTAATGGAGCCCAGAAATTGTTCATACCAAAAAATTATCGAAGTATTATTATTATGATCACTTTATCCTTGAGAAAATAAAAGTAGAACAATAATTCTGATCTCTGCTTTGGCTAAAATAAAGACTTTTCATATAATCTGTGCTAAAATGTGTTGAACACTGAGTTATTATCTGAATGAAGTTCTATTTGGTAACTGGTTTAACTGTCTCACAATTTGTCATACATTTATGCCAGGTAGTTTGGTTGTCTGACAATGGGAAATTTGTTTTTTGTTTTTTTTTTTTTTTTAAGAGAAAAAAAAGCAAAATAAAACAAATCAAAAAAGAACAAAATTTCAAAACAACATAATAGGAGGGTAACGATGGTTAATACATTACATATTGTTATCTTTAAGTTAGTTATTCAGGGTACAAGATATCAGCATTCAATTGTCCAAACATTACTCGCACAAACCTTACTCTTCAATGAACTAAGTAAAACTGGTAATGTATCTATCTTAACCATCTTATATATAAATACAATTTTTTTCTTTTCCTTTCTTTCTTTTCCCCATTCCCCCATCCCAGTCTCTCTTTCCTTTTGACCAGTTTCTTTTTGATTCACCATATCTATTGTACATTTTGGATCTTATTTACTCTTTCAGTTTCTCATACCAGGGAGACAATATGATGCTTACACATGTGCATCCGGTTTATTTCACTTATGAGTATTTTCTCAAGTTGCATCCATTTACCTATAGAAGTCTCCAGTTTATCCTTCTTTATGGCTGAATAGTACTCCACTGTATAAAAATACCACATCTTTCTTATCCATTCCTCAGTTGATGGACATTTGGGTTGTTTGCAAGATCTGGCTATTACAAATTGTGCTGCTATAAACATGGGTGCACATGTATCGCTGTGGTGCGATGTTTTTAATTCTTCTGGGAAGATACCCAGAAGGGGAATAGCTGGGTCAAATGGGACCTCCAACCCTAGTTTTATGAGGAATCTCCACACTGATTTCCACAGTGGCTGTACCAGTCGACATTCCCACCAAAAGTGGAGAAGGGTTCCTTTTTCCCCACAGCCCCTCCAGCATTTGTTATTAGTTGATTTCTTGATAATAGCCATTCTTTCTGGGGTGAGATGGAATCTCAGTGTTGTTTTAATTTGCATCTCTCGAATGACTAGTGATGTTGCACATTTTTTGTATATTTATTTGCCACTTATATTTCTTCATCTGAGAAATGTGTATTCATCTCAGATGCCCATTTTTGGAGTGGGTCTTTAAATTTGGGAGGTCTGATTTTTTTGAGTTCTTTGTATGTTCTCGATAGCAATCCTTTGTCTGAGGAACAGCTGGTAAACATTTTTTCCCATGTGATGGGTTGTCTCTTCACTCTGTTAGTGGTTTCTCTTGCTGTGCAAAAGCTTTTTAATAAGATGAGATCCCAGCTGTTGATTCTTTGTGATAGTTCCTGTGCTATTGAGGTTTTATTCATAAAGTCTTTGCCTACACCAATGTCTTCAAGCGTTTTACCTACCCTACCTTCCAGCAGATTTAATGTTTCTGTTTTAATATTTAGATCTCTGATCCATTTTGAATTTAGTTTAGTGCATGGTGAAAGATATGGGTCTAGTTTTAATCTTTGGCATATACAGAGCCAGTTTTTCCAGCACCATTTATTAAAGAGGCTATCTTTCTTCCAGTGAATGTGTTTGGCACCTTTGTCAAAGATAAGGTGGCTTAGTATGTCTGGGGTTGTTTCAGCATCTTCTAATCTGTTCCATTGATCTTCGGGTCTGTTTTTTTGCCAGTACCACACTGTTTTTATCACAGTAGCTTTATAGTATAATTTCAAGTCGGGGATTGTGATGCCCCCTGCATTGCCTTTGTTGCCCAGAACTGCCTTTGCTATTCTAGGTCTCTTCTGATTCCAAGTGAATTTTAGGATTGTTTTCTCTAATTCTGTGAGATATGCTGTTGGAATTTTGATTGGAATTGCATTAAATCTATATAACAATTTTGGAAGTATGGCCATTTTCACTATATTGGTTCTTCCTATCCAGGAGCAAGGGATGTCTTTCCATTTTCTGATATCCTCTTCAATCTCCTTTTTCAGAGTACTGTAGTTTTCAGTGTAGAGGTCTTTTACATCCTTTGTGAGGTTAATTCCTAGGTGTTTCATTTTTTTGGATGTTATTGTGAAAGGTATTTTTTCCCTAATTTCTCTTTCAGTAAGTTTGTTATTTGTGTACAGAAAGGCTATTGATTTTTGAGTATGGACTTTGTATCCAGCTACACTACTGAATTTGCTTATTAAATCTAGCAATTTTTTAGTGGAGTTTTTGGGGTCTTCTGTATAGAGTGTCATGTCATCTGCAAATAATGATAATTTAACTTCTTCCTATCCAACCATTATTCCTTTTATTTCTTTCTCTTGTCTAATTGCTAAGTTTCCAGGACTACGTTGAATAAGAGTGGGGACAGTAGGCATCCTTGTCTTGTTCCTGATTTTAGAGGGAAGGCTTTCAGTTTTTGTCCATTTAGCATAACATTGGCTGTTGGTTTGTCATAGATAGCTTTTATCAGATTGAGATAAAGACCATCTATTCCAATTTTCTGTAGGGTTTTTATCATGAAAAGGTGCTGGACTTTGTCAAAAGCTTTTTCTGCATCTATTGAGATGATCATAGGATTTTTGTCTTTGGTTCTGTTAATATGGTGTATTATGTGGATTGATTTACGTATGTTGAACCATCCCTGCATCCCTGGGATGAATCCAACTTGGTCATGGTGTATAATCTTCTTGATGATTTGCTGGATTCTTTTTGCCAGTATCTTATTGAGGATTTTTACATCTATGTTCATTAGGGAGATAGGCCTGTAGTTCTCTTTCTTAATTGGGTCCTTCTCAGTTTTGGTATCAGGGTAATGCTTGCTTCCTGGAATGAATTTGGGAGTATTGCTTCCCTTTCAATTTCATTAAAAAGTTTGAGAAGTAGTGGTGTTAGGTTCTTCTCTAAATTTCTTGTAGAATTCAGCAGTGAATCCATCAGGGCCTGGGCTTTTCTTTGTTGGGAGGTTTTTAATTACATCTTCGATTTCATTGGTTGATATTGGTTTATTTAGGATTTTTAAATCTTCCTGATTCAGCTTTGGTAATTCATACATATCCAGGAATCTGTTCATTTCTTCTGCATTTTCCATCTTAGTAGAATATAAATTTTCAAAATAGGTGTAGATGATCTTCTGAATTTCTGCAGGGTCTGCCGTGATACCACCCTTTTCATTTTCAATTGCATGGATTTGAGTCTTTTCTTTTTTTAATAAGGTTGGATAAGGGTTTGTCAATCTTATTTATTCTTTCAAAGAACCAACTCTTTGCTTCACTGATTCTTTGTATTGTTTTTTTAGTCTCCAATATGTTAATTTCTGTTCTGAACTTTATAATTTCCTCCCTTGTACAAGCTTTTGGCTTAGCCTGCTCTTCTTTTTCTAGAAGTTCAAGGTTCACCATTAAGTTGTTTATTTGCGCTTGCTCTATTTTCCTGATATAGGTATTTGATGCTATAAATTTCCCTCTTAGGACTGCTTTCATTGTATCCCATAAGTTCTGGTATGTTGTACTTCATTATCATTCAGTTGTAGAAAATGTCTAATTTCTTCTTTAATTTCATCTGTGACCCATTGGTTGTTCAAGAGGGTGCTGTTTAATTTCCATGAGTTTAGGGAGTTTTTGTGGTTTCTTTTGCCATTGATTTCCAATTTCATTGTGCTATGGTCTGATAATATGCATGGGATAATTTCAATTCCTTTGCATTTACTTAAGCAGATTTTATGAGCTAGTATGTGGTCTATTTTGGAGGACATCCTGTGTGCAGCTGAGAAGAATGTGTATTCTGATGTTGTGGGGTGGAACATTCTGTAGACATCTACTAAGTCCATTTGTTCAAAAGTTTGGTTCAGTTCTAATATTTCATTATTGATTTTTTGTCTAGTTGATCTGTCTTTTTGTGACAGTGGAGTATTGAGATCCCCCAATATAATTGTATTAGTGCTTATTTGATTTTTCATGTCCTTTAATACTTATTTTATATAGTTGGGTGCACTGGAATTTGATGCATATATATTTATGATCATTATCTCTTCCTCTTGGATTGTTCCCTTTACAAGGATGTAATGACTGCCTTTATCTCTCTGAATCATTCTCGGCTTGAAATTCACTTTGTCTGCAAAAAGAATAGCTACCCCTGCTTTTTTCTGGGTTCCTGTCTCATGGAGTATTGTTTTCCATCCTTTGACTTTCAGTTTATGAATTTCTTTCTTAATTAAATGTGTTTCTTGTATGTAGCATATTGTTGGATCTTGCTTCTTGATCCATTTTGCCAGTCTGTGCCTTTTGATTGGTGAATTGAGACCATTAACATTGATGGTTAAAACTGATATGTATTGACTTATACTTGTCATGTTATTTTCCTGTTGTTGGTTCCCCCTCTTTTTTTTTCCCCCTCTCCCTCTGTTTAATTATCTGCCCTGCCTGGTGGATTCCTTCTGTTGGGGTTCCTGGAGGTGTAGTCCTTGTTATCTTTTTCTATAATGTCCTTCAGAATATTTTGAAGTGCTGGTTTGGTGGTCATAAATTTTCTCAGATGTTCTTGGTCATGAAAGTATTTTATTTCTCCATCAATTTTGAAAGATAGTTTTGCAAGGTACATCAACCTGGGTTGAAAGTTATTTTGCTTTAGAGCTTGAAATACGTCATTCCAAGCTTTTCTTTTTTCTTTTTTTTTTTTTTTTTTTTTTTGTGGGTACCAGGGGTCGACCTTAGGACCTCGTGCGCCAGCAGGCGCCTGTGCTGCTCTGCGATATCACCGGCCCTTTTTTTGTATGTGGGTTCTGAGAGTAGAACTCAGGCCCTCATGCTTGCCAGGCAGGCGCTTACGCCACTGAGCCATCTCACTGGCCCTCCAAGCTCTTCTTGACTTGAGGGTTTGTGCTGAAAAGTCAGCTGTGATTCTGTTGGGCTTTCCTTTATAGGTGATTTGTCTTTTGTCCCTAACAGCTTTTTTTTTTTTTTTTTTTTTTTTTTTTTTTTTTGTGGGTACCGGCGGCGGTCAACCTCAGGACTTCACACGCCAGCAGGTGCCCGTGCCGCTGAGCGATATCACCGGCCCCTTTTTCGTATGTGGATTCCGGGAGTTGAACTCGGGCCCTCGCGCTTGCAGGGCAGGCGCTTAAGCCGCTGAGCCATCTCACCGACCCCTAACAGCTTTTAAGATTCTGCTCTTTGTTGAATTTCTGGGATCTTGACTATGATATGTCTGGCTGAAGATTTTTTTTGGTTGTGGCTAGTTGGAGTTCTATAAGCCTCATTTATATGAAGATCAAATTCTTTTTCTCTACCAGGGATATTCTCTGTGATAATGTCTGTGAAGAGGGTCCTGATGTCATTTATGCTATCTCCTGCTTTTTAATTTATTCCAATTATTCTTAAGTTATTTTTCTTTGAGTCATCTAGCAGCTGCTATATTGATTTTTCATGGTCCCTTGCTATTTTTAAGAATTCTTTCTTTTCGTGATCACTAATTGCAAGCCTGTCTTCTATATCTGAGATCATGTCCTCACATTGGCTTAATTTGCTACAAATACTTTCAATGGAATTTTTGTTCTGGATATCTGCTTGAATCTGCCTTATGGATTCCATTTCTTCCCTATGCTGAGCATTCATGGTTTCTATAATTTTCTTAAGCTCATCTATTTTTTTGTCTGTATCAGCTATAGTGTCCTTAAGCATGGTCTTCACTGTGGACATTATCTCTGAAGTTATCTGTGAAATTATTTCTTCATTTTTTTCCAGAGCCTTATTCAGTTGCTTTGCTTTTACCACTTCAGATAGGCCAGGCTTTTGGATTGTCCCACCTCATTGCCCCCTAGGTTTGCCTTTGGTGAATTGGATGTGTAGGGTTGCATCTTGTTTAAGTGTCGTCTCATTTTCTTTTCTTTCTTTAGTTTAATTCCTGGAGTGATGTTTGTAAATTACCTATGGTAGGTTACTTTATTGCTAGTGTTTAAAATCCTTAGGAGATGATTACTTCTCTGCAGTATCTTCCAAGTGGAGCTTATTTTTGGGTTTTGAGCTTGCTGCCAGATCCTACCTCTTCAGTTTGTTGGGTATGAGAAGTTGCTACCTGTTTGGCCCAGTCCTTGGTTCTTTGGTACTGTGCCACAGTATTTTCTGTGACTCTTAGTCAATCTCAGTCGTGGAATATCAGGAAGGAAAGCTGTTTAGAACAATTATGTCACTTTGGGCTATAATGGTACCTAAAGCATCAAACACAGCCTAGAAAATGACAGACTGAGCTAACCAGTTATTTGCCACTTTTAACCATATAAAGTAGTGTTGTGGTTATATAACAAAATCTAAAACACACCAGAAAAATTATGTGCAGTACACAAGTCCTTAATATCTCAATTTTGCCCTCAGGAGTTTAAATTTAAAATGAGTTAAGGAGGAAATAGAGTATTGGGAGAAGAGGAAGGAATTAGATGTAAGGTTGGAGGACCAAGAGGGATCCCGCTAACATTGGGAAACTGGTGCAGAGGACTGGTGGGAAGAAGAGAAGGAAGGGATAAAAGGAAGAACAGATCAGAACCACAATCACAAAGAGGTTACAGGCTCTGTTTACACTCATATAAAAACCAGATAGAATAATGAAGGAAAGGGCCGGTGAGATGGCTCAGCGGCGTAAGCGCCTGCCTTGCAAGCGCGACGGCCCGAGTTCGACTCCCGGAACCCACATACAAAAAAGGGGCCGGTGATATCGCTCAGCGGCACGGGTGCCTGTTGGCGCACGAGGTCCTGAGGTTGACACCCCGGTACCCAAAAAAAAAAAAAAAAAAAAAAAAAAAGAATAATGAAGGAAAGAGCAAACAGACAAACAGAAACAAAAACGAAGACAAAAACAACAAAACAAACAAAACAAAAATAAAACCCCACAAAAACAAAGCAAAACAAGAAAAAACTCCTTCACCAGAACAAAAAACAAATGAGAGAAAAAAAAAAAAAAAAAAAAGAATCAGTTCCAGGTGTTGACTCCGCTGTAGGCAGGCACCTACAGAGTCCCGTTCTGTGTGTGATGACAGAGTCCTGTTCCGTGCAGGTCTGTCCCAGCAAGCCAGGAGCAGCCCTTTGGCGGGGCAGTGGGCAGTAGCCTGTACTCTCAGGCGGACACCAGTCTCATTCACCTGCCACTGTCAGTGCACTTTCCGTGGGCCTGAGAGCCCCAGAGCCACACTGAGTCCCCAGCGCTGTGTTTTCCTGCCACGCTGAGTTTCGCTACACCCCCCCACAATGGTGCCCAGCCAATCGCTCTCTGGCGGAGGACAGCTGCGCCTCAGAGGCACTCACCACCAGCCAGCGCAGTCTTTCGTTGCTCCCCTGCACCGCCGCTGTCTCCTGATCCTCTGCTGGGGGGCCCCCGGGCACGCTGGCTGTCACCGTGTGTCCACAGATTTGAGCTTCTGTCCCGCCACGGTTCCTGGAACAGGGAGAAGGTGCCATGGTCTCCTCCTTCTTCATTGTTGAAAGTACCCTTCACTGGAGCCCGGAGTCCCGAACTGCTTCAGAACTTTCCTGGGTCCAGGGGAGGCACCTCCTTCCCTCCTGTGCTCTCCCGGTGACTATATTCCAGTGGCCCAAGGGCAACTTTTAGAGGGCTTCGCTGCCTGCTTCTTACAAATCCGCCATCTTTTTCTCACAATTTTTCGGGAAATTTGCTTTTAAAGACTGATTATATTGTGGTATTACCCTCTGACTTCTGAATTAGATATTACAAATTTGAGAGATAATGACCAGTCTGCCTATAAGCATGCAAAAAAGTAAATAGACAAATAAGCACCCTCAGTGTTCAGGAGAGCAGGAAAGAAAAACAAAATTTTCCCCTCATCAGCAGCTCTCAGTTACTACATCATTTTCACAAAGTAGTATTTTCACAATCATTTTTAGATGTGTGATCCTTGGTAATTATTTTTATGACCTATTTTCTAACACATTCCTAAATGCACTGCATGTACAAATTAATTTTTAAATTTCTGTATCTGTAAGAATGTCAAGACACCTTGAGAAAACAAAAAATGTTGGCATGAAGAAAGCTGAGGGGTAATAATATCTCTAGTTCACCTTAAGTAGTTCAGCTTGTTGCTTTTACCTAAAGAGAGTGTAGAAGGTAAGATTGTCCAAGGATACAAAGTTTCAGTTAAGAAGAATAAGTTTTTGAAACCTTTTGCAGTTTGGGATTCTATTGCATTATTTACAATAATAATAATAATAATGTAAATATTTCAAAATTGCTAAGATTAAACTTTAAATATCTCACCAGAAAAAATGATGGGAAATTCAGGAGGTAATAAATATGTTAATTAGCTTGATTTAATCACTCCACATTATTAACATATCAAAACATCATCTTGTACCCCAGAAACATATAATTATGCTTTATCAATTAAAGATAATAATAGGGCTGAGGATATAGCTTCATGGTGGAGCACTAGTCTAGCATATGGAAGGCCCTGGGTTAAATCCCCAGCACCACAAAAAAATGATAACAACAATGATAATAATAATATTTAAAATTAAAATAAATTAGTGATTAAGCATGTAAATTTGAGAAGCAGAATTCAGCTCTCCCTCTTAAAAGGTGAGTGTATACTGCAAATTCAGTTGGTTTCTTTATGCCTCAGTTTCATGTGCCAAAAGATCGCAGCAGCATGTATCTCTTGTAGTTATTAATAAAGTACTGTATATAAAGTACCTAGAACCGTGCCTCATCCTCAAATGTGAGCTGCTATTTTTAAGTGGATTTTTTCACTTCATCCTCACAAAAGCATTTAGATGCAGTCACAAATTTCTTTCTTTCAAAGTCTAGGAAAGGTTAAAGGTTAGGTGTTGGTCTGAGGCCACACAGCGTGGAGGGACCCAGATTGAAGCACAGGCAGTTCTCAGAGCCTAGCTTTTGGGCACTGCACATAGCTGTCGCCTCTAAATTCCCCTGGAACAGTGATCAGATTAGGGGTGACAGTCACGGACTGTAGGAAATAGGCCTTGTTTTTTAGACCAAGAAGAAGGATAGTTGAGGGCATTTTCCAAACTCATCTACCTGGTAAATGAAGTAACAAACTCATCCCTTTATAATTAACCAGCAATCTTCCTGGGGATGTGCATTTCAAACAGAATTTATTAGGCAACTGATACAGTGTTTATGCCAGACTCTGAGCTGGATGTTGAGGTTAATAAAAGAAAAAAAGAGAATGTGTTCTGAGGGAATTAAGTCGGATGGCAGACATGGATATGCAAGGAATAAAGGGAAGACTACAGCACCCTGTGATAATCTACTGTTAGAGCTGTGTTTAATGAGCGGTGGTTTGGACTCTGAGGCAATCAGAGAGGATGTCTTAGAGGAAGTAACATTTGCACTGGGTTCATATCACCAAATCAAAGGCATGAAAACACACACGTATCTGTGCTGTTGTGGTGCTGATGGTGTAAAGTGTGGTGAGTGGATTGGTTAAAAACTTAGGCTAACTTAGGAGCTAGGAGCCAAGATATAAAGGGCTATAAACACCAGAAGCAAGAATCTGAATGTTACTTCAGACAAAATGAAGAGGTATTCAAAATTGTTGTTTAAGACAGGGAAGTAAAATGGAAAAGACCTATATTTTAAAATAGAGATGAAACAAAGCAAAAAGAAATATAGTTGCATTGAAGACTGACAAGAAAAGTCTACAGGCAAGAAAGTGTTAGGAAATAACCTCACCCAGAAGTAGAGGTGAGGAAAATTCTCCCTCCTTGAATTTTTTGTGAGAGTCCTGCTGAAGAGAAAGTCCACCAATGACTGCCTCCTTGAGGTCCAGAGAAGAGGATTTCCCTGCTTCTGTGGGGGGTGGGGGGTTACTCAGGAGGCTAAGGTGAGCCCCATCCCATGATCCTCTGAGGCATCACTTTCACTTACAGCCACGGTGTGAGACAGCAGCTCTCAGAGCGGAAAGTAATGCACTGTATCACCTCAAATGTATTAGTCAGCTTTCCTGTTGCTCGTGTAAAATTCCTGATGCCCACAACTTAGAGGAAAGGTTTATTTTGGCTCACACTTTCAGAGCATCCAGTCCATGACTGGCTGGCTCTAAGTCAGGAATATCATGGCAGAGGGGCATAGTGGAGCAAAGCTGCTCAATTCATGGCAGCCAGGAAGCAGAGCAAGGGTAGAGCTCCAGGGAGAGATATAACCTCCAAAGGCACATCCCCAGGAATGCACCTTTTCCAACTGAGCACACCTACCAGCACATTCAGCTATGAACATCAGTGGATTAACCCACTGATCAGTATAGCACCCCCATGATCCAATCACATCTTTAGAAGTCTCTTAATTCAGTCAAGTTGACAATTTGACGATTAAGATTAACTGGCACATCAAATATGACAAGCCATCAACTTCAAATTCCTTATATGAAACTCCATATTTCTTCATCTTCTCAGAATTCTTGTGAAGTTAATTATATAATTCTTCTCTACTGATACGAAGTTTCCCAATTTTGCTATTATTGGAAGTTCAAAAACAGAGACCTGTTCTAGGGTCAATGATAAAAATAATAATTTTTAGGCCGTAATTAGCTTCTAGACTCTGTCTCTCTGTTTCTTACTCTTACTCTCTCTCTCTCTCTTTCTCTCTCCTGTATTCCATTACCTGGAACATTTAAGCAAAATGGGAAGGGGAAAATACTAATGTCCTATTAATTATTTATCACTTTGATCCCTTGGAGAAATAAAAACAAGTCAAATAACTGAGCTAGCATATATGTTCTATGTGAATTCAAGTGTTGGTGAAGAGGGAACAAGATTACTGTATTATAAGGATGATACTTGTTTATGTATTCTCAATGTGAAATCGTAAAGTATAAGTCAACATTAATGGAAAAATGTGAGGAACTAAGCATGCTTTTGAAATAAAGAGCTTTGAAAAAGTTTCTTCTTTATCTTCCTTCCTCATCTTTCCTTCCTTCCTTTCTTCTTTCCTTCCTGGTTTCCCCTTGTTACTTTTTCTCATCCTTTATTCATGCATTATTTTATTAATTTTAAATAACAAGTTACTAATTAATAAATAGAATGTGGACCTAACTTCATTCTGGATTTGAAATCAAGGTGAATTCCCAGTTTTCTAAAATGTTGTTTTTGGTTGTCTTAGTTACATTTCTTGTTGCTGGGACAAAATACTCGACCACCCACAAGTTAAAAGAGAAAAGTTTATTTCAGTTCACAGTTTGTAGAGGTTTCAGTCCATAGTAGGAACCAGTTCATGGTATGGCAGGGAGGAGGCAGTGAGCAGTGAGAAGCAGCAGCAAGCCTGCCTTCTTTCCATCCATTTATATTCCATCCAGGCTACAAGCCTATTGATTGGTGCCATCCATAGCTGGGGTGGGGCTTCCATTATCCACATCCTTAATCCTAGTATCACACCCTTAATCTACATTCACACACTCTAATGCACCCACCTTCAAAACTCTCCACCTATGGCCTCATGAGGCTTAGGGGAACATCCAGATACAAGCCATAACAGTTGTTATTATTGATACACCAGATTTCACCATCTATCACAGACACTGCTAATGTCATCATTTGGTATTAAAAAATACTGAAGATATTTTTTTAAATATACCCAACATTTTAATTTAGACCAACTTAATTATAAGTAAAAATTTTAGAAAGTACTTTGGGAAACACCCTTAAAAATAAGAGCCAGAAAGATTTTCAAGATTTCACTAGCAAGGAAGAGAAGTGAACAGGTGATATTCCAGCCTGACTCCCTTAGATGTGACAATGATTTCATTAGATCTGCCAAGTCACCATCATAAAAGAAAGTAGTGGGCGATAAAATGTATGTAAGCAGCAACTGTAGGAATGATCGGAAAAAGGATGTTCAGAAAGAGATATCCAAGGAACAAGTCTAGGGGATGGGAGAGAAAATGATACTAAGAAAAAATGACGAAGTGTAATACTATGAATATATACTATCATATTCTATACACTACAATGTTTGAGCAAAACCAAATAATAAAAACTCACATATAGTGGCACCCCAGTTCATGAACTTAATTCTTTCCATGATTCTGGTCGCAAAAGGAATCAAATTCACTTCACGATAGGTGGTTATTCATAGTCTGAGAAAACATAAAGAGAGACAGATAAATACTTCCTGGAAAGAGGGAAACACGTGGCAGCCCTCCAGGGAGGAATTGGAATTTAAATCTAAAATGCAAAGCTGTCACTCTGTCGCTCAGGAGGTAACAGGCAGCCTTGGATCACACAGCTAGACCAGGCTGGGAAAGAACACGTTGGCCTCACCCATTGGTCAGTGGAACCTTGATCACTGTCCTGAAGACCTCCACACTCACTCTGCGGTGACTCTTTCCAACCAGTCCACAAATCTGTCATCCCACTTACCCTGCTAGGGCCACTGTGTGGCACCTGCTGCAGGTAGGACTTAGACTCCTGAAGCATGCTTTCCCCAGGTCTCCAGAGCACATCGCCTCATCCATGATTCACACCATCACTAAGTCTGTGTAGCTGGGCTGCCACACAGTGCTGGCTTCTCCTCACGGCACCTCAAAGTCCTTGATACAACCATGTTTTGGATTTAACTTGTTCTTTATTATACTGTTTCTCTTGTGGTTTAGGCAGAAGTCCCAAGCCTCAGGCTGCAGGACAGGCTGCATGACCGCCACCACTCTACAGACTCACACACAAGTCTTGACCTCGAACCAACCTCAACCACATTTCTTCCTTCCAAGAAAGGTCTCCACACAGGCTTTTTGGGTCAGTCTCTGAATAGGACTAACTACTTGAGTTTGCCCTTACTGTTTGCCATTGCAGGATTTCATAGGAATTATATTACTAAATCAAGTGCCCTTTGAGATAGAATATTATCCCAACTTTCCATGTAAAGAGAACTGAGGCTCAGAGGAGCTCAGTGCCTTGACATCTCCTGGCCAGTGTTTACATCAGAGTCAGGATTTACAATCAGGTCTTCTATACTTCAAAAACAGCTCTTAATGACTCGACAGGGTGCTCAGGGGTCACACAAATCAGATAGGGCTCCACACAAGAGAGACAGGCTTCAGTGTTGTCTTTTTGCCTGGGTTTAAAGCCACTACTTTCCTTTTAAAAGGCATGTGAAGGGGCCGGTGAGATGGCTCAGTGGCGTAAGCGCCTGCCTTGCAAGCGCGAGGGCCCGAGTTCGACTCCCGGATCCCACATACGGAAAAGGGGCCGGTGATATCGCTCAGCGGCACGGGCGCCTGTTGGCGCGCGAGGTCCTGAGGTCGACCCCCCGGTACCCACAAAAAAAAAAAAATAAAAATAAAAAAAAATAAAAGGCATGTGAAGAAGTAGACATTGTAAAATAATTTATTTTGCCCCAGAGCTCATAGCACCCTTAGTGACTTGTTCCAACATACAGTACTAGCCCTCAATCACAGGAGATCGGAGAGGTGCAAAGGCTTCACGCAGTTACTTTGTAAGAGGTAGAGAGAAGTGACATTTTCATCTGAAAACTCCCCAAGATCTGCATTCACTCAGTGCATGCACACCCACAATGTGTAATGTGTATTTTCAGAAAGCAAGGGTGCACATTCATGTCAGAAATGCTTTTTTAAAAATTATTTTGTTTTACAAGACAATTAGTTGCAGAGAACATGGCCATAGGAAATGAAGTGTCATTGTTTGACGCTGCCTTATGGAGTGGAAACAATTGTGAATTTTAATTCCATGACCCAGATGATTCTAAGTGTAACAGTGGAGAGCAGTCACTCTGCATGATGTTCCAAAGCACCTAGACAAGTGTAAGAGTGTATTTGGGTTTGTAAAAAAAACTGGAAATCACTGTCAAAGCATGTACCAATGGTTGTCAGGCACACAGGGAAATCCAGCTGGCTATGCAGATTCTAGGCATAAATGGGAAGGCCACACAATTGGAAATTTGAGAACAAATCAATTCCACTTCCCTGAACTCCCCTTGCTTCCCAGCCCCTACTTCAGTGATTCTCACACACAGTTCGGTTCTGCTTCCAGCTGTCCACAAATTACCAAGTCTGAATGTTCTGAAAGGGACATATATCAGCATGTGCAACCCAGCCATGGTTTGGAGCCACGAGACAAACTATGTTGTGCTTCTAGGTTCATACCATGGAATCTAGAGCGAACCTGCCTTCTCCATGGTGGATGCGTTATATAAATACAGTGAGATTTTCCAACAACCAGGTTAACATAATTTTGGCCTGATTAGCTTCATTTCTATCATTTTTTTCTTTCTGTATTTTGATGTATTTTAGATTACATAGACTTAGGACTACTGCCTCAAGAGTAGAATAGATGGGCCAGTGAGGTAGCTCAGCAGCATAAGAGCCTGCCTGGCAAGCACGAGGTCCTGAGTTTGTCTCCTGGTACCCACATTAAAAAAAAAAAAAAAAAGAGTAGAATAGACTCTTGTAAGCAGATGGGTCACTTTCCTTTATTTTCTGGAATAATTTGATAAGGTAGGGGCCTTCTCTTCCTTGACAGGTTGATAGGACTAAGTGTGGTGCTTTGAAGGAAGCAGATTTTTGTCTTATTGGGTTTGTTGTTGTTGTTGTTGTTGTTTGTTTGTTTTTGTCTCTGGGACAAATACCTGATACCTACAATTTAAAGGAAAGATTTATTTTGGCCCATGTTTTAGTGTACAGGTAGATGGCTCCAAGAAAGGCATGGTGGAAGGGCCTGGGCAGAGGAGAGCTGCTCACCTCATGGAGGCAAGGAAGCAGAGAGAGAAGCAAGGACCCAGGGAGGGAGATGTGCTTTTCTAGATCATTCCACCAGTGACCTGCCTCTTCTAATGAGGCACCACTTCCTAATACAATATCATATTTAGTTATACCATCTCCATGATTCAATCACCTTTCAAAAGTCCCACCTATGACCACATGAGGTTTTGAAGGGATATCTAGATATAAAATATAATAACTTTCATCAATCCTTTAAAGTTTTTGAGAATATTGGAATTTTCCAATTATTTTCAAGCCAATTTTCATGATTAGCCACTTAATAGTCACTTGGGCAGCACCTTTGTTTACATACCAACTGTCCCTAGCGTTGTTTGGACAGGTGTCAAGTAACTTGGACTGGTAAGTAGTGAATCTATTTTTTCTACATTTAAAAGAATGCCTTTATCACACAAAGTCCTCAAATTATTTTGTTAGGATATATTTTTATACCATAGCCATGGCCCTTCTGTATCTAATATTATCTGTTTTCTTCTTTTCTCTTTTTCCTGAGCAATATGACTGACATCTTTTTTTTTTTTTTTTTTTTTGGTGGGCACCGGGAGTTGACCTCAGGACCTCGAGCGCCAGCAGGCGCCCATGACGCTGAGCGATATCACCGGCCCTTTTATCATATGTGGGTTCCAGGAGTCGAACTCAGGACCTCGCGCTTGCCAAGCAGGCGCTTATGCTGCTGAGCCATTTCACCGGCCCCTGACATCTTTTTCTTAATCTCTGAAAAACTATTTCTTATTTTGTTGATTTCCTCTATTGTATATTTCTTTTCTATATCACTAATCTTCATTCTTCCTTTCACCAGTTCATTTATTGTATTGCCTTGAATTTACATTTCAAATTAAAATTTTTGTTCACTTGTGTACAACATTTCATAATTTCCAATGTAAATATCCAAGATTGTATCAAAATGTGCTATTGCAGAAATCAGAGCATTGAAATGAGTCAAGTGCCAAGAACTTAATAAAGGGATTATTTGTAGATTGGGGACATAGTTAACAGGATTGCTTCACATAATAAAATTTAAATTCATCTCTTTATCTAATTGTCTAGCCTACAGTACCATGGCCTTGGGAAATTTTAAACCCAATTTCCCATTCCTAGTCTTCCGTGTTATTCTGATCTCTTATCTTAGTTCTGAATCTCATATCTCATATTTAAACATGTGGCATTCCAGGCATGGTTGGAGCTACGTGGCAGCCATATTGTACCCTTAGGCTTGCACTTTGGTCAGCTCCCTTCTCCAATGTCATCTTCATGGTCACTCTATGTAAATACAGTCAGATTATTCAATGACTAGGTTAATGTAATTTTGTCCCAATTAGCTTTATTTCTACCAGTTTTTTGTGTCATTTTGATACATTTTAGGTGACATAAATTTGGAATAATTTCATTAAGAGTATAGAAGACCCAGTTATCTCAGTTACTTTCTTGTTGCTGAGACATAATACCTGACAGCCACAACTCAAAGGAGACAGGTTTATTTTGGCTCACAGTTTGTAGAGGTTTCAGTCCTTAGTCAGCTGGCTCCAAGGCAGGGCAGCACGCCAAAGGGGCGCGGCAGTGGAGAAACAGCTCCAGGCATGGTGGTGGCAAGCAGAGACAGAGAGATGAAGGGAGAAGGGAGGGAGATAAACCCTTCCAGGTGACATCCCAGTGACCCAGCTTCTCCAGCCAGGCTTCACCTCCCAACATCACACTGAGCTATGAACTCATCAGTGGACTAATCCACACTAATGAGTATCACAACCATATGATCCAATCACCTTCCCAAAGCCCCACCTATGAGCACAGGAAGCCTTGGGGACATCTAAATATAAACCATGACACCCAGTTCCAATCTGTTTTAAACTACTTAACTTCCCATTTAGCGACTGTGTTACAGTTTTGCTTTTATAATCTTATTTTTTTAATGTAGACTTACTCATTTTTGTCTACATGACTTCATTCCCCTGGCTCCTTCTAGAGAGTTCAGCCCTTAGTATTTCTTTATGTGAGTATTTGTGAGTAGTAAACTGAGTCATTCACTAAAATTCTCATAATTTTGTCCCCACTCTGAAATAATGTTTAGGCTGACTACTCACGTGGAGTGTCTGTGTGTGTCTTCAGTTCACATGGGGCCCCTCAATGCAGTGGTACAAGCATAAAATTTCCAGTTTTTGTGGGTGATCTCTTCCCTTTCCAAGTGCTTTTTTTTTCCTTCTTCACCAAGACAGTAAGTGGAGTTTTTCTAGATGGGAAGGCAAGAAAACTTTGAAGCTGAAATCTTTATAAGGTGGAGTTCTGTTCTTGCCTCCTGGCTTGGGATGAGCTGAGGCTCTCTCCTACCCTATGTTGGCATTAGAACTCCAGACCCTCACTCTAAGAGCTTCTATGCACTGTGAAAAATGTATAAGCTGTTCCAGAATCAGCTTCTATTTAATACTTACACTTCATTTTTTCATTTTAATCATTTCCCCTTTTTCAATTAATACCTTCCATGCTCATTAGTGTTCACTGCTCTATAGTATTTCATTATATAAATATGCCGTGATTGATTACCCATTTTCCTATGAATGAGTAGTATGGCTCTTTCACAGCCGAAGCATGTCCTTCTTGGACACGTCTCCTGTGTACGTAAGTGAAATTCTGGGTCATGAAGTCTGCAATCTTGTCCCTTACCAAATTTTGCCATATTGTTTTTCAAAGTTAGCGAACCAAGTTACAACCCCATTGCCAATAAAAGAGAATTTCTGTGTTACTAGAGCCCTGTCAGTCATTTGTGTTGCCATCCTTCCTGTCTTTCCACTGATTTTATAATTTTATTCTCATTTTTCTGATTACTGAAAGAGTTGAACATCTTTTCATGTGGCTATTTGCTCTTTTAATTTCCTTACCTGTTTTTCTATGTTTAAATTTTCTTATTGATTTGTAAACATCATATAGGCTGTGTATTAATCCTGTACTGGTTAAAAAGTTGAAAATACCCTCTCCTAGCTATGGGTTGTCTTCTCACAGTTTTTTAAAATTTTAATGTCAAAATAGTCTATAGTTTCTTCAGTTCTTGCATTTTTTGACAACTGAACAAGGATATTATCTTACTCTAACTTTATAAAACATTATCTCTATTTCTTCCTAAATATTTACATTTGCCTTTCATGTTTAACTCTTAAATCCTCTTTTGCGTTTAGCACGAGGAGGAATTCAGTTCTATATGTATCTGTCAGGCTCTTCTTGGTAAGAATTGGGTGCGATGTTTGTAAATGACCCGTGGAGGAAAATATGGGCTAAGCATTGCACCACCCTCAGTAATTTGTTACAACAGCAAGATTTGGAGAAAAGTATTTTTAAAATTATTTTTAAAGGGGCTGGTGAGATGGCTCAGTGGTGTAAGCGCCTGCCTGGCAAGCGTGAGGGCCCGAGTTCAACTCCTGGAACCCACATACGAAAAAAGGGCCGGTGATATCACTCAGCGGCATGGGCGCCTGCTGGCGCACGAGGTCCTGAGGTCGACCCCCTGGTACCCACAAAAAAAAAAATTATTTTTAAATTACTCAAATCACATTCTTCTAGTAAGCCTTTGTCTGAGTCCTTTCCTAAGACAAAGAGTTAAGTAGCCTGCCTGACATTCTGAGTTTCTCTACTTAACAATTATGTTTTTAGTGGTGTTACCTATGTGTCCATTTATTTCTCCCATTAAACCAGAGCACCTTGAGGTTTGAGGCAGTCTTCTGCTCTCTGCTGCTCTGATGCCTGACATGTAATAGACACTAAATGTTTGGCAGATTAATGAATTAATGAGCATATTTGGAGCACTCAGAGGGGAGCTTGGAAGAGCCCCAACCTGCTTGCTTAATGCTGCATGGATCCTGTATAAACACTTTCACCTTCTCAATTCCTATGTCAAAAAATTTGGAAAGGGAAAGGTATCCTAAACCATGCTATAATTAGTTCTATAAGTGTCTTGCCCTGAGCTTTTGTGAATTAATTTGGGAATACAATACTCCATTTACTTTCATTTTTCTTTTAAAAAGAGACAGAGAATCATCATGCATACAAAAAGCTGCATTAGGCTGAGCTCAGCTCCAAGTGGTTAAAGAGTTACTATCCAATCCTGTGCACATTATTCTCACCTTTTCTCATTTGTTTTATCCCAATGATTAGTTATTTCTTACCTCAATTTTTTTTTACCTGTCTTAACATATTTGAACTCTGTAAAATTCTCCCCTGCACAAGAATTAGTGTGAAATTTATTACCATATTCTTTCCACTTATTAAAAGGGCTGTACTTTACAAATATGACTGCAGTGCAAATTTATTATTTACATCCTAAGCCCTAGCTTTCATAACTGCTTAATATGGATAAGGTGTTTAGTTTTCTGGCAGAGTCCAGCTGCATCACTGGAATCAAACTTGTAATTGCCTCTTTGGGATTTAAAACCATTATAGTTGTGCTTTTATGTTCTCTTTTGTTTTGCTTGAATCACTTTTTGAGGTCTATGAAGTACAGCTGGCACAATAAAAGTTTGATCAATGCATAACCAATGCAGTGTATATTTCTTCGAGAAATAAAAAACCCAGGTGAAAAATGTTAATCTATGAAAATTATCTTTGTCAGCTCCTTATTCTCAGAATTTAAATGGGTTTCAATCTTGAGGTAAGGGCTGAGCTTGAGTTTCTCTGTCAAAGTTTTCTGCCTTTGCCCACATTATACATTGAGGAGTATATTAGGGGCTACAGGAATGATAAAGAATTTCTCCTGCAAAAAGCCCATTGCATTGTCCGTAAAATTACTCTGATTTACATTGGTGAAACAGCATACACTTGTATTGTGGTAAACATTCATTTGATCAAAAGATTAGTGCAAAGACATGATTTTTTTTTCATTTTTTAGGAGGCAAATATCACCAACCTATATTTTTAAAAATATAAGCATTGCATTTATAAGAAAATATCTTTCAGAAACCTAAGGATTTAAAGTTGACTGCTGGCATGTCTTTTGGCAACAAAAAACAGAGACTGACAGATCTCGCTTGAGGGTAATACTGCAGTTTCAAAATGATACAATGGCCTCTAATTTCTAAGTGCAACCTGGGCTAATCATGGGCAGATGTTCACCATTAACTCTAAATTTTTTCATTCTTGCCCATTAAAATTAGCTGTATTCTGAAGGGAATACAAAGTTGTGCCCACGGCACTTCCCCCAAGAAGAGAATTGTGTATACAGAAGGGCCTCTGAAAAATGATGGTTCAACTTATACTTTTGGACTTACCAGTGAGGCAAAAGTGATACACACTCAGTAGAAACAGTATTTTGAATTTTGATGTTTTCCTATGCTAGTGATATGAGTTATGACAGCTTCTTGAGACGCTGGACACTGGCAGCAAGCCCTGGGTCCCAGCCACCACAAGATGTCAAGGGAAAGGAATGACACTCTACAGTGTACTGTGACTAAGCTGTGATGCTTGGTAGGACAGGTGCATCAAATGTATTTTATTTTATTTATTTATTTATTTATTTTTTTTTTGGTATCAGGAATTGAACTGAGGGCCTCGCACTTGCCAGGCAGGCACTGTGCCACTGAGCTACATCCCTGGCCCCAAATGTATTTTCAACATATTTTCCACTTAAAATGGGATATAACCCCATTATAGGTCAAGGAGCCCTTGTACTCATATGGACCATATAACAATGAGAGTCACTGCTTTGCCGAGCTCTGTATCTACCACTTGCACAACCCGAAAATGATCTAGACTGCAGCAGATATGTCTATCTTATTTGTTCCCAGCCCTTCCCTCTCATTTTCTCCCAATCAGAGCACATGGATTCTTTGCTTATCATTTTTGTCCTAAATCGGATCTTTAGAAAGAATTGATGTTAGTCATTTACTCATTGGTATGAATAAAAATCACTCTTCTAAATTTTCCCTGATATATTAAGTTTAGAATCTGTTATTGTGGAATGAATTGTTGTATCCCTAGATAAATAGGTATATGGAAATGGGAGAATAAGGGGATAAAAACCATCCCTGTGTTTTTACAACACTAAGACAGCCAAAAAGTTTGCCTGGTGGCAGGGTCAGGATGAGGGAGGGGGCAGTGAGTGCTGCTTCACTATAAAATTTAAGGGGACTCAGTTATCCAATTGGTTGGCATATAATTGTTCATAGTAATGTCTTATAATCCTTTGCATTTCTGTGGTATCAATTCTAAGTGTTCATCAACAGATGAATGGGTAAAGAGAATGTGAGATATGTAATAAGGAATACTATTTGGTCATTTTTATTGTTGTTTTGATTTGGTTTTTGGGTGTTTTATTTTGTTTTGTTTTATTTTTGTCTTTTTGAGACAAGGTCTCACTATGCAATTCAGTATCCCAGGTTGGCCTCAAACTCGCAGCAATCCCCCTGCCTCACCCTTCTGGATGCTGGGATCTATTTGGTCTTTAAAATGAAAGAAATACTGCTATTTGCAAAAACACTGATAAACTGTGGCAATGTTATGCTAAGTCAGAGAACCCAGGCACATAAAGATTATTACTACATGATCTCCCTTATATGTGGAATCTAAAAAGTCAAACTCGTAGAAGTAGAGAAGAGAATGATGGTTGCCAGAGGTTATGTGGGGGAAGGAAGGAGAATGCACGTTGGTCAAAGGGTACAAATTTCAGTTAGTGAGGAGGAATGAGTTATTTTGTGATCTACTGCACAATGTAATACAGGTTTCAAAATGTTCACACAGCAAAAAATTTTTTTTGGATAAGTATGTGAAGTGATGGATGTGTTAAATAGCTTGATTGAACCATTCCAAAATGAAAACATGTGTCAAAATGTCATGTTGCACTCCATAAATATGTACAATTATTATTTTTCAGTTCAAAATTAGAAAATTAAAATAATAAAAATTTAAAGAGGCATGAAAACCTTGGTAATTGAAATACTTTAGCAGAAGATTTAAAAAATAAATTTTGATTTTTTTTTTTGTTGTTGTTCATTTCAGACGATAATTCCCTCTACTCCCTAAAATCGACCCCAAGTTAAATATCTCGTTTGCCTCCCAGGCCCTCTTCTCCTGGCCCTGCTGGGTGGTCTTATTCCCAACATTAATTACAGAAACTACTTCTGCCTGTAATCTGCCTGGTACCTCTGGCACTCGGGACAATCTGAAATAGGCTTTTCCAAAGGAGGTTAGATAATCAATTTCTCTTATGGGCTCTGAGAAAATTGTCCCTTATCACAGTATTCCTGGCAATAAATATCTTGAATTAATGAATTCATGAATAAATGAGAGAGGTATGTTTGGTAGTGCCCTGATGAAGAGGAGACCCATTGAAACCGTCAGTCAAAATAAACCTTTCCTCCTTTAAATTGTGGGTTTTTGGCATTTTGTCCCAGTGACAGAAAAGTGACTAATACAGATGGGAAAACAGTGTTCAAAGTGAGGGAGAATATTTTGAGGGGGATTAATGGCAATATGTCTTTTACTGTAATAAATTTATTAAAGTTTAAGCACTCACTATGTTTTGACCACTCTTATATTTAATAACCATATTAGTATTTGAACTTGAGATGACACAGTTAGCTTACTTCTTTTGAGGAAGAGATATTATTTTGTCAGCAAATTAAATTGTAGGCTCACTAGTTTTTTATAAGAACTTAATGTCAGGATATCTTACCCAACGAAAACTGGGTCCATTTTCTTCCATGTTTTTAAAATCAAGCTATATCTTATTGCGTTGAATGTTAAGGAGGCAATATCCATGTTAGTTAATCAGTTCACTAGGTAGAGAACAGAAATATTTATGTGACAGATAGACAGTTAACTCTTATTCTCTGTAGTAAAGAGCATCAGACAATTTTTTTTTTTAATGTGGGTACCAGGAGTCAACCTCAGGACCTCGCGCTTAGCAGCAAGCGCTTGTGCCGCTGAGCGATATCACCAGCCTTTTTTTTCCTTTATGTGGGTTCCAGGAGTCGAACTCGGGACCTTGCGCTTGCCAGGCAGGCAGTTATGCCACTGAGCTATCTCACCAGCCCATCAGACAATTTTAAATCATGGAAAACCCAAGAATTGTGTATGTAAAATTTGCGGAAGCTTCTGAATTTCATATACTTAAAAATGCAGAAATCTAGCGCTCTTGGAATTCAGTTTAAATAGAATAGCTAAAACCCATAGTGAATAACTAGTTCAGGAAAAGTTGAGAATTTTTATCACTGATTTTTCTTACCAGTGTCTAAAACATTTACCACTTCTCTTCTTCATGCTAGAGTTTGACAAAAGACCTTTTAGACACAGTTTTATTTGTGGTTTTGCTTAGCGCATTCAGTGTTTTTTGAGCAATGTTCTTGATTCGAAGGGCACAGAGATGAATAAGTCAGAATTTCTGCCCAGAAGGTGGGAAGGTCAGGAGGAGGAGGTACTGAGCAGCGCAGGTGGGAACATTTCCAGATAAGGCATGAGCATGGCATGTGCAGGGTAGCATCCAATTGGAATCACAGAAAAGACAGACAGGACACAATCATGAGAAGTGCTAAGTTTTAATTTTATTCTGTGAACGGGGAGCAGGGGAGAGACTTTAACAAATTTAAAACATGGAATGATCTCTGTCAGAGTAGCGAGAAATTTGGACAGGAGAGGAAAGAAGACTAGAATCAGAGAAGCAGAGACACTATGGCAGAGAAGGTTACCAAAATTATGGGATGTGGGGAGTGACCTGAACTAAAATAGTGCCCATGGGCACAGAAGGAAGAGTATGTTTTGGCACAGAATGTATAAATATTTTTACTAAAATCACCTTTTGCTGGTTGCAAGATCAGAAGGGAAGGAAGCTGTATTAGTTACTTTTCCATTACTGAGACAAATATCTGACATACACAACTTAAAGAGAATTGCAGAGGTTTCAGTCTATGGTCAGCAGACTCCAAGGAAGAAACCTTGTGGCACAAATGCATGTTGGAGGACAGCTGCTAACTTCATGGCAGCCAGGAAGCAGAAGAAAGGAGGAATCAGAGAGAGGAAGGGTCTGGAGACAGGATGTGTGCTTCACAAGCATGACTCATCTCCTCCAACCAGGCCCCACCTCCTAACAGCACATTTACCTGTGAACCCATCAAGTGATCCACTGATGAGGTCAGTGGCCCATAATCACCTTCCAAAAGTCCCACCTTTGAACACATGAGCCTTTTGGGAGACATATTTTAACCAAACCATAATAGAAGTGGAACAGGAAACGGCAATTGATGGTCAGATTTTGGTAGACTCTCTGGGAAATTTCACTAAGAATTTGAAGCAATTCATCTCAAGTAATCCGTGGTACAGATAACCCTGAGTAGAAATAAGGATGTATTTTGTCTAGATAAAATCAGCTCCTAAGGGGTAAGCACATTGGTAATTATCTTCACATTTCCTATCCATTTGATATAAATTACTTATTTAGGTTGAGATAAGTATTTCTGTGTGGGATGTAGTCATGATTTTATTAAAAAGCTTTTACACACACGCAAATGTAGTGCTAGTGTACATGTCACCGAAGGTTATCAGTTTGTTGGAATTTCCACTAATTACATCAAAAATATCTCAGATTCTGCACCTCCAATAATAAGCAAAGAAAAATCCTATAAATGACATCCGTTCATGTAACAGGCCTCCTCCATTGTGGGTGGTTTTAGAACCTGGGGGGTTTGCTGAATCGTTCCCAGAGGTTTCGCTGGTGGTGAACGGTCTCTTTTTTTCTTTTTTTCTTCACTCTCCCTCTTCACCTCAACACAAGAGTTGCCAGAGGAGGGCGCTGTTCTACGGCAGTGGATATATGTGAGTAGCTCTCCTAGCCCAAATAAACTGCCAAATTTTATTTTTAAAAATCTATTGGGGGGGTGCCAGTGAGATGGCTCAGCGGCGTAAGCGCCTGCCTGGCAAGAGCGAGGGCCCGAGTTCGACTCCCAGAACGCACATACAAAGAAAGGGCCGGTGATATCGCTCAGTGGCACAGGTGCCTGCTGGCGCACGAGGTCTTGAGGTCGACCCCCAGTACTAACGAAAAAAAAAAAAACCCTACCCTGTATCAGTCATGATCAACACTATTATATTAGATGCTGGGAGGAAGATATTACGCCCTTACACCATCTGTGTGGAATGTATCCCTGTATATGTATATATAAAGAGCCACAATCCCTGACAATGTTTCAAATTCCAATTTTTCAACTTTAAAATGGTGTGAAAGCACACCCATAAAACCACTCTGGTATTTTCAGTATCATATCAATAAACTACATGTGATGCTCAGCACCAATTGTAGCACTAATACTGTAAGTGCTCTGAGCGAATTTAAGGTAGCCTAAGCTAAGGTGTGATATCTGCTAGTTGAGGCACTTTAAATACATTTTCAACTAGTGATATTTTTTCAGTTTATGATGGACTTAGCAGAAACCCCACCTGGGTCAGGGAGCACCTGTGTGCTGCTCATGCATCAACGATCACCCCGGCTTTTGCGTCACATTTCTGTTTCCCATCTGATTTCAGTGGCAGCTCTTCTGATCTCAGACCCACCCACTTTAACTGTGTTCCGTGTGTGTCCCATTTCTACCCAGGGCCCTCTCCACTTGGTGGGAAGCTGCGTTACCTTCAGAGGTAACCCTTACCCCAGGTGGGATAGGAGCCTGTGGATCCATGACCCAACCCCCTAGAGGTTCTATGTTCCCTGCGGCACCCTGGACTCAGCCTGCAGGCTTCAGCAGCTGCTCATTCACACACCCTTCCATCCACGTCAGCTTTTTCGTCTTCCATGCTACCCTCACCTGGGATCCATGCTTTCCAAACACTCCACCATGGTGTTCAAGTCCTTCCAAAATCCTAACTAAAACAAAAGCTATGTCTGGCACATAGTAGGTCTTCAATAAACGAAAAGCTCTCAACCCCTGCTTCTTGTTGCAAAAATAAGGACATTGAGGCCCAGAATCTCTGAGTAACTTATCCAAAACTACAAAGCTGAAGGAAACCAACTCAATCAAAGCATTCTTCTGGCCGGTTCTATCTCAAAAACTGCTTTTTGCTCTGTCCTAAGCAAACCAGTGAGGACCTCTAGTGGCATGAACAGAAGGGACATGAGGATGGAAGGTGGTGCCTTCAGACAGGACACACCAGAAAAGGGTTAAGGGCCCAAGTCCTACCCTGTCCTGGCATTAATCTAGGCCAGCAGGGCAGGAACAGGTGCCACACAAGCCCACCAAGGCTGGCCTTAAGCCAGAGTATGCCTCACAAGGTGACATTTCTCTTTCTCTTGTGGCACAGATAAGAACACCTTCCTGGGTTTCTGGCAAGGTTTGTCCCTCTGGATCTCAAAGCTCCCTTTACTGGGTTGGACAATTTCTAACCTCCCCTGCACTGACCAGTTGCTTGATTTGTCTATTTCTGAAGGGAGGAGGACCCTTGTCCACCAAATGGAGCATCAGTGAGGGGCCAAGGGACAGGGGTTGGGTCTATGTCAAGAGGAGGTTCCAATGACAAGGCTTTAGCTGAGGATGCAACCTTCCTTGTGTTGGGAGCATTTTCTCACCAGAGTGGGTGACAGAGTGCTCAGCAAGCTCAAGAAAGCGGGCATCTCACGTCTGCTCTCTTAGAAACATTCATAGCCCACAGTGTTCATTCAAGAGGTGTGTTGGATCAGTGTCTCTGTCTTCCACGTGCTCACGCCCTTCCACCCCCCCAAAATCAGCCGTATGCTCAGAACACACGGCTCCTATTCTGTCATAACAAGGCTTCTTTATTGTGCACGCCCTGTGGCCAACTGTGACACCCTCTGCTTCTGGGGAGCTTGGGTCTCCGGAGTCATTGTTCTGGGCAGGCTGGATCAAGAGCTCCAGGAGTTTGTGCAGCACTGAGGAAGCAGATGGAGACACATCACAGCAAAGCACAAACCTGAGCACAGCCAAAGGGTGCTGGACCGGTCCACACAGTGTGTGGGAGCAAGAAGGAAGCAGAATTTTGATTTTATTAGTTTTTTTTCCCTCAGCTGGTGAGGTCAGCTAAAGCTCCCCACCTGAGCTATGGCCCAAATCTCAAGGGTCCATGATCCCCCAAAAAGGCAGCGCCATCTCTCCAGCTCCTCCGCCCTTAGGACCGCCTGCTTAGAAGCAAGAATGCTTTCAGATAGATAACTTTGGGGAAGTGTAAAACAAAATAAGCTGAGTGCAAAGGGCAGATATAAAACAGATTTTTTTCAAGGCTCCAACTGTGGTAGATATTATAAGCAGAACAGATTTCATATGGAAGACATTGACAAGGAATAAACATAGCACCCAAAGCAAGCATTTTCAAGGATTTGTTTCTTTGAATATAAGCATTAAGAAAAAATTCACACTCTTATCAAACAATAAGCAGTGAAATCTCTCCTTCAAAATGGCAAGAGCAGATCAAACCTAGGTATGGGTTACCTGTATTTGCAAGAACTGTTTCAAAAATCCCATTTCAATTTGCTATGAAAGCAAGTGTTGCCCTGGCTTTCTAATCTATGTCGAAAGCTCAAAGGTTAAAGAGACTTGGCTGAATTTGTCTTAAGATATAGCCTTTGTTCTGATTCAATAGTTTATTTGAATTTAATATTTTAAAGGACACTTCAAACAGACTTCACAAAGCACTGTAGCCATCCTGGCCATATTTCTTATTTAATATTTAACTGGGGAGATTTGTCAAAACCCTTAAGAATTAATGGTTGCAAACTTGTGGAGTTAAAAGGTTTGTGGAAGAAACCATTTGCTAACAACAGGGAGACAATGTCCCTGCAGATTGGGCCACTATAATGCGAATACTCATTTGGGGTCTGGTGATATGGTGAGCTCAGCTACCCAGAAAGATCAGGAAGCGCAATTGCCTTTAAATAAATATTCTGATGCGCTTAACTTCTGAACTGTAAAGCTCAGCTTGTGCCAGAAGAAGGGAGGTGAGAGTTAGAGCAAAACAATTGTTATTCCAAGTCAGCTACAAACACACAGGAAGGTCCCAGGCGTCAGGAGCAATCCAGCCATAGTACTTGCACCTCTGCCTGAACCACCTGAGGACCCAAGAAAAAATATTTTTTGATCCTTGGAATCCATGAATGTTGTCTATATTTTTATACCAAGTGTCAAGAAAAAAAAAGAAATATAAATATCTATAGTATATAAAAATGGGTCACTTCACAGAGACTAGACATAATGGGAATTTACCGAATTGTTCGTTCAGATATTTTTGTGTCCTATAGATCACAAGGCCCTTAGGTATGATTGTTCATATCTCTCGATGTCCTTTTAAGTGGTTTAAGAATTTTGATTATGTATTTCAACTTTGCAAATTCCCATGAAAATAAAATAAGTGATGCTCTGTCAACTGCAGGTCAGGAATGTCATAGAACATATGACAGGCATAGTGCCAACCACCAGACTAAGGAATGAAATACTCAGACTGAAATTTCTAGCAGCAAAAAGGTGGACTTCTCTTTCCTTTTTTTGCCTTCTTTTATATGTTGCTGAGGATTGAAAATAGGACCTCTCCTATACTAGGCAAGCTCCCCACCACTGAGATGGCTCCCCAGACCTAAGATGTCCTTCCAGGCTGAGAAGAGTAGGGGCTGGAGCCATGGATGGGCCATAGGAACAAATCTCAGGTTTTTTTTTTTTTTTTTAATAGGCAGGTACCAGGAGTCGAACTCAGGACCTCGTGCTTGCCAGGCAGGTGCTTATGCCGCTGAGCTATATCACCGGCCCACGAATCTCAGTTTTATGAACAATGCAGCTTGTATGTCATGTTCCCCTCTCTCTCTCTGCTCAAGTTCTTGGCCAGTTGAATGCAAAGCCTAAATGGTGCAACTATAAATGACACCAAAAGAGATTGATGGTCTGAAGGCTGTCTCCTATGCCTAATCTGTCAACAAGGTGAAGGGGTGAAGATACAGAGGCTTCAGGAAACATGAACGGGACACACAATGATGTCTTTGCCATTGCCTAGACTGCAAATGGCAGCCAGGTACCAACTGAAACACAGGAAACCATAGGCAGGCAAATGCAGCTCCAGCTCAAAAGAAAAAAGCACTTCTGGCTCTATTTCTTACTCTCTTCTCAAGCTTCTGGAGCCTTCATCTGCCAAAAATAAGGCCACAGAAAATAGAAGCTGTTTTCATTTCTTTTTTGTCTGGAACTCAAATGCATGTGAATAGAGATCTGCGAAATTGCCAACGAAGTCATCATAATACATTAAAATAAATGATTATCCAGCTCTATTCATATCCTCAAGGGTGAAAATTCACCTGACATGAAAAAATTCACTTGACCAAAAGAAGCCATACAGTCAAATTCCCCAAACCATATAGATTTGTAGCAGGGAAATTTGAAGTTGTACACTGAGAATTGCACTGTACACTCAGTATATTTCAGAATTGCATCTCTGTAAAGGGAAAAGTCTATCTCAAGAAGAGGATACTTTCAGATGGAAAACAGAATTTTCAAATGTCAAAGTGCAAGAGAAGTGGTGAACTGCAGAATAGAGAAGGCAGAAAACTCAACCCGTGAATGGGGAGATCAGGTTAGAGCTTTTCCCAAGTCAGTGTAATAGGATAAAGACTGAACACAGGACAAAAGGAAGATGAATGACAGCTCCACAGGACACAATATGAGTATGAGGAAAATACAAGAAAATAGAAAATGCAGATAATAGTTATCTAATACATGAATAGCAACAGAAAGATTCCTATGATAAAAATAGATGCAAGATGAGTCTTGAGTCCATGAGTCCATTGTACAAGGTACACACACGCACACACACTGGTCCTGGTTTTGTATTTGAAAAACAAAAGTCTGTACATATTCAGTCCTGGGTGATTTACTTTAAGGATAAAAATCAGATTAAAATTCCAAGCCAGAAAATAATTTTGGATGGGGAGAACATGTAAAGAAATTTAAAGACTACTTAAAACTAATTTTGTACATTTACATTTGACATTAAGAGAAATGTTTTTTCTGCAAGAGGTGAAAATGTTCATCACCATGTACCCTTTCTAAAAATTGTTCTCCAAAAAGTATTTAAATTTATTGAGAAAAGTACCAAAATAAAAAAATTAAACATATATAAATAATGATACTTGAAAGAAATGGCAGTGAGTAACGAAAGCAGTGAAAGTTCAGGGTTAATGGCTAAACAACTTGCTAAATGAATATATAAACAATGCAAATGTCAAACATGATTATTGAAAGAAGAGATTCAAATTGTGTCTCAAAAAATGTATCTAGAAACCTCGAATTACTTAAACATCAACTGAGAATTTAGAAATAAAAGAAAAACAAAAGCAGAAATATCTACTCTCACAGGATAGTGGAGATGAGAAAATTAGCAGAAACCAATTAAATCCTAATGCTATTAGAAAACAATTGATTCATATATCTTCAGTACAAAAATACTGACCACTAGAGAAGGATAAATGTATAACCTTCGAAACACCAGTAGGAAGAAATACGAGCAAGAAAAATAACAAAGGAAAAAAGGAAGATCAGAAACATAAAGCAGGATGATATATAAATACAAAAAAGGTCAAATTGAAATAACATGGGACTAGTTGGATAAATTGTAGAAAATCAGCACAACTGAATGCCTATGTAGCTATAAAAATGATATACATTTTGGAAAAAAAAAATGGCACCAGCAAGTGACACACACATACACCTACACAAGCGAAGAGAGACTGACTCCACTTTGTTAAACAGACACCAGGAGATACTGAAAGTACGATCGTCTATACAGCGGCAGTGCTAGCTAATCAGAATGAGCTACAGTGCAGTTCAACAACTGGTACATCTGCAGTGTCAGCGCATCAGCTCCAGGAGGTCAGGGAGCACACGCGTGGGTGGATACTCACAGCTCTGGGGAAAGCTGCAGAGTCATGTCTGGAAATGTGTAAAACAAATGTTTACAGTTACTGTGATTTGGAAGTGTCCCCCAAAGCCCCACAGATTAAAGGCTTGGTTGCCAGCCTGTGGCGCTACTGGGAGGTAGTGGGTGGAACCTTTGACAGATAGGGACTAGTGGTAGATCATTTGGGAATATTGGGACCCTGGGCCCTTCCTGGCTTTTTCTTGGTTTCCCAGCTGCCACAAGGAGAACAGACATCCGCTACACTCCCCTGCCAGAATATAATACGCCACCACACGTCCAAATCAACAGGGCCAAGTTTTCATGTCCTGAAACCTCTGAAACCAGGGATAGAATAAACTTTTCCTCTTTAAAAATTTGTTTTCTCAGGTATTTTCTCACAGTGACAAGAAGCTAACATAATAGTCATTGTCTTTGGGTTGTAAGGTTGGAAGTAATTTTTATCTTTCTTTTTTCAGCTTTAATTAAATGTAATTGATATACAAAAACGTATATATCTGATTGGTTTGGAGATTTGTAATTTTCTTTACGTTAAACATGAGTATGAAATCAAATGTTTTTAAATGGCATGGGTTTTTTGTTAGTATATGTTTGCAATACCTAATAAATACACTTATCACAAATATTGCATCTTTTTTGATTAGTACATGTTTGTGATGCATAATGAATGCAGTCATTGTAGAGCATTGGTATATATACATGTCACATCTGAGTCCCTTTTACTTCCCCTCCCCTCCTTCTTGTCTCCCCCCCCACCAGATTCCCTTCACATCTCCACAAGGTCTATCTAAAAGGTTATATTTCTTTTACTGTATAACTAATGCATTTGCTCTTATATCCAGATTTGCATGTTTTCACAAGAGGTGATCACAATGTGTGGGTGCAGAGCTGAAGTTTCTTAGGATAAGTCATTTGTTCATTTTTGGACATGGAATATTCAGCTTCATTACCACCAACCTTTAACTATAGCTGATTGCCAAAAAATGTGAAGCCAATGCCAAAAACCAAACTTCACAATCTCCTATCTGAAACGTGGATTAGGAAAAGCAATCTATTGAAAACCACCTTTTTTGCTAACCAAACATGACTCAAATACAAACACATCAAGAATATGACATAGGCTTTTAAATTTCATTATCTGAAGAAACACATTTGTGTTTTCTTCACTGTACTTCACAAAGAATTTCTTAATGACATTTATTATTTGGCTTCAGATAGAATTTTGAAGCTTCAGTTCTGCAGGTTTTCAGCCAAAGCCTTTTGTATCCTTAAAATCTGCATCACTGTTCACTTCCATCAGTGTAATTGTGATATAAGAGAATCAATACTCTCATATTAAATAAACAATCAGCCCAGCTCTCTCTTCTGGGTTCCAGAGGGCACAGCCATATACCATGCAGGGTGGAAGGAGAGGAAGTTTCCCACGCACACAAAGCCACAGAAGGCTTCCCACGCCTTCCCCAAGGCGCTCCTGTACCAGCAGCCCAGAGGAGTCTGCCGAATTGTTAGTCATCTAGCACACACCATGGAAGGCTCCAAAGATGTTTGTTTTATCTTCGCGAACATAATCCCCAAATTGCGTTCATATCTAAACAGAAAATAGGAGAAGGGAGCTGCCCTTGGGAAGATGAAGAAATGAGCCTGAGAAACACTCTTTGATCCACCATTGATCAACAAGCACTCACTGTGTACATGACACTGGGCAGCACCATATTTGCGAGCAAGGTACACACAGAGGAACAGTTGCTTCCTGCTCATTAGCATACCCTGAAAGATAATGAGAAGGAAAGGGCATTTCAGATCGAGGATGAGTTTGGTTTCTGGTAAATTGAACTGGAAATGAGCACAAGTCAGGTAAGGATGCCTTTTAAGAGCTCAGCAGGTGACCTGAAATATGGTGCTGTGACAGCTTATGGTGCTGGCCACTTTGGAGTGGTCAGTGGTGGCTGGAAGTTTAGGGAGAGATAGAACTCAGAGAGGAGAATTGAAGGAGAGAAGAAGAAAAAGAAGAAGTAGAAGCCCTGAAATCAACTCCTGTAGGGAGACAGGAAGGAGCCTTACTGCTGGACGGACACCTTTGGCCTAGTCCAGGGAGGAGAGAGAATAACCAAATGCATATGTTGCCCTGGCAGCCCCTGCTCAGCTGGGCACTTGCTGTTCTTGGCCTTTGTCACACCTTCAGCTCTGTGTCCCATAATCCAACTAGCCACTGCCCTGATTCCTTCCTGCTGTCTTTCACCTGATTCTTTGGCTAATCTTCTCCCTGCCCTCACTCATGTTTCTTTCCTTTTCCTAGTCTGCACCTGACCATAGGATTCATTTGAAGAAATGAAGCTAGTAATTGGTCCTGTGCTGTACATACGGAAGGTTATGGAAGTTCAGAAAACCTTCAAAAGCATGGGAGAAATGCTCTCACGAACCTGACTTATGTGAAGGTTTAGCACAAAAGAGTATGGCACATATCCTCTTGAGAAGAAGAGGTGATGTTGAGGAGAAAAGGTGATTTCTCCTTAATCCCCACAAATTTGTAATTGGGACAGACTTCTGTAACAAAAAAAAACAGTTTAACAAGAGAAAACCAGGCCAATTTATTAACATAGGCAGAGCTCATTCCTCAAGAGAAATCGCGATGACAGTTTGCTCAAGGTGATGTCTTAGAATTGGCATATGCAGCATCTTCAGCAAAGAACAGTGAATTTGTGGGGAAATGACAGGACAAAAGAAAGTTGTCTTAGGATTCCACAGGAAGAAAGCTGCAGGAAGGTAAATATGTGGGTAGAAATGAGTGAAGATTTGCTGGCAGATTCCTCTGGCGCCATCTCTGAGCTGGTAAGTAGTCTTTGGTGAAAAAGAATTTATATCCTGTCTATAGGTGGAAAAAAGGAATGGCACTCTGTTACTTATTTCCTTTAGCTTAGAAATAGATACTTAATGTCAGCCAGGCATGATGGTGCATTCATGTAATCCCAGCTACTTGGGAGGCTGAGGCAGGAGGATTGTAAATTCAAGGCCAACTGGGACAATTCAGTGAGATTCCATCCCAAAATAAAAAATAATTAAGAAGGCTTGAGGTATCTCTCAATGGCAAAGTACTTGCCTAGCATAAATGAGGCCCTAGATTCAATCCCTAGCACTGAAAAACAAATGAACAAACAAAACACTACCTATGCGGCATATTTTGGAACATTGCATCAACATATTCTGGTTTCCTACAGTAAATAAGTCCAAATGGGTTCTTATCAATGGCTAACATGTGTACAGCCCTTTAAACAGCGCTTTTTCACTGCAATCTCCTTCACTGTCAAAGAATTCCATGATGTAGTGAAAAATTTTAAAAAATGATGCTGAGGATAGATAACACATAAGAACATTAAGGACTTTTCATGCATGAGCTCATTTACTCCTCACAAATACTCTATGAGGAAGAGAGCATGATTATTTCCACATTATAGATGAGTACACAGAGGAACTGAGAACTTGACCAAGCAAGGGTGTCAGGAGGCAAGAGGTCATGGTAGGTGTGTGAATTGGTACATCTTCTGCGAGGGGAATTTCATGATTTAAACATTTTAAATGTGTATCTGTATCAAAACTTAAAATGTGTATCCTTTGATCCAGTGGTTTATTTCTAGGTGTCAGGGCTACTGGTTTACCTATGCAAGGGCAAAATGTCAGATGTACGTAGATGCTCACTGTAGCATTATCTGTAGTAGAAGAAAACTGGAAATAATCTAAATGTCCACCAGTTGGGGCCTGACCAATTACCATGCTTTTATAAAATGCAAAACATGCAGGTTCTAAACTATGTGGCAGCTCTGTATGTACTGATGTATAAAGTAAGAATGAGTAAGGTGCAGAATGGTAGTATGGCAGGCTATCATTTGTGCATGTGAGGAAATATAAATTATTCACAATTATACTGTCTACCTCTGAAAAGATACTTAGAAATTGTCACCTTTAGGGAGGGAACAGAGAGGCAAAGGGTCAGGGAACGAGACTTTCTTTTTGTTGACTACCTTACATACTTTTTGAATGTTGTACCATGTACACATGTTCCACATTCCAATTTTTCAAAAATAATCAAAGTAAATTTTTTAAAAGAAATAATAAAAAATAAAGAGCTAACATCACATAGAGAGCATTTGAAGGGTGCTAAGCGGCCTGGGTGCAAACCCCTGGCATCTACTCTGGCTTCCTGATGTATTCATCACTCCTGCTACCACAGATGAAGAAACCAACCCTCCAAGATCACAGACCAGGATGTGGGCGAGCCAGGCAGGAAGGCAAGTTGCCCAGCTGTAATGATAGCAGTTTCTTCTTTATTGCTCAAACATCAGCTCCCACATGGGGAGGGCACAATGGGGAGGAAAGAGCACGGGAAATTAAAGTAGCAATTTCTTACCGAGAAGGAGGAGACGAAGGAACATTCGACATATGAGGGTTTAATGTCTCTCCTCTTATCTCCTAATCTTGGTACCTGCCAGAAAATAAAGGCTATGCTGTACGTGAGCAAGAGTGATGGCCACTACAACTAGGCCTTGAAGGCTGCTATCATTCGTTCATTCAGCAAATCCTTCTTGAATGTTCTATCTGGGAAAAGAACTGGGAGCACAGAGGTGAATTGGACATAGCCTCTTATCCTCAAAGAACACACAGTTTAAAAGAACTAGTTCCTCTATGTCATCCCCCAAAATAGGCAGCTGGGAACATAGTGAGTCTACAGTGAGAATGTATAACATTAATAAATCTAAGTGTGCATCACTCCTAGCGATGGTGCGAGGCTCTCTCCTACTTCCACCAGCTCCTCCTTACCTGCTCCTCTCCAACACCACCCCTATTCCACCTCACGACACACCCCTTCAATGCATCTCTTGAATCGAAATGATAAAACTTTTAATTCAAGGGCACGGAAGGCAAAACAATAACTTGGGCTTAAAGCAACAATAACAACAAAACCCCTGAAAACATTTGTTCCCAAGCTATTGTGTTTCAGCAAGGAAATGTGATTCCCTCTCTATATTCTCATTTTATTTATAAGTGTTTTGCTTAAAGTGGGTGAACTGCCAAGCTCTATGTCACAGCCTGCAGCACAGCAAACTGGCTTTTTCTGAAGCTCATAATGTGATAATTAAATTGCTAACAGGCACCTTAGTGATGGCATTTGCTGAAGATGTGAAAGCCCTCTCACAATGGCACCTTTCTGTAGGGGACTCGTCAGAGGAAGCAGAGTGATCCGCTCACGTTTTCTTTTTGTTATATATTTTCTTCCATGAGTACATTAAATTTTTATGTGGAGTGAAATGGGACAGGACTTGTTTCCCTTCCACTGCACAATGATTTATTACCCAAAAAAGACCGCAGAACTAATTAGCAGAGTAATTAATTAATATAAATTTGCATATTTGCATTTGCAATTAGTGCAGCCGACTGATTAGTCTGAAAATGAGAAGTTTGACTCATTAGATGTTAGTGTCTGCTGGACCAGAAAGCGGCTGCCAGATGAGGCAGAAAAGGGTGGAATAAGCATGTGTGTTTCTTTTGTTAGAAGAATGGAGAATATGCTCAAATATCTGGGGCCAGACATCAAGGTTCTCAATTTAAAAAAAATAATAAATTATTTGCTTCCACTTCTGCTACTCAATGTTCCTTGCCCTTTTGCCTACAGCAAGTTATTCCAGCCAACCCTGGAAGACATTACACCCACGAGATCGATGGGCTCCTCCTATTCCCTAAAGGCAGAGGGGTCTCTGTTGTTTGTGAGTGAGCAGAAAGTCTGTCCTGGTTTGATGTCCCAGGAATTTGACTCTTGCACCCAATTCAGTGATTCTGTCAAAACAGTTCTCCAGTGCTGATGAGGACCCTCAGGGGACTCGGGGAGTAGACTCCCTTCCCTTCAGGGGCTTCTCCTGATTGCAGTCTCTTTGTTCCTCCAGCTGATTACTGAGCTCAAATCTCTCACATCCAGTTGACTGAGTGAATCCATTTCTGCAGAGTGACACAGGGCAAATAAACCATAAATACACACACAGACACAAAGACACACAGACATCAAAGAACAGTCATTAATCACCCATAGTAAAATGAGGGATTTGCTCAAAAAAACATTCAGGGAGCTTGAGGGAAAATGAGAAATGATGTCTTGATCTGACTTCTCGAGCTCTATTTTCAGGGTAAGGATTGGCACAGGAAGAGCAGATATCCTGATCTACTACGAGTGCTTTCTTCAGTAATAATGGACACTTTTAGTCTAAAGTCATATCAAAAGGGAAATAAATGATGTTTGTTCGCTTCACATTCTTCCCCACAATGAAATTAACCATGTACGCTTTCCTTGATGCTGGCATACCTTTTATAGGTGTTGAAAGGAATTTTTGAAAATATGTCAAATTGGCTCAATGCTATAGATTCTTCATAGATAAAAAATACCCGAAGTTTATTAATTTATGAGATAACTTTCTAAACCATGCAATTAGTTATGTTGTGGGTCAACTCTTTTCCCGATCTGGAGGGATTTTAGCAAGAAGATAAGCTTGCCTTTGTTTAACGACTTCAGAGCCATACTTCTATTCATCATCCATTTCTTTCTGTGCATATTTTTCGGGTTCAGAAAATATCGAATGTCTCTCACCATCACCAAACCTTAAGCCAGGAACCTTATGTTGTATATTTCAAGGGGCATCAATTCCAGAGTGGCCGGCAGTGGTTTCAGTGTCTCCCCAAAAGGTTCATGTGTTGGAAAACTTGGTCCCAGTATGGTGATGGGGAGGAGGTAAGACCTGAAATAGATGGGGTGTAGTGAGGGTTACTTGAGTTATCAGGGGAGCTGCCATCAGAAAGAATTAAGGTAGCTCTTGTGAGACCCCTGATCTCTGGCAAGAGCAAGGTGTTGTGAATGAGCCCAAACCTTGAATTACTATCTGGCTCTTGGTTGGACAACTTGACATCTCCTCCCATGCATGCTTCCAATGGTGCCATCTGCTATAAGGTGACACAGCCAAGGGAAGTGGGAACCCCACAAAAGCCTGCACCATGCTGTATGGACTTTCAGTCTCTATGAGCTAAAGAAACCATTGTTTTTTTTTTTTTGGTAAAGTTAGCCTGTGCCTGGTATACCATTATATTAACTTAAAATTGACTTATACATGGTCCTACTCCTCCTTCAAACCTCACTCTGACCTTACCTCCCTAACTGTAATCACATAGCAAGTTCTTTGCTCCAGACTTTGTCCTATGAAGCACATTTTTGACTCTCAACAGCTGCTTGAGATAGCAGCATAGTCATTTCTTTAGACCTTCATTTTGCTTCTTTGAGAGCTTTTTCAACACAGTCATCTTATATTTGCATCTTTGTATCACATAGCATAACTTTATCTGGTATACAGTAGAGAATCAGTAATTGTTGCTAAGTTATTGCATAGATGAATAAATGGAAGGATTCATGGTTTGACTATAGAATAAATTTATCTAGAGATCTGCCCAGAAGGGAAAAAAGCAGCTACAAATACCCACAAGGAAATGAGTGACTGAAAACACAGTTGTGTAAAATGAGAGAAAATAAAAATGACCTGTGGATCAGTATAATCCCCGGTTCATATTTATTATTGGCTCTGTACTTTCTCTTGAGTTTTTCCTCTTTCAGTGCTTTCCTATTTCTGTGATTAATAGATACTCAACAGATAATGAAATTTTAATTCCTTGTCATTTTACAAATAAACAATTACTTATTCTTCACATATAGGCTAGACTTAAAACCTAAACATCACTTTTAGCCATGACTTACAGCTATTGTTTAACTAGTAGCCCTGAAAGAATTGGAGCTGATGAATTGGGTTGAAAACAAATATAAAAAATTTAGTGGTAAGCCAAAAAACTTAATGTGGTATTTAAATCCACTCAGCAGAAAGTAGTCTTTGTTCTGACCAGTGTTAAAATACTATTTTGCCTGGTTTTTTGCTATCATTTATATAACCTCCCCCAGTAGACCCCTAGTAGGTCTTACTTGACTATGTATCCTCCTATGTACAAATTCAAGCTGAAATCTTGGGAGACCACCTGGCACCTCACTTAGATGTTATCTGAGTCTAGCATTCCTGATACTCAAGTCACCATATTTCCTAAAAAATATTAGAAGAAAATTCTGAATAATAAACCTTTTTTCTTCCTGTGAATTTTTGTACACCAACAATAGACTGGTAGCCACTCAGTCATGTATATATTTGTTGATCTGACTGTTTTAAATTTATTTTCCACTCACCTCCAAGAAGACTGGAGGTAGCAATTGAGTTAAACATTTTTATATCCTGCGTAAAGCAATTCACCATCTAAAAAGCTACATTTCTTGTTTCTTAACTGTGCCATAATACATATGATGAAATATATTTTTGTATTTGTTTCCTATAAACTGCACGGTTTATTTTCTGGAAATGTATCACAGATATATTGAGAGGATACCAGCAACGATAATGGATGGCAATACCTTCTGTCTTTATCACTGAAATGGAGGGAAAATAAAGTCATCTCACAGAAAATGTACAGTAAGAATAGCTATAATTGTCCATTCCATATTTGCTTGTTTGAGAAAAGGAAGAGTGATTTTTATATTTGTCTGAAAACACAAATTAGGACTTGCGTACATATTTAGTCATCTCCAAGTGAGACATGAAAACGTGAGGCTCATTCGCTACTGCAGTCCTAACACTGCATTTCTTTTGTACTTTCACGTTATGGTTTTCTAGTTTCCTAGTCAAACAATGACCAGAAATAAAAGAGCTTTAATTGTGAAAGTGGCTCCTTATATTTAGGAAGTTAGAACCCAAGAGGGACACACAGCTCTTCCAACAGCAGAAACTTTTTTGTGCCCTGGTAACTTAAACACTGATTTTTTTTTTTTTCTTTTTTTAAAAGAATCATTCCAGATCATTAGCCTATTAGGTGAATTAAACACTTTGGCTATTTTAGTAAAACTCATCCCAGTCTTTTAACATTTTTTAAAAAGGAAGACACTGGTGGCCCTTGCAGGGCCTGAGTCTTTAGCCACTGACCCGGCTTGGTTTATGCTTTACCAAGGGCACCCACTGACAGGGGATCCTCCTGACCACCGACCTTTCACATTTAAAATACTATTTCATGAATTCATCCCCTCTCTATCTTTCACAAACTATAAGGTTTAATAGCGATTAACATTAGACCACAGCACTTTCAAATTAACAATAGCCCTGCCAGTTCTAATTGGTATTCTAATTAGCCCAACCAATTCAACTAATTAAGAACATTAAACTTTTTAAAAAAGGCTATCTTGCTTTGTGTGTTGTAAAATGGAATTTAAGAGGTGTGGGAAGAGGTGGAGACTATGGGGGGAGGGGAGTAAGAACAATACTGGATTTCCACATCTGGCACTGAGGAGCAGCTGCAGCTTGGGCCCATTTCGAGAAGGAACCCTCCAGAAAGGGCCTAGGGGTGGCTGGTGCCCCATTTTCATGGGACGAAGGGCCCAGAAGCATTTGCTTTCCAGAAGGGAAAATAAGTTAATTCAGAGATGAGATGCTACCCCATGGTCCCTGTGCCTGCTGAGACTTCCAAGTGACCTTAAAGGACAAACCCACCCTGTGTTGGTTCACACTGAAGTGGAACCATAAACCATGCAGCTTTATGCACAGTGTGTCCTTTGACACAATGAATGAGGGTGGAGCTTCATAACTGAATCTCTGTGCAATTTCAAAATGTGTTTAACTGAAGATTCCCTAGTTTCTAGAGAAGTCTGCGCTCTGGTAACTTGGCAGTGGAGCAGAGAGTCCTGCACTGGCAGGGTTTACAGTGAAAACCCAAACCATGGTGTCATCCTGGGCTTCTCCCTTTCTCTTTCACTTGCCATTATGCAGTCTCTCAGGAGGGTCTGTGGCTTCCTTCAAAATCTACCCCAATCTGGCTACTTTGCTCACTTCTAGTGGAATTCCTCTTGGTCAAACTAATAGGGCAAATTCAAAGATGTGCTTACTCCCAGAATGGTACATTCGGGGGTTCAGGACCTGAGCATATAAAAGGATGGCTAAAGCAGGAAGGTCAGTGCTCATGCCAAAGGTGGTCACAAACCTTTGTGTGAGAGATGCACTCTTTGTACTAACAGGAAAGGAGCATCCTCATTTCTGAAGCCACAGGGATGCAGAAAGGAGTCTGGACACACAGGCCTTGCTAAGTTCTTCCTAGTTCCTCACCCTTAGCATATCCAATTTACTGACAGCTCTTCATCAAACCTAACCTAAAAACACATGGCTTCTTCTCTTTCTTTGGATCTTCATTTCTGAATGCTGCCATTGTTACTGGAGCCAGGTTCTTGGGTCCCAGAAGTCACAGAAAGGAGATCAGACCCAGAAGAGACCCAGCCAATCCCAGACACATTGGGGACTTCTGCTCAGGCAAGAAGGAAGACACAGCTTTAAGAGTAAGTCAGGCAAACAAAGGAAAGGGGTAGCTAATATAGCCAATGTTTCTGGCAAAAGCTCCCCTCTAGGTCTTCCATGTGGAAAGGGGATCCAGGCTGGCAGAGACATTCCAGTCTTGGTGGGCAGTCAGATGCAGGCATCTCTTTGGTCAGCTCTGACTGCTAGGGAAGCAGGCTGACTCTCACTTGCCTCGGTGTTACTAGAGTGTGTTTGTAGCAGTTGTAATTTTAAATCTGGGGCTGCACATGAGTCCTGTGTCGCCATTTATGTCCTTGTAAGATGCAGCTATGGAAGCATAAAACAGGTGTGATCCCCATGGGGCCCTTTCCCAGCATTTGATTGTTTTATTCCCTTTCGGGTGGTCCCAACTGTCTCATGTCTCCCCATTTCCCATAAAACTTAGATTAAGTACATTTGTATGTTTATCTGTTGTTAATCTGTGTTTTTGGTTTGGTTATTTTTGTCATAGTGGCCTCAGTGGTAATAAGCCTGGCCATGAGTGAGAAAAGAAGTCTTTTCCTCCTCTACACTCCATAGCACTTGTGTGACCCTGGGGATGGGAGTCTGCTTGAGTTAGGATCCCGGGCCCCTTACTTCTCCACTTTCTCTTTTGTGGTCCTGCTTCTGTCATTGTTTTCCACCTTCAGAGTCTCCAGACAGACCCCCAGCTGACTTCAGTCACTGCAAAGCCTATTTCCCATGCAGCACCAGCCTCAGAGCACCAGCCTCAGAGCACCTGCTTACAGTCTTCCAATCACTGCCCAGAAGCTTGCAAAGTTTGAAATCACCAACATTGCTTACCAGGTCCTGTAGGAGCAGCAGCTAGATACCTCTCAGACAGTCTTTCCTAATTTGTCTTCCTTTGTTGCTGCACTCAAGGTACGAGAGCTTCCAGAGGTGGGGGACCTGCCCTAGGTGTGATACAAAAGAAAGTGCGTTGTCTAAAGAGAAGTTAAAAGCTTTTTATAATCACCAATCACTAGTAATTCTAAATCAAGGAAGTGATCTCTCTATCTATATATATATAGTCTGCTAAAAAATGTATACAACAGGAAAAGAAAAATTTGTATACATATTTTAATACTAAATTTATTAAGACATCATGAGATTAATACATGTTACCTTTGGCCTCTACAATTACAAGAGGTGCTCAAAGTGGTGACCATTAGCTTCCAGACATTTATCATTTATTAGTACAGCAAACTGCTCAAGTGTGTGTACACTTTTTTTGGCAGTCTCTCTTTCTCTCTCTCTCTCTCTTTATATATATATAGATAGATGATAGATAGATAGATAGATAGATAGATAGATAGATAGATATTTGATCTTCACCTCCTTTTCCCTTGGAATCTTTAAGGCAATCAGTGTCTTTTCATACATTAACGAGTTGACTAGGGACTGGTCACAGGGAGGACCAATAGTATTCGGACTACCTCACTCCCCAACCTCTAGGAGGGCAGAAGTGCTAAAGGTCAAGTTGATCACCAGCTGTCAGTGATTTAATCAATCATGACTACATAATAAAGCTTTCATAAAAACCCAAAAGAACTGGGCTCAAGGGACTTCCAGACAGCTAGACACATGTGGAGGTCCCTGGGGGGACTGCGGAGCTCCTGAAGAAGGCATGGAAGCTCTGCAACCCTTTCCAAATACTTTGCCCTTTCCTGGGTATCTTCTTTAATATCCTTTATAATAAACCAGTAAAGAAGTTTTCCAAGTTCTGTGAGCTGGTGTAGCAAAGTAATTAGAGGAGAAGTTTAAGGGAACCATGATTCATATACAACTAGAAGAACAGGTAAAAGCTAGGGCTTGTGACTGGCATCAGAAGTGGGGGCAGTCTTGGGGACTGAACCTTCAACCTGTGGGATTTAACACCACCTCCAGGTAAAGAGTGTTAGAATTGACATGAATTATAGGACGTTTTGTTGGTGTCCTATAATTGCTTGCTTGGTGTGTGGGGAAAAAAAGCCCACACATCTGGTGTCGTAAGTGTTGTGTGCTGTGTTGATTGTTGAGTGAGACAGTAGAAGCAACTGAGTTTGTCCTTCCAGTATCTCCTCATTGGTCCAAGTCTATGCAGTCCAATATGGCAGCTATTGAGCTCATAGAGCAAGGCCAGAAACCAAATTTAAACCAAATTTAAAATTTTATTTCCCTGTTCTTGTATTACTAAAAATTAAGAATGGTTTTATCTTTTTAAATATTTAAAAGAATCAAAAGAAGAACAATATTTCGTGAAATGTGAAAACTGTATGAATTAAAATTATAATTATTTTAATAAAAAATTCTATTAGCACATAGCCACTTTCACGTGCTTGTGTATTGTCTATGGTGCTTTTGCATTGTAACAGCAGTAGACACCTATAACCAGGAAAAGAATTGATATATATGTATATTTATAATATATACATATAATATACAGTATATATACTATATATATATGCCTATTATATATATATATTATATATATATATGTTTTTATATATGTGCTAACTTCAGTTTTAAATATGTATGTTAAGTTCAGAGAACTTCTAGTTACATAGTTGGCCCAGGCCAAATGACAGGTGAGGCACACAAGTTCGAACTGAAATAGGTACAGGTAACTGAAATGATTATGTGACTGTTTGACAATTGATATAAGGCACCCAAGAGAGCCTAATATTTAATAAGCACCAAATAAATACCTTTCCCACCCTTCTCAAAAGCAAAGGCCTCCTGGTGGAGGGTGAGGGGTCTATCACAGTGCAAGGGAGGAGCCAGACAGGTAAGCAGCCCCAGGTTCCTCGGTGTGCTCAGGCTGCCTGCGTATGGCTGAGTCAGGCCACTTCTGCAGTCCTCACTCATCTCCCATGCTGTGATGGCTGTGCTTGTCAGTGCTTTTCCTAGTAAGCGACAGAAATCTAAATCATAATTTTCCTTTTAATTAAATTTTTCTGTTCTTATGACTACAAATCTTGGGTAAACCTTGCTTCAGCCGTGATGCTCAAAATTGTCTGTCCTTCTCTGTGTCTTGGCTCCCTGCTCACTGTGTACACTCTTTGCAGTCAGCCTAACCTCGAGTGGCGGGGACAGGACAGCAGCCACAGCTCCAGGCTAATGTCTGCAAACTCAGCAAGCTCCGTAAAAGCAGGTCCCATTTCCAGTCATTTCTTCAAAAGTGAAAGCCTAACTTGTGGTGAGCTTACTTGGAAAGGGTGCCGATCCCCAACCAACTGCTCGTCCAGGGAGCAGAATCTGCTGTCACCAGAACTTACCCCATAGGAGGCACGTGGGGAGATTCAGCTGCCAAAGAAAAGAACATCTTTCCAAAAGATGAACAAAGGGATTTTGGGCACACAGAAATAGACGATCACTATAAGTAAGCAAAATATCAAAACAACAATAGTCGGGAAGCTTAAGGAAATAACTAAAGTTGTGATTTGTTAAATAAGACCAGCCTCCTTTACATCATTCAAAAGTCATGATTAACCAGGTAACTTTTAATATAGAGAAAGGAGGATATGTAAAAGAGATAAATTAGCATAGAAATCATGTTTGGCTACTTTTTTTTTTTAAAGAAATTTACATCCTTCCAAAAAACACTCATATAAAATAGGTGTAATTCTAAAAAGGCCAGCAGATTAACTGGAAAAATTTTATTTCTATTTGAAGCCTTCTTAAAGAATACTCTTAGATTTTTTTCAATTAGTTCCATGAAATCCTATTTATTAATTTATTAATTGGGGAGTATGTGTATCTGTTTCTATGTGTGTGAGCTGCACACGTAAAGAAAATGCTTCCCTTTTAAAAAATATTTCTGAGTAAATAATGGTAGAGTACAACTTTTCATTATCTCCCATTAGGCCAGGACTAGGATGAACAAAATGTAAGGGAGCACCGACTATGGACTTAATGTTGTGGACCCCCAAATTCATACGTTGGGGTCTTACCCCCATGCGATGGTGTCTGGAGATGGGCTTTGGGGGCTAATGGAGGTCAGATGAGCTATGGGGCCTTCTTAGGCCTGATAAGACAAGGAGGCTTCTCTTTCTCCTTCCCCCTCCTCTACCATCCCCTCCTCTCTTTCCCCCATAGCCCTCTCTCTCTCTCTGTAGCTCTCCCTAGACAGGCTTAAAGGTGAGGTCACAAGGGAAGGTGACCATCCGGGAACCAGGAAGAGAGGTCTCATTAGAAACCTTGACCTTGACCTTGTACTTTCCAGCTCTAAAACCAGGCAAAGTGAATATCTGTTGTTTAAGCCACCCAATCTGAGGTATTTTGTTACAGTAGCCTGAGCAGAATAATATAGCACTGAAGTCAACAAAAAAGAATATTTTAATATAATGATTTTAAAAGTCAAAATCAAAGTAAAAATGCATGCTGGATAAAATTGTATATATCCTCTGGGGTCTAAAAAGTGACTTTGCTTCCTCTATGACCTCCTAGTATGTAAGACAGTCCAGATGATCAGCCCTTAAAAATTCCCTCCGGGGTTTTCTGGGTGAGGCGTCTCCTAGCTTTTTGGCATCCAGGATGGTTCTGTAGAGGTTCACTTCACAGATGTGTCACCTGTGCCCTCACACAGACCTCTGTGCTTGTTTTAATATTCTGCTGTGGCCATTTTAAAATTCTTACTAATTTTCAAATATGGGGTTTTGCATCTTCATTTTGTTCTGGGCCTCACAAGTTACACAGCTAAGCCTGAACACCGACTCCAATGCCCCTCTAGATGCCCCTCCATGTAGCAGTAATGTGTATTGTAGATTTTGCAATGTAAACTCCATCCCTAGCTAAATTTACTGCAGTCACAAAAGAAGTTTGTAAAATACTCTAAGACAAAATAGAAAGGTGGGCTGCACCCTGCTGTGTATTATGCATCACAGAAGCCATTAAGCACAAGGGAGGAGAAGAAAGTAAAATAAATCAGCAAGGGGGTTCACAGTATCCTTTATGCTCCTCATAAAGAAAGGCACATTGGCCTTTGACTGTGTGTTCCATCAAAAATTTCAGTCCCCCAAGAAACTCCAGAAAAGGAAAACCACTCAGTCAAATATAGTGGGATAAACCTCTACAGATGCTGCCTAGGAGAAACACAAAGTGCACTGAAGGAAGGAATCCAATAGCATCCCTAGAATCCAATAGTTTTCCCTAAAGAAAACAAACATCTCATCACATCACACTTTTTTACGTCATTCTGTTAATAGTGTACAGAGCATTCTTTGCAAAACATTTTATTGGTACATAGCACATTCATCAGAAAGTGTACTTCATGAGGAAAAGCAATTCAGGTTCCAAGAATAAAGAAAGCACACACAGTTGCCAGGTAAAATACAGGATGCCCAGTTAAATTTGAATTTCAGATAAACAACGTATACTTTTTAGTATAAGTTTGTCCCACATATAAATATATCTAAAATTCAAATATAACTCAGTGTCCTGCTTTTTTATTTGCTAAATCTGGCAATCTTAGTAGTATACACATTCTACCATGTCCTAAATCATGTGTATTTCAAATGAAGCGTGGGCAGCTCATGAATACTAGAATTGGAGGAAGTAGTGGAGGGAAATACTCCCATGAATAATTTTAAGACCATGTAGGTTAATTATGCCACATGATTCTCAACCAGACAAAGGTTAAAAACATACTGTTGGCCAGATTATCTCCTATGACAAGGTGGACTTGACATTAGGCACAGTACACACAAAATACTCAAGCATCATAATATTTTTAGGTGCCCACAAAAAGTTTTAAATGAACATAATCCAGTCTAAATTACATTTTATACAAACATAATTAGAAATATAAGTTGTATTATTTTTCATAGAGGAAAGGGTTCCATGAAAGCAAAGTACTTAGGGCCTCCCACAAAAGACATAGTTTCACAGTACCCAGAGATTCGAATTTAAAGGAAGTCGCACCTTATTTATACAATTTTCCCTTTATTTATAACTAAATTCCCATGGAAAAAACAAAAATAAATCTCGTAGTCTCCTGAGGGATAGTTAAAAGTCAACCACTACAAGGCTTTAAGAATGACATTTTAGAATTTCCTTTTCAAGCTGTCCTTTTCATTTAGAAAAATTAGAATTTTCCCAGACTGGAATGTTCAGTTCATCAAAATTTCCAATGAGCTATTGTATGTTTTTTATCACCATCACCACTAAAAACATCTAGGGTTATTTCAGAGTTCTTTGGCACCTTATGACTCCACTGCTTTAGAATGATACCTGTGTGAGTGTAAATGCTCCTAAGGACCAGGAGCCCCTCAAGGACAGGGCCTGTTCTCTGTGTAGTGACCATGCCAGGCATGCAGGAATTGCAGCCGGTTCCTGGCATGCTGTCTTTAGGTGTCCTGTTACAAATGCATAACATATGTAATTATTTCTGTGTCACTTTCCTTACTGATTCTCTCTCTACCCACTCCTGGCACAGACTGTTTGTAGAAGAGATGCTAATCTGAGAAGATTTTTGTTTTGAGGAGCAGAGGATTGTTATTAATATCACAGGCTCCCCATTCCTATTGGTCCATCAAAAGTAGGCACTACCTGAGCAGCCCACCAACCAGCAATGCCAGCCAGCCATGGGAAAGGACGGTCTCTCCTACTCTCTTCTATGTCCACCATGTTCACACAGAAAGCAGCAGTGGAAAAAGTAGAGTCAGTTAATGGGAGTTATCTTCATCATTAATAAGCCACTCACATCATGCTGATGGTAGAAAATCCAGCCGAAGGAATGTTTAAACTTTTTTTTTTTATGTGGGTACCAGGAGTTGAACTCAAGACCTCGCACTTGCCAGCAGGTGCTTATGCCACTGAGCCATATCACCAGCCCTTAAACTTTAAATTGAAAGGATATTGATATATTTTCTCCAGAAAATGACACTGGCTAGTAAGAGAATACAAAGCCACATGCCACTATCTTCAACTGAATCTTATATCAGTACTGGTGACCAAAAAGAAATGCAGGGCCAGTGAGATAGCTCAGCGGCATAAGCGCCTGCCCGGCAAGCGTGAGGTCCTGTGGTCGACTCCCGGTACCCACATAAAAATAAAAAAATGAAAAATAAAAAGAAATGCAAACTGCTCAGTGAAAAAGTTATTTTAGCCTTTGAAGGACATAATTAGCACTACAGCAGACTTTTTTAATTATTAAAAAAAAAAAAAACTAGTAGGGAGAGTGCTGGGTTCAACCTTCAAATGCAGATGGTACTAAAATCTATGGGCTCTCATTGCCCCTAGATAGTCTTTTGTTTTCCAAAGGACTTTTTTAAACTGCTAAAGGGATTATATAACCCACAAGCTAACTTATGGTATGTAGGACATGAAGCTCTTTGTCACAAACTTATTATTTCACTGCTTAGCCATAGTGTTAATGAGGCAAAGATCACAGCTTTGATTGACAGATGGGCCTCATTGCTCTAAGGTGTTCTATGGCCAAATATCCTGAAACTGCAACTGATCACTCCGATTCTACCATTCATGTATATTGAATTCCTACTATGCAAATTTCTGTGTGTGTGTGTGTGATGTAAGTACTGCAAGACAAAATGAAACAAACATAAATCTGAGATAGTTTTTGTCCTCACAATCTAATGGGGGAGACAGATGCATTCACAAATAGCTACACTACGAAGCAAATTATGCTAAGCACAATAATAGAAGCACAAAGTGTAGTGGGAAATCAGAAGAGAAAGATTAATTCCAACCCATGAGGATGTGAATGGATTGTCTCAAATTTATCACCACCCTAGGAACAACAACTTACCACATATGTTGTAATAACAGTGGGCTAGGATTGCTATTTTAAAACACAAATGAAAAATACATTGTAATTAGATGAGATTTGCCAACAAAACAGAGCAAACCAACCAGAAGTCCAAAATACTAAAAGACACCCATGATATGGTCTTTTTCATTTTGCTTAGAATTAGCTGCTTATTTTATTCCTCTAGGTGTAAACAATTACTTGTTCAAAAATAACAATCTAAGGGTTTATAAGATCTACCTGCATATGGAAGATCCCAGGGTAAATAAATGCATTCCCTTGGGAATGACTGGCCCATGCCTGTTTACATTTGAATCTGTGGCTTTAGTAAGGTTACATTTGGTTTCCACACTGGCTCATGTCTGCAAGCATGTAAACATTAAACCTGAAAATGCTTTCTATCTGTTATTTCCTGGATGTGCAGTGTATTTTTCTCATCCAAGCCACCAAGAGATTAAAAAGTAAGTAGAGACAAAGAACAAAGACTTGAGTGTTTCTTTAGGAAAAAATTTGGAGTATACACAAAGAAGTTCAAGTTCATGAAAGATCTGTAGCCTGGTTCAACCTTCAAGGAGAACCTATTTGTCCTTGAGAGGTTGCCACAGTTCCTGCCCCACGATGTTAAAATTGCAAGCAGAAGTGTAGACCAATTTCAGAATAATTTATTTCATCTATATTATAACATGTAGCCTTCCACCTATACCTGGAATGCTTGAATAACCAAAGGACATTGTTGTAGACATGAGTTCAAAAAGTGAGAAGCAGTTGAGAAACTATTTCATATACTTACATATTTATACTCAACTCTCTCATACTCTCTCATCAATTTTTATTTTAAATAGTCCATCGAATAGCACAATTCTTATTGCTATGGTTTGGATGTGGTTTGTCCTCCAAGGGTTCATGTGTTGGAGGCTTTGTCCTCAGTGTGTATGTATTGAGGAGATGGGACCTGGCGGTAGATAACCTGTTCATTGAGGATGCTGCCTACAGATGGGATTAAGGTAGTTCCTCTGGGCCCTGAGTTAGTTCTCGACAGAACAGATTGCTATAAGAGCACCCCTAATCCCTGAATTGTGCTCTGGCTTCCTCTCTGGAAATATGATCTCTTCTTCTCACATGCACTGTCCCCATTGTGATGCCACCCACCATCCTGAGCAGGCACTTTGAGCTAAACTAATCTCGTTTCTTTGTAAGTACCCAGCCTCATGTATTTTGTAATAGCAATGGAAAACCAACTAAGACACCTGCTACAAAGCAGGTATTGTTCTAAGCACTTTATATCTAACAACCTATGACATAAGAATACAATTATCCCCATTTGACAGATGGATAACCTGAAGCATGGAAATCTCACCCAGGGTTATCTAGCTAGAGTGTGACAGAGTCAGGGGTCATCAGACTCCCACGCCTTAACCTAGTGTCATGTCTCAACCACTACACCGTCTACTTGTGTGTAAAATAAACAGTTTTGTGAGACATATTCACAAAATCTGGCACAAAAAAGCCTATAAAAATTAGTCTTAAATATTAACATTGAACACATATTAGTCTTAGTAACTTAGCTAAAGTGTTTGAAAACTTAAAATTCCACTAAAGAACTTTTCACATATTCTGAAATATGTTCTTGGTAGAAATACTGAATGCTCTTAGGTTTGCATTGTCTTCCTAAAAGGTGTCCAATAATCAAAACAGATATTCGTTGTTTGAAACTCTCCACCACCATGTGCCATCATGCATCTCAGTATTTCCAGTGTGCTCATCTTATTTCCTCCGCAGGACTCCAGACTCTGAGTAAAGAGATCGTGTCTTCTACTCCCTTCCTCCATTATCAAGTATAGCAGCCTGATGCACAGGGATCATTCAATAAATATTTGTAGATTAATAATCTATGTCCTTCTTGATTAGATTCCATGACTCCACAGCTTTTAGAGAATGTTATTGATCTTGTGCAATGATTTTCAGGAAGTAAATGGTTGTCAAGTAGGTAATTAACAAGGATTAGAAACGTACCATTCTAAATTTTTGTTTTCTTTTTTTCTTTGTGCTTTTGAGACATGGTCTCACTGTGTAGTCCAGTCAGTCTTGAATTCATAATCCTCAAGCTTCCTAGTGCTGAGATTGCAGGCATGCAACACTATATTTAGCTAAATTATTTTAAAAATTGTATATGTTGAACATATTTATGCATTTCTATTAGATATATACTTAGGAATGGGATATACCTCATACACATATGTTCACCAAATTATATAGACTAGAACAGCAATACTTATTATAGTCCCAAACTAAAAACTATCCAAATGATCATCAACATAGAATGGAGAAACAAATTATAGCAGTCACACAGTGGAGTATTATATAGCAGTGAGAATGAAGGCTCTAAAATTACATGCAACAACATGCACAAACTACACAAATAAAATGTTGAGAAAAAGAAGCCATATCCCCAAAAGCTTTTACCGAATGATTCCATTTCTATTATATACAAAGTGCATAAAAATAATCTATGCAGTTAGAAGTCAGGACGGTGATTTCTTTGCAGCAGAGCCTGGAAAGAGCAGGAAGAAGGCTTCTACAGAGCTGGTAATGTTCTGTTTCTTAGCCCAGGTCCTGTTACACAGCTGCATTCAGTTTGTCAAAATTAGTTCAGCTGTAGACTTACTGTTGTATGTACTTATCAGATTCTTTACATTTCAAATAAAAATAAAGAAAACCAAAATTCCTTCATATACTTACAAACTCTACTCAGGTGATTTCTTCATCTCATAACAATGAACTTTTTCATCACAGTGAGTTCACACTGTTAAATTAGAGGATCATGGCTGTATTTTATGTGCCTGATTCGACTCTAACTTCCTTGCGAGCTGTCACTTTGTTATTTACCTCCATTTCCCCTCCATGTAGTAACACATTAATAGTGGTTTGTTAAATGAATGAAAAAGAGTGAGAGACTAAATGAACAACTCAGCCCTCGACTCCTCTGAGCAAACAGGAGTCCGTCATGACGACTGTAATCATGGCTGTAGGCTCTCCCCCCACATAACAATCTACCACTTGCCTATGCACATTGACCTAAAAGATAAAAGTATAGTAAAAACATTAAGTCACTGAAGAGAATTCTTCATTTTGTAAACAGATTTATACTTAGGGTTTTCTACTCCATCTAATATTGATTATTCTTTCAACATTAATTTTATACCAAAATCAATCCTTATTGATATTTTGTTACTTAATTACTAAGATAGCAAACTGTAGTAGTTACGAAGGTAGGATTTAGATTCAGACAGACTTAGGTCCAAACGATGATTCTTCTATTTAAAACGTGAGTGTTATGGGTACATTTGTTTAGGTCTCTGTGCTACAGTTTCATTACTTCTACCCTGAGGATGGTCATGTCTGCCTTACTCCACAGATCAAATGGAATGATGTTTGTGACGCACTTACCCTGATGCTGGGCACACAGCCCGTAAGTGGGTACTTTGTCCATTTTCACCATCACTTGCCATACTAGTTCATACCCACTCAATCAATAAGTGCTGTTGATTCTAACACCAGAACATATTTCTGTGCCTTTTTCCATTTCCAATGCTTCTACTGGGCCACAGTTGCCTCCTCTCCGCCCTTGCCAGTTGCTCTGCCCATTGTCATAGTCTTTGCAAGTGCCGTAGTGAAGAAAAATATATTTTTCTCTACCCACCCAAAGCTCATGGATGAGGCCCCATAAAAAAGCCAGATTAACCAGAGAAAAGCACACACATTTACTGAATAAAATTTATGTGGCTTGGTAGTCTTCACAAGGAAATAAAGTTCTAAAGGAACAGTTCAACCTTAATTTTGTATGGCACGTGGTAGAGAGACATGATAGAGCAAAGAGTGTGAGTCAGTAGTTGTAAGCTAGGGGGAACTTAGCAAGGCCTTTTCTTCCAGGTTTTTCTATGTGTCCCTGAATCTTCAAGGATAAGGAGCCTCCTTTCTTCTGAGTACAGGAAGGGAAGGATACCTTTGCTATGAGGGTCTTATTACATGCTTTAGGGGAGAAAGGAGGGAAGGTCAGACAGACCATACTGCTTCTGCACTTTTCACAAGTTCTTTTCACTTCAACATGCCAAAGTGACATATTCTGAGGTGGTGTACACTAAACTCCATCAATTCTTTCCCTGCTTCTTTTCTGCTCTTCAAATCTTCTCATGGCATTCAGGATGAACTTATCTTTTTACTTTGTTTATTCATTTAGTTACTTTGGTGCTGGGGAAGGAACCCAAGGCCTCATGTAGGATAAGCACATGCTCTACCACTGAGCTACACCCCAACTTCAGAGTGAACTTTTCAAATCCAACTGTTTAATGTGCTCTGATGGTTTCCTTTTGGGTTAGGTCTCAAATATGGCACCATATGTGACCTCAGCCTGGCTCTTATTGTGCTGCTGCTGGTCTTCGCCAGACACAGGGTACTTCACACCTGCTCTGGCCTCTGCCATTTTCTTCACACCTTGGCTTGAAGGATAGACACACAATGGGATTCCCACTTACATTAATCAAAAGCTCTTCTCATTTTTCTCTTAGCCTCCAGTGGATAAATCCACATATGTGTTTACCTGCTTATTGTCTGTCCATCTGTCTCTTTCTCTAGACTGTAAACTCCTTAGTAATTTCCCATGGCTATTATACATTCCATTAAGTGCTTAGAACTACCCCAGTGCTTAGAACCAACTTCTTCACTCCACAAGTTCATTTTTGCTGCCTTTTGCATGCAGGTATTGCAGCTGTAGGTTAATACACATACTGAATAAGAAGTGTCTATGTTGGAAAATGTTCAGTGCTATGGAGAAAAGCAAATCAGGATGACAGATGGGAGGAGGGGTAGAGACTGGGGTACAATATAAATTATGGTGTTCAGGGAAGGCCTTGTTGAGATGAGACATTTGAGCAGAGACTCAGAGGACATGAAAATGAGCCATAAGGATATCCAGGAAGACATTTCCAGGCAGAAGTCAAATGCAATAACCCAAGGGTTCTAGTGTCTTGTGTGCAAGGCCAGCGAGGCTGGAGCTGAGTGAGGGAAGTCCCAGAAGAGCGGCAAGAGAAGAAATTAGAAACCTGGCTCCTGCCCTGTAAGGGAGAGGGAGCAGTGGAGGGTTTCAAGAATAGAACACAGCCCAGTTTCCATCCAAAACCATTCATGGATTATCAGGGGCTGAAAAGGAAGGCCCACATGCCATTTAGGCCAGGTGAAGGATGGTGGTGGTTTGGACCAGAGGAGGAGTACAGGGTGACTGAAAAGTAATCAGAATCAGGTATAATTTTAAGATATAACTGAAAACAGTTGCTGACATTGATTGCTGGATGTGAAAAGACAAAAAGAAGCCAAGAATGGCTCCAGAATAGGCACTCAGTAAGTCTTTGCTGAATGAATGGATGAATGAATGGATGCAGGGCACATAGATATGAAAGCACAGGATGAAGATTTGAATCAGGGTTAGTGAGATGTCAAACTACTCTTTGTCCTTCTTAACTTCTGGATTCGACATAGAGAGTTATTTTTTTAGAAACAAGCACATGTGCACACACAATGCCACATTTACAGACAATCTCAGGAAGCTCAAAGGCCCCTTGAAATGTGTTAAGGAATCCCTTGTGCAAAAGAGCCTGTGCTTCGGGCCGGTGAGATGGCTCAGCGGCTTAAGCGCCTGCCTGGCAAGCGTGAGGGTCCGAGTTCGACTCCCGGAACCCACATACGAAAAAGGGGCCGGTGATATCGCTCAGTGGCACGGGTGCCTGCTGGCGCATGAGGTCCTGAGGTCGACCCCCCGGTACCCACAAAAAAAAAAAAAAAAAAAAAAAAAAGAGCCTGTGCTTCATCATGCAGTCATGAAACTTGACTTTCAACATGCAGTTTGCATACAACTTTTTAAACATCTGCATGAAGTGCCCACTCCAATCTCACAACATGGATAAATGTAATGGGGGAGAAACACAGTGTACATCTGTTTTCTATGTTTAAAAGCAACTATTATATTACATATATTAGAAAATAACAACGTCTACTTCAGTATCATTAAAAAATAGTGATCAGAGTCAGCTAATCAGTCTTATTTTAAAATCAAAAGGAAACTATACATTTCCTTATAATAGGACCACAAAAGTTAATAAAGTTTTCACATACTGGTAGAAGTTTCTAATCGGCAGATTCAAATACCTTTATTTAATAAAAAATTAGAAAATGATTTTAATAAGTTCAGTTTGGTAAATAAAAGCAAAAGTATGCTCAGTGGAGGAAAAATAATAAAAGGTGTTTCTGGAAAGGACTGCATGCTTTTTTGTGCAAATGCTATACCTGAACACTGAATGGTAAGGGGTTTTGTGAGCCCCATAAGCAATAGTATGACTTACATGTCACTCTAGTTAGGGTAAACCTAAAACAGCAGTCCAAATATCCTCAAATTATTTCCAGATTATCTGCTTAGTTTAAGTAAGCTTCATGGGTACATAGAAATAAAATATTTAGACACCTATCTTAATATTTAAGCCCTCTAAAACTTTGAGAGGAATTAAGATGTTTTGTGTCTTGCCTCATAATTTAAATATTTTCACTTAAATTTCATGAGTTGTTTTCTAAAGTGGGATACTCTGCCATGATGATAAAACTGTTTCAAGATGATGGGGATCACAGAGTTAAAGTTCAAGAACTAACGCTGAGCTTGCTCACAGGACTCGTGACTCCTACCCTGAAGCATTTGTGTATGAGCTGGAGGGAATGGAGGAAAAAAGAGAAAAGAAACAAACACGTAAGAGAAAAGAAAGGGGAAAGAAAGTAAAGGAAAAGAAAAGAAAAGAAAAGAAAAGAAAAGAAAAGAAAAGAAAAGAAAAGAAAAAAGAAAAGAAAAGCCAAGCTTGTAGAGAAGTTGTCCAACATTCTAGGAAGTATCCTTCATCTGGAGAAAAACCTCTGGTCCTGTGTTTTGTGCCTGATTCTGTCCTGGACTACATTTTGTTGCCTTATACCCTTGGAGAGCTGAGGAAAATGTATACATTAATCTGTTCAATTCTGAGAACACTGCACAAAAGGGAATCCATAGCTTTCCTATTTGCTAAAACACAGGTTCCAGCAGGATAACCTAAAAATAAGAGCACTTGAGCCTTAGTTTGGACTTTTGACTTCTATTGCCTTGCAATGAGTCAAAATTATATCTAAATATTCTTTGGCTCATTTCTGTAAGTGAAATATAACCATCTACCCAGTGAAAGCAAGAAATAGACAGACATTGGATACTTTTTAAAAATCTGTAAAATTTCAGGGTCCCAGAAGCAAAAATCTTATGAGTTAAATTAGTATCAAATTCTGTTATACACATGAACTTTGTTGCTTGTTGTAAAATGGGAAAGCATATTATATAGATGGAGATAACACAGTCCCTCTGCTCTGAATATCTGCCTGTAAGTCAGAATACACTTCTGGCGTTAATATGCTTTCTTAGAGATTGGAACAGCCGCTGTGGTGTATGGTATGAATGCATATTAACAGCATAGGAATTTGCATATCTAGAACTATAGTAGCAAATGCATAACAAAATTTCTTTTAAAAGATTATTGTACAAACACACTGAATCCATCCTAAATCTTGACACAACTTTTTGTTTTTCCATCTCTTTCCTTTTTTTATAGAGAAATTAAGACATCCAAGAAATAGATTAATAGTCAGAAAACCTGAAAATAGATTCTGTCCCCTGACCTCATCGCCACCAAAGGTTTTCTTTTCATGTTCAAAGGCAGGAATAGAACAACCTCAAATGTTTTCATCAATAAACTTGTTTCTCATTTTTCTGTACATGCAGATATAAAATGCAAAATTGATCCTTTTGATGGGCTGCATTGAGAATAATTTTCTACTGATGTATCATCTTATCTATTCTCTGGATTTTTATTTTCATATGTGTGATATCTATAATACAATGCAGCCTCTGGAGATTTTGCAAATTTAGAATATGGTATAATATGCAAAATTCATGATAGCGCTGGCTGCTTTGTGGTTCATGACTCTGATACTTACACTCCTTTTGCACCTAAAAATTAAGCTATATATGAGGACAAACAAAATTATGGATCTGACTTTTGTATTGAAATTCTCAGTACTGATAGAAAAAACAGGTTTAGTTTCTGAACCAAAAGCTATATGAAATATATTCAATATACTGATTACCAATAATATATCCTTAAGCTACAACTTTTTACATGGCTTTGGTATGTCTGAATTTTTAAAACACGTGAACATGTCACCCTACCTACATATTTTAACTGAACAGTTTATAGCCTTATTCTTATTTTCATTTTGCAGTTTTTACAGCTCTACTAAGAGAGACAAAGTACCCACTTTTATCAAGCATAATTGTTTTTGCTAATTCCCCCATTTTTTCTAGAACTGTCCAGGAAAACTGGAGGAACTTTTTGAGGGGGGTGGAAATGGGTGGGGTATGGGAGGTGGAGCAAAACTGAATTGGGTTTGAGGCCCTTGGTGCCAATTTGGATCCAAAGTAAATTAAAGCAGCAGAATTCTAAACCTTGCAAAAAATGAGATTTATAAGGGGAATGCTAACACAGATTCAACAGTTCCAGCCTGCCAAGGATTACTCTAATACCAAAAGCATACTCTCTCACTTTAGACGGGGAGATTACTCAGTTGTCAAACAACAAGGATGGTGTTTATTTGCTTATTTTTAAACTTTTATTTTTTTAATATCACTTTTTAGTTTACAGATAAGCATTCCTGAAATAAAGTGTCATTTTTGGGGGGAGGGTTGGCAGGGGAGTAGAAAAAAGAGGAAGGTGGAGTTTGCTCCTGGCTTCACAGTTTGTTTTATTAGTAAGGCTTTGCCAACTCTGTTTAACTGTTTCTACCCTGCTTTTGTTAAAAAATGAGAAAGAAAGAAAGAAAGAAAGAACCCCCCCAAAACAAACAAACAAAAACCAAAAAGGGGGTAGTATGAGAAAAGTATGAAATGTACCTGATAGAGAAAAAAAGCACTGGGACTCAATGTAAGAAAAAGAAAATATTTATATGAATGTTCTTCTAGAGGAAACAAAAATATGAGGAGGAGATTTTTTTAAGAGAAAGAAAAAATATCTGAAAGCTCCAAAAAACAGTAAAGCTAATCTTTGCTTAAAATACACAGCAGAATGCCAGGGAGAGAAAGACAAACTCATAAGTGATCATTTTTGTTTATTGTGTCTGAAATGAAATGAGAAGGAATAAGCAAGTTAATTCTCGGAGAGATGGGGGATAATAAAAGAGTGAAGTTTACGACTTCATGGAGGTCCTAAGGATGTACTTAGAAATCTTTAAGAGTGGACTTGCAGTGTTTCTGTGTTCTGTTTATCTATCTATCACCTATCTCTCTATCTATCATCTATGTAATCTGTATAGAATCTGTCTAAAAAGTTGTTGAAAGGTGCCAGCAAGCGTAGGAAGGGGAGCATTTGAGACTGTCTTCTATAGACCTCAATAAAAACTATTCTTTTATTCCAAATCCCTAAGAGACAGAAATCTTACATGTTAATAAGAGAACACACAGACATACACCCATAAGTTACATGCCATGAAACCAAACAAGGAAATAAGGAACCCCATGCCGACCCTTCTTCGCTGATACTAATCTCAGTTTAGTTAAGCATCCCAAGACCAGCCCTCAGCTCCTTTTCACAGTTCTCTTTCCCGGGTACCCAGGTGCACAAAGGAGAGGGTGATCTTTACAAAACAACATCATCAACAACAACAAAAACCTCTGGTTCACACAAAAGCCCACCTTGCAAATGAATGGAATATTAACGACCACCTAACAGCTGCACCGTTGGCAGGGCGAAACTGAGCATTAACACAGCTCCTTTCTACAGATTGCCAGTGAAACCGAAGCAGCTCAAGGAGAAACGCACCTACTGTATGTGAAATGCTGGTGCAGATTTTTTCCCTATCACTCTAACCTTCTGTGTTGATGCATGAATGCTGGTACCCACTTACAGGGATGCCAGATGATCAGTGCAGAATGAAGGTCCCAAGAGAGAGGATCACATGGCTCTCTCTGCCCTGTGACGTCACTAGCAGATGGCATGGGTACCAGCTCTGGCAGTTGGCATCAATGTCACTTTTTAGAGATCAATGAGATAGTGCAGATAACACACAGATCTAGAGGCTCCAGGAGACGATGCGACATTCAGCCTGAAAAGATTTGGAAGACCCAAAATGAAAACTGATTATTGAATGAAATTAAAACCTAAGGTAATATAAATAAAGATACTTCCATTGATGCTGGCTTTGCATGCAAGTATTTAAAGATACAGTGTCACTGTCTTAGAGTATTTATATGCTCTTTGCCATCTATAACTTCTTATCATATTTCATTTTCATGATGTAATTATCACATACTTTCACTGCTATTATGTAACACTGCAAGTATGTGGACATTACTAAGAGTTTGTGTGTGTCTGTGTGTGTGTGTGTGTGTGCTGAGGGGGTTGGAGATTATTGAATTGAAAAGTCTCTATTTTAATGTGCTTATTTGTTTGAAGACTTTAGATGAAAATACTTGCTGCTTCACCCAACAAAAAACAAAAATGCATTTGAAATACAAATTATTTTCCCCTTTCATTTGGGATTCTGAACACACGTGCACAATTGCAGTCAGAATCCTTGGACCGTTCCTGTCAGATATTAGCTAGAGGGAGACTTCCGTGGCTTGTAGAACAAAAACACTACGATAGTGTTTTTTGTCCAGGGTGATTTGAACAGCAGTAAACAGACAATTACATTTGGAAAAATCTTAAATGTAAAAGCAGTCTCAACATTTTCTTTGATTAAAAAGATTGTCAATGATTTTTTTTCATTCATTTATAGAGTTTTATCCAAATAAGCCTAATCCTCTTCTCTTTCTGAAGGCTGGGAAAACAGTGCTCTTTTACATAATTCTTTACTGATCAAGAAAGAAATCAGTTTTTAAACTGATCTGAGTTTCCTTAAATTTGTATATTCTAACAACCACTTATCGAAATTTACATTTGCATAACAGCAAATAAAGTTATTTTTTCCTAAAAAAAAAACCCACAAATTTGTCAGCTAATGGAGAGAGCACTTTTCCTTTTATAACTGCTTTCTCTTTTAGTTTGTTCTCAGAGGAATTGGAATTAATGAAATTCTGCATTGTTATCATGTTTTGCCTTTGCTTGAATTCTGAAATCCTTTTTGTGTATTAAAATCCAGTTTAAAATCAAAGACAAATGGATATGGTGCTGGTGTTTCAGTACGTGCTTGTTGTTTCATTTTCTTTTGATAATTTGCCTGTATAAATTAATCCTATTGCATACATCAATGTTTTTATATTTACTAGTCTGCAGGAGCTCAAATATTATATTTAATGTAAAAAACTTAGTCTTGGGATCAGTCTTTTTCACATGTTCCTATAGTCTTATGATTAAGTCATTGAGTATATTTTAAGTGTATAAACTTTAAAAATGAAAACACTTTAAATATTGTGCTGGCATTTTTTCAGGTAATTTAAGATTAGAGAACCATGTTAACACTACCGTTTGATGAGTCTGTTGTAATGCCAGAATCCCAGATGTGCAGAAAGTTTACTAGAGAATGTGAGGACCAGAAGCAAATTAAGAAACCAGAAAGCTTTTCGAAACAAATTGTCCTTCGAGGAAAGAGCATCAAAAGGGCCCCTGGAGAAGAAACCGATAAAGAGGAAGAGGAGGAAGACAGAGAAGAGGAAGATGAAAATGGGTTGCCCAGGAGGAGGGGTCTTAGGAAAAAAAAGACCACCAAGCTCCGACTAGAAAGGGTCAAGTTCAGGAGACAGGAAGCCAACGCCCGTGAAAGGAACAGGATGCATGGCCTCAACGACGCCCTGGACAATTTACGAAAAGTGGTCCCCTGTTATTCTAAAACCCAAAAACTGTCCAAAATAGAAACTTTACGACTGGCCAAAAACTACATTTGGGCACTTTCTGAAATTCTGAGAATCGGCAAAAGACCGGATCTGCTCACGTTCGTCCAAAACTTGTGCAAAGGTCTTTCCCAGCCAACTACAAACTTGGTGGCCGGCTGCCTGCAGCTCAATGCCAGGAGTTTCTTGATGGGTCAGGGTGGGGAGGCTGCACATCACACAAGGTCACCCTACTCCACCTTCTACCCACCCTACCACAGCCCTGAGCTCGCCACTCCCTCAGGGCATGGGACTCTTGATAATTCCAAGTCCATGAAGCCCTACAATTATTGCAGTGCATATGAATCCTTCTATGAAAGTACTTCCCCTGAGTGTGCCAGTCCTCAGTTTGAAGGTCCCTTAAGTCCTCCCCCAATTAACTATAATGGGATATTTTCCCTGAAGCAAGAAGAAACCTTGGACTATGGCAAAAATTACAATTACGGCATGCATTACTGTGCAGTGCCGCCCAGGGGTCCCCTTGGGCAGGGTGCCATGTTCAGGTTGCCCACCGACAGCCACTTCCCTTACGACTTACATCTGCGCAGCCAATCTCTCACCATGCAAGATGAATTAAATGCAGTTTTTCATAATTAATGAGGAAAATGAAAATAAACAGTGGTCATTCACCTCCTCTGTCTAATTAAGACAAAGCAGATGCTCGTGGGCTGTGTCATTGGCACAACTCTATCTAAGGTGTTTACTAGTTTCTGAAGTGTGTTTCAACTATTGTGAGAATTTTCTATGTAATAATAAATGTCTTTTCATATAAGAACTTCTTTTCTTTTCCTTTTATCTGTAAAACACTGTGATTCTGTTTCTACTGGCAGGTTTTGCTTTTTCTTGTTTTATTTTCTTTGAAATTCACTTAATTTGTTTGAGCAAGATGTCTAAGAATATACTGTTGAATAAAGACATTCAGCATAACTCAATGTCTATTTCAGTTGTACAGTAACTATAAAATGCATGTTATTAAGATCAGATGAGTAAAATGATGTGTTTATAATTAATAGGAATTCTATATTATGTATCTCTGAAAACTGAAATTTTAAAATATCGAGACTATCACGTAGCTAAGAATAATATGGAAAGATGCATTTGAGGATGTACAACAATATAAAAAGCTATGCAATTTTCTGTTTATTAAGGACAGACCTAAATGCATTCAGTTGGTAACTATTCCTCTTCAAGTATTTGCAGATGGGGCAACATGATATTTGGGTAGGTGGTATAATAATTTTGGAACAATTATTTCAATCATAAAGAAAAAAATTTTTCAGCACTTGTTTTGTATTGTTCAGAAATTATCTGTACAGGTTTGTTATCACAGTGTATAATTGTGTTTTCCACCCCACATTTTTAAAGCAATTAAACATAGATATTTCCACTCATAAAGGACATCTATTAGCTGTGATATTTTTGCATGATACTTATTATTTCCCGGTACACAGCTGCTATCTGTCTCCAATGCTCCCCCCCTCCTTATTTCAGAAATATTTCTGGATTACAAAACCGCACGAGCTAAAACAAATTTCTTAAACAAAATGGGCAAAGCGCTTACCAGAATTTTCTTTTTAAAGTATCTTAAATGAAAGAAGAGCCCATGAGGGTTAAACATCTTGGGGAAACAATGATAAATCCTGGTAACCTTCAACTAGAGCCTAAATTGGGTGGCAAATTTCCAGCAAACACCAGAGTGGATGTTAAAAATGGAAGGTTTTACTCCGCGCCGTTTAAATGTCTGGCCGATTAGATGCTAAATTCTGTGTGATTAAAAGTTTTCTGACAAAAAGCCACCAAAAACTTAGTTTAATAGTGCCTAGGGTGTTAGCTGTCTTAAGTCAGAAGTGAGTCTCCTTTAGAATAAAAGGCAAGGTGGCAAGGACCTCTCTCTAGATGCCCTCTAGTACTGAGCGCGGAGGCGGGCGGACAGCGGCACAGGCTTGCGAGGGTAACAGAAAGTGGGTGCCGTGGTGGCGCCGACGCGGCCCCTGGTGCGCCACGCGGACATTGCTGTGCCACTTTAGGCCTGACGAGGCCTGGCGGGCTGCGCGCCGCGAGGATGTAGGTGGCACCGCGCCTCCGCGGCAGTAGCTGGGGCACAGGCCGCACCGCCCGCGTCCCGCCCACAGCGGGCGCCCTGTGTGTCCGGAACCGCGCCCTGTCGAAGGCAGTCCCCTCCCATGCCCACCCGCCGGCCGCGGACAGGGGCCGCGCAGCTGGCGGAGCCGCCGGTCACACTGCAGCTCTGGGGCCGAGACCCTGCCCCGCACAGGGGGCAGAGAGGGTCGCCCCTTTACCCTCCCCGTCTGCTGCAAGGGGGACGCAGAGGCGGCGTCAAATTCCAGCTGGCCCGAGCGCTGCCAAGAGCTGACCCTGTGCGACTCATCCTAGAGCTGCAAGGACTTCGTGCGCCCAGGCTGCGAGACCCGCGCCCCGCTCCCCAGAGGGCGGCGTCCCCTGTCCCTCGGGTCCCCAGCTTTAAGCCCCGGTGGCCTTTGGTGCGCGCAGCAGCCGCGTCCGAGGGGCGAGGGCGCAGAGCAGCTGCTGGCACAGGACGGGGCGGGTGATGAACGCGCCCTTCAAGGAGGGTGTGTGAACACCTGTTTACTCAAGTCCCACGAGGGCAGGGGGAAAGACCAGGGGGAAGAAGTGAATTGTGCCCTCGGAGTAGAGAGAAGTGCGCCCAAGGTAGAGCGCCGTCTGTCCCCTCTGCCTGTCTCAGCGCAGGACTGACTCGCGCTTGCTTCCTCACATATGCGCTGAAACCTGCTCTCGCTGGGACTGTGTCCAGCACTGCCGAGCCCGCGAAGGCTCCGCAGACGCCCAGAGCCTGGTCGTGCTCAGCCCATCTGAGCAGACAGCCAGAGGTGGGAAGTCTTGGTAATGGAAGAACTCCCTCCCTCCCTCCCTCCCTCCCTCCCTCCCTCCCTCCCTCCCTCCCTCCCTCCCTCCCTTCCTTCCTTCCTTCCTTCCTTCCTTCCTTCCTTCCTTCCTTTCTTTTTGTGTTTTTTTAAATAGTCCTGTTTAGCCCCCAGCAAAATAGGTGACACCTCCTAGGCACCCCGCCCCCACCCCATTCCCTATCCTCACTGCACGGTACCCAGCGTAGCACCAGAGCACAGCACTCCGCCTGCTCAGAATCCTGGTTCCGACTTCTTTTCGAAAACCGCAGGTGGTCTAGGGTCAGAGATTCCTGTGGGGAGGAAAGATTGCAACAGGAGATTATTCTCTGGCTCCCTTCTGGCAAGTAGGAAAGCTTAGAAGAGAGGCGGCTGGCTGGATGTCTAGAGAAGAAGCAGGCAGACATACAGGAGAAGCTTCTGGCCTCAAATCTCTGTTCATAAGAAACGCGAGAGAGGACTGGGGTTTCCAGGCCCCAGAGAGCTGGCGGGTCTGTTCCTCATTTGGATGCACAAATCCAGGCGTGCTCTCTCCTTGAGTGACCAACGCAACTGAGGGCGCTGTGCGGTGTGCCGGTGGGTGTGCTGGGCAGACCTCTGTGCCCCTAGTCGTCCTTCCTGTGCCCTGATGAGCCCCTGCCTGGAAATCCCGCAACCACCCCTTGACACATCCCTAGTGGCGCTCTTCTTCACAGGACTTTTCTTGTGCCCGGCTGTCTGCATCCTGAGAAACCCTCCGATCTGTTCATGCACACCCCGACATCACAGATTCCACACACTGCAAAACTGTGCTTTTTAAGTTATCACCCCAACAGCGAGGAAATTGTACAGTACAAAGCATATAGCTTAGGATCCAGAAGCTTGCCATCAGATAGGTAGGCTTCCTGACACCAGGCTTCCCTAGCCTCCCGCATGAGAAGTTTCCTCTATTCTGAACTCTTCCTAACTATTGTTGTCATTCAAATCGACTAGGTATCTCTTTTAAGCCAAATTTTAGCAGTTTATGTTTACCTTCTTACAGGTTTGTCCTTTCTCCTTCTTCAGTTTTCCTTTCTTTTACAGACATCTCCTTTGTCTCAACAATGAAGCTGTGGTAGGTAGGAGAGGCAAGGTTGTTCCAGGATCACCAGAAGCCTAGGTTCTTTCTATGGTAGTCTCCTTGGCCCTTAGCATGAGGCTTCCATTTTTCAAGGTCACTTCAATGGCTGAAGAGGGCTGCTGGAGTTCTAGTGATTGTTTCATTATTCCAATTAAGAAGGAGAGAGGATAGCAAAAGTGTACCCCGTCCACATGATCAGACCCCATTAGAGAATATTTATGAAAGCCTCATGCAGTGATTCCATTTAGGTTGTACTGACCACTTCTAGACTGAGAACTGGTCCTTCTTAACAGAGTATGTTGCCACCTAGAAAAAAATCAGGTCTTGTCAGTAAGATGGAAGGAGAAAGTGGGTGTTAGGCAACTAGTTATGCCTTTACCTCTGCTTCCACCCACATCCTTCCTTCCCTTTCTGGGGTCTTATACTTTTCCCCAAGCTTTCTTTCTGTTTCTACTATCTCTTTCCCCTTTGATCACAAACATTTGTAGTAAATCCTTTGAGCTGTTTTGGAGTAAATTAGATTGTGAATATGAAAAACACTTTGTAGAAAACAATGATATTAATTATTTATCCCATTGCCTGCTCTTTCTGGCCCTCCCTTTTCCAGTGAGCCTCTGAATCTGTTGATTTCCTCTTATCAGGTCACACCTAGACCAATACACTGGCCTCCAAGCTCATTCCCCACATTTCCTCCTCCCAGCCCATTTTCAATGCTAAACTCATCTTTCTAAAACATTCTGACACACCAATCCCTTGGAGTATAACTTTTGTAGTTCTCATTTTCTGTCTGATAAATGATAAAATGCATTTTAACTTTTCATTCATCTAAATCATTCACATTAAGACTAAAAACAACTGTTCATATCATGAAACACTTCTGAATTTGCAAAATATTTTTCATATACCCACCTTAGATAATCTTAAGACCATCATTCTCATGGGGTAATAATTCTTTTTTTTTTTCTCTTCTTTTTCTTTTTTTAATGAGACAGGGTCTCACTGTGTAGTTCAGGCTGGATTTCAGTTCATTATGTAGCCCAGGCTGGCCTCAAACTCATGGTGATCTTCCTGCCTCAGCTTCCTGAGTGCTGGGATTATAGGTGTGCGCTACTATGCCAGACAATAATTTTTATGATCTTTATTTTATCAGAAAGTGAGGCTCAGTCAAATTTTACTGTTTACCCATAGGCACAGAGCTAATGGACATAGATAGAACATTGGGAAAATAAAGTATCTGTTTTCTACTCTCACATCACTACCAACACAGAAGACATCTGTGACCCTAAAAGTGTGGGAATTTCTACCTGAGTATTATGTCCCCCAGGCTGTGGGTTCAGTCCCAAGACTGCCCTCCATTTTTGATGTCAACTGCAGGCCCCAGGTTATTTTACCTATATTTCTGATCAGTCAGCTATAAATTGGGGTTGCTACAACCTCCTCCTCAGATTCAACTAATTTGTTAGCATGGCTCACAGAAATCAAGGAAACATGCTTGTTGGTTTCTTATAAAGGATAATACAGATGAAAGACACAGATGAAGAGATGCAATAGGGCCAATTGTGTGAGAAGGGGGCAGAGCTTCCATACCTTGCACTGGCACAGCACTGTCCAGCAACCTCCATGTGCTCAGCTATCCAGAAGATCCTAACCCTTGACCTTTTGGGTTTCTATGAGACTTCATTGCATAGAAGTGATTGAAGCATGGACATCTGCCCACAATGTGACTGGACAAAAAGGGTTGGTCTATTGCTAATTAACTGGTGAGCCAGTTTACTTCAGCATTTTTCATGGATTTACTGTGCCACATTCCTCCCATCTTGGTCTGGGGCAGGATTCTTCTGGGTTGAGGAAGGTTTTACGGCCTACTCACAGACAAGGCAAGTTAGAGAATTTCTTTACAGCCAGCTCTGAAACAGAAAGGAGGAGGAGGAAAATTAGAGTTTCTCTGACCCTCCTCAGGGAAGAGAAATTGCAGCTTTTGTAGCCTGCCTTGCAGATGAAGTTGAAGCAAGAATCATGGATGAAAAGAAAAAACTGTATATCCTAATCTCACAGTTAGACGAAGCTGGGTCACAAGACTTTCATCCTTTGGAAATACTCCACAGCACCATAGTTGGCCTATGTTTGTGATCTCTAGTCCACTTTCTTAATCCAAAAATCTCATTTCATTGTATCAATGATCAATGGTTTTTATCTATTCTTTTTGAAGCAACAACACAGTTCAAATAATATCTTAGGTGTTAGTTTTTGCGTAAAAACATTTCCGATATGGTGAAGACAGGTGTGGAGCACCAGGAACCAAACACCCCCACCCTGCCTAGCTCCTGAGGTCTGTCTGAGGAGCAAGGACAGACAACCTCTGTTTCAGGAACACACTGTGGAGTTGAAGTCTGTTGACTGTTTCTTTCTGCTTTCAGGTCTTGCAGGGTTCCATCTGTTAGAGATTTCTCTCTTCTTCTCCCCAGTCTTTCAAAGTCACATGTACTTCCAGGCCATTTCCTACAGGAAGTCTCCCAGGTCCCTCTAGTAGTGATGGCATCTCGCTGCTTTGAATCCACTGCCCTGTCATTGTCAACTCAATTTCTACTACCTAAATCATGTGATATTAATATTTAACTTATAAACCTGACTAAATTATACACTCCTTCAGACCAAAGTCAATGTTTTTTCCTCTTTGTGTCCCTGCAGTGCATGTACTTGTGAAATTCTTGATTTGTGCACTGTAGTTAGGGATATGAGCTCTGGTTTTATTACAGAATCATCTCGATTCAAAGGCAAAGCAGCAGGAAGTTTTCACACCCAACAACACTTGACACTGAGCAACCACAGTAAGGTTCAGATTTTTCACCCTTAAAGTGAGAATATTGACACATAAGTCATAGGGATTTTGTGAAGATGAAACAAAATCATTTCTGAAAAGTCCTTAGTTTGCTTCCTGATTCAAAGTAAGCAAGCTATTGATGAGACCAGTTTCTACCTCTACTATGCTAATGTGGTACATACTTGTTGACTGCTAAATCTAAACAATATGGATAGCAATATTTCACAAAGTGCAGCTTAGATCCACGTACCATGTTGTGAAACAAATTTCATCTAGTGGATATAATCAGTACATTTGAATATCATAAAAATTAGAGTCCATTCCACATAGCCTAAATACTAGTTTATCTGAAACTTTTACACACACACATGTGCGCACACACATGTACAGAGACGTGTTCATCATATGATGTCGAGTATCAAGAAAGTTAGGAAACCACTGATCTAGAAGATACCTGTTATGTTAGTCAGGCTTTTCTGTCACTGTGACAAAATACCAGAGAAAAGCAACTTAAAGAAGAAACAGTTTGTATTGGCTCATGGTTTCAGCAGTTTCAGCCCATGGTCAGATGGCTCCATTACTATGGGCTGAAGTGAGGTGGAAATATCAGGGTAGAAGGGAGTGGTGGAGGAAAGTGCTCACCTCACAGTGGCCTGGAAGCAGACAGTGAGGAAAACAGCCAGAAAGGAAGGGGCTGGGAGCAAAATATAGGCCTCAAGATCAGACCATCCCCATGATCCACTTCCTTCAACTAGGCCTCACCTCCTATTGCCATCACTTTCCAAAAATGCCAACAAATTATGATCTCACCAATGGGTTAACCCACTGATGAATTCAGAGGTATCGTTATTCAATAACTTACAAAAACCCCCCAGCAATCAAGCCTTCAACACAATGATCCTTTTGGGTCCCAACCATAACACTTGTGGTGGGAAAAAGATGTATGAAAAGTCCTGAGAACTTAGGTTCAGCAAGGCCCACACCTTGCTTCTGAACTGTGCTGTATCTTATGTCAGACCCTATCCTGCCAGAAAGGTGGGAATTTGGGGGAGAATCTCCTACATTGTCACCAGCCAGTTTCCAGAGATGACTTTCTGTTAATCATGATTATCAACCTGAGTGGATAAAGAGAGTCCTGGAGAAACGATTAGATTGTGAGGACATTGATCTCATCAATAGGTTGACTCATTGATGAGTTTAAAACTGAATAGACTATTAGGAGGGGCCTGGTTGGAGGGAGTGGGTTATAGGAGCATACCTCAGGGACTATATCTGGTCCCTGTCCCCCTTCTTTCTGGTTTTTCCCCTGTGCTCTGCCTCCCAGATGCCATGAGTTGAGCCGCTTTGCTACTCCATGCTCTTCCGCCATGATGTTCCTGCCTTGGAACCAGCCAACCCTGAACTGGAATGTCTGAAACTATGACATCCTCCTCCTCCTTCCTGACATTCTCCATGAAACTGTCCTTTAAGTTGCAAGTATCAGATATTTTGTCCCAGCAATATAAAAGCTGACAAATACAAAGTGGGAACCTCCTCTCAGGTGCTAAATTTATTACTTAATTTATTACAGAATTTCAAAAAAAGTTGTGCTTTATTTAAGAACTCTTCTGGGAAGATGGTAAAGAAGCACGATCCTTTTAATATTAGGAAGGAGAGAATGAGTCTAGTAAGTTCAGAGATATTATAGTTAAGTCTAAAAGAGTAATAACCAGAAAAAGACGAAAAGGTTTGCAGGACTCCTCAGCATTGCCCACAGGAATCCAAACAAACACTGAATTCACCAGGACTCCTAAGTTTTCCTTGGCATCACAGGGTTCTGGAATATCAGTTTCAGGATCCAACTCCACGTGCCGAACTGCTTGTTTACTTCATTTGCTGGCCCACGAGCATGCCTGGTTGTTAACTCCAGACATATTCTACACCACCATGTGAGACAGTTTTCTGTTACAGTAACACATACCTGAGATAAATCAATTCAGAAAGGTTTATTTTGGATCATGGTTTTGGAGGTTTCAGTCCCTGACCAACTGGCCCTGTTTCTTTGGGCCTGTGATGGCACATCATGGTTCAGATCCGTGGCAGAGCAAAGCTGTTTATTTCACAGCCAGTAAAGGAAAAAGATGGGAAGAGACTAGGGTCCCACAATTCAAGGGCACGTGTGGTGACCGAACACCTCCCATTGTTCTCCAGCTCTTAAAGTTGCTACCAGTAGTACCACAGTCTGGAGGCAAAGCCATTAGCACATGGGCCTATGTGGGATGTCCTAGACCCAAACTATGACTCTGAACATGAATAGTCTTGGAGGTGACAGATAAAGACTACAGAAAGGAGATCTGCCTGGATCCTACTGCTTTCCAGCTCTAACCTGGATACAGACAATGGAATAGAACAGGAAGAGGAGGAATTTGAGGGACTTGTTACTATTGGTAACAAGAAGAAAGCATGAAGTCAAAACTTGACCTGCAGCAGCCTTTGTGGAGCAGCAGGGGTCAAAGAGTTCCACAGATGAGTGATATGCTGAGACGCAGTGGTTATTTTTCTTTTTAGTCTTGGAATAGTCAATGCTGTAGTCAAAAAGTTGGAAATACATGCCAAAGATCTGGGATCTGTCAACAGAGAGCAATGATTCTCAACCATGTTGGCATTCTTCCTGGATCAATTTTGAAATACGCCCACTCTCAAATCCCACTTCCTGAACATTCCATGATTTCATCAAAATACAAGTGAAGTAAATTAGTCATAAGAGACATTTGTGTGTTTGTGTGAGACATGACTTGGGTTAACAGGGGACATTCTGGTGACTCACACGCTGGGACTGTCACTCCTCATGTGTGAAGGAGAAATTCAGGCATGCCGTCACTCTGGGAGGATTAAATCCAGCCACCCTCATGGTAGTGTCTTAAAGGCAGGACCACAGACTAACAATTAGGATTGTGTGCTTGTCGTGATGGAAAAATGTGTCTTTGTGTGTGTCCTACAAGGTCCTCTCCCAGACTTAGAAAATAAAAAGAGTACCTTCCAATGCATTTTTAATCTGTTATTCACAAATATAAATGGAGAATTGCAAACAAAGACACTTAGTCTCTATTGGGTGACTATGCAAGAAGATCCCATGTCACATTAAAAGGATCTTATAGAATTGCAGACCAGTCAGTGCCTTCTGAGGAACTGAATTTTGGTCAGTATTCAATGTTGCAGCAATATAAACTGGATGAAAACAAGTATTGACACCAGTTCTTTGATTTGTGGATATAAAAATATTAAAAAATACTTTAAAGTCATATATAAACAATATATTATTTGTGAATGTAGATTTTTTCACACCACTGTTTCCTATTGTCAGAGGTCCCCTTTGACAGGGAGCCTAAGAAGACAGGGCAGAAATAAGCCCTTAACTTACATGAGACCCACCCACCCAAGCCTGTTCCCACCCCAAATACTTCCCATAGAAGAGGAAGGACATGAATATTAATGAACAATTACTGGAACAGTTAATGACTATCATCACATTGGCTTTCCTCACACTTCACCTCATGTATTCCTCCCAACAGTGCAGAGAGATGGGGTTGGTGTAAGGATTTCATTTTGCAGACACAGGTTGAGTTTTAGAGGAGCAAAGCGATTTGCTCAAGCCTACGCAGCCAAAAAATGGCAGATCTACGGTCCATGCTACAGTCTACCTGACCAGCAGCTTCACAGTCAAACCATGGGCTTGGTTTTCCAGAAAATTATAGTAGTTCACATTTAATGAGGCTTCTTCAAGGCAGGGTCTATGTGTTAGTCTGCTTTTCATTACTTCAATAAAATATCTAAGTCGGGCTACTTACAAAGAAAAGAGGCTAATTTAGCTCACGTTTTTGGAGGCCAACAGTCTTCAATCGATTCAGTCTCTGGCGAGGGCCTAACAGTGCATGGTATCCTGGTTGGAGAGCATGCAAGGGGGAGCAATCACATGGCAAAACAAGAAGCCAGACAGAGATGGAATACCACAATCCATTGAGGGCACATCCTCAGTGACCTAAGGACCTCCCCCTAGGCTCCACCTCTTAAAGGTTCCACCTTCTGACATGGGCACAGTGAATGAGGACCAGTCTCCCAACATATGAACCTTTGAAGAACAAACCACATCCAAATCAGAGCACCCCATTTAACCACATCATGTGTACTTTCTCATTTAATCTTTCCAACATATGGGGTGCACATTGTTATTACCAGCATCAGGAAATCAAAGCACAAAAACTCAGAGTCACCTATTTAATGAGCAGAACAATGAAAATTCCACCCAAGGGAATCACCTCCAGATCTCACATACTTTACCTCCAAACCGAGCTGCCTAACTTATGAGAACCAATCATAATGTTCAAAGTTTTGCACTGACATTGAAGCAACACAGCAAGGGAGAGAAATGATGATTTATATGATAAAGACAAATCATCTGTAGAATAAGGGGAAGAATTCTTGAAACCATTCCATTTCTACCTGGCTGTACTAAGATGGTGATTATTTCTGAGTAATAACACGGTGTTATCAACTAAGTTAACCATTATGAGCAAAAGATTCCTTTTTAAAAATTTGGTGTTAGGGGAAATAGCAAATGAACTCTTAAGCTTTCAAAATGATAATCTAGCATTACTTAAAAGTCTACAAATTTGTTCCTAAATGTATTTAAATTTTACCAGCGAACATGATGCTGGTTATTAAAAAGTAATTCTGGAGAAATTAGCTTGCAGCTACAAAATTAATATAATTCATTTATTACTTGCAACCACAAATCAAGATGCTGTTAACACTGCTACACACAATTTAATATGCACAGTAAGTTTCCATATGGCTTCAATTTTAGGTTTCTGGTCACTCCATTGAGTAGTTTACAGAATTGCCCAGCACGTCTCATCAGAGGGCACTTGACCTGACCAAAATATGAAGCATGGGCTTTGCAACTGTGGAATTAAAGTTTTGATTTACTTCTCATTTTTCATCAAATGAAAAAGTATATATTTTTAAATCTAGAGGCTCACTATTGCTTAGAGATTCATTGATGGCTCAAAACCAAAAGCACTCAATCTCTAATACTAGACAAGATTCTTCTACTCTTTCTAGTTTCCAGCTTCTTGTTCTTTTTCCTACTTTTCCTTAGAAGGTAGGGAGGAGAAGAAGAAATGCACACACCGAGAGGTTCCTATGTGATTTCAGAAGGTTGAAATAAAAGAATTGCTCACCAAGATTTTGTCTCCTTCTTCACAACCCTGCCAGAATAGGATGCGGTTTGGGTTTCATAGCTTGACACCATGCCTTAATTTAAAAGAAGTTCAAGTCCCATGATGAATGAGCTCTACACAATTTGCATCATTCCAGGAAAGAAAAATATGCAGTAAGGATACTTCATTTCTCAGGGCTAAAAAAAAAAGAAAAAAAGAAAAGAAAAGAAAAATAGCAACCATGTCTCTCTCTCACCTGGATTTCCCTTAAATATTTCATTTTCTGGGGACCTGTGGCCCTTGAACACATCCATGGCTCTCAGTGTGTTTTGCACAGGGAAGCTACTTTCATGCCTCACCTCTCCCCACCATGAAGTCCAGATGAACAAACCGGGCCCTTCAGCCATTTTCTTGCAGCATTTGTCCTGCATCGATCACAGTGAAGTCTGTGATGAAGTCACTATATTTGACGCTGTTAGTTTTGCCAGATTCTTCTCTACTGTCAAACTGAAAAGAGAAATCTCAGATTCAGAAAAAAATTAATGACAGATTTATCTTCTTAATTTTATATCTGGTGATCATATCTTTTTGCTTACATTCTCTTCAAGAAGGGTGGAGGACTGAGAAGGAAGCAAAAAGGAGCTGAGGCTATAGTGTGGCAATAACTCTTTGCTCTGATTTGCACCAAACAATGCCATTCTTATAGAAAATGAAGGGGGCCAGTGAGATGGCTCAGAGGCATAAGCACCTGCCTGGCAAGCGCCAGGTCCTGAGTTCGACTCCCGGAACCCACATAAAGAAAAAAAAAGGGCCAGTGATATCGCTCAGTGGCACAAGCACTTGCTGGCAAGCGCGAGGTCCTGAGGTCGACACCCGGTACCCACATTAAAAAAATAAAAGAAAGAAAGAAAATGAAGCAAGGGTGGGAAAAGGAAACAACTCCAAACGCAATCCTGTTCTTAAAGTACACAAGGCACATATCTCTGCAGAAGCCTTTCATGTTTTGATCCCAAACTAGAAAAGGCAGTCATTAGGAAGTGTACAAAATCTGTGAAGAAAATTAGTTAACGGTTTAGGACTAGTGAAAAAGGAACCAAATTATACCTCAGAGTTTACTTCAGAGCTTATTACAATAATGATACCTTCTTATTCATTTATGTTTGGCAGTGCTGGGGATTGAACCCAGGGTCCACCGGACCCCTGAATGATACATTTTAAGTGTTACTATAGAAGAATCATCATAACAGGCATTTTGTTGTAATATAGTAAATAAATGTTATCACCTGTCTGATACGTGGAAATGCAGAGAAATTAGAAATGGTTCATCTAAATTCATACCATTAACAAGTGACAATTAAAATAAGATCCAAGTCTTTCAACAGCCAGTCCCATAGCCCTTCCAAAGTATTGCTCAAAAAGTTCAGGTTAAAATACATATTTAATTATTTTAAGAAAGTAATGGTAAAAATTTCCTTTAAGAAGGAAACTAGTGTGATTGTCTTTCCCAGAAACAGTACACCATAGTACATGTTTTACCATTTTTACAATGATCTGTTTTACAGTCTAACATCAACTAGATTTCCTGGAAAGTTTTATAGCAAACCTTAATAAAATTGTGTAAGATGTTTACCATCACTGCCAATCGGTCTATCAATATGAATATAAACTCCAGACCATGGAAAAGGGTCTATGCTGGTAGACCTCCCTGGCCTTGAGAGCCAATGACAGATTTAGATGACTTATTATAGGAGCTAGGAACAGACACTGTTTAAGAAAACCTTAGGGGCCGGTGAGATGGCTCAGCGGCTTAAGCGCCTGCCCTGCAAGCGCGAGGGCCTGAGTTCGACTCCCGGATCCCACATACGAAAAAGGGGCCGGTGATATCGCTCAGCGGCACGGGCGCCTGCTGGCGCGCGAGGTCCTGAGGTCGACCCCCCGGTACCCACAAAAAAAAAAAAAAAAAGAAAACCTTAGAGCACCGGTGGCAAACCTATGGCATGCATGGTTTGTTATCACCGCTGTTTGTTATCACCTCTAAAGGGTTTGTCACCACTGCTTTAGAGGAAAAGAAAATCTGAAACATGGAATTCTTAGTCCTTCCCAGTTTGAATCTGTGCTCTTCATCTTCCTCTTGACTTGCTGGGATCAAGAATCCTCACAACAGATCTTTGTGATGACAAAGATGACTCTACCATCTTTTTGTATTGTCATTCACTTTGTTAGCCTTTTATACTCTGTAAAAGTCCATGTAAAGGGCCAGTGATATTGCTCAGCGGCATAAGCACCTGCCTGGCAAGCGCAAGGTCCTGAGTTCGACTCCCGGTACTCGCATAAAAAAAGTCCTTATAAAGCCATATGCCTTCTATCAAATTAATAAATTCTGATTTATTAATTGTTGATTCACACAGCACTCAATATAGCATCCAACACAGAATTCTGCACCTAGCACCTGCTCAATAAATGTTTAACCAAACCAATTTACACTGTATTCAGAAAGTGCCCTATGAGTTTACCAAGTGCTGGCCCTGTCATAGAAGATGAGGATGTGTCTAATTTGTGTGTAGTATCAGCTTGAAATGCTAATTTCTTATTTGGTTTCTGAATGCCAATTATCCGGGCCACTATGTGGAGTGTGACATATAGACAATGTAAAAAGCCCTACACTGCATGAATAAAAGATGTTTATATTTCATATGTACCATTTTCTCCAGGGGACCCCAGAAGGAAGTAGAATCTCTTTTCACATCTTTCAATAAGTTTAGAAAATAGCAGGCGTTATCCCTTTAAGAAATTTCTTAAGTCAAAAGTTTGGTCAGAGGTTGAACTCTAAAACTACAAGGCGAGTAGGAAGAAGTACCAGTGAGTGCACTTTCTTAGTTATTTGTTAATGGAAGGAAAAACTCAGCTTCAAAGGGCAGAAAGCTAGGCAGGAAAATAATGAGGCAGAGGAAAATCGCTCCCTTCTGATTGCAAAAGGATCATTAGGAGGGAATCACACTGAGGAGCCCTGTTGCGGCTCTGATCTCTCCCTTCCAGCTCCTCCTGAGCAATGTGGGCCAGAAAACCATGTGAATCTGAATGCAGCACAGAATGCCAAACCCAGCTCCCACCCCCTAAGCAAAGACAAAGTCCTGTGTGGCTGGATATAGGGGACTTAATCACAAACAAGAGACAGTTGTTCAAAGGTCTTCTTTTGCGTCATCTGCAAGGATCGCTAGGCTGAGTCATCCTACACTCTAGATGTTCAGGATGACCTCTTGGAATTTGAGACTGTGGACGTTCAACTCTTTCTATCTACACCTCTGTGGGACCCAGAACCCAGGTTAGATTAAACTGGGGACTGACAGTGATTACTTGACATTTGAAGGATGGTTGTTTACATGGTCATATTTTTAGTAATGCATTCTAATTATATCATTATCTAAGTGTTAGGTAACAGTTAATTGCTTTGAAGTTTAAATAGCTGTGTAACAAAAAATTCACCATTCTGCTTAGGGCCACTGTTCATCTTTTCCCAGATAGAATAATTTCCTTTCTTCAAACAATGGTCTCTTTTTCCTAATATCATACATTCTGGCTCTGAGACCATAACAACTGGGTGCCCAAACTGGGCAGCGAGAGGTGGCCTAGCTCTGTGAGATCTTTTAGGTTTGCTCTGTGGTTCAGGAGTGGTATTGGGTCACATTGTGAGGCTTTGCCAGGCTGGCTGGTCACCTGCCATAGTGAACACTGAGGGGTGCTTCTCCCTGCTCAAGCCCCAGAGAATGAGTTATGGTTTATAGGACTCATCTTCCAGAAGCTGCCATAGTGGTCTTTTCTGTCCATAGGGTTGGGGACCTTGGAAATCCTGGCTGTTAATGGTCAAATCCCTTAAAGTCTTCTTCCCTTTGCTCAATTATTTTTGGGATACATGAGACCCAGTGTACTTTCTCAGCACAACAGAATCCTAAATTGGATGTGTGGATTAGTCTTTTACAGTCATCTTTGTTTCTTTTAATGTTTGTTAATTTTCCATTATTAGTTCTGATAGTGAAAGTATGGCATGCTCATTGTAGAAAATTTAGGTAAGTTGAGCTAATTAACTATTAAATTAAACATGTTCTATCCTATCTTGACAAGTTATGCTTTCATAGTGGCTGGGAAGAAAGGCCAAATTTAGGGTGAGAATATCTGACTCCCTGGAGTTTCTTCCCACAAGCTGAGGCCCAGCCTATGCCCCTTGTATTCCTTCCCCCTAGGCTCCACTTGTCCATCGCATAGCCCACGTAAGCAAGTTCCACACCGTGAGGTCTGACTCTGCAGGCCAACTCACTGAAAGCATCCTCAAAGATACTCAGGAAGGGAAGGAATCTGAGCCCTGGCCCTGGAGTTCAGTCCAGGCAGGTGCACGGGTTAAAGCTAGGCACTGGCCCTTGGCCTGTGCCCCTCTACCTTTCTCTTTAGCACCTTCCTCATAGATGACATTATGGGTCCTGGCGAAGAGAAAGCTACCTAGGATACATTTAGTTTGAGTTATGGGGATGTATTTAGGGGGTCTCAGTCATTTCATGTTATTGATAGCTCTCTAGATATATCATTCTCTAAGTGTTATATAACACAGACGATACTGGTAAAGTTTTGAATAGTTGGGAATAGCTTTCCTGGTACAGTCCTACTACCTCTTATGCCTGCTTAACCCTGTACTAAGACATGAAGCTGCAGCCTCAGAGGTTGGTTTTCCATAGGAGTGCATCTTACAGTACCCACTATGCATAGTAATGGAGGAGAAGTAAGAAACCAGGGCCAGACACTAGTCAGTGGAAAATTCTTCCAGTGATCAGATGGCATAATTGCAGGTGGCCCTTTCAGTCACCATCCATGCCTGGTCCAAAGGAAGTTTCCTCCTGTTAGAAATACACCTGGTAAGGCAGCAAATCCAAGTACAGGTGCAACCTCCATCCCCTCTCTGATGCAATACCACATTTAATCAAGCTAAAAAAAAAAATACCATTTTTACTTCCATTTGTAAGGACATTTTGGGATGTTTAATAAAGCAAGCACAGAATTGCTAAATCTTGACTTGAACGTATGTGAAGGATAACTTCTTGTTAACAATTACATTTTTGTACACTTACACAGAAAATGCAGATAAAAATTGTGGACCATTAAACAAAGATAATATTATGATCAACTATGGTAAAGGGAAGACTGGCTTTCTACCCTATTGAAAATTGCATAACCAAATTGTCATATAGGAGATGATAAATGATAATGCAGCCAAAAATGTAGAGGAGAAAGGTATTTTAAAGCTAACTCCACCTCTCTGCTAATTATATAAACTTAAGGCTCTGCAAACATAGTTCTACCTGAGATGGGGTTGGAATGGACAAAGAATGATCAATAGTCCCAAGCCCTGCCTGTGGAACTAAGGTCTGAAAAGGCAGAGAGAAAACCAGTTTAAATCAGAAAGAGAAAGTTCTTATAAAGTCAGATTAGAAGGCATAAACATTGAGTAAAGCCAGAGTATGTTTTGAGTAATAGAAGGAAAAAGTGAGGATGAACAAAGAAAATATCCAGGTTACAGATATTTTTAATAGAAACGTGGTTTATTTCAAGCCCACAAACAAGTTAAATTTGTTCAATAAAATATTTGGATATGCATATCCTTCAGCTAGTGAATAACAAACAATTCATTTGTTACTTAAGCCATTTACTATATTTTTCATGGAAATAACTAATATGGCCCTAAAATACAAAACAAAACTGTGTTTTTCAAAGCAAGAGGTTAGCTGGGTGTGGTGGTGCATGCATGTAATTCTAGCACTTGGGATGCTGAGGCAGGAGGATTGCTGCAAGTTCAAGGCTGGCCTGGGCTACATAGTGAGTTCAAGGCCAGCCTGAACTACATAGCAAGACCCTATCTCAGAAGCAAAAAGAAAAAAAGAAAAAAGAAAGAAAGGAAGAAAAGAAAAAAAGAAAAAAAAAGGCAAGGGGTTATAAGAGGCTAGACTCTAGAGTCACCCCACATAGGTGCAAATCTTTGTGACTTTAAGCAGGTGACTTACTCTCTCTGAGCTTCCATTTTCTCATTTGTATATTTAACTGAATAGCAAAACCTGCTTCATAAAGCTGATATGAAGATTAAATGAGATAGTAATATATGTAAAATACTGACAATGCCTGGCCCAGTATCAGGGCTGAATTCGTGTTACTCCCAACCTACTAATCAAATACCTTCCTTACAGATGTGATAAAATGAACCTCAATCAAGCCACGATAAATTACTAGAAAACCTGGTCTGATGGGAGGCAAATAGGTTAGGCTGAATAAATTGCTTTGTCTCTAGCCTGGTCACACTGTGCCGGAAACTCTGACAGGCCATGCAGTGTTATGCTGATGGGGGACCATGGCAAGCACGATATTGAATTAGCCATGAGCTTAGCAAGGGACTGATATCATCTGTATCCCTCTAGGATCTCTCTGCATTGCCATGCTGACCGTTTATTCTCTCAGTCAGATACTTGAATTCCAGATTTATGCTGAGTATCTTCCATCCACCTGACAAAACAGGTAAAAGAATTTCAAAAACAGGACAAATCTCTAAGTGGTTAATTGTCATGGCAATAAAATGAGATTTTGTTGCAGATTGGCAAAGTAAAATAAGAAAATATTAGCATTTCTCCTCTTAATTTTTGCAATGCAGTCTTTCCTTGAAAAGTTAGCTTTGGGCCTACCATAACAGTATTTTAGAAAAAGAAACATAAATACCAGTATTATGCAAAAAGTGCCATAGTTTCAGCCTTAAATTCCATGACTTCCTAGAGAATGTGTTCAGTGCACACAGATTTCTAAAAAAAAGTCCTTTAAAACCATAAGCTTTCACAGTTTTTAAGGAACAATTTCCAATTAAAATATAAAAGAAATTAATAGAAGTAATTTAAACCATGTTAAAAAAAATAAAGAACAAATAACAGTTAGATAGTTCTTTATAATGTATCTCATACCCCATAACAAGCTTATCTAAAAGCAGTATCTTCTTCAGTGTCAAGCCAGAAAATATAGAGTAGTTATACAGGTCCATCTCACATTTCCTAGTTATAGACATTTTGTATTTTATGTGATTAATAGTTTCACTAATATATATTTTCAGGCCACTGGACACCAAAATGCCCACCATGCTGCAGTTACATTCTGTTTTATTAAATTACAGGCAAAACGTACCCAGGGAAAAACTATTAAAAACAAATAGATTTCTGGGATAAGATGGCTGAGGCCAATGTACTATCATTGCTCTCTCCCAAAATTCCATGAAAATGCAGGAAGAGGCTAAAAAATTAAATGTACTATAGCAACCAAAATTCAGAAACTAACATCAGCAGATGAGAACAAAGAAGGATTTCTCAAATCTATAACAGAAAACACACAAGGAAATCACGACACTTCAAATCAAAGGGTAAACTTCCAAGTAGGTGAGCTTCCCCAGTAGAAACTCCCCATCCCTCCAAGTTCACAGGCAGCCATCCCTAGGAAGCTGCCCAGAGAGGCTGGCTAACGAACTGATTAAATGGCAATTTTTAAAAAGTTAGGGCATTTCCATCATCACTGTGCTCCTGGATCTGGCATTTGTCTGTAGAATAAACTCAGAGAATTAACTGTGGTGGGGGGAGCAGTAGAAGCAAGCAGTATTCTTTTTTTTTTTGCTTTCGGGGTTTTTCTGACACTAAGAAATTGGTTTCCACTTGTTGAAAAGAGAGCCTGGCCCCCTCCGCCTCATGCCCTCTTCGGGCATCCAGCTAGCTGAAGCAGAGCTCTCCAAACCAGAACATGATCCCATGGGGGGACGGGAAGCTTCACTTGTGCTGATGAAATGAACTCTTCCTAACAATATTGCTTGAATCAGATACTCAGCTATGCTAGGAACACACCACAAAGAACTGCCAAATACCCTAGAAAAACTTTGAGAAGAGAAAGAGAATAACCAGCCAACAGAAAAACTATACCCAGAAAACAGAATGAACTTTGAAAACAAAAGAAAACTTTCAGTACGTTATTCTCCAAGAGATCTGTGAAGCTATCACATTCATAAATTTAAAAATTAAGAACAGGGTACTACAAAAGAAAAAATGTAGCGAGAGCCCTTGAGGATTAAAGACAGATTACTAGAAAAATTCAGTGGGCAACTTAAGTGCAAAAGGTACAGCACTGAACATCAGACCAGAATGCTCCAACAGCCTTAACCACCTTCTCTACTCTTTTATCAGGAGAAAAAGGTGGGGAGGAACAGAGGGTGTGTTCAGGGCGAAGTACCATTTAGTTTGGCTGCACTGGAGGTTGTAAGCAGAGAGAAGAGGGGGAGTCACTGGAGGACTGTGGGTTAGGGGTTCATGGGGAGAAACTGAGGCTGTCACAGGGCTGGTGCAGAGTTAGTAGCCAGGCAATGCAGCAGCAGAGGGAGCAGGTACACAGCAGCTGATTGTTTAAGCCTCAGCTGCCTTTATCTTCCTCTCACTCTGATGAGAGCGAATCCCAGGAGAGCCTACAAATACAACAGAAAACATCTGGCTGGATATTCTGAGAGCAGGAGCAAGAGCAAAGCATTTTCTAGCAGCTGCAATTCTCTGCAGGTAAGGAGCTAAGGATCAGGGATGCTGCCTGGCCCACATTGGAGGAAGCACCCCATCTTGGGCTGAGTAACTCTTCCTAAGGAGCTAAATGACCCCAACAAGGGCACTCACTTATCTTTTAAAGGAATCCCTACAGAGCCTTCCCTCTTCCACATGCAAACACCCTACCCAAGCTAGACTTCAGATAAAATTGTTGTTGGTAAAGTATAATACGTGTAGTGCACCAGTGGGGGAGATTTATCCTACAATCTCTGCTAGAGCTGTGTAGACAATTGGGGTAGCATTTATACCTGTGTCACTGGTCACCACAGTAACAGTGTTTAACAACTGGCTCTGCAGAGGAAAAGCCTTAATTACTGCAATTGCTGATTTTTGTAATGTTAATACTCTCACAATTTCAAACTACCCATGTCACACCACTGCACGTGGTATTGGAAAGAGATGCAGGAGCCAGGTCTGATACATCATGGCTTGCAGGTCACTCCATGTTGATATTTGTCCTTCCAACGAAAGCTCTTTTTGTTACCTGCTATGACTCTTCTAACCTTATATGAACCTTCAAAAAAATCAAACAACTGAAAAATGATTTATCTCCCAGCCTTTGAACATCAGCCAGCTGCTTGTCAGCACACTTTGAAATGTACTTGCTGAAAACCTTCTACCACTGGAACGGAGCACCATCATTTAAACAGGTATTTAGGCGAGAATGTAGATAAATGTCTGAGAGAATGATCCATAAAAACTCAACTCAGAAACCTACTAAAATGACACAAAACAGGGACAAAATCCCCCTCTACTTCTAAAAAGCTGGAGACAAATCTGGACTCTATTCCACTATTTTCCCAGAGCTAGAAAGAAAGTAACTAGTTCATAAATTCCATCAGGAGCTTGGGGATTTTTGATGTAATGAGTTTTACAGTTTCAGAGGAGAATGCTTTGCTAATAATTATGTAACAGTAATTAAATCTGAAAAAGGCTGTACTCTAACTATGTTGATTTATTGCAGCTCCTACAAAGTACTCCTCAAGCGTGCATTGGAGTGTGTGCTGCCTCCCTCCAGTTTTCTTTAAATTCTCACAGAGCACTGGGTCACAGATGGTCTGAGCTGCTATATTTTCCCTATTAAATTCCTAATAATCTTTTTCTGAGGCTGAGTCATGGAAGCCTGGGGATTTCTCATTTTAATTAGAAGGTTTAAGGAGCTAACTCTGTTTGAAATTTTCTCCTAGGAGGGATGGGTGCAGGTGAGCCCATTCAGAAGAATGACACGGTACTGGGCTAGGACCACATTTCCATATTAGATTGCAGTTTGCTTGGCTCTACTCCTATTTCTGAGGCTGATGATGCATTGTCTGAATTTGAAGAATGAACTTTAAAACATAGGATTTATTGGGGAATTATTCTTTTGTGAGGATGTATTTTTATATTTGGTTCCCATCCCTACTTTGCACATAGACCAATGATAATACGAATTATTATTCCAAAAGAAGTTCAAATGCTATCAGTCTGAGCCGTTGCCATCAGAAAATAGATTTGGGGACCGTTTGTCCTTTTTACCCCTATAATTTTCTTCCTTTGCCCCCAACAGACTTAATGTTTGAAATCTCCCAAGTTCTAGGACAGCCTCCTGTTAGAATCTTTTGGGTTCAGTTTTGCTAACAGAAGTGTGAGAATGTACGAATGGGTAGGACAAGATACTGAATATAATATGTCCAATTTGTTGGGTAATCAGACAGTAGCATTCAGGATGAGTCATCAGGCTGAAATAAGATTCTCTTTTAGAGTCTACCAATGAGTTCGATCATTTGTAGAAAATCTGTTATGCAAAATGGAGTGTGAGGTGCTAGGCATAGCTCCCTTGATAGTGTCATGTACAAAAAAGAAAATGCTTCTTATAAGACAGCTGTTCAGGTTTCTTCTCCCCCCAGTCACAGAGCTGGTTTTGCTGCTTTTATAAAATAATGAACACCTCATGCTTCTAATGTGGCACAATTCAGAGAAGGAGGCAACTGAACTGCTGCTACCTTTCCAGCCTCCTGTAGTTTTAACATAAGCACATGTTTCCAAGTTGGCAGTAACCACACTTTATGAAACTAAAAACGAGGGTAAGCAGCACGAATGCATCATTTAAAAAAATAAATTTCGTACTGACTTTTATTTAATTAGCAAAAAAAAAAAGATCCACTCCCCTCTTTCACATCCAAATGGTGCTCTGCTTTCTGTTTATATTATTTAATTCTCTGGGCCCTTAAAGTTTGCCTAATAAGTCATTTCAAGAGATGAAAAGTATTGTTGCTTAGGTATAAGTAATCTTCTATGAGTACTTTCATGGCTTCATATTTTTCATAGCAAGTACTTAGTATTCTCAGGACAGGTCCTGTTCTCTACAGTCACAATTTAAAGTACAAATTGTTTTATAAATATAAACATGTCTTATGTTTTTAATATATGGAGTGTAACATTTTAAATATTATACATCTATTTCTCATCATTAGGATTATATATTATCTGTCACATCTGTAGTAACAACTAAACTGAGGAAGGAAAGGATAGTTTCTGCACTAATTCAGGGTTACATCAGAAGGTTAAAAAAGTAGACATGGGGCCGGTGAGATGGCTCAGTGGCTTAGGCGCCTGCCCGGCAAGCGCGAGGGCCCGAGTTCGACTCCCGGAACCCACATACGAAAAAGGGGCCGGTGATATCGCTCAGTGGCACGGGCGCCTGCTGGTGCGCGAGGTCCTGAGGTCGACCCCCCGGTACCCACAAAAAAAAAAAAAAAAAAAAGTAGACATGTACAGCCTAAGAATATCTTGCTGAAAAAAATTTTAAGGCATTTAAGAATTTTCAGTCTGTAAGAATAAATTTTCTCTCAGATACCTCTGGCCCAAGCTGATGTTTCTAGAATATGCTGGTTACGGCCATATGTTTAGTGATTCCTTTTGTGAAATGTGTGGACAAGTGGCTGAGGCCTGCCAGACTGCCTCTGTGTGAGCGGGTCCCCCGCATGATGGGTGCAGATAATACTATGGTGACAAGGAAAGCGATGCCTGGCGTGGCCATTGTGTGGGTAATCCAAACCCTAACAGCCAGGTTCAGCAAAGGGGGCCAACTTTTCACACCACATTCATAAAATGGCTGGTCAGGAAAGTAAATTCTGTGTGAAACAGTCCAATAAACATGCAAGTGGATATTCGAATCCAGGAAGAATCTCGAGTTGTCTGTGCTTATTCAGATTCTTTAAGCAAGTTTCTTTGAAAATTTCAGATATCCTTGTACCAGCCCTAAATGTGTACGAGGAACAATTGGCCAGGGGAAGAGTTAAGGCCACCACACCTGCAACCAGGTTCTTGAAGGAGTTAAACAAGAAAACATTTCAGACTTCTGATTAATGGCCAGGGACGTTCCAAGCTGCTTTGCCTACCTCAGCACTACAGGCTGGTGCAGCAGGGTAATATCTAATAACTAATCTTTGACACAAGAATTAAGTCATTTTGCAAGAAAGCAGATCATTAGAAGCCAAATTGAATTATAAGTAATACTATCTCTGTGGAGGATTGTAAATTAATTGGTTTTTAACAATAACATTTCTGTATTTTATTAAAGCAGCGTAAGAATTCAGGGAAGAAACGAATGTAGCAGATAAACAGGCCAGGTGCTGGCGATGCAAATGAAATAGATGACAGATGGTGAGTAGCAGGCTCACTCACTGTGTGTGTATAATGGATAGAGGTAATCAAATTCCTTTGTGAATTGGCGACTTTCTTTACATCAAGAACTTTAACACGGGCGCGCTCACACTCCTCTCCACCCCCGGCCCTCGGCCTGCACACGTGCACTCACACACAGCGCTCTTCCTACATGCGTGTAACCTTAACTATAGCCCATGTAGTATCAGGGAGATGGGCTATAACTATTTACATAACACCACGCACAAACAGCATTCCACCGAATCAACCTGTATACACCAAACAACAGATTTCTCTAAGAAGAACATCTCATAAGGAAGCAAAGCAACCTGTTTAGATTAAAGGTGTTTCATTCACTAAGAGAAGTGTACTTAGACCCAGAGGCCAGCGTCAGTGGAAAAGGCTTTCTCCTGGCTCATTTGGTGGTTTTCAGTAATGTCTTTAAACAGTGAGGAGCACTCTGATCTGTTTCCCTTTCGCCTCCAAATAACGGATGTGCAGCCTCAGTACTCAAAAAGAAAGCTGATCCAAAATCAGATAAGTGGATTACATGTGAACCTACCTTCCTCCTTTCCATGCTGGTACCAAGGAGACTGGATTATTAAATTGGTTCTGATAAAGGGAAAATGGTGCTCAGTTAATTGACGAAAGCAAATTCACATTCCAAATTAAAGGTAGCAAAGAATTTTACTCAGGGTCATACTGTATGAATAAGCAGCTCCTTGACAATTCTGTTGTACTGTATATGTTGCAATCCTATTTCTAGTCATATAGTTTTATCTTAGTTTCCTTTGTATATCTCTTCAATCATACTTGAAATTCTGAACTTATCCTTGAGTGTTCTCCCCCAACTTTTTTTTTTTTTCTCAGTTCTGGGGATTGAACCCAGGGCCTTTGTATAGAGCTACAACCCCAGCTCTCTCTCTCGTTCTCTCTCTTTTTTTTTTTAATTTTGAGACAGGGTCTTGCTAAATTGCTCAGGCTGGGCTCAAACTTGCCATCCTCCCGTCCCAGCCTCCCAGAGTGCTGGGATTATAGGCATGTGCCACCATACTCAGCTTCTCTCCTTTATACTTCATATGCTATCAAAACACAAATCCTGTAGGTTTTCTTCTATGCTGCCCTACCATGTATCACTCCCTCTCAGGCTCATTTCTGGGTTGTGAACTGGGCATATGGCTGCACCATTTCACTGGCCTCCTGTGTGCTTCCTTAGACCTAAGTTCCAGTCATCATTGACTCTTGCTCTCCTGTCTCAGCCATCCCTCAAGGTGGGCTCAATGTTCTTCCACAGCTCTTCCCATGAGCTGCATGGCTCAGTATCCTGTAGTCTACGTAGGTCCATGTTCATCCCAGGTCACTCTCCCATGATCCATGCAGCCACCATGCCATATTCTTTTAACCACAGGGCTTTCAAACATGCTGTTTTGCATGGAATGCCCCCAATCCCCTCCCTTTCTCTGACCTTATCAAGACTGCTCAAGCTCCCTTTTCTGTAAAGATTTGCCTACCCTCTCTCTATGAACCTCACCCAGTGGGAGAATTCCTATGTGGTCCTTCTAGCTCATTAACCATTTTGAATTGTTCTCAGTTTGCTCCACACACAGTCCTGGGAGATGCAGATTGCAGGTTGCACATGGCTGTACCCATCCCTTAGCAAACGCTGTCCAGTGCCTTTAAGCTCTTGTACCTGTTTATACTGCACAGCACAGGTACCAGGCAAAGAAGCTTGTATCATTCTTACTCTTCTACTTTAGCACCCTGGATTCAGATCACTACCCTTCTTCCAATGCCCTTGAAATTTGGTTCTCATGTTGGTCTCTCCTGACAAATGCCTGCCTCCTTTGATCATGCCTCTAACAGGGTGCCCTCTCTTAGGTAAGCCCCTTTTGGGCTCACCTTGGCTGTGGGACTCTACTTTTGGCAACATGTCATTTTTTCTCCTTTGAGGCATGTTCCTAGTTAATCTATCCTCACAGTGCTGAGCAATACAGGAAGTACCTAATTAATATATGTTCACTAATGTATTGCTTATGGGAAAATGCATTTTTTTGTACTTTTTAGACCAGAACATTCCAAAGTGCACTCTATTTGCTCTTACTTTATTTATATATACATGTGCCTACCAGAGCACCTCCACATACCAGCTCCTAAATTTGATTCCGAGAGGTTAAAATGACATTTGCAATGCAGGATTCTGTGCTTAGGGCAGCACAAAGCACTAGAGTTTGGTCTGGTGCTACTAATTTTGTGTTGACTCCTCCTAAGGGAATAGTGTGCTTTTGGGCTGTTTCTGATTTCCTATTAGATGGCATTTAAGGAAGTATATTATATCCTGAACCTAAAAGGATCAGCTCTTTAATAAACCAAATTGACCTTTCTGCTTTTCCCCTCAAGGGGATTGGGGTCCTCCTCCTTGCCTTGAAGCCCCCTTTCTTCCCAGGCAACAAATTGATTTTGTGACTGTTTTGTTTGTTTTTTTTACATGACAACCACATATATCACCAAGGGTAATGACCAAAAATAATACTCCTGGGCAATTGGATACAGCCAGATGAGACAATAAATAGAATTTGTTGAATTAGTGAGGTAACTCCTGCTCTGCTGGGTACATGTCCAGCTTCAGCATCTTGGCAAAGTGATTAGGTCACCAGAGTCACAAGGAAAGGGACAGCCCACCTGTTCATTGTCCAGCCCTGAGGAACAACTGAGAGCCCTGAGTTTATAAATATTCCCTGCTAATTCATACACATACTTCCAGTTGGGAGATATTGTGTTCTCCACAAAAAGCTTCTTATTACCCACACTCTAGGCTAGAGATAATCAAATATCAGAAGACTTGATGCTTTAGTACCTACCTATAATCCCAAATTTATCACAGGGCTACATCTGAAAATGGCCAGCCTTGTGACCCACATATGACTTGAACCCTGATGATTCTTTAGCACGGACTTAAAAGTACTCTAAATGAAAAATAGACTGGCACACATCATTTGTGTGGGGCTGTGTAAGGGTAACCAATATATTGTGAAATAAAGGAGTGATTTGATTATCCTGAGCCTAAAAATACCTTTCCTGTGACCAGTCAAATCTAGATTCTGACTTACTGTAGCTGTAACACTCAGTATTAGCACCTTGAGCTCTTGCTGAAAATTAAATTTACTTATATCCCTTAGATTCCCTCTCTCCCCAATAATTTTGGCCTTTCTTTTGCACAGGAGAAATTCTGCAACTGAGTTCCAAAGCCTAGCCTTCCTAATGCATCTGTAAACAGCTGCAGCTCCCTGTTCAATATTGGCTGCAGCTGCCATAATGCCCCAGAAGGACAACCAAATGGAGAGAGTTCCCCTTAACTGCCTCACCACCCCCGATTGAATTTATGTTTTGTTTTTAAGTAACATTTTGTTGCATTTGCGTTACTGAAATTACCAAGTTACAGTAAACTATAATCCCAAATCAATGTCCCCCCAAAGAAAGCAGACATGAACTTTATCACCAACAACAAATTCAATTTTCACATTACCTACTGACAAAGGAGCTGGTGCCAGCAACACTTGCGGATTCTGGAAAAGTTCGCCAAACAGGAGAAAAACCACAAATCTTAGGTTTTAATGTCTCTTACTTTTGCTTTTTATTTAACCATTGCTCTTCATCTATAGGTGAAAACTAATATTTACATATTTGGAGGTTTTTCTAAAATTACATTAGGTTGCACATAAAGATATACCCATTCGGAACCCTCACCTTTCTGGTGGAAATGTAGACTGGTACAGTCCCTGTAGAAAAAACAGTTCAGCAGTTCTTCAAAAAATTAAACAGAATTACCATATGAACTTCTAATTCTATTCTTAGTTATCCCAAAAGAATTAAAAACAGGGACTCAGATATTAGGGCCAATGTTCATAGCAACATTATTCAAAATAGCCCCAAAGTGGCAACAACTAAGATGTCCATCAACAGATGAATGGATAAATGAAATGTTGTCTATATATAATGGAATATTACTCAGCCATAAAAACAAAGTACTGATACTTGCTATAATGGGGCTGAACCTTGAAAACATTATGCTAAATTGTGGGGAACCATTCAGACTGCTTCAAAGTTCAGGGGCATCTAAGGACACCTGAGGATGTGACCTCACTGTCTAGTGCAAGCACACAGTGGGATACAGTTATGTAACCATGACTTAGCACAGGTAAACACGCATGCCCTGGTTACAGCACTACGTAAGAATGTAAATATGAGATAACAATCTGTATAAGAATTATACAATAAAGACACAGGTGGCTCTTGCTCTTTCGCTCTTGTGCTCTGCTCTGCTCCATGCTGTCCGTTGTTGCTGCTGATGTCTTGCATATGTGCGTTCTTTAACCCAGGGACCTCACCCATGAAAATCTCCCTTGGGCCCCTGGGGCAGGCCGACAACAGTGAAATAAGCTAGACACAAAAGGGCAAATATTGTACGATTACACTTAATCTAAGTATACAAAACAGGCAAGTTCAAAAAGACAGAACGAAGAATAGAGATTACCAGGGGCCGAGTGGAATGGGAAATAGGGAGTTATTGCTTATGGGTATCAGAGATTCTGTTTAAGATGATGAAGTAAATTTTGGAAACAAAGGTAATGGCTACATAATATTATGATTGTGCTAAACGGCACTGAGTTGTAGACTTAAAAGTAGTTGAAATGGTAAGTCTTATGTTGCATATTTTACCATGACAAATGTTATTCCCAAGCCACCTACAGTTTAAAGTTGTGTTATATATTTTAATGTGAATTTTAATAAATTAGTGAGGTGGGTCAAAGTATAAGATTCAAGGCAATGGGCCGGTGACATGGCTCAGCGGCATAAGCGCCTGCCTGGCAAGCACGAGGTCCTGAGTTTGACTCCCGGTACCCACATACGAAAAAAGGGCTGGTGACATCGCCTGCTGGCACATGAGGTCCTGAGGTCGACCCCCGGTACCCACAAAAAAAAAAAAGATTCAAAGCAATAAGGCATCTTATCTATAATTTTCTAAAATCTTTGTCAAGATGAAACGAGAAATAACATTTCACTCTGTAACACAATGAGAGAAACCTGTGAGAAATAATTGTACCGTACATTTTTTCATAAGATAATACCCATTTATTGCCTCTATCCATGACAGATGAACTTGATTCATTTTACCTCAGGGAAAATCAAGGGGAAAAAGTGACTTACCTCAGGGAAAATCAAGTAGAAAATAGTTAGCCAGGCATGGTGGTGCATTCCTGTAATCCCAGCACATCGGAGACAAGAGGATCACTGTGAGTTCAAGGTCAGCCTGGGCTTGTTTCCACTCATTTTTAATTCCATTGTATTTCATTCCTGCAGTTTGGGAGCAGAATTCTAAACCTAAAGAAATTTCAAAATTACAGCATTAAGTGCATGCTCACACAGCCCATTGTATGAAGAAAGCCATCTACCTGGTCAGTTTGCTTTAGGTCAGGTACTTTGAAAACAGAGTTATTAACTAAATCAGGTTCACCTGACTTCTCTAACTTGCAGCTTTATAACTGGCTGCATCAGAATCACCCAGAAGACTTGTTAAAAACCAGGGGGAGGGGGACTAAAAATGATTAAGATGTAATATGTATAGGTACCAATTCCTCAAAATGAATGTAAGTATTAGGTATCACAAATACATACCAATAAGTAAAAAACAACAGACCCATTGGGCTGTCTAGGGTGGGGCTGAGATGAGCCAGCCTAACCAGTTTCCTGGCGGCTGCTGCTATCGTTAGCCCGGAGACCACACCAAGAGCACTTCTGCTTTAGAAACATAACTACAGAGTAAAGAAGATGGCCCAAGGCCAACAGGATGGATTCTATATCTAAATACATATGTGAGTGTGATATAAATGACATGCAATTTTAATTTCAGCATGAGTAATGGATTAGCTACTTACCTCCTACTACTGGGTTAAAAATCTTATCAAGAAAAAGAAGGATATTTCTGGTCTTGTCTGTTTTTGTTTTTAACTCTATATTTCCCTTAACTGTTTTAAAATATAACCGTTGATATACTTGTATTCTAAAGAATGTCTGCAAACTGCATGTAAATTATATAGAAAAGTAATACAAACTTGTGATTCCGCTTCCCAAGCCAAGAACCAGAACACAAACAAGAACTGGCCTCCACCATGTGCTGCTTTTCTGCTGTCCTATTGGTGGTCCCCCACCAAGAAGAAGCCAGTATCATAACTTACTTCCTTTTCACCATTTTTTTTTTAATGTAGGTACCGGGAGTAGATTTCGATATCTCGCGCGCCAGCAAGCGCTTGTGCCGCTGAGCGATGGCACCGGCCCTTTTTTTCCTTCATGTGGGTTCCAGGAGTCGAACTCAGGACCTCGCACTTGCCAGGCAGGCGCTTATGCTGCTGAGTTACCTCACCGGCCCCTTTTCACCATTTTTTGATGTTTATAAAAATGTCTCTATGCTGCATATACTCTTTTTAAGTACAATATCTAGGCAGAGTTTCCTTCTGGACACTTTTCAGAAACATTTACAAATACTTCCAAATCCTGAATTCTCAAAGAAGTCCGTCTGGACATCAGAAAAATGGGGAAAAGTGTTATAATTAGTACTTATAATTAGTGCTATGATAATTAAAGCTTCACAGTAAACCTAGAGTTAACACCGGCTTGATGTGAAGTTGAAAGGAAGAGTGGAGGAGCTGGCAGTTGGAGCAGAGGGCTGAAGCTGCCTTTAGGGACCAGAACTGCTGTGTTATTAGAAGGAAGAAGCATCGTTAAGAGATCACGCCAGCCTTGCTTCTAGTGCTTGCCACATGGTCCTCTTTGCTGCTAGCAGGGTTCATTTTTCACAAATAAAATAAATACTAATGAGTTCATTTACATTATATACTTTGTATAAATCCTTTGGATGGTGTTGAAGGAATGATGTGTTTTGGATGCAAAATAAATCCTTAAATGGGTAGTTCCAACATGTGACTCCATGAAATGCAGTTGCCTCACTGGGAAATCTGAATGTCAAATTGTTCCAATGCCATCCAGTAATGTTTGTGTGACTGGTGTTTTTCATTGTTTCAATATTCCCTGTAGGCTAAGTTCTTTGTAAATACTACTAAACTTAATATATTTTATTCACTAAAGATAATTTTAGATGTCCACAATAAAAAATAGAATTGAAGAATGTTCGAAGTATTTTTAAAATAATCATGAATTCAAGATTTTCTGGGAATTCTGATTTCACATTCCTACATCCCAAAGGTTAATATCAGGAATTTGAAAACATTGCAAAACTTGCTTTTTTATTATATAATGTTAAAATGTATCATTTTGCTGAATAAATGAACTTCTCTTTCACTGCAATATAGAATTCTAATACATTAATATTCTACAATGGATGTATCCAGACTGTTAGTAGCTATCTGGGATTTTTTCCTTTATTGGACAGTTCTGGTATACATTATTTTTCTGGTGAGTGCTTCTTATTGCATCTATGCAGGAGAAGATTTCTCTAGGAAAAGAAAAACTTTTTAATATAATGCCAAATTTATTTCCAAAATGATTTGCAAATTTTTCTCTGCTACCATTATGTAAGAGATCATGTTGCTCTCCATCTTCTCTGATATTTGATATTGTTAGGCATCTTAATTTTGTTGCCAAGTTGAATAGTTCTCATTGTGATGCTAATTTGCATTTCCCCAATTCCTAATGAAGCCAAAGATCCTTTCATGTTTTTATTTGCCTTTATTTTTTTGCTTTTTCATAAGATCCTTTTTAATGTTTTTAACATTTTTCTCAACAGTGTCTAAAAATACACACATGTTTTATTTTGTTAATTAAATGTGTTACACACATTTGAATTTATGATTTGTCTTTCCATTTTGTAGTGTTTATGAATAAATTTTTAATTTTAGTATAGGCACCGCTTTGTGTTTTATTTAAAAATTTCTTCCCTACCCTGAGTTCAGAAAGATAATGTTAAATATTTTCTTCTAAACTTTTGTTGTTGTACCTTTCATATATAAGTTCAGTATTTGGTTTTTGTACATGATGATAAATAGGATTTATTCTTATTTCTTTCATACAGAAAACCAGCCATTTTCCCACCATTTATCAAATGCTCTCTTTTTCTCCAGAACTAAAAAGTTTTTTCTCTAAAAACTATGACAAAATACCAAAAATACCTGTCAAATATCAAAATTCCATATATATGTGGTTGTATTTCTGGCTTCCCTCTTCTGTTAAATTGATCAGTGTCTAATCTTGCATCAAGATTACATAGTAACTTACATCAAGTTGTATAGTCTTATGATAAAACTTAATATCAAGAACAGCAGGATTGCCTTCTATCTCCTATTCCACAGTATTTTGACTCTTCTTAACTCTATGGTTTTACATACATAAATTTTGGAATCCACTTCCCAGATTTCATAAAAATTCTCCTAAGAGTTTGATTCAAAATTTGATTGCATACATTTGGAAAGAATAACATCTCTACTATATTAAATCATTGTATCTATTATGAACGTGGATTACCTCCTTTAGCTTTTTTTAGTGCTTCTTAACCAACGTTTATAATTTTCTCCATGCAGGACTTGCACACATTTTACTGCATTCATTAATAAGTGTTTTATAGTTTGTTGTTATTGTTGGTAAACTATTTCTAATTGTCTTTTCTACCCATGATTATAATTCAGTATTTTTTCATTTTCTCCCTGGGAAAGCAGGCTACCATATTGTGAGCTGCCTTCAGAAAGGTCCAGTGAAGAGAATGGAGGCTTCCAGCCAACAGCCAGGTAGGGACTGAGGCTGCACATAGCCGGTGAGTGAGGTCAGAAGAGAATCAGACGTGAGTCCAGTTCTGAAATGACCACATCCTTGTGGACCCCAGAGGACCCCAGCGAGCTACTCTAGATTCCTAACCTGTAGAAACTGTGATGGAATAAATACTTGTTGCTGTAAGTGCTATTGTTGGGGGTAATTTATTATATAGCAATAGATAAGTCTTACAAATATGAAAAAGAAAGGCAAAACAAATAACATTTTTAGAGACATTTTGAAACATCAGAACTTCAGTTATTGTCTTCAATAAGAAGTTAACCCTCCTCCTGTTTCAAGAGTTAATCAATTTGGTAGGAAACAAAAGTCCATTTAGCTACTAAAGCTGATCAACAAAATATTAGGAAACGCTAAACTATGATTCTTCAAGAAAACACATCTATTAACTTATAATTAAATCAATAAGCATTTATAAGACACCGACAATTTGTGCAGCCATATTTCAGATGACAGAGTGAAAACAATATAATTAAAAGATAGCCCCTGCCATTTATTGAACTAGAGCCTATGGATACATAAACACTCACTGAAATTATTGCAAGGCAGGGTTTGAAGTCATTTTCATCCTTCAGACCATCTGGATACCTTGCTCAGAAACTCCAAATGGACAGCACAGCTTCTAAAATTCAGTTATCTTACTTCTAGAAATTAGTTTATATAATAGGAGGAGCTGCAATTAAATACTCACATCTGGCAGTATCTGTGTAAGATGGTGGCAAGAGCATAGATTGCAGGGGAATCTAATTTCCAACTTTTCTCTAAAATAACCAAGGAAACACACATAGGAGAACATCTGCCACAGTTATTAATTAATAAACTAATATTTATTGAGCACCTACTGTGCACTAGGAACTGTTACACACAGCGTAACCGGGGCAGATGAAGTAGGCATGGTCCTCACCCTCAGTGAGTTCATTCTGTAATGGAAGGTGCACAGAACAGTTACAACCACATATCATGACACAGCTATAGGGGAAAAGCATAATTTAAGCTATGACCAAAAAGAAAAAGAGAATTGAGAGCATTGCTAGTGCTGGCAGCAGCCTCCCCAGTGGCCTTCAGATGAAGAACTTGGTCCTAAAAGAACAGAAAAGAAAAGGGTGGAGCTGGCGTGTTGGGAGGATGAAGACAGAAGGCTAGAGAGGAGAGTATATGAGTCTGTAGCCGGTCCTGAGCTTCGTTTTCATTTGCAATGCAGCAGGAAGAGCGAAGAAATGTAAGCAGTGCATTGCCTGATATCCACCATTAATAGGGAAGCAGTTGGGAGGAAGAGCGGTGCACAGGGCAGCGGGCCTCTGTATTCCCTCCATAGCTTCCCCTGGGTCTGTACTTTACATGTCTTGTCCTTACTCCCATTGAGTCCCACTTTTTATTCTTTTCTTTCACATTGTGAAAGAATTCACAGAACTCATCTTCCAATATGCTACTTTAATTTTCTAAAGTACCCAATTCCCTGGCTCTATTATAGTTTACAATTTTACAATTGTACTTTTTATCTTAACATAGACTTTTCAAGTCTCAAGATTACATTTTTTTTCAGGTCTGTTTTATCTACTTTCATGGCTTGCAAGATATACTTTATCTTTTAAAAAACAATTTTAGTTTTTTCTTTATTTACAAAATGCAAGAAAGACATTCACATTTTAAAAAATGGAAAGCACAGATAAGCAAAAGGAAGAAAATAAAAACTTAGCTTTAATTGCACACTTCAAAGATAATTCATGTGTGCATGTTATCCTCAGTTCTGTGCACTTGTACTGTCTATCTTATTTCCCCTAAAATACAACACAAAATCTTACCGTATGAAAGCCGTGTCCATCATCATCAAAAGCTTAATAATATTTGTGAGGCTAAGCAGTCATTCCAGGAGAGATCTTCTTTTTCTCCTTGCTCCTGAAATGTTGCTGTTTTCCAGAGTTTTTTCTGGCTCTTTTATTTTTTTAAATTCTTTTAAGTAATTTCAACAATATATAAATGTAGGATAGTCTAGCTAATACAAAAGTATCTATCACTTAGGTTTAACAATTGTTGAACATTTTGTTACATTTGCTTCAGATTGGCTTTTAAAATTATTCCATTTTTAACTTTGAGGAAAAATTTTAAAAATCGACACACAATAATTGTACATCTTTATGTGGTACGGTACAATAACTCAATCCATGTATGCAGTGCATATTGATTATGTAATTGCATTTCCCTCTTTTTGCATTTTCCTCTTTAAATATTTATCAATTCTTCATGTTAGGAAAATTCAAACTCCTCTGTTCTGTATTTTCTAAAAGAATATATTGTGAAGTACAGTCATCATATTGTGCAGTAGAACATTAGAACTTATCCTATGTAACTGTACTTGGTACAGTTGAGAGTAGAAGACATAATATCTGTCTGTGTCTATTTTATTTTACTTAACATAATGTTCTCTAGTGCTATTTGTGTTGCCACAAATGACAAAATTTTATTCTTTTTTGTGGCTGAATAATATTATATTGTGTATGCACACCACATTTACTTTAGCCGTTCACACTTTAAGAGACACTGAGGATGATTCTGCTGGCCCCCTTTCCTTTTGCTGTATGTAATGTTCTTGAAGAAGTTTGACTATGCTCATAGCTTCACAGATCTCTTCAAATTATCATGCAAATCATAAAATTATGCTTCTAGTCCAAACCATTTTCTACCTAAATTCAGAGTCATACTTAGCCATAAAACTAATACATCTGTCTAGACATTCTACAACGCTGTTTCTGAAACATTAATATATATTAGAATCGACTGGAAGCTTGCTGGAATTTCCCAGAGCCTCTGGAATTTTGATTTAGTGTCTTTGAGATAGACCCCAAAGGTTTGCTTTCCTAATAGGTTCCTGGATGATGCCGATGTTGCTGTGGGGACCATATTTTGAGAACCACTGCCCTATAGACACTTCAAGTTTAGACTATTCTAAGCAATAATCACCCTCTTCACCCCCAAAGCCTCTTACCCTTATGCTTTGGCTGTCTATATCATTTGTGTTGTACAACATAATTTTCATAGAGTGAAAATTCATGTGTAATCAGCACCTAAATCAAGAAACAAAATATTTCCAACATGCCCAGTACTGTTACTCCATCTACCAAATTTGATTTCAGACTCCACAGATTGGTTTTGCTTAGTTTTGTGCTTATATAAACCAAATTTTACAATATCTGCTTCTTTGTGCCTTGCTTCCTTCACTCAAATTTACTATTACATTGTGGTGTTCATCTCCTTCTCATTTTTGTCTGTCAGTCACACAACAGGAAAGGCTAGGCATATTCTGGTCTCCCCACTCTCGTGTCCAATCTATGACCAAGTTTACAGGTCTGACTACTAGTTTTGTTTTCAACTTCTCCTTATGATTAAAGCCACAAAAAAGGATTCCAATAACCTTTCATGGAAACCAGTCAGATATTCTCTTGACTGGTTTCTCTGCCTCCTTTCTGTTGATCCCTCCATTTTGGTGCTGATTTGCTTATCAAAAATGAAAATCTGACACTCCTATTAATTTAAAAGTGGAACAGCAGTATTTCAGTCAGTGCTTACTAGAGAAACAGATTTAATACAAGATACATAAATACATAAGAATTTACAAAATTGTCTTACAATGGCCTCTCAGAGTCGGGTGTGGAAGAGCGCAAAAGGTCTGTCTGGGCACCGGGGATCTGAAGGATCCAGTTGAAGGTTTGGCATTCAGTGTGGTGTCCCATGCAAGTCTGTATCAGGAGACCAAAGGGTCTGCCATGGAAGGCCGAAGGGTCAGTGCTGGAGGCTGAAGAGTCTGCACTGGAAGCCAGGAGATGACATCCAACGTGAAGGTGGACTGGAGCTCCTCCGAAGTAAACAGAAGCAATCCTTCCTTCTTCATTTCCTTTTTATGCCATTCTGGTGATAATACTCCATAGTGTGGGTCTTCCACACCCAGAACTGTGCTGAGCCAATTTAATTGGTCATTACTTACTCAAGTTGACACAATCAATCAACCATCATGCAGAAGTTTTCTGATACTACTGTTCCATTTTCTTCCTTCATGCAGTTTCATTCTTCCTCCCTACCCATGGGGAACCTCCATGTGGTAGAAATCATAGTCAGTTACAGGTCAAAAGCTTTACAGCTCTCATTCCTCTATTCAGAAGGACAGACTTGCTTCCCTTAGTTCTTGTTAAAAAGAAATCCTGGGAAGGATTTTGATTGGTCCAGCCTGAGTCAGGTGGCAAACCTGGATGGCTGGGAGAGGTCAGGGCCAGAAAGCACAGGCACAACTGCAAGGGACCCACCTTTGGGATGGCATCTCCACTGCCTGCAACCATACCCTGGACCATCCATGTAACTTGGGTTCCTTAGAGTTAAATTTGAGTGGATTGAGAGAGAAAAATCCAAACATAACAAGAAAGATGAGAAAAATATGAGTCATCAGATCTAAAAGGTCCTAGGAAGAAATACTGAAAGACACTTTAGTCATATTATAATGACATTTCCAAATATCAAGAATAAATGACAAGTGAACCAGAAGAGTGTTGCACTGGAATAATAGATACTGGAATATGGAGAAATGTTCACAGAATTATAAAGAATCAGGACCATGTAAGAGGTGGGAAGTGTGACATTTTTTGGACATTTAGAGACTCTGAAAAATGTACCACCTATGTCTGTTTTGTAAAAAAAAGCAAAGAAGCAAACAAAAAATCAGAAACACTAGGGAATGCCATTCGATCAGGCAAGTAACAGCAACAAGAGATACATGAGTGCAGAGCTCAAGAAAAGGAAAATAAGAATCAATTACGACTAATGTAACCAGTAAAATATATAATTCAGTCTAAATAACTGTTGTTAATGGAGTTATAAAGTCTAATGCTGTTAGTAATAATTAACTAAGCACCCTAAGTAAAAGATGCTAAGTAAAGGTGTATTTATTTTAGTCTATTTTCTATTCTGATAACAGCATACCTAAGACTGGATAATTTATAAAGAAAACATGTTATTAGGCTTCACTCTCAGCCAAGCCCTATGTCAAAACTAGTGGAGGAAATAAAATAAATGAGAAAAACTTGTCCTATCTTTTTAAAAAATACACTAATAAAAAGAAAAGAAAAGCAGCACGTACATACATATATAAGTTGAGGGAGAGTTGGTAGGTAAAGCATATCATATAAAAGCGATGAAAAAGCCAGATGTGGTGGCACAAGCCTGTAATCCCAGTCACTTGGGAGGCTGAGGCAGGAAGACTGAAAATTCAAGTCCAGCCTGGGCAACTTAGCAAGACCCTGTCTCAAAATTAAAAACTAAAATAAAATAAAATGAAGCTAATGAAAGTAAAGGAGAGGAAATACCACAGTAAGATCATAAAGAGAAAAATATCGCAAAGAATAGTTTCCACTGATAATATTGATATTAGTACTTTTATACCTGATAGGTAATATTTATTGATATTTCTATTAAAACTTTTTTCTATATCAAAGAGATCCGGCGATGTCATTTACCAACTGATACTGCATTAAAATTTATAAATCAACAGTAGTGAAAAGGCAAGGAAATGTCAAGAAGAATTTCAAGAGTTTTCCATGGCTGTTGAGATAAAACGTGAAGTTCTCTCAGCCTCTAGACTCTGTACAATCTTCCCCTAAACAAATTCATTCTTCAGCTTCTCCGCTGCGCAGCCTGTATTCCAATGACCCAGAGAGCTCTGACCTCGGAAGCTCCTACTGCTGGACCGTAGCCTGCTGCTGCGACCCTAGCTGATTCTTCAAGGCAGTGTCTCCAGTAGGCTTCTCTGCGGTCCCACACTAGGATCCATTGCCCCATCCTAAGTCTTGTAGCACATTATATTCTTTCCCTGTGACATTCCTAACATTTTGTAAATATTCAGTCTACAGTTCTCCCACTATATGTTGTAAACTCTGTGAGGGCGGTGACTATACTATGCATAGTTTCTTAATCAATGACTACCATAGCATCTGACACATACTACACACTCAGGAAGTTATTTGTTGTAGAAAGATGGCAAGCAGATGTTTACTATATATTTTCATGATTTATTTGTCATCCTTAACCCAGTAACTTAGGATTTCTATTGTAGCATTTTTAGTATGTATTTATAGCTGATAGAGTAAACGCCTCCCACTAGTTCTTTTTAAAAATTCTCTTGACAACTGTCGTGTTTAGAACCAACTTGTCCAGTTCCAAAGACAAGCAAACAGAAAGGACAGTTGGGATTCTGATCATAATTGTATCGTGTATGTCTATGTGCATCTGGGACAGAGTAACATTTGCATTGTATTGTTTCTTGTCATAGCCAACCAGGATGTATTTTCCCATGCAGTGGTAACCCCCTGGGCGTATGTACAACATTGGATGGTTGTTAAGTTTTAGGGGCTTTTGTTATTCTCATTGTAGAAGATAGACAGAGGGTGTGAAGTAACATTCTTTTCCAGGACAAAGCACAAACATCCCAAGGAGCGAGGTGGGGGTGATGGACCGTCTGTGCTGGCAGTCCTCTCATTTTGTCCTGTCCTCGTGAATTCCTGTGCTTTACATGATCTTCCCATCACTCCCACACCAAAGCATTCATGCATTACAGGGAACGCATTCAGGCCAGACCTCTCATGTGCTGCATATACCCTCAGGTAGAAGAAAACTGCTTTGCTTTGCCACCTGAAGTCCTTTCTCCAGAGGGCTGCGATGGTGCTGCAGTCTGGAAGCAGCACATTTTCTTAGTAACGGAGATTCTGTAACTCAATTAGCCAGGAAGAAAAGCAGTAAAGGAAAGGCAGATGTCTGGCAGTTCTAAGCATTCTGCCTTAGGATGCCTCCAGTAACGAGTGGGGGAGGGAGCAGAGTTTGACAGTTTTCTGCTTCTTTTGAATCTACTGCACACTTTATTTTAATATTAGACATCAAAATATTTAATAATATCACAACTTCAAACTCCATTTATCCTTGCCCAATGTCCTTCAGAAAAACTGTGTGCCATAGAGGAATGTTATGTTACCCACCAGTTGGTTTCCATTTGAGCCAACAATAGCTTATAGTCAAAATCATCTTCGACAATTCTTCAAATCGCTCTGAAGTATAGTATACAGATGTAAAAACTTACATTAAATTCAAGAGTCATTTTTTCCTACAGTATTGAAACAGACTGCTGTTTCTTTTCCACATTTTTATTAGTGCATATTGGTCATATAGATTCATGGGTTTCATTTTAATATCAGATTGATGTTTCTTAAATTGAACACCCAGTGAAAGGGTTGGCATGTATTTGGGAGCTCTATTACTATATATATATGCATATAATATACAACATGGTATATATATAATATATACAGCATGGAATTAAATATAATTCAATTTGTATATGGTAAACAGATGTATCATATGGTTCTACTATATTTTTATGTATATTCTATTTTCTTATTAAATTTATTCCCAAGTATGTTACAGTTTCTGCAGCCATAATAAAAGATCTGTCATTTTTTCATTTGAATTTTTCCTAGTTATAGCTAGCAGATGGGAAAGCTATTCATACTCAAGTAGTTTTTGGTACTCCTATAGTTTAATAAATTCTGTTAGCTTTATTAATAGCTTTAAGATTGATACTCTGGTACTTTTTAGGTATACAATTATATAGTGATATCAGCAGTCAATAATTGTCCCCCTTCTGCTCCAATATTTATACTGCTCTTTATTGTTTTCTTATATTGTGACATTTGCTTGAACCTTTAGAACGTTAGAAAAGAACAATGATAATAATCATATTGTTTTTTAATATAATGGGAAATACCTTAATTATTTTCCCACTATTATAATTTTTGCCCTTGCTTCCTGCTATCTTGTGTCCAAACTATCTTCATCATGTTCAAGAAGTTCTGTTCTGTACCCTATAATACACATAAATTCAATATTTCTTTAGAATCATGAATGACTACTTCTTGTTTAAGAAACCTACACAAGGACTGCTAGATAGTGTATACCAAGAGTTGAAAAAGTATATTGATTAAGTTAGGTTTATTTACCATGTTCTTAAGGTTTCAGAAGATACATTCATGTTATCTTTATTAATAGGGAGTTATTTTAGGTACATGCAAGAACATGAAGTAGCATGGGCCCCAGCAGTTATGTCTATGTACTTCTCAGGCTAGGAAGAGAAGCTCCTATCATAAGGATCTGAAAATACATTTTAGAATTTCTCAGAGTATAGACTAATCTTAATTTTTTTCACGTTTCTGGGTGTTTCTACTTCTTAAAAGAAGATATGATGGGAGAGGTTTCCACCATCAAGTACTTAGAAGAATTTTATTGCAGCCAAGTCAGTGTTGATTGACCTCTCTCATATGATGTTATAAACTCATAACGGTTTGTTTGTGATTAATACTCAGATCCCTGATCCAATCAATTTTAAGCATATCCAACTTATGTTTTTCTTCGATACAGTGATTCATAAAAGTTTGGGCAACTTTTTAAAGAGATAAATGTACATGGCAAATTTGGTTCTTCATGAAGTAAGCGTTCTGCCCACCATGTTAGGTTGTATGCCAGATATTATGTAGATACTCAAGAGGTTAATGAACTGGACACTTTTTAAAGAAAGCATTTATTGGCTTTATTTAACAATTTATTGAGAATGTGCAACAAGTAATAGTTTTCATAGTTATTTAATTGTATGATAGTGTGTTAAGTGTTTTAAATTCACACTTTTGAGGTTAGTTTCTTTTTATTAGTACATATTTCAATACATAATAATTACATTTATCTTCGGGAATTGATATATATATATATATATATATATATATATATATATATATATCACATCTTAAACATTTTTAAAATGTTAATGCATTAAACTAACACATTTATCATGTGGATTAGATTCCCACACATTAAATGATTTTTGTGACACTTAGTTTACAAAAATAAGACTTTCTGGGTCAGTGATATAGCTCAGCAGTGTAAGAGCCTGCCTGGCAAGCGCAAGGTCCTGAGTTCGACTCCCAGTACCCACATATAAAAAAAAAAATAAGACTTTCTGATTTAGTTGAAATGTATAATGTTCTGTCCTTTGTTGCATTTAAACATATGATGTGTGATCAAAATATGCAATTGATGTTTAAATAAAAATCTATTACAGGAAATCACATATTGCCATTAATCACCCTCGAAACACTCCACTTCAAACACACTTATGTCACCATTCTTGCCACTTTCTAAAGGAATTCTGAAAATCCTTTCATGAGTGTCTTTTCATGGCTGCCTTGATGTCTTGACTTGATTCAAAATATTTATGACAATTGGGCCGGTGAGATGGCTCAGTGGCGTAAGCGCCTGCCTTGCAAGCGCGAGGGCCCGAGTTCGACTCCCGGATACCACATACGAAAAAGGGGCTGGTGATATCGCTCAGCGGCACGGGTGCCTGTTGGTGCACGAGGTCCTGAGGCCCACCCCCCGGTACCCACAAAAAATATATATATATTTATGACAATTTTCTTTTGGAATAGAAACATTATGATGGGTCCTCATCCACCTTACTCACTGGATTCGGCACCATGTGACTTCAGGCTCTTTTCTAAACACAATCCCCCTCACAGTGAGGGCGATTAATGGCAATGTGTCTTTCACAATAATATTTTTAATTATATATTCACCACAGGTTATGATTACACTGCATATGTATATAAAACTAGCACGCTGAGATATTTAAAAAATATCAGGGCCAGTGATATGGCTCAGCGGCATAAGCACCTGCCTGGCAAGCGCAAGGTCCTGAGTTTGACTCCTGGTACCCACATAAAGGAAAAAAACGGCTGGTGATATTGCTCAGGGCATAAGCGCCTGCTGGCAAGCATGGGTCCTGAGTTCGACTCCTGGTACCCACATTAAAAAAAAAATATATATATATGTACCTCAGTTTCTGTCTGTGCCATTTTTGTTATCAATTATGTATTTATCTTCTCTGTATATGTTCTTCGAAATGCTATTTAAAGTAACAGAAATGCAATAATATGTACAATATTAATCAAACAACCAAATATTTAGTCTCTATAATAAATTAGTTATATGCTTGTAACAATATAAATATTCTTTTTGTGTAAAGATTTCTTACCCCCAATCTTGTTCTTTTAGTCCATTTGGATGCTTTGCTCATTGATTTCAATAGTGTCTTAGTGACTTTTCTCTCGTTGCTGAGATAAAATACCAAACACCCAAAGTTAAGGAAGGAAAGTTTTATTTAGCTCAGTTTGTGGAGGTTTCAGTCCATAATCAGCTGGCTCCAAGGCAGGTGGCATGGCTAGCGGTAACAGTTCAAGGTGGCAGAAGACAGCAAAAGCAGCAAGAGCAAAAGGGAGGAGGGGCAGAGCAAGCCTCTTTTCCTCCCTTACATTGTATGAGGCTACCTGCCCTTGGGTGGGTGTAGCACTCATACCATCTCCATGCCCTCCTCTTACACAGGCTCAGGATGTTTACAGAGTGAGGACCTTGGCTCCCTACTGAGTCACTTAACCGTCTAAACTTCTCAAGTTGACACAATGTATCAACCATTGCAATCCACCCCTTGTCAACTTGGCAACCAGACACATTTCTTTAAACCGGTTTCCAGATACAAAGACATGCTGATACTTATCATTTCACAACTTGAACTTATAACACGGGTTTAATAAACCTTAAGAACCAGTATTAAGTCTATCAACATTATATTACATTAGAACCATAACATTCCACCCCTGGTCCCCAAAGACTCATGCACATCCCTTTATGCAAAAAGCATTTAGTCCATCTCTAAGAGTTACCACTGTCCTAACAGTTCCAGCATTGCTAAAAAGTCCAAGTCCCAAGTCTCCTCCGAGATGTAAGGCAAACTCTTAGCTGTGAGCCCCTGTACAAATTAAAAGTTAAACACTTCTAACATTCAATGGCACAAGATAAACATTTTCATTCCAAATTACAAACAGGGGATACAAAGGATTGGGACCAAAGCAAGTTCAAAATCCAGTAGGACAGACATTAAGTCCTGTAGTTCCATGTGCAGCATCTGAAGCAATCTGTGACAAGCTGTGAGCTCCAAAGAGCTCGGATGGCTCCACCCCTACAGCACTTCCAGTGGTTATAGCTCCCGTGGCTTCTTTCTTGGTCTGGCTTTGCTCCCTCCTTGCAGCTTTCCTTAGATGATCCACGTTCCTGGATTTTCCAAACTTCTCGGGTCTCCACTGCACCTTTGGTTTCACATACTCACAGCTTCACATACTGCCCTCTCAGGGGCACACTGCCTTGCCTCCCAGGCCTTCTGAAATTGGGGTGGAAGCCTAGTTAACACCACGCATTCTGCATGCACCTAAAACCAGCACCATGTGGATGATGCCAAGGTCTGCTGTCAGCTGGAGTGGCAGCCAGGCTTCCCTCTCACTTGGCTGTAAGGGTTGAGTGCCTGGATCTCTGGGCACTCTGAATCCAGTTCTGAGGAAAAAATGTTCTGTGCCACCGCCATTCTGGAACATGGTGCTCTGTGGCTTTCTCCTCAAAGCAGTCTTTCACTTTTGCAGTTTTGAGGCTGAAATGGATGGAGACTTGCTGCTTCCTGTGATGCCTTCAGGCCATCTTTTATTATTCTCCTGTTCCTTCCCCAGATCTATCCTTGTAGTCCACATCTTTACTGGAGCTTCCATTCTGGCCAATATTCTAAATCACACAATATTCTAAACCATCCTGCTGGACTCTTCACTCTTGATTCTCAACATAGATCAGGCTAAAAGTCCCCAACAATAGCCATGCTACTGCCTCAACATTGGACTACCTTGAAATTTCTTCTGCCAGATTAATTAGTCCACTGCCCTTAATCTCAGTCTTAGGCAAAGTCTCTGGACACAAGCAAAATACAGACAAACTTCCTGCCAAGCCATAACACACATTGTCTGGACCCCAACAGCCAATGCAGTCCTTCTTCCCAGCAGAAACCTCCTGAGCCTTGTCTTTACTGGCAGGATTTCCATCAGCCTTCTGGTCTTCTGAGCTCTGACCAGAATCTGCCATACAAAACAGTCTAAGATGTTCCAGCGCTACTCTTTCAGGCGACATCTCCGAACCTTTCTGAACACTGCCCACAAGCCATTCCCAAAGGTTCTTGAAGCACATGGTCAGGTATAGTCACAGCAACAACCCCACCTCTCTCGTACCAAATTCTGTGTTGGTTACTTTTCTCTCATTGCTGAGACAAAATACCCAATACCCAAAGTTAAAGGAGGAAAGGTTTATTTAGCTCACAGTTTGTGTAGGTTTCAGCCCATAATCAGCTGGCTCCAAGGCAGGGTGGCATGGCTAGGGGCAACAGTTCAAGGAGGCAGAAGACAGCAAAAGCAACTGGAGCAAAAAGGGCGAGGCAGAGCAAGCCTCTTTTCCTTCCTTATACTTTATGCAGGCTACCTGGCCTCAGGCGGGTGTACTCACACCATCTCCATGCCCTCCTCTTGTACAGGCTCAGGTAGTTTACAAAGTGAGGACCTGGCCCCCTGCTGAGTCATTTAGTTAAACTTCTAAACTTCTTAAATTGACACAATGTGTTAACCATTACAAATACAAGGAAAGCCAACCACAACACTGTAAATTTCCAGTCCCTAGATCTTTAATCTCATCCTTAAATCTACCACACAGGAAAATTATTTCTACTATCCCCCAGTCTTAATCAGTAAAGACTATCACAAGACCTGAAAATGTGACCTGAATCATGAAAACACTGTAACTTCAGCATTGGGAGAAACTGAAAACTGCAGAACTAGGGAGATCCTGAACTTGCCTGCCTTGAAAAATTGTTATTATTTGCAATCCAAGACCAACCTCATACTCTGGTCTTTTAAACCATCACAAATCACCACTTCATTAACTAACCCTGAATATTTTTCTAAGGTGGAGCAAGTGACATGGTGTGTTCCTATATCACTAATGACTAATTCATTGGAATTTGGACTTTCTCCATTTTAATATCATGGCCATAAGTCAGGGTTCTAGATTTGTGACGTTAGGAAGTGAGGTCTGCAGAATTGAGCATCAGCTCTACCACTCCACTCGTCTGAACTTGACTGGGGTTATGGACTTACATGAAGCTGAGTTTGAAGAATGCAAGCACTTGGTATTGTCCTTAGCTAACAAGTCCCTTTCAATGACATAGCATATTCTATTTCTGCCATTTAATATTTCCTTCCTCCATTAAGATAAAGATTGCATTGAGCCAAAACTATCCAGTAATATTCATTAAAATCTGTAGACTTTCTTATGTTAGACTTTGATTGAATTCTCTTGGTGAATATGTATATACCTGAAATACTGCCTTCATCTTACATTTAGTAGTATTATTAGTATCTTCATAATCTTATTCATTCATCTTTCCTCCCATTACTATTTACTACATTTCCATTGAGCTAAGGCAAGGCAAAACTTTGGTGAAACCATTTTTCTCCCAGGGGATGATATGGGTATATTGCTTAAGGCATAAAGTTTAAGGAAAAACTCAGAATAAAATTGTAACACATGCCATATCATGTAACAGAACTTCATTTGTAAATCTAGCTTTGATGTTAAAATGAATTCGTTGGTAGTCATTAGTAGATGTTACATGATCGATGATTCTAGACATTAGACAATAGATAGCACACGACAGTCATTCTTAAGAGAAGGGAAATGAAAGATGTAAGATGTACAATTGTCTCAGCTAATGTCCCAGAGAGTGTTTCTGGGCCTTGCTGAAGGAAGAGGATGCTGGGCAGAGGCTAAGGGTCTCCATTTGTTGAGGTGTCATTGCTGATAGTCTGGGGAGGTCCAGAATTCTCAGGACAAAGTAGTAGAAAGAAGAGAGCGCACATAGAAAGAGTTGTGGAACTGCAAAGAAACCCCCTCAAGTCTTCAGCTGCATGCTGGTCAACACATGTGCCTTAAGAAACCATCCAAGGTTGGAGAAAATTGCTGCAAAGGATTAAGGAAACCAAATGTAACACAAGAATTTATATAGTAGCACTACCATTTTCTGGCCCTGTGATCTCAGCATTGTTCTCTGAACTTCGGTTCATCAACAAAATGTATATACAACACTACTGACATCAAAGAGGTTTGATGGAGGGAGGGAGAAAGAGAGGAAGAGAAGGGGATGAAAAAAGAATGAAGATGTGTTATGTACATGTACCAACGCCCCACAGTGAATATAATTATTATGTACTGCAAACATGTACTAATAAAAAACTACAAAAATAAACACACTGGGAAGTAAGATCACAACATGCTTAAATTTAAGTGGTGGCTAAACAACAGAAAAAATTATGGGATTTGTTACAGTTAAAGCTGCATTAGGGGCTGGTGAGATAGCTCAGTGGCATAAGCGCCTGCCTGGCAAGCACGAGGTCCTGAGTTCGACTCCCAGTACCCACATACGAAAAAAGGGCTGGTGATATCGCTCAGCGGCACGGGCACCTACTGGCATGCGAGGTCCTGAGTTGGACCCCCGGTGCCCACAAAAAAAAAAAAAGTTGCATTAAAAGAAATTGATAGGGACTTTATATTTTTGATCAATTGAATAAATACTCATGTCAATGTGGGAAATTTTTCTTAAAAGTTGTTCATGTATTATTTTGACCCACTTTCTGTGGCATTTGGTGCAATAAAGCTTTGGAATTTAAAAAAATAAAAATAAGCACATACAAAAAGAATGATATTAAAAGCACATTATGGGACCTAGTATATAACAGTTGCTCAATTGAGGAAAAAATATTATCTCACACACACACACAAACACACACAAAATAAATAAGTATAAATAATGTGGAAATTGGAATAATGTATAATTATATCAGCTAGAATAGAAAACCGTATAATTCATGGGGCATTGTATAAAGTACTCAATAAGATATTGCCTCAGTAGTGAAGGAAAAATAGCCCTACACTAAATGCTTTTCCACTCCCACAAGATAAAGCTTAAAACCAAGCCTTGAAAGGTTAAAATAATTTCAAAGTGATTTAGCTAAATCCAAAAGAACAATCCAAGAATATTTATAGAAACATAAAAATAGCCTATACACACTAAGGTAAAAGTAACAATCCAACAAAATGTTACTAGGAATACAAAGAAGGAGGAAAATACAACCCATAATGAGGAGAAAATAAATCAACAGAAGCAGATTCTGAAATGACACAGATGATGGGAATAGAAAATAACAAAATAATTATATGCATATTTCATGCATAGAAGAAAAATAGAGCATGTTATGTTAAATAGAGATGTGCAAGATATAAATATCCAAGTAGAATGGCTAAAAGTGAAAATTACAGTATTTAAGAGGGAAATGCATTGGATGAGATCAACAGTTTTTCAGATAATATAAAGTGAATATGAAGACAAAGCAATAGAAGCTGTCCAAAATGAAATAGAACAGGACTAAAACAAATGAATCAATGATTGGGAAGAATTTCAAACAGCCTATAAAACATATAATATCATGTCCAGAGAATAGGATAAGGAATATGAATTAGGAAAAATTTGTATTTTAAAAAATAAATCAGTGGTAGAGCAATGCCTAGCAAGCACAAGATCCTGAGTTTGATCCCACTACTACCAAAAAAATAAATGAATTAAATATAACATTAAAATTTTTCTAAATTTGGTAAAAACCATAGATCCAAGTTCAACAAACTCCAGGGAAAAGTAACTCAATTTTAAGTAATAGCATATTCAAGTTGTTTATAAGCAGCAAACCAATGATAAAGATAAATCTAAATAACAATGAGAGGGGAAAACATATAGAGAAACAGAAATAAGAATGACAACAAATTTCTTGTCAGAAACAATGCAAGTCACAAGTCAATGGAGTGACACATTTAATAATAGCAACAAAAACCTGTCAACCTAGAATTTTTTACAAAGAGAGAGAGACAGAGAGACAGACAGAGAGAGGGAGAGAAAAGAATGGTTTTCAAAAATGAAGGTAAAATGCAGACTTTTGCAGATATACAAAATCAAGAATTCACCACCAGCAGATTTGTCCTACTAAAAAATGTAAAAGAAAGTTCTTCAGGCAGACGGAAAGTGATAAATGATACCAGATGGAAATCTGACTCTACACATCTACGCAAAAGAATGAAGAGCGATAGAAATGGCAAACTTGTGGCCAAATTTAAAAGATTTTAGGAGAGTTACTTTATAAAATGTCTTTAAAAGAGAACTAATTGATTAAAAATAAAAACAGTATACTGAGGTATTTATCAAATATGTAGAGGAAAATGTATGGCAAAAATAGCATATGGGGCCGGTGAGATAGCTCAGCGGCATAAGCACCTGCCTGGCAAGCGCGAGGTCCTGAGTTTGACTCCCAGTACCCACATTAAAAAAAAAAAAAAAAAAAAAAAAAAAAAAAAAAGCATACAGGCCACAAGGAAGAGAAAGCACAAAAGTGTAACGTTTGTATACTCTACATGAAATGGTAAAATATGAAGGTAAACTGTGATAAATTAAACATTCATATTATAAACATTAACCAGCCATTATAGCAAAAAAAAAAAAGGGTATAACAAACCAATAAAAAAGCAAGCGCTTTTGCCGCTGAGCAATATCACTGGCCCTTTTCTTCCTTTATGTGGGTTCCAGGAGTCGAACTGAAGACCTCGCGCTTGCAGGCAGGTGCTTATGCCACTGAGCTATCTCACCAGCCCAAACACTTTTTTTCTACTTTTTTTTTTTTTTTTTAGTATTCTAAAATAAGCTTGTATCCTTGCATAGTCTGAATTACAAAAAAAAAAGTAAAATCCTTAAGTGTTATCAGGCCCTATGCTAGACCTGATCACGTATTATCTCATGCCTTGACCCAAAAGCCTTACAAAAAAGCAGTCTGTTCCAACGTTTTTAGCTAAGGAAACTGAGGTTCAATGAGTACGTATATATCATGGTTCACAAACTAACAATTAATGTCGATTGTTGGCAACGACTGCCTAGATTTAACTCCTTAATCTGTGTAACAGAAACTAGGTATGTCTGATTCCGCACACCATGATATGTATTTATCTCAGAACTAATAATTTATAAAGATGTGTAATTCTCTTTGTATACATTTACTCTTTCAGTTTGGATAATAAAAGATGTATAAGATTAACTGATAGAACTCAATCAATTTTTTAAGTTAGATTGCAAGATGTAAGATGTAGTTGAAAAAATAGAAAAATAGCACATCTAATAAATATGAAATGACAAATGGCAACCATAAAAATTCCTCAAGTTTTTACAGGCATTATCTTCTCAAAGAAGGAAAGATCTTAATTGATTTAGATCATAAATCATTTGGCTGATGATGTTTAAGATGAAGAACACTTTATTCATAGAACAACAATAATATAATTAATATATAATTCATAGAACAATAATTAAAAATATTAATTTGGTGTTTGGAAAGTCCCTATTCTAGGTAGTCTTATAAAATACCACCATTAGTACATTTGTGGTGTTACATACTGGCACTCATGTTTACTAAATATGTGTAGCATTGATTGTTATCCTTAATCACAGAATAATGTGTTACTTACACTAATGTAATTGAAACTAATGTGAAGTACTTTAACCATTCATAAAGGCAAAGAAATCTAGTTTTAAAATAGTGATTGAACTAAAGAGAGTGATGTGTTCCAAGTTGAAATGACCTAAAGAAATCAGCAGATGACTGAGATATTATAATGAAAAAGTCCATTTACATTTGAAATTTCTTAATACGTTGAATCTTCTAGCTAAAAAAGTCTGGTCGGCTGCAAAGACAAAGCAAGATATTGTATTTGTTTTTGCTTTTCAATGCCGGCTGCCTGTGAACAGACACAATGCTTCCATGCCTCTGAAAAACCTGAAGCTACAAAGATGATTTTCAAAATTAAGGGCAACTCACAGCTGAAAATTATACCTTTGGGCAAAGGGCCAATTCAGGATGCATTTCACTCTGATTTGGAGCTGTGCCAAAGTCCCTCAGTCCCATTTGTTCAGTTTTATAGCTAACAAACAAAAAGGATACATGAGAGCATCGCTGAAGTGTGGCTGTGTGGAAGTCTGTATTTAAGGTCTTGCTAAGATGCGTGTTAACACGGAGAGGTGCATGGTGAGAACAGGAATCACTGGGCATTTTCAAACAACCTAGCAGTACCTGGCTGTGGCAGGAATGCGGTGTATTAGTGGAGCGTGTCAGGGTCCCAGGACCATCAGTCAGCGGGCAGGCAAAGGAGAAACAAAGGGGTTGGGAAAACCAGGCCAAACAGGACCACATTTTGAGGTTTGCAAAGAAAACAAAACAAAACAACAACAACAACAACAAATAGGATTCATTAAAACAGCCTCAGAAGGTGACAAGACCCATTTCTAAAATAAATGCATGGTATAATTTCAACTGATTACCATACTAAAATCGTGGTTTCTTTTCAGCTAGCACTTACATAACTGCTAAGGATCAAGGTAATTGGATTTGACAGTTTTCACAAATACAATCACCCAAATAACTTTATTAATACTACTACTGTTTTTCAGGCTTTGGGGAAAAATATATATTGGCTTAATTTTTCATTGTGAACCTAATCGGGGGAAAAATTAGTGTTTTGTATTTTTCAAGTAAAAAGAGATATTCTTTTTTTATCCTATTTGCAGAAAATACAAATAGAATAAAATTGTTCTGTATTAGTCATAGTCAATATTTTAGGGTATTAATATCATACCATTTATATATTTTCATGTATAAATATAAGTATTAATATAAAAGAATAAAACATCTTTTTATATTTATATATATCATGCATAACATAGAAGAATATATAAAATATATCTTATACATAAAAGATATAGAAGGATATCCATATACGTAAAATATAAAAGGATATTTTGGAGCAAAAGTATATTGTAATGCTTTGCATTGTATTTTATTTCACTCAATCATATATCATGAACAACTTTCCATAGGACTATTACTTTAAGTGTAAGTAAAGAAAGCCTGAGTGTCCCCTTTTGAATAGACCTTAAGTGGAATACTAGTAACACCATTTAATGGAAATTGCTTCTTCCTCTAAGCTCTAAACACGATTCTTAATACAAGTACTGTACAAGAAATTTAAATGTCTGTTGCTCTTGCCATATCTAGCATGGTTATAAATATCTCCCTCTATGGAATAATATTTTCAGATCTATGCTGGAGTCTCAATTCCACCCAGTTGTGTGACTCTTGGAAAATTATTTAACTTTTTTGAACGTAAGCTTAGACTAAAAATTTTATAAGGATTAAGTCAGGTAATACATCCCCCACCCAATGCTATTGACAACTAGCACCTATTTATTCTGTGCTATTTTAAAAATCATTTTCCTTACCCTTTTACCCTGAAAAATCTCATAGGGATTTTTATTTGAAGTTGTCATAAATCTGTACCACAATCGAGAGAGATTGTCCAACTTTGTAATAGTTTTCCTTTACTGCTTCAAGAAACCCTTCATATATCCTGGAGAAATAGACTTAATTCAAGGTCCTCCCAAGCCTCATGTAAGTACTAAATATTCCTTATTAGTATTTTCTCTAGGCAATTTTTATTTGCACTATTTTAAGAAGGAATATTTTCCAATATATTTTCTACTCATAATTGGTGGCATAGAAAAAAGTTAATATATTTCTTTTTTGGCCTGTTACATTACTTAAGTACTAAATTGGTTCAAGATGGTCTCATTAATTCTCTTAGTACAAGCCCATATCACTTATAAGTAATGATTATTCTCCTTCCTTACAATAAATTTATTCATATTTGTTTCATTCCTATTACACTGCTAGACTTCACAAAAATGTTCATTAATACTAGAGATAGTAGATATTTTTGTCCTATTCTTGATTTTAATGACAATACTTCTGTGGATTGGAGTTACTGGTTTTTAAATCTGTATTCTATATCAGGCAAAGGCAATTTCTCACTATTTTCTAGTTTCCAGGGAATTTTTAAAATTCAACAGATGTTGAATATTTTCAGTTGCTTGTGTAGAACATCCATTGTGAGGATTTTGTGTTGTTTACTTTCTGATCTATTGATTTAATGAATTAATAGATATCTTAACACTAAGCTGTCCCTTGTGGAATAAAGCTTACCTAACTATGGTGTGTGATGATTTTGATAGACAGTTCCATTCGATTTGGAAATTCTTTACTTATAACTGCTTGAGTTGATATTTGTTAAGTGTAATCATTCTTGTTTGCATTTTTAAGCTACCAGATTTTCTACTAATATTACTGTAATTTATATATTTTATAGGCATATGTTCGTGATAAATAATAATTAAAAGCTTCATGAGAAATAGGTAGATATAGGTACACCTTAGTTTCTTACAATGATTTAGGAAGTTCTGCATCCTTTCGTTTGACTGGAAAAGGTAAGTAATTTAGGAATACCACATTCTTCAAAGGTTGTACACAATCTCTGGGTTGTGACTTTCTTAACAGATGTTCATCTCATTAACTTTTCAATTGCTTTTATGCTTATGCTTATGGGCTTGAGTCTTCTCTCCCCTCTGCTCCTTTCTCCTTCTCCTTCTCTTCCTCTTCTTCAAGTTTAAGCTCTGTCATATATTGCCTTACTTTTATTTGTAATTCTAAAAAGTTCTTTTATTTGTCTTTCTCACCTCCTTGTTTTCTATCTCACTATATTTTTCTTTTACCTTTATTGATTCCTTTCTCCCAACCATGCATCCTCCTCTTAAGTTTTATACTTAATTTGTTTTCAGCGTTTTCTTTCCTTTAGATTTCTGCTTGTTGCAGGCCAGCCCCACCACTGGAGTCATTTTCCCTCTTGCTGCTGTGTAGTACTCCTGAAGTTCTTTGAATGAAGCTCTGTGGGTGGTACATACACTTGATCTCTAGATGACTGGACGCATCTTGTTTTATCCTCACTTTGGGCTCAGTGGAGAGTTCTGGGAGAGTTCACTTATTTTCTCATAGCACTGTTGTCCTATAACATCTGTTCCAGCTGCTGAGATGTCTACTACAAATCTGATGGTCATGCTTTACCAGTTTTCCATTTTTCTTAGATGTTCTTCAACTTTACTGTGACGTCAGTTAAATATACTTTGTTTTTATTTATCTGTGTAGGGCTGCCTGCTTTGTCACTGTGAAAGCTCATGTTTTTCTTCAATTACAGACAACTGTCAGCCATAATTTCTTTCAGTGTGGCTTTTGCTTGTTATCTAGAGTTTTCCTTCACAGTACTACTATTCTCTAAATTGAACTCTCATTTTTCCATGGATCTCAACTTGTCATTAAAAGTATTGTTTTTCTTACTGAGTTGTATTTGGATTGATTTTCTCAACCCATATTTCAATTCAATAGCTTTACATTCAGCTGAATTTAAGATCCTTTTGAATCTCCCTACTGAGTATTTTTAAATGATTTTTAGTAAATATATTTTTCTTATCTATAATTCCTATTTGTTTCTTATTCAGACTTGTCTATCTTTTTCTCATATAATCTAAATCTTGCCTAGAAGTTCCATTATCTCTCTGAAAACTAAATATTATAAAATCTCTTTCTAGTTTATGTGATCTTTAGCTCTTTCAATGTAATTTCTCTTCTTTCTTACATCTGGTAACCATCTAGGATGGATCTCTTGTGGCAATGAAAGAAATATCTTGGGGGCATTCTCAGCAAAGAGACCTGTGGAGTTTGGTGCACACACACCCAGTCTTTCCATGTGAGTCTATTAAGGGATAGTCTAAATCCTGGTACAACAGTTCCTAATCCACATCTCCTACAACCCATAAGAGGCCTATGAATCTTGGGCCACTAAACATTCTTGCAAACTAAATAAATAATACAAGTCTATTTCCATGTGTGTTTGTTTAATTTCTGCCTCTCCTAAGTGTTAAGCTCCACAGATGACAGGAATCTTCTTTACAATGTCTTTCATCATCTTCTTGGCACTCCATAAACATTATTAAATGAATAATACAGATTTATTTAAGTACATTTTGCAATAACATTAATAAACAGCAATAGTATTAATTAACAAAACATGTCAGTCGGGAACCTTCAAGAGTTACGTAAAATTGGCAGTTTATGGTCAGTATAGCTAATGTCCTCTCCACAGCTTCTTTGAATTTCTGAGCAGCTTGCATCCACTGGTCCTCTTCTGCCTTAAATCCCCCTCATCCTCACAGACTAAGCATTTGCCACTCCGCCCAGCAGGAAACTTACCTCTGCCTTTGGTTTTCACAGCCAAAATTTACTCACATCAGGCATTTTCAAGTTTATGAAACTTTATTGAAATGTTTAAGTGGAGGAAGGTCAAAGGAAGAGAGTCATCTGAGGGAATCTATCCTTTTTCCCTTCTGCTAGCCCCTTTCCTCTTCTCTTCTCCTCTTCCTCCTTCCCCCAAGTCAGGATAGATATGTACATATAATGTGATGTTGTAATACTGCAGGTGGCTTTAAATGACTGACATTTTGAAGTTTTTGGTTACTGCCACATAGCCTAGCTGGACTGGAACAGGTTCCACAACATCTGACCTGAAAAGGAACTTCTCATATTTGAAAAGTTTGTAAGCTATTTTCAGAAAACTGAACAGCTACCACGGTCTCTGGAATCCTAGTATGGGGGACGACTGGGGCATATCCAGCCTCCTGGGATCCTCACTGGTCCCATGTAACAAATATAACTATAAGCCCTTCAAGAACTTTAAGGGCCTTATCTTTTGTTTGGGTCCTTCACATCACCTGAGTATTAGATTGATTGTCACATAAACATACTAGTTTCTATTGGCTTTTTCCATAAAAATTTTGAAATATTACATAACCAATCACTGACCAAAAGTAAACAAAGCAGAAATATAAAATTAGGACTATCAAAAAAGCGTGAACAGCAAATGTATTGATACTAGCAGAGTCCGAACCCCTAAACTCAAAATGGTCATTCTAAATTGGTGGCAAAAAGAGAAATGGGACAAAGTTACATTTACTTTTTATGAAAAGCAGGCAGTATTCCAGTTTCTTTGAAGACCAGCTAAGGATTGTGGCGAGGAAGAAAAACATTTCACAAGTTAGAAAAAAAGATAAAGCTAGGGGAGAGGGGCACTCCACCTTTAATATTTTTGTTTCTATAGCATGCAAAGCATGGAGGATGGTAGATTCTACTTGGTTGCCTGGCTCAAGCACAAGGATCATTGGAAAAATCCACAACTACCCACATCCCATTATGAAATATTTTTTATTTTACTTAACTGTTTAATTTTTATGTAAGTCATATTCAGTTTCCATTCTTCTTTGCTTTTTCTAGTACAAAACTGACAAAGCAAATTAGGAAACTGTGTTAATGATAGCTGAGCATTAAAAAAAATAAAGCTCTGATCACAGGGGCTCATTATTTCTCTGGCACAAACTACAATGAGAATTGCTATAAAACTGCAGTGCATAGCTTGTCGCTAGTATTTTTGCATGCATGTGTATGTGTGTGTGCACATGTCCTGTGTTTTAATGGAACTGGTTGAGCTACAAACAATATCAGAAGATCATTTAAACACATTTTTAGATAAGAGCCATATTCTTTTGAACAGCATAAAAATTAGAAACACTCTAAGAACTGAAAATGAAAGAAAAAAATTATAATAGTGTAAAAGGATAATCAAAATACATCAGATAGAATAATAATAGCCAACAGAGTAGAGAAATATATTAAGTAAATAGAACCAAGAGTTCAACTTATCACTATCTATTTATCCAAAAAATATTTCCTGAGTACTGCTCTGTACCAGGCACAGTTCTGGGCTCTGGGAATATGGCAGTGGACAAAAGAGATGAAAATCCCTTTCCTTGAGGAATTTATGTTTTGTGAGGTTGGAAAGGAAACTGAAAATTGACAATCAAATCATAGAATATATTAGACACAGAGGAGAAGACTGAGCAGAGAGGTAGTTAGAGAGTTGGAGGGTGTAATTCGTCCCCACATCCTGACCAGTTCCTGGCACATAGAGGAGTGGTTAATAGTTAATCAACTTAGGCACAAGTATGTGTTTTAAACGTGAAGCTTCACAAACTTGCTGTTGCCTGACTGTTTCAGGCAGCACTTCTTGGGCACAACAAGACATAAAGACAAGGTCCTGTAAAGTTTTGATTTATTTGTATCAGTTTTCTGGAAGTGAGGACTTGAATTGAATGAGCTGTTACTGAGTAGCAAAAAACTGGCTTCTGTTTTTCTTCTGCTTTTTGAAATTCTAAGGAATATAGTGTATTATATTCTATGGAATGGAATGTATGGTTTTTGCCTTCCTGAGATTCTTTTGTCCATCATCCTATACCCACAAATTGATGTTTTATGAGAACTGCCTTTCTGCGTAACTGACAGGCTTGAGTCAGCATCAGGAGGGAGACAAGTGACCTACCCTGGTAATGATTTTTCCACTCCTTAGCCAGAATATTTAGCTCAGGTGTGCTGTTCAATCTACCAGAAGAACCCCAAGATTCTGCGGGTGCTATGGGAAAGACTTGTGTTCCTTGTTCTGGATGTTTGGCTCTGGCATGATATAAGCCTAGCGATGCCAGGACCCTGGAGGTAAAGGTCTGCCAAGAAATGAAGCCAACAGGGGAAAAGTGGAGCTGAGGGGTGGAGAGAGGAGTGCGACCAAAGACACTGTATGGGGGCTCAGTCTAGCTATGTCTGAACTTATTATTTTATTTCAATAAGCCAATAATTTCCCTGTCTTTCTTAAATAAGTTTTCATCATTTATTTACTATTTTGTTTTTCAGAAAATATTTTCTAAGCATCTAACAAGTGTTCAAGGACTGTTTTAAGTGTTGGCAATATGACAGTACATGCAGCAAAGCCCTTCCCTTGCAGAGCTTACTTGGGTGAACAGGTAACAAGCACGTCAGTGAGTATCCACTTCTGTGCCAAGACTCAGACCCACAAAGGAAAACAAGACAGGGCAATGGGATAGTAAATGTTGGGTAGTAGTTTAGAAAGGAAAGTCAGGGAAGGCTCCTCTGAGTAGATATATCAATAAGTGAGGGGTGAAAACTGCTCTAAGTATTTGGGGAAGAGTCTTTTAAGCAGAAAGACAAGATGTTCACACTAAGGAAGGAAAGTGCTTCATATATTTGAGGAAGATGTGAGAAAGCCAATGTGGTGTGGCTGACAGAATGAGTAACAATATTTCCTCCACTGACTGACTGACCAAACTCAACCTTCACAAAACATACATAGAACTTAGGAAAAATACGACAGGACGGAGCCATCCATGGGACAAAAAGATTATAAAACTGTCTTTGTCTTTAGTTTTATGACTAAATCCCAAAACAAGTGCTCTTCATACAGTTTTGCCCACAACACTAGAGAGTTCTGAGGAGGCCATTTTGACACTACTGTTTGATGACTTAACTATTGACAGTTTTAGCCGCCTGTTTGTTGTACTGCTGCCAATTTTATAACTCAGATTTTTCAGCCAACTTGTTTATTCATCCTTTTGTTTTCTGGCCTTTGTCAGTTACCTGTAAAGTATCAGAGAACATGGTATTCTCAGAAGAGAATTTGGCAGAATTTTTCTTAAGAGTTCTGTGAGACAAAGTTTGTAATGGAGATGGGGTGCTTGGTGAAAATTAAGGGGTACTGGTTCGACTAAAGATGATACAATCAAGAACTTTTTGGCAAAAGAAAATGTCCAGTGTTTTTGCATCAACTTCAACACTCTCTAAAAGGCAAATTATAAAACTTTCAGCTGCAAATTTTTCTTGCTGACTTCCTGAAACCACATTAAACAGCAGAAGAAATGCAATCAATGTGTGTTACAGTCCTCTTTTCATTAATAGTGCCATCTACAATTCATTCTTTGCATTTTAACCTGTAGTTATATTCCCTTGGTTAATTGACTAAAGTTACATTTTTGAAAATTGTCTTGCAAAATGAGTTGAAGTACAGGGAAGATTTGACTAAACAGATAAAATGGCTTCCTCAAAAATGGTGGAGTCAAAGTTATAGAATCAACAGAGGGTCTATAGATAAATGATCAGATAAAGGAAATGTGGCATTTTCACTCAATGGAATATGATTTAGTCAAAAAAGAAATGAAATTCTGTCATTTGTTGCAAGAAGAATGGACCTGGGAGACAGTATATCAATTAAAATTAGGCACAGAAAGAAAAGATATATGTTCTCACTTAATGTGAAAGCTAAGAATTTGATGTCGTAGAAACAGAGAATAGAATAGTGGTTACTAGAGCTTGAAGGTGTCGGGAGAGAGGATGGTTAAGTGGTAGTGATACAGCTAGGTCGGAAGAATAACTTCCAACATTCTATAGTACAGTAGGATAGCTATGATTAACAACAATAAGTTGTACACTTCAAAATAGCTAGTATAAAGGATTTTGGCTATTATCAATGCAAAGAAATGATAAATGTTTGAGGTGATAGAAATATTAATTACCCTGATGTGATTATTACACATCATATATATAGAGAGAGATGTCTCACTGTACCAATAAATATGTACAATTATTATATGAAAATTAAAATTTTAAATATACATTTTTAAATGATAGAGTCAAAATATCAGAATCAAAAATTGAAATGTGAACATCATGTGTTCCTGTGTGCACAGAAATTTTATTCTAATTGCCAGATAATTTAGGCTCATTCCAGGTATCAATCTATGAATAAATCATATACTTAGCTTATAAATATTTGACGATATGAATAACTTGTCCTTAAGTCAAATAAGTTTGGAAGACGTTGAGTTAAAACAAAGTTAAATGGGCCATATTCAATTGTAAAAGTCTGATAGCCCTCCCTGTAATCAGTATCAAGACAAGAATACCTTCTTTCACCACCGCAGTTCTGTATTATACTGGAAGTTCTAAGCAGAGGCGTTAGAAAAGATAAATAAAAATAAATAAAGGCATCCAAATTAGAAAGGAAGAGAAAGCACCAGCTCTATTCAGAGTGGCATGATTTAATATGTAAAAAATCCCACAAAATCCAGCAGGAAGCTACTAAAGCTAATAAGCAAATTCAACAGTGTCAAGCAACAAGATCAACACAGAAAAAGTTGTATTTCTGCCCCCCAAAAATGAACCATCCCAGAAGAAAGTTAGGAAAGCCATTCCATTTATAATATTTTTTTTTTGTGGGTACCGGGGGGTCGACCTCAGGACCTCGTGCGCCAGCAGGCGCCCGTGCCGCTGAGCGATATCACCGGCCCCTTTTTCGTATGTGGGTTCCGGGAGTCGAACTCGGGCCCTCGCGCTTGCCGGGCAGGTGCTTAAGCCGCTGAGCCGTCTCACCGGCCCTCCATTTATAATATTAAGTAAAGTCACTAAATACTTAGAAATAATCTAAGCAAGGAAGTGAAAGACATATAAGCTAAAAGAAATTGCTGAATGAAATTAAGAAAGACCTAACATCCTATCTTAATTGATAGGAAGTCCTAAATTAATATTATTAAGATGTCAGTAATAGTGAGAACTACAGGTTTGATAATTGTACCAAATTCTTATCAAAATTTCAAAAATCTTTGTTTTTTTTTTAGAAGAGGGAAAACTCACTCTCTAATTCATAGAATTATTGTAATTATTCTAATTTATAGAATTATTATAATTAATAGAATTTATAGAATTATTATAATTAATAGAATTTATAGAATTATTATAATTAATAGAATTTATAGAATTATTATAATTTGTAGAATTTCAAGGGAATCTAAATAGTGAAAACAGTCTTAAAAGGGAAAAACAAAGTTGAAGGACTCATATTTCCTCCCTTCTAAATTTATTACAAATGTATAATAATTAAAACAATAGTGTCAGGGATATAGCTCAGTGGCACAAGTGCCTGCTTGGCATGCATAAGGTCCTGACTTCAATTCCCGGTACCAAAAAAAAAAAAAAAAAAAAATTCACTTTTGGAATACCACACAAAAATAAACCAACAGAATAGACTAGAGAGCTAAAGACCATTTAGTAGTGAAAGGACAGTGTTTTCAACAAGTAATGCCAGGAAAACTAGATAGCCACACGCAAGTTGTGGATCTACACCTGTATGTATACTCACCATATGCAAAAATTAACTCAAAATATATCAAAGGCCTAAACAAAATAGATAAAACTATAAAGTACTTAAAAGAAAATGTTGGAAAATTCTTCATAACATTGGGTTTTGTAACTTCATAGATTTGATACCAAAAGCACAGACAGAAAAAGAAAACATAGATAATTTAGACTTGATCAAAATTAAGAAGTTTTATGCATCAAAGAATATCAAGAAAGCAAAAAGGCAGTGTACTAAACAGGATAAAATATTTATAAATCATAAATTTCATATGGATAAAACATGCAGAATACATAAAGAATATGTTGCAGCAAAGAACAACAAAAAAGGACCAAAAAATCAGTAGCACAAAAGGGCATAGGCCTTGAATAGATAATACTCTGAATAAGATATCCAATTACTCAATAAGCACATGAAAAGATGATTAATACCATAGATCATTAGAGAAATGTAAATCAAAACCACAATGAAATACCTTTCCTTTCCATTCATATAGCTATAATAAAAAAATTTTAAAAAGGAAAATGACAAGCTGACAAGTGTGGGCATGAATGTGGAGAAATTGAAATCATTATTATTGCTGGTGAGAGTATAAAATGGTTCAGCTGTTGTGGAAAATAATTTGACAATTTCTTAAATGATTAAACAAAAAACTCTATAGCTCACCAATTTCAATTCTAGGTATGTATCTCTACATATATCAAAAGGAAATGAAAGCAGAGACTCGAATCATCTCTCTCGTTTGAAGAATCTAGACACAGTCACAGAGACAAAAAGTAGAAGAGGTTACCAGGTGCTGGGATGACAAGGAAAGAGAGAGATACTGATCTGTGGGCACAAAGTTATTGTTGCAGATGATGAAAAAGCTTTGGACATAGATAGCAGTGATGGCTACGCAATATTGTAAGTGTATTTAATATCACCTAATCATACGTGTATGATTAGGTGATATTAAATGTATTCTATATAATGTATAGATATATATGTATAGTATATATATATGTATAGATATATAGATATATATAGATGTATGTATAACTCCACATATAGATATATATATGTACATATTTATGTATATATATCCACAGTAAAAGCCATGAAATGAGTTTTTTAATTTGGAGTCTTTTTCATGAAATTCCCAAAAAAGGAAATATAAGACATAGTTTTTTTTTTTTAATTCAGAAAATTTCCTGTGAATTTAGTGGAATGCACTCTGAGAAATGTTGACCACCTGTAACAAATCTGTAGAGGAGTTTGTTAACTTGAGCCTTTGACCATATGAAAGATGTTCAATCTCACACAATATGAATAATGCAAATTAGAACTATAATGAGATGCCGATTTTAGCTACCAAATTGGAAATACCAAAATTAAAGTAACACATTGCACACATTAGGCTGAAGGAAAATAGGCAGACTCCTACAATATTCGGAACATAAATAAGTATAGGTTCTGTAGAAGACAATATGGCAATGTATATCAAACACAAATGTACATTCCCTTTGATCAAGCAATCAGATTCTAGGAATTTAGATAACATATATTTGTATATGTGTGAAGTAGTGTTCATATAATATTACTCACTATATTATGGTTTGCAATAACAAATATTGAAAACAACCTGAATATCCATAAGTGTAAAGAAATTTTAGAATATTTATACAATGGTATACTATGTAGCTGAGAAAAAATAAAAATGCATTTCACTTTGGCATTTGGGTATTACATTATAGCAAAGCAAACTTCCCACTGAGAAAAACTAGAACAACTGGATTAAAAAAGAAGTTTGAAGGCAACAGAGAAGTACAAAGGTATCCAGGACTTCAAAGGAGAGAAGAAAAACAGATGACTCAAGGTGTTTGCCATTTTGCAACAGATACAGGCAAAGAAGTGAAAAAAGCAAAAAAAGGCTACCAAGAGACAGGCTGAGAGTTGCTTTCAAAATCCAGTGGGAAAGAAATGGAGTTCAAGGCTGCCAAGACATCCAGGAGTTGAAGTGCTAAGAGAAAAGAAGCAGAGATAAATGAAATTGACAGAATGACGCTTTCTCCCATGAATTAATTGGTGACTCTTAATCTGCTTTAACCAGGAGATACTTAGCAGAAAGTGCCAGCCAGCAAGTTTAGAGCTTTTGGTAGCTTCACAATGCTGAGAGATGTTTTAAAAAATGAAGTCTAGGACCTCTCAAGAAAGAAAGACAGTATGTGAAGCACTCTGAGTTTTTATTTGGGATCCCTGAGAACAAAACTCAAGGAATTAGCAGAAAGCAGAACTAGACCATGCATTATAAAGACAGTCTTTTTTTTTTCTTTTTTTTTTTTTTTTTTGAGACAGTGTCTCACTATGTAGTTCAGACTGTACTTGAACTTGCTACGTAGCCCAGGCTGGCCTTGAACTCCCAGCAATGCTCCTGCCTCAGCCTCCCGAGTGCTGGGATTGCAGGCATGTGCCACCACCACCAGCCTAATGAGGTTTTTTAAAGCGCTGAAAGAAAATAAACACCAATCTAGTATTCTTTACTTAGAGAAAAATGGTTTCCAGAAATAAAAGTTAAAACCAGTAAAAAAAAACTCATAAAAAATTGTCCCCAAATTGTGTACACAGAGGAAATACTAACCATAGACCTTTATACTGAGAGAATATAATCCCAGGCAGGAAAAAAAAAACTTATACAAAGAACAATGGAGGGCCGGTGAGATGGCTCAGCGGCTTAAGCGCCCGCCCGGCAAGCGCGAGGGCCCAAGTTCGACTCCCGGAACCCACATACGAAAAAGGGGCCGGTGATATCGCTCAGCGGCACGGGCGCCTGCTGGCGCACGAGGTCCTGAGGTCGACCCCCCGGTACCCACAAAAAAAAAAAAAAAGAACAATGGAAAAAGTAAATATATAGATAAACCTAAGCAAAAAGAATGACATAGAAAAATAATAAATAGATGTAAGATGTATAGAGTTAAAATGTATGACAATATAACAAGAAGATTGATACAGAAAAATTGCATCAGTGTTTTAAAGTCTCTGACAAATGGTAAAGTATTTACTAATTTGCTAACCATTAATAAAACGAGAAAAAATATTGCATTATCTAAGATACTTACTAAAACACAAGTTAACCAATGCATTTTTGAAAAATACCTACTAAGAAGATAACCAAGAAACAAACAAAAAGGAGGAATATTTAAATGATGAAACAGACAAAAGAAATATTAGAAATTCTTAGGTTTAAATATATTACTAAGTATACATAGTAATGACAAATGATTTTAAGCTTAGAAAATGAGTGAACCTTGCCTAATAGATAGATAACAAGATGAAATCTTGCATAATAGAAACACATTGCCAGTACATAGCCACAGAAAGTTTGAGGATAAAATGATAGAAAAGGATATAGCATGTAACAGTACACAAAACAAAAGTTGGCATAGCTAAAGTAAATAACAGATTAGTAACATTTAATGCAGAAAGCTTTTGCCAGAGATAAAGAATTTTATAATGATAAAAGTAAGAAGATATAAAAAACATAAGCTTCAAATATTTATCAAGTAAAAATCACTAGAATTAATAGAGTAGAGAAATCCAGTTTTAGATTTTAGGTAAAGAGTCTTAGTATGCCTCTCTCAGTAACTGAATTGAAAGGCAGACAAAAGATGAATAAGATATAGAAAATTTCAACAAAAAGTCAATAACTTTGACATCACTAACACTTACGATAGTGTAAAATATGTATTATTTTCTAATTGTGTTTGGAAGTTACCACACTGAACACATGATATCCCATAATACATCAGTACTTGTTCTCTGGCAACAGCAGTTTTCAGTCAGAAATTAGTTTAAAGAAAGATACCAGTAAAAGTCTCCCAATGTATGGAAATTAAGGAATGCTCTTCTACATACCCAAGGAATAAGAAAAAATTTTTCATGGAAAGTTTGAAAGATATTTGACTGAAATAATAATGAAAATATTATTATTTTATATTAAAATATCAAATCTTGGAGGATGCAATTATGGTCACTTTTCAAAATAATACATAACCTTAAATGCAAATTTTCTAAAATAAGTTTGAAAAATAAATAAATGAATTATTAATCTCAAGAAATTATAGGACAATAGCAAATTAAAGCAAAAACATGAGAAAAAGCAGTAGAAACAACAATCATGTAATAAAATCTGTAACACCCAAACTTGGTGTTTCAAAAAATATAATAAAACTGATAAGCCCTAGTAATATTGATTTTTTTATTTTTTTCAGTTTCTTTCTTTTCTTTCTTTTCTTTTTCTTTTAATGTGGGTACCGGGAGTCGACCTCAGGACCTCACGCTTGCCAGCAAGTGCTTGTGCCGCTGAGCGATATCACCAGCCCTTTTTTTTTTATGTGGGTACCGGGAGTCGAACTCAAGACTTCGTGCTTGCCAGGCAGGTGCTTATGCCGCTGAGCTATCTCACCGGCCCTTTTTTTCAGTTTTTTGAGACAGGGTCTCACTATGTAGTTCACGCTGGCCTTGAATTTACTATGTAGCCCAGGCTGGCCTTGAATTCACAGTGACAACTTAATGTCACAGTGACAACATAATATTACAGAAACTCAATTTATAGCAAATAATTATTTGATAAAGAAATTTCCAAACCTAGAAAGAGCTTTTGATAAATTCTACCAAATATTTAAAAAATAATGTCAATATATTATAAATAATTTCAGAGCATAGAAAAAAGTAAAAGATTTCAAAAATCTCTTTAGAAAGCTCCTAAAATCTTGATATCAAACCCTCATATGACAAGGAAGAAAACATTGTAGTCTGATATATTTTGCACAAATATAGATTCCAAAATTCTAATGAAATAGTAGCAATTGAATCCAGCTTTCAAGAGGATTTTATTCCAAGACGGTTGGTTTATGGTATCATTTGGATCTTGAATGTCCCCCACAAAGGCCCATATATAAAAGCCTTAGTCCCTAGGGTGATGTTATTGGAATGTGGTGGAACTTTAGGGGGGACTTATATAGGGAGAGCTTTATTTAGGCCATTGAGAGCTACCTCCAAGAACTATTGAGGCTCTCCACCCTCTCCTTACTCTCTGCTTTGCTTTCCAGCCACTAGATGAGTGGCTTGCTCTGCCTCACATGTGCACCACCGTGTGCTGCCTCACTACAGACCCAAAGCAATGGAACCAACTGATCATGTAATGGAACTTCCAAAACTGTGAGCTCCCCCCCAAAAAAAACCATTTCCTTACCTTATTCATCTCAAGTATTTCTTTATAACAGAAAGCTGACTAACACAGTTGAACATCCAAAAAATAATTTACATTTATAAAATAAAATAGAAGACCATAGCAATGTCTCAATAAATTTTTAAAAATTGAAAATTCTAAAACTAGAACAAAATTTTATTGATGTAAAAAGAATATCTAAGCCCAGCTCAGTGGTGCATGCCTGTAATCCCAGCTACTTAGGTGGCTGAGACAGGGCAATCAAAAATTCAAGGCCTGTCTAGGCAATTTAGCAAGTCTCTGTCTCAAAATGAAAAATAAAAAGTAACTCTGGTAGAGCACTTGCCTAGCATGTATGAGGTCCTGTATTCAATCACCAGCAAAAGTAATATATAAAATATATAAAACAAAACAAAAAACACTACACAAAGCCTCAAGATTACACACAATGATGACACATGAAAGCTTTCCCAGGGAGCTCAGAAACAAGTTAAAATGCAGGCTACCATTACTCATTTTTACTCAGCATTGCACTAGAAGTCCTAACCAGTGCAATCAGATAGGAAAAACAAATTGCTGCAAAAGAACTGTTGGAAAAGAAAAAAAAAATGTTATTACATACTCACACTATTTTGTGTGCATGTAGGAGATTGCACAAATGTTAGAAATCTAAAAGAATATGGAGACAAATTGTTAGAATAAACAAGTTAATTTGGCTGTATATATGGCGGTAAGATCAATTTAAAAATCAATCATGTGTATATAATCCAATGAAAACTACAAATTGACCTGGAGAATTGTACGTGCCTGTTGTTTTATGCCACTCAGTTTTAGAGTGGTTGCTGATGCAGTACGTCCAGCAGAGCCTGGGAAACCTGTGGCGAGGAGCTTCTAGCGAGTCTATACAAAATCTGTTTCCTGCTTGAAGTGCTGATGACACAATGCACACTAAGATACCTTATGTGCATTCACAATAATATTACACATAAGAAGTAACGAGGGCCGGTGAGATGGCTCAGCGGCGTAAGCGCCTGCCTTGCAAGCGTGAAGGCCCGAGTTCGACTCCCGGATCCCACATACCAAAAAGGGGCCGGTGATATCGCTCAGCGGCACGGGTGCCTGTTGGCGCGCGAGGTCCTGAGGTCGTCCCCCCAGTACCCACAAAAAAAAAAAAAAAAAGAAGTAACGAGCTGCTTAACTACTATATTTGTGGTTTTCTTTCTGTGTACGTATTTAAAATGTGAAAATTAAATTTTTGTGAGGTGGGGTACTCTCTTAAACATATTTTTAAAAGGGAAATGAGAAAAGAGCATAGGATATTACCATTTTTTATAAAGAGTATGTGGGGCTGCATGCATATGTGTGTATGTGACTTCACATTTTTCTTCACTTACTTGAATGTGCATCTCTTACATCTTTAAGCGTACAGAAGAAGCACTAGGGCTTCCAGGAGGGAAATGGGTAAACTACGGGATGGAATGAGAACAGAGAGACAATTTCCACAGCCAACCATTTTATACTTCTTGAGTTTTGAACCACATGAGTTTATTACTGATGTTTTAAATTTTAATAATAAAATTATAACTTGAAAAGACCATTCTCTTAGGTACTGTCTTGTAAAAGATCCCATAAAAATTTGGAAGAAGCAAATGTCAAGAGAAATGGTAGCTATACGAGGTCAAGTGGCAGAATTTGGTATAGGAAATAAAATGTTATATCATTTTCACATTTGTAAACTGTCACCCAGTCTGGAAACAAGAGAAGCCAGTCATAGGATTTTACTTGTTTTATATGAGAGTTATATGGGTTTGCCATTAATTTATTGGAATAAAAACACAAGATTTTGAGTCCAGAGAAATTTCAAAAATATTGGAAATAACAGTAAAAACAAGTTGACACGCCAAATTAAGAGAAGTGGAGTATATGCAAAGAAATATTCTAACTGGTCCTAATTCATAACTTGGTATAATTGGAACCCTTAAGCATTACTGGAAAAGTCACCAATTTTTATGATGATTAAGAAAATATTCTTAAAAAAGGATAACTTCATGATTAATTCTGGAAGGAGAACTTTGTTGTCTTGAAAAGCCAAGAGATAACACCCTGATTGCCTTGACTTTCCCTTTTCATTAAATAAAAAATCACTTCCACTGAAATCATGGTATTGGGCCACAGCCTTTAGTGAGCTCTTCACTTCTTTGATATCAGAACTGTTTCCAATTGCAGAGACCCCTCATACTAAAATGCTCAAATTTTTATTGCCTTTTCAACAGCTTTACCTTTCCCGTACCAAAAATAAAAAAGAACAAGTAAACAAGAATAAAACCAAGAACAAAGAGAATTTCATATCTTCAGGCCCTTCTTAGTTCCTATTTATTGAAACTGAAAAATATCTCTTTCCCAAATAATTGGCACCAGAAATTCTTCAGCTGAGTCTTTGGCTATAATTACATAGATTAGCCTGGTACCTATTAATTACCAAACAGAATAATTCATTGCAAACATCAAAGAAGTACTATAATAAAAATGAAATATACATGTTTATTTCATGAAGAGTTATGACTTAATATTTTAACTACCATACAAAAATTAAAATTGGTCTAAAGCAAAGTTCTAAAAGGAGAAGGACTCCACTGTTGGTGGAAGTGTAGACTGGTGCAACCACTGTGGAAATCAATGTGGAGATTCCTCAAAAAACTAGGCATAGAGGTCCCATTCAACCCAGCTCTTCCCCTGCTGGGCAGCTTCCTGGAAGAATTAAAAACCTCATACCACAGCAATATATGTGCACCTATTTTTTTTAGCAGTACAATTCGTAATAGCTAAATCTTGGAAACAGCCCAAATGCCCCTCTACTGAGGAATGGATAAAAAAGATTTGGTCTTTTTATACAATGGAGTACTACTCAGCCATAAAGATGGATAAACTTGAGAATTTTATATGTAAATGGGTGCAACTTAAGACCATACTCATAAGTGAAATAAATCAGACTCACATGTGTAAATACTGTATTGTCTCCCTGGTGTAAGAACCTGAGAGAGTAAATAAGGTCCAAAATGTATAATAGATATTGTGAAATGGGAAGAAACTGTTCAAAAGGAAAGAGGAACTGGGGTGGGGGAAAGGAGAAAGTAAGGAAGGGAAAAGGAAAAACAATACAAGATAGTTAAGATATACTACTAATTTCTCTTAGTTCATTGAAAAGAAAGGTTTGTGCTAATATCATTTGGACAATTTTTTATGCCTAAATCTTTTACTCTGAGTAACTACTTTGAAGATAACAATACACAATGTATTAACTATCGTTATTCTCCTATTATTTTGTTTTGAAATTTTGTTTTACTTTTTTCCATAAAATAAAAAAAATAAAAGGAGAGAGAAGGAAGATTATTTAAATATAAATAATTTACTTTACAATATAAGTTAAAGTGCTTAGGATTTCCAATAAAGTAATGTTAGGCTATGTTGTGGCAAGAAACTCTCAAAAATCTCCTTGGCTTATCCACATTTCCCTATAAACAATTCATTTCTCATTCATATAAAGTTCACTGTGGACTGAGCAGCTGCCCTGTGTGTCTTGTTTTCAAGCTCTGGCCATGGGGTGGACAGGATGGGTTACACTGTATCAGAGCTACAGAACCAGAAATGTTGTCTCCAAAGTGACCATGGGAGGGGACAAGAGGAAGGGAGATACCACACTAGTCCTTAGCTACCTTGGCCTGTAGAACCCTGCTGCTCAAAACTGATGGCAGGGCCAGTGAGATGGCTGAGCGGTGTAAGCGCCTGCCTGGCAAGCACGAGGTCCTGAGTTCGACTCCTGGTACCCATATAAATGAAAAAAAAAAAAGGGGCCGGTGATATCGCTCAGCGGCAAAAGTGCCTGCTGGCAAGTGTGAGGTTCTGAGTTCAACTCCTGGTACCCACATTAAAAAAAAAAAACTGATGGGCAGAGCTCTAAGCTCACTGCAAGGGAAGCTGGGACAGGTAGGGGTACATGGATATGTACTGATGTCTCTGCCACATGACTTTAGCCTGCCTGGTAGTTGAGGGAAAGCAAGCAAGACTTGTATTAACTTTAACGCAATCAGTATATTCTCCCCACAAGGCAGGAACTGTTAATATTTCCATTTCATGATATGATATGGAAAGTGAGACATACTGAATTTAAGTAAGTTTCCCATAGTCACACAGCAATTAAATTAAAAAGTTAGGATTCAAATTCAATTGTGGCTTCAGAACGCTTGCATTTCTCTCCTACACTCTATTGCTTTCCACATATAAACCAAAGCGCAAAGCTGAGAAATCATCACCCCATTGGCCGGTCCTATTTTAACGAGTTAGAATAGATAAAACCTAAGTGGATATGGGATTCTTTTTCAATCATAGAAAAATTTAAATACATACGTTTTATTTCAAGTATTCTGCTAACTTTTTAAACTATCAAAGAAAATAAAGCCATAATTGTTAAATCTTGCTCTTTGCTTTAGCTATTATATAATCTTAGCCTTGAGGTTTGCTGAAGAATTTTAGAGCTGAAATCCACAGTGTATTTTCTCAGCAACAGCCTCTTTCCTCAGGTTGCTACTGTGTGCAGCATCTATAAGGTGCCAAATCAAAGATGTAATAGTGCTGGCTTAATAAGGACTGAATGAAATCCACATTTAAAAGATTTCAAATGTTATTAATTTCCATATTCCCCATATGTCTGTGGAACATTGATCATAATCACAACTTAAAATAACATTTGACAAATATTTAAAACCAGAGAGATAATATCACTGAATAGTAGATGGCTTCATATTTCATTTTGGATTGTCACTTTCTGCAGGTCCAAGTCAAATAAACAGATTTTATCTATCTATGTGTTATATATCTTATTTTTAATTTATGTACTTATTTATTGGCCATTAAATAAAGTTGACTAGTAATTTCCAGGCAAGAAAAAAATGTTCAATATTTAATTCCATGCAAGAGATTGGGATCCATGAGATCAAATCTATTTTGCATGATCAACTGCATATATTTTAGAGAAGATATTTGTACGATAAATACCTTATGAGTCAGTGATCACTGACAGATTTTCTAAAACTACAAAATTTGTGACTTTTTCAACCTAAACTGGTCTTAAATTTCAGGGGGAGGAATGAACATAGGACTATTATTTACTTGTTAAAAGATTTTAAATGAAGAAGTTAATCTTGATGCACTCAGCGAATCAACAAAAAAATATTGTCATACCTGGAACAGGTGTTTCTGTAATTATGATACATTAATTAGAGTTTTTGCAATACATATTGGTTGTCAAATATTGGTGCTTTTTTCTGAAACAAATAGGAAACTTTATTGTGGAGTTAACTCTGCTACAGTTGACAATCCATCAAGATTCCTCAAGGGTTCTTTAAGCAAATTTCTTCAGGACAAAAAGTATTTACTTAGGCTTTGCTGAGAGCCAGGGACGGGATCTTCATTCCTGCTGCTCAGTCCTGCTCTGCTCAGAGTTCCAGAAGTAGAGAGGCAATCTTTCTGTCATGAACTCTTTTCAGGGGCCATCTTTCCATCCCCATCTCTTGTTCAACTGACCCTCAAGACTTAACTAACGGTTCCTCCCCTGTAAAGTTTTCCTTGATTGTACAAATTTCTTTTCCTGGCTGCCATTCCTTTAGTTCTTACCCAGTTGTTTTAAGCAACTGTCTTACTAGATTATAGTCAAATTCACAGAAGTAATAACCATGAGGTGTACCATTTTAAGCCCAATACTTTTTTTTTTTTTTAATGCAGGTACCGGGAGTCGAACTCATGATCTCACACTTGCCAGGCAGGTGCTTATGCCACTGAGCTATATCACCGGCCCCCAATACTTTTGAAACATTGAGTTCTGGCATATTATAGGTGTTTAGTAAATATTGTTCAGTGAATGAATATGTCCAGTTTCCAAGTGGAAGTAAGAAAACATATTACACTTGTATGTGGAGAAAGTGGAACTCTTATACACTTGTAAACTCAAATTTTCAGACTAAGAGGTCTCTGAAAAGAAAAGGTTTATCAATCTGTAAAGACTCTAGCCAAAATATGAAGGGACAAATTCCCTAAGCCACCAGCAGCATGGCCACATAGCAGTTGAAAAAATGTCACCAAACCTAAAGGGCCAGGGTGTTTTCTAATAGTTTTAGGGAAAAGCAGCTCTTTGGCTTGTTGAAAAATTACCTTAAATGCTTCCACAGATGGAATCTAAAAGTGTAGGAAGAGGTTTTCTCCTTTAGCTAAGCTAAGTATCACTATTACCAGGAGGTTGTAGAGAGGACAACGAGGTAGGAAAGGGGTCAAGAACAAGGCTCACCAGAAGGATTGATGTGATGGCCCTGGATGAGGGGGTGCTCCCCAGTCCTGGAGCCCAGGGCTTTCCAGTTGGAAGTCTCAATCTGCCATGAGATCTACAGCCCAATGCAGAACCCCAGCTGTGACCATTTTGAGAAACTGAAAACTTACCTCAATGAGCAGACCAGGAGAAATGTGAGGCTTTCCTCTGTAGGGAATTTTTAACTTTTCCTCTGAAAATTCAGAAATTGAGTCTGTGTGTCACTGGACAGTGGCCAAGGAGTTCCCCCAAAGAGGGGACAGGGACCTCATCTCAGCCCACTGAGTAGGTGCTCAACTACCGTCACAGTGAGAGGCATAAACAAATGTTATTAGGCAGAATTAGAGAAGTTCGCACCAGAGTGTAAGGCCTCAAGAAAGACACCCTCTAGTATGGAGTTGGGAATATACATATGTGGTTTTGGATGTATGCTATAATATGGATGATCTAAGATGTTTTTGTCTAAAATCATTCCTTGAGCCCTTTGAACCTGTTTCTTCATCTTAAGATCAGATTGTTCCCGGCACCCACAAAAAAAAAAAAAAATTAGATTGCTGCCCTTTTCCTATCAACTAGACAAATTTATGGATTTATAGTAATTTTAAAAGATTTGGATATGAGGTCCTGAAAGAAAAAATAAATGCATAAACAAGCCTAAGGAGTACATATTAGCCTAGAGCACACAGCTACAGATAACCCTGGGTAACTTTGTGTCCTAAAGTTACGGTTTTCTTAAAAAGTACAACTTTAAAATTAGGACTTTCTTTGTCTCCCTTTTACACATCTTTATTTCTTCTGTCCTACCTCATGTGGAAACAAAAGAATAGGCATACAAATTTGTTAATATGCATCATGCATGGGGCCAGATGGTTGACGCTTATACTTTCTCTTTCTAGGGGAAACAGATATGTGGGGTTCTGTAGGCAATGTTAGGGTGTAGGAAATTATTTTTAGAAAAAATAAGTGAGCCCAAATAATAAACAATGGCTTCAAAGTTCTCTGGGCTCTATAGATGGCCTTTGATTCTCAGTCTCTTTCTCTGTGATATGAGTTTACCTTTCCTTGGTTAATGAAATTGCAGTAAAAGGATTGAAAGCAATTGTGCTCTTCCATGTCGATTTAGTCTTCAGGTAGATAAGGCAACTGCAGAGTCTTTCTGTGTACTTCAGGAAAGAAAGAGGATCAAAGATGATTGAGAGGCAGAGAGGCAAGGGACGGTCAGAGAGACCTTAGTTCTGAGAGTATTTCTCCAGCTCAGCTGTCAAAGCACCAGGTTGAGGTATTGTTTTCTGAACCCCAAAACATTAGTTGTAGGTCTGATGGGTCTGGAGATGTCTTTCAGAGCCCCTTTCTTCCCTACAAACTCTCTTTGACCACCAGGAAAAAGGTTGCCCATTAGAGACCCACAATTAAACATCAGAATTTAGCACATCACTCTTTTCTTGTGATTACCACTTCCTTGGCTGACTCTGCAGATCCACTGGCAACTTCACTGTTCCTGCATTCACACATGGAATCATATGAGGGTACACTCATGTCCAGATTCCTTCCTATAAAGATAGGGCAGCACACAAATTGCAAAGTACTTGAGCCTTGGAACAGCATGGGTAATGGTTCCTACTTGGTAAGAGAAGTTCATTGACACTTCCCACACGTCCTGCAGGGGATAATGCCTGTGGTGTCCCTGGATTTTTCCATCCCTACTCTTACCCACAATTCCCTCCTCCAGTATGTTTATTATTTAACCTTTGTATCTATATTCAGTGTGTTTATTTAGACAATGCATATCATAAAAAGAGGTGTTTGGGGGGTTTAAAATTATATTCATGATGGTATGCTGTTATCATTTTTATACCACCTCATAAATAGGCAAAAATGAAAAATGAAATATTGCTATATATAAATTTATTGTTATTGTTGATGGTCTATATCACATCGTATTTACACATTCCCCTCGCGATCTTCAACTCTTTTCGACAAACGATGCTACCATGAATAAAATCTAAGCCCATGAAGCTGGTTCATGACTAACTTTGAAGTCACCCTGAGCAAAGGAACATTTAGCACAATTTTAACAAGCTAAAGTAATTTGAAAGTGATTTAAATAGGTTCTGTATAATTATATTTCTTTCTCTTTAAATATATATTTAAATATGTATTCTTTAAATATGTTTCTTTCTCCTTTCAATTTTTAATTTATCTTTATTAGTACATGCTTGCAGTGCATAATGATTACATTCATCATGGGGAGTTGGTACATGTACATATCTTAATTCTTTTTAAACTCTGCCTTTGGAAGTTTTTGTCTTTCTCAATGGTGCCCTCCCCTTTCCTGGGTTATTCCTTCTACCTTGTTCTTTCTCTTCTGTTTCTAAAAGAAAAACATCCTTGAGTTGCTGTGTCTCCTTCTCCATTCTTATCCCTAACACCATCAAAGCCAAGAGCCAGGTAGGGAGAAGAGAAGAGGAAGAGGAAAAGGCTAGCAGTAACATTGCTACCCACCAGGTCTTTATTTTCTCTGAAATACATGACTGTTGCTATTTACTATCTCTGGGCTGTCTTTTGGCCAACTGAAAATCATTGCATATGATCACTGGTAATATACATTAATTTGTATATTACCTGGTGACTTGAAATTAACTGGATACATGCCTACTTGACATAGCCCATAAAACAATGCAACTTCTTCACCAGGAGCCTGGAGCTCTCCATCAACACTTACCTCTCTACTTAACACCTCCAGGGACATCTCTGATTCTGCCCTAAAAATAGGGCATGACAGTGGTCCCTTCCCAACATACTTTAGAATGTATGTATTTGCCAGATTTAGTCCACCGTCTATGAGGAGTCTCCTGCTGATATACTCTTGAAGAGCCAGTGTGTGTGTGTGTGTGTGTGTGTGTGTGTCTGCTGCAGTCTCCGATGTATTGCTAAACCAATAAGAGCACCTGCATAGTGGGTGTGTAAAGCACCTAGCATATGCTCAAATATTTACTGAAAAATGAGTGAGGCCCTGCACAGGGCCTTTCTATATGTCTTTCTCTGGGCCACTTGGACAATTCCTATGCAAAATTCTCCTCTGGTAGCACCCTCCTAAATCATCCTCCATCCTCCTCCAGTAGGCACCTGGCAGCAACCTCCTCTGCCCCTCTGGTTCATGGTCTCTTTCAGCATAAGTCATTCATTGCTCAAAGGAAGCCTCCTTGAGTGGAGTTCATTAGCAAACCACCTGCAGGCCTGGTGTCTTCTATCCATGGGGCTGTTTCTGATCCATAGGAAATATGTTCCCCTACCCTATTCTTCCTCTGGGAGAGGCCCAGCAGGTTTTCAGTGCAGCCGCTCCTCCTTGCTCTGCTGCTAGGCAGATGGCTCCAACCAGTCTTTAAATTTGAGTCTTCCAGGAATACAATACACCAGCTCTCTCCACCTCAGGTTGAAAGTGCCAAGTTCTTCAGGCTTTGCTCAGGAAACATTGATATAAAGAAACACACCCTCCCCTTGCTCACTGGGATGGCAGTAGGTCTGACACCAAACTCTAATAAATGACTCAAAAATTCTATCACCAGGCCTCCTCATCCTTCACTCTGCTATATCTTCAAAATGTCACTAAAAATATTCAGACACTTTGTTTTGTAAGTCCTGGAACACTGGGACATACTCATACTAAAAAGTATTCGTAGTCTGTCTGAAATTCAAATTTAAATAGGTGTGGTCTATTTTTTCTTGCATCATTAGAGAGCTGGTCAGTCCTAGTGTTGAAATAAGGGCTGCTTGCTACCTATTGTTTTTCCTGCTTCCCCTGTATGTCTCCAAAAAACAGAATACCATTTAAAATATTGTAATGTTATTTGGTATTGTGAATTTATTTAAGTTCATCCACAGGACAACATACTAAACTATATGGTGTTCACCCTGTATTACTTACTTTATTCATATCATTCTTTGCTTTCCACTCTCAGTGTTTATATAACTAGGCTGTTTGATTTATTTTTATGTTTCCATCTACTAGAAAGGATTCACTAAGATTTAATTTTTCTAAGTTCAAACCTTTAGAAGCCATATTAAAAATGTTTGCATGGTGAAGGCAATTATTAATAATACTAGACTTCAGAATCTCTCAGAAAAAAATTTCACTGATGTATAGTTCTTTCTCAAATATTCAGAACACTTCTAAGTGCCCCGGCCTGGCTGCAGGTATTCCTTAGAAAACTTTCTTTCTGTGCTAACATCACTGCCTCTCCAGGGTAAGGAATGAAACTGTGGTCTCTTCATTAAATGGATCACATTTAAATAGCACCTGACCTTTCTCAATGCTACGATAGCTTTGAAGATTCATGAGGATGGAAATTCATAGCACCTGTGAAAACTAGAAAAGTGACCTTATTTCAAAAATGGAGGAGAATCTGACTTTACTGCCTTCGGAATGACTCATAAGTCCCTTCTCACAATGGGGGACCCCTTGTGCCTTGTTTTTAAAGAGGAAAGAAAACACCAAACAGAACACCGGAAAGAAGAGGGAAGAACCTTTGTTTCTCCTCCACTGTATGACATTTAGTTGAGGAACACATGAAATCACACCTACCAGAAAACCAGCCATCTAGTCCTTCATGAGCTCATGGCATTTTTTAGGACAGCCAGATGGCAGTTTCTCACTTCACTCACCCCCGCCTCATCCCTATCTACATCCAGAGATGGCAACTTTTTAGAAAACACCTGGGCAAGACTTAACTTGTGGACTACCAGCATAGTAGTCTCCATAAATAAAGCACTATGGGCTGAGGAAAAGATAGAAATAGAAGCAGTAAAAACCAGGGCTAGAGTTTTCCATGCAGTCCATCTGTTCCATATGCTAGCGAGCCGGCAGTGGACGTAGGAGTGGATCCCATTTCTGTCTGAGAGAGCAGAAGCAGACAGGAAATGTGTGAGGCACTGGGCTCCCCAACCTACCTGCCATCTGTGCCTCCAGCCAAGAGGCACATTCAGCTACTACAGAATGGTCAGAGAAGAGGGTCTGGAGTGTCCTCCCATCACTTCCCCTTTGAGGATACAATAACCCAGAAACTAGGAAAGATTAAAAGAAAGGGGACTTGTTATCGAAGAGTCAGGGTGGGGAGGGGGCTTCTAGAAATGTTTGCTCAAGGAAGCAAAAGAAAACTATAATAAGTTATTTGTATTTCTGTAGATGATGAAGCACAATAGAAAAAGATCAGGGAGAAAATAGACCTAGATGCAAAGAAGATAAGAAGAAAGTAGAGTTTATGAAAGCAAAGAAATACTGCAAGGCAACAACAATTTCAAAAAGCAGAATTAAGCCCTCATTTAAAGTAGAAATAGCCAAACTGGCTCTGGCAGACTGAAAAAGAAATGTGGACACACTTAAAATTTCACTATAGAATAAGGAGGGAAAGACAAAAAAGGAAATAGGGAGAGAGGAATGATGGATATAGAAATTCAAAAATCTAATTAAAGTTCTAAGTGATGTTCTATGTAGAAATATTGGTGAGCCAATTAGAAAACTCTTGGATTAAAACTCAAGAGTTTATTCTACACATATTGGGGCAAAGTTAACAGGAATAAGATAGGCTGAGAGAAGATATTTGAGATACCTAAAGCTGAGAGGGGATTAACAACTGAGACAGTAAGGAATGCTTCCACATGAGCAAGGAGGCATGGATGGGTGGATGGATGGATGAATGGGTGGACTGTATCTGAAATACCCTCCAAAGTTTCATGTATCAAATGTTTGGTCCCAGCCTGTGCCGCTGTTGGGAACTGGTGGAAACCTTAAGAGGTGAGTCCTAGTGGTAAGAAATTCAGTCACTGAGAGAATACCCTTGGGACCCCAGCCCTTTCCTCACTCTCTTTGCTTCCTAATTGTCGTGAAGTGAATAGGCTTCCTCCCCTACGCATTTCCTCCATGATGTACAGCGCTGCCACCAGCCCAAAGCAACAGGCCCAAGCAATCGTGGACCAAAACCGCTGAAACCCTGAGCCAAAATCAACCTTTATTCCTTTTAAATTGATTGTATCAGATATTTGTCATAGTCATGGACAGCTAAGATTATAGATAGGTAGATAGACCCAATCAGAAAATGAGCAAGAGCTGCGTGGACTGAATTCATAGAAGGGGAAACCCAAACGACTACTAAGTGCATAAAAATGTTTAGCTTCACTGGAAATAACAGAAATACAATTCAAATACATTACTTTTCTCACAACCAAATGGCAAATTATATATATATATATATACTAGTGCTGATGAAAATAAGGGGGAAAGGTGGGGTGATAATTGCCAGTGTGGAATGCAATCTGAACAAAATACGTCAGTAGCTCTTAACTCAAAAAAAAAAAAAAAAAAAAAAAAAGAGGAGAAGGTACAAGAGAAGGAAGAAGCAAAGAAATAAGGACATAAAAATGAATAAAGGGGGGGGATGATACGTGATCCAGTAAAAAGAAGTCAAATAACAAATAGACTTAGTTGAAATAAGCTAAAACTATTGTTAATGTCTTATAACTTTTCTGCTATTTTCATTGTCAATAACCTGTTTTATAATATATATGTGTTATGTGTGGATTTTATAACATATCATGCATAAATATCAGAAAAGAAGTTATTTCTAAGCATCTATAGTCCCACACCTGAGGCTTATAACCAACCACTGTCAACACTTGGTATATTTCTTTTGGAACATTTTCTATGCATAAGTGCTCTCTCAAATCACTAAGTATTCTTCAAAAATGATTTCACCATTTTTAGAGATCAGGCATTATTACATTAATTGGGTGCCCCATAATAATTTCTAATTTGTTCCCATAATAGAAAATGTGCACTACTTCCAAATTTTAGAATAACAATTGAACAGTTTTCACATAAATTTTATTAGCATTTCTGTTATTTTTTACTATGCATTCAGAGATATGGCATGGTTATATTTTAAAAAATTAGTAAGCCATCTTACTCCTTATTAAACTATTGCTTTCAAGACAATTACACAAGATAACATTTCTCCTACTGTATAAAATCTCCCTGTAATATGACCAACTTAGTACTTTTTAAACTATGTGTCAGTTTAGTAAGTGAACTATCTCTAGGGATATAGCTCAGCAGCACAGCACCTGCCTGGCAAGCGCAAGGTCCTGAGTTCAATTTCCCATACCAAAAAACAAATAAACAAAACAAAAAAACAATAAGTGAACTATTATAACATTGTTTGAATTTTCCATTTGTATTGGTAATAATCTTTAAAGTTTTACATGTATGCACCATCTGTTCCTTCTGACCTTACAAAGCCCATTACATCTAGGATTCAGCACCCATCTTCTCATGAGGCTCTGAGAACTCCATTCAGGACACCTGTCTACCTGCCTTACCCTTACCTCACCTGGGTCCCACACACCCATGCTCTTGCCACTTTTCTCCGTTTTGCTTGGCCTTAACAGCAACCATCTCTCTCTATACTTTATAATTTACTTATTTGTTGTTTTATTTTTTGTTTTCTGCATGTCTGTCTCTTCTCACTGTTAGGTAATCGTCTCAAGAGCAGAGATTGTTACATGCTCTGCTCGTGTATATGTCTCAAGTTTCTAGAAGAAGATCTGGCCTAATGTTAGGCTGTCAATAAATATTTTTCTTTTGTCTCCATGAATATTACACATTTTTAAAAAAATGAATCTAGTTTTTTACTGGGTGAACGGGTAAAAAATTGTGGTACATCCATGTAATTGTGTATTATTCAATGATAAAACGGAATGAACTAACAAGCGGTGGAGAGACTGGAGGCAATGCATATTGCTAAGTGAAGAAATCCATTCTGAGAAAGTTACATACTGTATGATACCAATAATACATTCTGGAAAAGGCAAAAATATAAAGACAGTGAAAAATCAGCATCTTCCACGGGTTGGGGAGAGGGAACGAGAGATGAATGGGGGAGCACAGAGAATGTTTAGGGCAGTGAAATCATTCTGTGAAATACTGCAAGGATAGAGACATGATATTAAACAAAATAACCATAAATACAGTGAACCACACTGAGCTGTGAACTTTAGCTAATTCAGTGCAACTAGTCAACATTAATGCAATGCATTAATGATAATAAATTTACTGCAGTAATGTATGATATTAGCATTAGGAAAAATATGGGAGGCAGGAAAATTATATGGGAATTCTCTGTACTTTATATACAGGGTTTTAGAAACATAGAACTTCTAAAATATTAAATTTATTCATGGAAAAACAAAGTATCTATATTTTCTCTTAGTTTTTATTCTTTTACATTTAAATATCTAATCTATTTGAACATTGTATGTAGCATGAAATTGGAAAACAAAAATTAATTTTTAAAAAAATTTTTACCTAATTCCTCCACCAGCATTGCATTTATGTGTGATTCTATTGTTATTTTATATTTAGATATAAAAATCTTTAGGTATGAAAACACTTCTTAATATCCTAGTATTACTTGGGTTATTCTTACACATACAATTATCTGATTATCTGCAGGGGCCTGTAGGGACCCTTTTTGGTATGGGAAATTGAACTCAGGGACCCCATGGAACCTGCGCTGATCAAGTTCCTTGTATAAAATACCATCATATTTCATATATTGACCGTACTCTCTCATATGCTTTAAATCACATCTAGACAACTCCTAGGTACCTGCTACAATGTAAATGGTATACAAATAGTTGTTATCCTGCATTGTTTGGGTAACAACAACAAGTAAAAAAAGATTGTACCTGTTCAATACAGATGTTAATTTTTTAAATATTTTTGATCCATAGTTGGTTGAATCCGTGGACATGGAGCCCCCAGATATAGAGAGCAGACTGTACAGTGTAGTTTTAAGAATTATAGCTTTTAATATATTCTCAAATCTGTCATTGCTAGACTCTGCTAATTGCTTTTCTTTGTTACTTTATTTCTTGGCTACTTTGCCTTCTAGCTGAACTTTAGAAATACTTTATCAAGTGTAAAACTGAGATTTTAACAGCATTGTATTTAATCAATATCAATAGTATACAACATTGGATGATCTCATTCACAAATACGATAGATCTTCTAATTTATGGATCTTCTATGTACTGATTTTTAACTTTAATTCATAATTTTGTGAAACTATTTTTCTAAGTTGTTCCATTTTTTTAGTATGGTAAATGGAGCTTTTTTTCTGGTAATATATTATAAGTTTTTCACTACCATTTATGTAGAATATATCGTGATTTTTAATACATTTTTGTGTCACATATTTCTTTTTAGTTTAGCAAATTTGCAGTAAATTTTTGTGGTTTTCAAAGCTGATTCATATTATCCACAAAATAACCATTTTCACTTTTTATTTTTATGCTTTTGCTCCTTCATTTCAATTTTTTGTTTACTTTTTCTTTTTGTACTTACCATATTGGGTCAAATTTTACAAAATAATATAACTAAGCTTAGAAACAATGCATACCTATTTTATTTCTTAATTTAAAGTAAAGCCTGTAATACAATGATTTCCAAATTGTTTTCAAATAGAGAATTAGTTTCAACAGGTACCACCTGCTCACATGCACACACACACACACATACATATGCCTCCAATCAGAGCCTTTCCTTTACATTACAATGAAAATAGTAATTTTTGAGAGATAGAATATGTAGCATTTTCTACTTTCCTAGCTCTAGAAGTTTCAACAGGACCTTTATTAATATTTCTTAGAAATAGTGTCTTATGAAATATACTTTGGGGAAATGTCCATTGGTTCTTTTTTTTTTTTTTTGTGGGTACCGGGGGTCGACCTCAGGACCTTGCGCGCCAGCAGGCGCCCGTGCCGCTGAGCGATATCACCAGCCCCTTTTTTCGTATGTGGGTTCCGGGAGTCGAACTTGGGCCCTTGCGCTTCCCAGGCAGGCGCTTACGCCGCTGAGCCATCTCACCGGCCCTGTCCATTGATTCTTAACATGACACCTACTGTTGGTTTGAAAGAAAGCTCCTACCAAGTCATTCATTCATTTATTTAACAAATATCTATGAAACCCCCTACCATGAGCTCTGATAACACAGAGGCTCAATGAAGGTCCAACAGTGACATTCCTGTTTATAGACAAGTACATACAACGTAACAATGTGTAATAGAGTGTTCAAGGAACACAGAGAAGGGGAGGGAGGTTCGGGCTGCCAAGGAAATTTTTTCTGGAAGTAATGATGTCTGATCTAACTGATAAAAGATAAGTATTTACTTAAGCAATTTGTTTGACTATAGAGATGGCTGTTCCAGGCATAGGAGGATGTGCAAAGGGAATTACAAGACATACCTGAGAAACTGAATGATTTCGGAGTTGAATTGTAGGGTGATCTTACAGCCAGGAAGTGACACAATGAGAACTGTGTTTTAGAAAGTGTCTCCTGGCTACTTCATGGAAAAAGGACTGGAGGGAAGGGGCAAGATTGCAGCCAAAGAAACCAGTTAGGAAGATAAGGCAAGTGCAAGGTACACCAAAAAAACTCTTGTTTTGCAAAAATTAGAAAAGGAATGTAAACCAAACAATTTCTCAGGCTCCTTTAGGTTGGATGACCACATATATTCACTTTATTAGAAAATAGATGTCCTGGCTGTCTTCCCAGCTCTCTATAGAAATGCCTTCAAAAACCTTCAATACAACTCAGCTTTTATAGCTTTCCATTTGCAGTCAATATAAGGAATAGGATACAGAGGCCTTTTCACTGTTGACTATAAAATTTCCATTGTGTGTTTCAATTTCTCATGAAGAATCATGTATCATTGATATCAGTTAAACTTTATGAAATGCCATATTTTATTTTATTGAAGCAGGATGTGATTATTGTATTGTACCTTTCTTTCCAAGACACTCATTAGTAAGTTTTTAACTCAATTTCAATGGGCTTTCTTCACTTATTTCCTCTTCCTTTACCATATTTTCATTGTTTTTATTTTATGTTTTTTCTATTATTTTTTAAGATGACAAACTTTAATCTTTTATAGAATGCATTTGGGGATAAGTGTGGATAGAGAGAAAGATTTTTACGTACTTTATTTTTTGTGAAAGGAATAATAGTAATAAATTATTTAATAATAAATATCCTCCTTGTTTTAGATTCAGAGAAATTAATTGCCCACATCCACACATCTATTATATATTTTAAAGCAAATTTTTAAACAAATATTTTTCTGACATCAAGTTTCACACTATTCCATTCCCCAGTACCTACCAGGAAGGAAGGCTTAAAGAAGCTTAACTGAATCTATCAGTCTTAAAATTTAAAATATAATTAGTGCTAAAATTGTAAGAGTAATAAAGACTAATGGAGTTAAAATTATTTAGCACAAATCAGGGAAAGATAAAAGATGATGTTGTATGTATGACAGATGTGTCATCTGTGCTCAGTGAGATTGATGGAGACCAACATCCAGCTTGCTTCAGTGACAAGATTTCTGATAGGCCTGTATGTGGGACCTGAACAATATAGAAAACAGTCCCATGAGCCTCACAGAAGGACTAAGGCACACTAAATTGACTTTTTAATTATTTTAAATTTTAGTTTAGGGGCCGGTGAGATGGCTCAGCGGCGTAAGCGCCTGCCTGGCAAGCGCAAGGGCCCAAGTTCGACTCCCAGATCCCACATACAAAAAAAGGGGCCGGTGATATCGCTCAGCGGCATGGGCACCTGCTGGCATGCAAGGTCCTGAGGTCGACCCCCGGTACCCACAAAAAAAAATTTAGTTTATTAGTACACGTGTATAGTACATCTTTATATTCTGTTATGGCATGTATCTAGACGGCCTCTCAAAGCCTCATGCAGTCATAGGTGGGGCTTTTTCAGGGGTGGCTGCGTCTAGGATGTGTGATGCTGGGATTAAAGTTGTGTGATTACTCAGTCAGTCCACTGATTGGTTTGGCACTATCCTAATCCTGGTAGCCTGGATAGAATATAGCAGGGGCAGAAAGAAGCTGCTAAGGTCCCTTGTCTTGCTACTTTCTGCCTACCATGAACTGTTTCTCCTCTGTGATACCTGTCTGCCATGCCTCCTTGCCTTGGAGGCACCTGTTTATGGACTGAAACCTCTATAAACTGTGAGCCAAAATAAATATTCCCCCCTATAATTTTGGGTGTTAGGTATTTTGTCTCAGCAATGAGAAAAGTAAAATACTTTTCTTAGGTGGAGTTGGTACATGTACATAACAACCCAGTTTCTATTTCCATTCCTTAACCCTCCCTCTCTTTCTGTCCCTCAATCTCCTGACCCCCTTCTCCTTTGTGAACAATCTAATTCCTATTATCTAGGTCTTATTTTGCTCTTTATCTTTACTCTGGGTTTCTCATGTAAGAAAAAGCATGCAACAGTTAAGCTTGTGTGTCTGATCTATTTTGCTTAAAATTATGGTCTCAAGGTACATCCATTTTCCTACAAATGACTCAAGTTTATTTTTATGGTACAGTAGTGCTCCATTGTGTGTAAACACCACATTTTCTTTATCCATTCATCTGTTGATGGACATATGACCTGCTTCCAAGATTTAGCTATTATGAATTGTGCTGCTATGAACATGAATATGCAGGAGTCACTGTAATATGATGTCTTCAAACTTTTGTGAAGATACCTAGAAGAGGAATATCTGGAGCAAATGGAATTGCCAGCTTTAGTTTTTTGAGGAATCTCCCTACTGATTTCCATAGTGGTTGTACTAGTTTACATTCCTACCAACAGTGTAGAAGGATTCCTTTTCCCCTGCAGTTTCTCCAGCATTTGTTATTATTTGATTTCTTCATGATGACTATTTTTTTTGGAGTAAGATGGAATCTCAGTGTTGTTTTAACTTGCATTTCTTTAATGGCCAGTGATGTTGAACACACACACACACACACACACATATATATATATCATTTGTACATCTATGAAGTATCTATTCATTTTACTTGCTCATTTTTTTATTTAGATACAAGCAGGCTAACCTGCTTGTTTTTTCTTTTCTTCTCCATGTGAGGCAAATGATTGCTCCCTGTTGCACAGATCCACCACCTCGGCCATGGCTGCACACATCTGTGCTGATAAATGTCTCTACTGCCCACAGGTTTTCACACTAGTCTCCTCCCCATCTGAAGGTTTTTGATTACTTAAAGATTCTGTTCACCAATTATCTTTCATAAACTCCTTAAACAATGAATTGGTTGAAGCTTCAGCCCCTGATGAGATTTGGGCATTTCCATTTGGCAGAGGTGTTTTTCAGGTCCCAGGGAAAGGACTAGCTATCAGCCTGGATGGCTGAATGTGACCCTGTTACCAAGCCCAGGTACCTCGATACCTGGGTGCAGAGTTTTCATTGCACTACTCTCTGAGCACCAGAAGTAGGGTATATTCTAGACTTTCTATAGGAGACTCGGCTTTGTCCAGCTCAAAGATAGAAACAGTAAAATAGTTTTAATGGTCCAAGGAAAGATAAATATACCGTGAAACGAAAGTGGAAAGTAAATAAATCACAATAATGAGACTTGGTAATCCATGGAATGAGACACAAGGGGTGTTCAAATTCTCACCCCTAAAAATCATCCAGATTTATAGAATTAATGTCTGAAGTGGCAGTAGTGGAGAGTACTTTGGAAGATTTCAACTGCTCCAAAATATCAATAGTTTGCTCATATAAGAATTACTACTGAAAAGACCAGGTAACATCCGTGACTCAAAAGCATCAAACTCCCCTACCTTTCAAACGTCTACTCATAGCTTTACTCTTTCCCCTGTCCAGTGCACACCTTCTTCCTCCTGTCTCCACTAGGACACATGGGGAAGAGTTAACTGGTCAGTAACACAGGATGAGTTGACATAGGCAACAATGTAGACCCATGTAGCAGTGCTGTTAGTGACCTTTCCATGTGCCTGTGGCTTTTATCATTTCAGCGTTCAATGGCATAGCTTCTGACTGCAGTCCCTACATTCTGTTAGATGGATTCCTCTGATGGCTGAGGTCCACTCTGCTCACAGGCTCAGCAGACGAAATCAACACCCAATCCTACCATTAAGAAGAGACTTCAGCTATCAATGATGCTTATGCCAGTAGCATGGCTCTGAGGCACATGAACTATCCCACCTCCCAGTGTTTCCTAGTACATTTAGGTTCCAGGTGCCTACAGTGGCAACTCCTTTTCCTATCTCATTTCTCCTCTCCCCCACTACTTCCTAGGGAAGTTTTACTTCATCTCCTAATAAAATCCTGGCACTAGAATCCTGGACTCAGGACCTGCTTCCAGAGGAAGCCAAACTAAAACATCCAGTGTTACTTATCCCCTTGTATTTTACTCAAAGGTAGAGGTATTTATTTGCTGCTGTTTGATGGTACAGACGATCTCCTATACTTAGAGTGACCACTCCTGATCCTGTTTGCCCAGGACTATAGGGATTCCCAGGACTTAGGACTTATAGTACTAAAACTAAGAAAGTTCTGGGGCAATTAGGGTGTGAGATAACCCTTCCTCTGCATTGCCTGCCTGCACTTGTGACTGTATGTAGCCATTCTCTTATTGCAAAATCTACCTGCTCCATCAAAAGCTCTTCAACAGACAGGAGGCTGACAGCTGGATTGCTCTGAATCAACCAAGGACCAGACAATTTCATTAGCATGCAGGTTAATTAACTGGAAAAGAAGCAAAATTCTTCACACATTCTGTACCATAGGCATGCTAAGGAAAGAGAAGAGAGGGCCTTGGAGCTTGAGTAAACCATGTGACTGGCCATCCTTGACTTGAGATAGGGACAAGTGGTTGTCATTTAACAGTTATTAATATTTCCTAGCTGTGCCTCACACAAGAATCTCACATTTTGCTGAAAGACCTGCAATGCTTCATAGAATGTGAAGAAAATTATGATGATCATTAAACCAAGTGTCACTAAGTGCAATGTTCAACTCTTAAGCACACAAGGTATGTTAAGATCTCTTGTGGTATTTACTAGCTGACTTTCTTACTAATTTCTGAAACAAGCTCTCAAGCATATCTTTTCTAATGGAAAAGGTAAGCACAAACAATGCTGTCATGATATATCAAGACTCCGTAACCAGAAACATCAGTCCAAATCTGAATGTTGAGTTACACCCGAAATGTCCAGTGTTTCCACAAGGAGACATGGATTGTAATGACGTGTGAAAACAATCTGTAAACCATAAAGCATCATGTAAGTTGATTAACCCATAACTCATCCATTACACATCCTTGTGACAGTTGAAAATATAAAATTTTATATTAATGTGCTGAAAGAATTTTAATGTGGACTGTAAGCAGGGAATTTTTTCTTTTTCTCACTTAAACTTGGCCTTAGAAATATGGACCCCTCATACAGTATCAGGTAACCAATAAATATTTGCTTCATGAATACCTAAATAAATAGATGCATTAGTGATGCCTCTTCTGAACTTGAATTTGTGCATCAGGACCTAGCACTTCCCTGACTTTCTACAATACTCCCCTGGGAAGAAATCTTCTTCCACTGTAGGTCTAAAAGATAGGGTATGTTTCATTACAATTCTTGGGTTGTGCTATAATCTGCTACATTACAAACACATTGAATTATTTTTCCTCCTTCTAAAGGTCAAGACTATATTAAATTAATTTAAGAATTTGTCTTTTCAAATTTGTCTTCCTGGGAAAATAGTAAGCTTCCTCCTTTTGATAATGAAAAATTATTTCCCTTTTGCTTTGGCTTCCAGAAAGCCCAGAAATAAATTTTATACATATTCTGTCTAATCTGAACTTTCTCTTTAATTCTTTGAATCTTAATTTTATTTATTTATTTATTTTTTATTTATTTTTTTTTTTGTGGGTACCGGGGGGACGACCTCAGGACCTCGCGCACCAACAGGCACCCGTGCCGCTGAGCGATATCACTGGCCCCTTTTTCGTATGTGGGTTCCGGGAGTCGAACTCGGGCCTTCGCGCTTGCAAGGCAGGCGCTTAAGCCACTGAGCCGTCTCACCGGCCCTGAATCTTAATTTTAAAAATTACTTTTTGAAGCCACTCCAAATCTTCCTAAGAAACAAAATATAAATATGCGTATATTTGGTGTGTTACGTTTTATAAAATTTTTGTAATCATTTCTCTTTCATTATTAGTGTCTATTAATTTTATCAAACAATTGAGTTCTAATGCTTAGAATATATTTTGATCATATCAGCTCCCCATTTTCCTCCCTAATACTCTCACCCCTTCCCATTATTCCCTTCTTCTATCTAAAAATAGTCTCTCTTCTACTTTCATATCAACTTTTTAAGATTCCACATACAGCATTAAGAAAACATGTGATATTTATCCAAGTCTGGTGTATTTTGTCCAACATGATGTTGTCCAGATTAATCCACTTTCCTGCAAATACAAATTTTGCATTTTATAAATTTAAAAGTAGGTATATAATTTATAAAGGCACTGGTCTAGAACTGTGGTAGTATCATCTTATTTTCCTTTGCAAACTTTTAAAAGTTACTACATGGTGTCTATAGAGCAAGATTTTTTCATGAAATCAACCAGACTTGCATGTTCCAATTAAACTGAAAAAAAAGAGTAGTATGGACTAAGGCAATGGGAAAGCTGTTTTGAATGCATTACTACAGGCATAGCAACATTTATATTGTAATTTCTGCATCTGGCTGCAGTGTAGGCCGGAAACCCAGCTCCCTCCACTATCTAATAGTTTGAATTATGTTTTCTCCACTAGTAGAGCAGCTAGAGCTACAAACTCCACATGGCCAACAAAATAGCCAAATATGCAGTGTATGATGTGGTTGTAACTAATATTTGGGTTTCACATGACATGATTTAGAACATAGAGTTTGGCTTTTGAAAAATTCAAACTATGCTGCATACAGAGCACCCTTCAGTAAACGATGTGTAAGCCTTCAACAAAGGTGATGTTGCCATCCTCCCTGTGACCCTCCTGGATATTGCTCTGAGCTCCAGCCATAGTCACCACCACAGGTGAACAGATATATTTATAACGAGCCCTTCCTGGTCCTCATCGTGGTCCAGGAAGTTTATATTTGTAATCCCATGGAAAAGTTATTGGAATTTCAGCGAGTTAATTCCAATCTACCATTTCCAGTGCAACCCACGGCGAGAATAAAGACACTAAGGCATGTTTATAGTTGTGAGGAGCCAAGGGGGCCTAAGTCCAGCCAAGATGGTTACAGCAACAAAGGCCTCGACCCAGGGCCAAACCCAGGTTTTATTAATTCTCAGGGAGGGGAGTGGCTTGGGGATGAGTGACTGTGAGAATGGCAGGAAGTCCGTGAGTACCATGAGCTGGGCTAGGTAGGAGGCCTGAAATCACCTTTGCAATATGCAGAGGGAAGGACACGCAGAAGGAGTAATCTGCATAACACAATTCAAGATAGTATCTAATGTTTTGGGGTCGGTGCTTCAGCTCTGATGTGTAATCTTCTATGCCCTGGGAAGTCACAGCTTCTTTCTTGAGGCTCAATCCCAGCCAACAACGACAACATGGAGCACGGCTCTCCATCCCGCCAGGCTCAACCATATGTTTTGGGAGCGAAAGGGGCGGGGAAACATAGACCTGTCGCCTTGCTTCAAAGACTACACATCAGCAGCTCGGCTGGACCGATTTGCACTGCTTAAAGCCAAGTGAAGGGATAAGGAAAAGTCCTAGCCAGCTCTGTACATATCAGTACATGAAAATAGGGTCAGGTTTAGCCAAAATGGAGATAACTGCTCTTCTTTCAAGGAGAGTCATCCAGGTGGTCCTCCACAATATTGGTTTTGGGTTTTTTGGTTTTTTTTTTCTGTTGCTATAATACCTGAACCTGAGAAGTTTATTCAGATCATAGTTTTTGGGTCAGGCAATCCCATCCGAAACATGAGTTCAGCCTCTGGTAAGGGCCCCCTTGGCTGCATCGCAACACGACAGAAAAGCAGGAAGGGAAATGGTTGTGTGCAGAAGAAATCACATAGCAACACAGGAAGAGAGAGACTGAGTAGGAGCCAGTGCTGTTCACTGCAGAACAACACACTCTCCATGAGACCAGCAATAATACCTTCTGAGGGCAACACCTCCCAGACATAATTGCCTCGTAACAGGCTTCATCTCAAAGATTCTACAACTTTGCATTTCCACACCAGGGACTAAGCTTCTAGCACATGGGAGATAAACTATATCCAAGCCATAGTATCAGATGACCCAATGTTCTGAATGGGACCAATAGATGCTAGCCCAAGTCCACCCTCCCCTACCACTGGAGGTTAGAGCCGTAGAAATTTCCAGCAAATTGACTCATATACAATTTTCCAACAGGTTTATGATTGACAAAACAGGATTGAGGAGATGCTGAAGGGTCTTTTTCCCATGTATCTTCTCAGACCAAAAGCTGTAGAAGAGTCACAGGGCGGACTTAGCCTATGGGGAGAATAAGCAGAGAGGCAGATGTTAGTCGATTTGAAGTACGCAAGCAAATGTGAGGGTGGGGTAGCCCCATGCTACCATACTGAATGTTCAGACCAACCCCAGATGGCTGAATCTGCAACTGTACCAATAAGATAAATCCCCTCTTACCATGGGTTATGGATAAAGAAAAGTCTAAAATATTGTCGTTAGTGTACCTTCTTCCTAGGGAGTGGATATTTCTTCTCCTCTGAGGAAATATGGTGGCAGGGGTGGGCTCCCAAGTTAATAAGTATTTCCTCTTAGCAAGAGCAGCTGTAGATCTCATTTTCACCATTCTGTGTTGCTGCCTCTGATCCAACAGGCTGTTGAGTGATGAGTACAGCACAAGGGGACAGACTAACCCCTAGTCACACGTATTCTGCCAAGTGCTCAGAGAGTGTTTTTACTTGCAGTATATAACTACTCAGTGTCTGAGTGACAACTGAGATTCAAAGAGGGAAATAAGATTTCCAGCTCAGGTCTGGGTAGTGCTGCCTTTGGTGAGATGGAACTGACTGCCAGGTCACACTTATTTTTCCTACCCAGTATCCTCCAGCAAGGGGTCAGCACAGCCCCAGAAGCCTTGGTGTTCAGTTGCAGGCACTCCGCTACAATCTACGCTACTTCCTCTTAGAAAGAAATCCACAGAGGCACATATATACCTGATGCAGAAAAGGGAAGAAAAAGATGAACTAAGGAATAGCTTCAACATTATAAAAAGACTCACTACAGGGTTCCTTTAAATAGCTCCCCTGGTGTTTTTATTATGTAGGTTGATTTACCCAAAAAAAAGTAAATTTACAAAAAACAATCTTTTCAGGACTATATTTGCTTTGTAAAGCAAAGCACATATTAACAGACCTCTGACCCATTACCTGAACTTAGAAACAGGCTGTAGGGATGGTCAGTAGGACAGAACCTACATCAGCAGGGAGCCAGAGTGCACAGGTTACCTGCAAGGCTGGCAGACAAGGATGGAACAGGAGAGCCAGGCTAACAGGAAGTCAGGAAGAGAATGCCGCAAAGAAGAGGACTCCAGGCAGGTTGCTTTCTCAGGGCGGTGGGTTTCTTTCCTGTCAATGATGGAGATACAGGCCCAGCCCTGTTTCCAGGAGCAATTGCATTTTCCTAGCCCTGTTACCGGACTCCCACTATTTATCCCACCCTAGGCAGGGAGCTGCCCTATTTACCTGAAGTCATCAGCTCTGCACAACGCTCAGTGACCTGCCTCCTTCCTTGGCTTTTTCTCCTGACTTTCCCTTTTAATCAGTTCTTCCAGAATCCACCTCTCTGCCTGTGTGTCTCATCCCTAGCATAAACTAAGATTTAGATTCTATGGGCCCTGGACCACTGAACCTACATCATCACATTACATGATATATATCATGTACATTATAGATTCAATTTTCAGAAATTATAATTTTAGCATTTTAAATAATTTAATGATGTAAGTTTATAATTATATACAAATGCATATTAGATTCTCCTCCTAGACTGAATTTTTTGATACAGGGACTATCTGATTCATTTCTGTACCTCCCGTGGCTAGTACAGTGCCTGACAATAAATGTGGGTTGAACTATTCTGATTTCACAGGAAAGAACAATATAATTGTTCACATATTGTTAATTGCTAAGACCTAAACTAACACGTCACATCAGAGGTATAGTTTTAACACAATAGTAAGATTATCTAACTATCTTATTTCAAATTTGGTCCCCCACCAAAGTACCACGGTAAAGTCATTTCATAACTGAAATCACAAAAAGAAAACTTTCATATTTCCTGATATAATGTTCCACTATTAAAGAAGCCATGTCAAAATCCCATATCACCTCAGATGGGATTCCAGCAGATAACCCTTTGCAATTCTAATCCCTTTTATCTTCAATTAAAAAAAAAAAAAAACTGAGGTGAAAAGTTAAAGTGGAATAATATTGCTGTGCACACATTTTTTTCTCCCTTCCCAATTTTTCTCCTCAATGAATGCAATTGGTAATTAAATATATTTCTGCTGGTTGTGGCCATATGCCTACAATATGTAAAAATACATTTGTGCTCCCCCCACCCATTCCTTTTGTTCCCAGTGCTGACTGCTGTCAGAGCAAGCGAACCATCCAGATTCCTGTGTGCTGGTATCCATGGGCTCTGTCTTGCCAAGCTGCCAGTCTGGGCTGTCACACCTTACTGCCTTTAAAGATTGCCCTGCAGAGATAGAGGGAAATGGCAATTTTTACATGATGCAGTCTGGCGACCCAAGAGATTTGAAGTCAGAACTGGTGCCAAGATTTACCCAGGAGAGCAAGCAGAGGCAAAAACAGAGAACCTGGTCCAAAAGAAAAAAAATAAAAGGAAAGCTGGGGGATGGGCAGCCACAGTCAACTCTCTCTGGGGGCTCTCTCAAAAGGCCTGAGCTGAAGGCCATCCAGGGGGGTGAAGGCTGCGATTTTAGGACTATGTGGGTCCTGAAGAAAGTCAAAGGGAAGAGGTCGGCTTTTTTTGCGTGCCCCAAATTGTAGTAGATTGCAGAATGTAAATGAGACAATTATTACACCAACGCTCATCAAGCTGGGCTGGAAAGACTTCAATAGCCTGATGAATATGCATGCAAATTTGTTAATTAAGTTAATTATTCTGCTGAAAATTCATTTGTCTTCCAAGGACATTTTCCCAATGATTTTTACATGCTAGCGCCATTAGTCATGCTCCATGCTATTTAACATTACTTTTTGTCCACTTTCTTTCCCTCCGCCTTTTTTTAAAAAATATTTTAAAGTTTTAGAAACAGTTGATTGGTTCTTTTAATTGACCCCTGAGATGTTGGAAGATGCCTAGAGCCAGCTCGGTAGGCATTCTCAGAAACACGTTTCAATTAAATATTTCCTTGATATATAAAATGTCGGCAAAATGTCACATTGGTGGGGAGGAGAAGAGCTCTATCCGGGATCATTAACGCTAGACTCAATCGTTCTCCACAGTGACTGTACGAGGTAATCTGTCCCTGCTGTGGGCGATTTCCCAGGCTCCGAGTGTTAGCTGATGCGCGGATTTACCTTGCTGAGGAAGCGTGGAGATTCCAACCTCATCTCCTCCCGCCGCAAGGCGGAAACTCAGAGCACGTGTGTGTTCCAACAGGAACCAGGTCTGTGGTACTTTTCTGTCACCCGTGAGGGCCCAAACCGGTTACCATGGCAACAACAGGGGACTAGTGTGTTTAAAATCCCATCGAAATGGCAAATTGAGATATTTGAAAGAAACGGTCGAGTTTAATTTTGTTAGCCAAAAATTATAGAATGGTATTTTTTTTTTAAAAATTGCATGTTACTTCGCTGGGCAAAGCAGGCTTATTTAATTGAGGCCTTCCTTGTGGGCCTCAAAATTGGAATCACTGGAGGTACCGTGAGTTGGATTTGACCACATTCTTGATCTTAAGGCACAGAGCCACACATAAAGCTGCCTATTTAAGTCTGCCAAGAATCTAAGTACACAGATTATGGCTTCGGTTTCAAACAAAAAATCTGAACATGCGGCCTGATAAATGCAAGTGCTCTTACTGAGATGGTAGGATAGAATATTTGAAATCAAGACTATTCCAGAAAATCAGAGGAATGTGGTTGCCTAAATGCACTAGAAAATCGCTGTAAGAAAGAAAAAGGTTAATCTAAGCACTGCTCAAGGGAAACAACCATATGCATGTGTAAATCCTCTCTGAAGGTCATTTATTTTCTATAGAAAGAAGGTAAATTCCTATTCTCCCCACCTCCAGGCCAGAAAGAAATTCTTCAGTATGGTTTTAGATTACAGTTAGGGTTGATCAGACTTCATTGAAACTATTATAATGGAAAAGGGGTACAATAATGAAGAAAACAAAATGTAATTGAAGGAGCTGAAGAAAAATTAATTGGCCTGCCATGTCTTTTGAGCCATCCGTATATATTTTATACAGTATGAATGGCATTATATGTCACATAGATTGTAAACCAATTAAGATGATATTTTAAACCTTGCAATTTCTATAATTCCATCTGTTTTAGAAGGTTTAATTAGCAAAGTTACAAAAGCCAAGTATATTTGAATATCTTGAAAGCAGGCTGAATGGGAAAAAAATGAAAAGTTCCCATAAATATTTAACTACATAATCATGTACATTTCATGAGAATATACTTTACATGTACTTCAAAAGGATACATGTGAATTTTTCTAAATTTTACCAACAATAAACCACATCCAAGGGAAATTGCGATCATATGTCATTAGGGTGTGTAAATGAATTCAGTTGGTTTTTCTGTTTTTCATCAAACTTCCAGAGATTCTTTCAGATGAAAATCTCATACCTGTCATTTAACCTCAAATTTGGGCCCAATGTGACAGCTACATAAAATTAAACATTACTGAACACTCTCTTTGAAATGTTCTTTCCATAAGCTTATAAAAGAGGTCTGTCATTTTGCAAGTAGAAGTGAGCATTTTTCAGTTATAGTCTAACATTTTTTAGGCTGCGAGTAACCTATTTTGGAGAAATAAGACTACATGGAGATATGTCATCTTTAAAACTTAAACACAAAATCTAAAACCACAAATTTAAGAATTCAACCCATTTTTTCACTGTTAAAGAAAAATATCGTTTTGAATTTTTTTTAAAAAAGGGCAAACAGGATCTTGCTTGTTTCTTGGGCTGGATGTTATGTTGAGCAGCTGCACATTATTCCGGGCCTCATATGGCCCCAGTCACCAATGACTGACAGATGATAGTGACAATGTGGAGCATAATGTTCTCCCTTCTCCAAACGCCTGCCGTAACGATTGTGACTCAGTGGGTGTCCAGTGCTGTCTTTCCTTCCTACTGCATTTCTGACATATAAAAAGGTGTAATTAATTTTTATGTGCTTACCTTTTTCATTACCAGCAATATCGTGAGTATAATTTATTATTAATTCTACTCGTATTCCACATTACTTGAACAAACAACTTTTGTTTCCAGTTGTATTGAATACTATCAAGTAAGAAAAAGTGGCTAATAAAGGGAAAGGGGGAGATGTTATGGTTTAGTTCTAAACGGGCCCCCAAAGCCTCATGTGTTTGGAAGGTACCTGGATTATGGAGGCCGTATAGCTGGCTTGCAGTTGGGAGAAGGTTCTGATAGGAGGAGATGGCTCACTAGGGGCGTGGTCTGGAAGGGATCCCTCCTCAGATCCTCCCTTCTCTCTCTGCTTCCTGACTGCCATGAGGTGAGCAGCTTTCCTCCATCAGACCCTCCAATCATGCCTTCCTGCCTTGGAGCCTATGGGCAAAAATTATGAGTCTAAATAAACCTCTCCTCCTTTCAGGTGTGAGTGCCAGATATTTTGTCCCAGGGATGAGGAAACTAAGGCAGGAATCATCCTATGCTGAGTATGCACATCACCCTGGAACACTAACATTTATTGAGGATCTATAAGGGTGGCATATGTTTCATAAGCATTGCTCCTTTTAACCCTTGCATCTACCATCCAAGAATGTTATAATCATTCTTGCTTGATAATAAAAGAAATTGGAACTCAAAAAGATAGAATTTGTGCTCAAGTAATGAGGAAGAAATGAAAAATTGCAATAAGCAAGCAGCAGGAACAAAACCAGGAGCCAAAAAACTTATCCAGATTGTTTAGTACAAGTTTTTAAGTATTCTAATGTTCCTGGCTACCATTACTACTCTTTAAAAACTCACCTTGGAAGCCATGATATATCCAATGCTTCATATATTTATTATACAGATGGGTTCCAGGACCCCTTGTGGATATCAAAATCCACAGATGCTCAAGCCTTTTATGTAAAATGGCATAACATTTGTATAAAACCTGTTCCCATCCTCCCATATACTCTAAATTATCTTTAGATTAGTTATAATTCCTAACACAGTGTAAATGTTATGTAAATAGTTGATATACTATATTGTTTAAGTAATTCTGATAAGACAAAAATCAGCACATGTTCAACACAGACATAATTCATTTCAAATATTTTCAGTCTATGGTTGAATGGTGGTCTATGACGGAACTAACACAGGAAGGGCTAACTGTGTAGCAGCATCTAATTTACTCACAAAATACCACCTAAGCAGCCTGGGCAGTGGCACACCTCTGTAGTCCAAACTACTTGGGAGCCTGAGGCAGGAGGCCATCCTCAGCAACTTAGTGAGGCCCTATCACAAAATTAAAAATAAAAAAGGCCTGAGGATGCAGCTCAGTGACAAAGCATTTGCCTAGCAAATGTGAGGACAGAGGTTCCATCCCCCACACCACAAAAACAAGCAGACAAATCCAAACAACTACCTACACCTCCAATCTTTTTCTTTCTTTCTCTTTTCTTGGTACTGAAGATTGAACCCAGGGTCTTTGCACTGAACTACATCCCTACACCATTGTTCTTAAGTTTTTTGTTTGAAGACAGGATCTTGCTAAGTCACTAAGTTGCCAAGGTAGGACTCAAACTTGTGATCCTCCTGCCTCCACCTCCCAGACTACTGGGATTAAAGGCATGTGCCACTGTGCCCAGCTTCATTTTGTTATATTGTATTAATTTTAACTCTCTTTTGAAATTCCTGTCTTTTAAAGGAACTATCTAATCTGGTATAGTTTACATTTAAACAAAAAAAGTGAATTATCCCAAGAAGGTTAAATAGATTTTGTTTGTAATAGTTCCACAATTGCAGGAGGCATTTGTTACTATTTGCATCACCTGCACATCTCTTTCTCAAGGTCTGTCTGTCCTCCTCATCTGCCACGGAGCACTCATTAGAGGATAGAGGTACCAGCGAGTCCTACACAGGGGATGTATGCTGTTTCCCCTTCTAAAGTGAGAAGGAATAAGGGTCCACACAGCTGTTCTTGCTGCTGTGATAAGTGAGATATTGCTGCATGAGACCAACATAGTGGAAAGCAGAGGAGGGAGGGAGGGAGAGATAGAGAGAAAGAGAGAGAGAGAGAGGGAGGGAGAAGAGAGAATCAGAAAGTTGATATCAGCTCAAGTAGTCTGGTGACAGTCTCTCTCTCTCTCTCTCTCAGAATTGGATAATTATCCCAACCAATATAGGCTTCAAGCAAAAATCAGAACAAGTAGTAGGCACCAATTCATATTTCTTAATTCTCTAGTACGTTTGAAAAAATATTTCCAAGGCAAAAGAAAAACACTGTCTCAAAAAATTCATATGTGCTGATTTTAAGATTATTCTTCTAGCCCAGCTTTAATTATTTGTGTCATTTTTGGTTATTGATCTCTGTTTTCCAAACATTTGTGATGAATCATCCGCCCTGTAACAATGTGTGAATTTGTAACACAGTACATGCTGGAGTTGAGTTTATATGCTAAAGACACTGGCCATTAGACAAACCCGGGTCACTTTATAGTCCATGCTATTCAGTCACACTTTGAGTGTGACAATTAGAAATGATCATTATGGACTACTAACCAGATAATTCAGATCGAAGAACCCCTTTGGACCCTGAGCTTCTTAATTTGCCTGTCTATGAGAATGAATTTCACTCTTTGAAAAAAGTTTTATGCTGTGCCTATATTTCTAAAATTCTAAAAGGGACCTAGGACTTTATTATATCCTTAGAAGTTAATGTTGCTCTACACTGTCAGAGATATTTGAAATAGATTTTGTCATAATTAAAGAATGTAATTATATATCACCAGAGGACTGAATAATTATGCATTAGAAACATGGTAGGGTTTCAGGACTTTGAGTCAGGTTATGGATTATACAGCTTCAAAGTCTGGCTCTGCTCCTTGCTGGCATTGGGTGTGACCTTGGGCCCATTCCCTAAGCTCTCTGTACCTCAGTTTGGTCATGTCCCAAGTTAGGATAATAACAGTTTCTACCTCTCAAAGTTGCAATTGTTGAATGAGTTAATCACTGTGCCTGGCACATAAACTGGGCTCAGGAAATGTTACCTATTATTGGATTTTTAATTTACTTATGGAATAGCCTACTACAGAACTCTTCTTATGCCATTATGTAGTAGAACACCCAGGTTATTTGCTGGAATCAATGCCAGCAATTTGTAAAATCCTGACCAAAATAATTCATATTTCTTTTAAGTATGCATTTGTAAGATTTACTAAATAACTGACCCTCATCCAAATCTATTTGTCTACCATTACCATCTACTACTAAATGTAGTATTATCATTCAAATGCCAGGTCTATCTTTAAGCATATCTTAAATTATTTTCTTATTATCTTAAAAAATGCATTACATATCTCCTATGTGCAACGTACTGAGTTCAGTGTGTACAGGCTTTACATAGACATAAATCATGGAAAAATATAGATCCTGTGCTCTCAAATTTAAAATAAAAAAGAAACTTATTATATGAACATTTAAAAAATTGGAATGCAAGGTCTAAAATGAGACGTCCTGTAAAGATAGGTGTTATGGGCTCAGCTGTGTCCTGTCACAGAGTCACATGATGAAGTACTTATCCCTACTACCTCAAAATGTGGCATACAGCCTTTAAAGAAATAAGAAAGTTAAAATGAGGTCATTAGTGTGGGCCCAATACACTGGTATCTTTATAAGAAGAGGAAATCTGGGCACAGACATACATAGAGGGAAGCCCACATGAAGAGACAGGGAAAAGATGGTCATCTGCAAACTAAGCAAGATTATATCAGAAGAAATTGATGTGGCCCACACCTTGAGCTTAGACTTCTAAGCCTCCAGAATTGTGAGAAAATAAATATCTGTGTTAAGCCATCAGGTTTTTGGTACTTTTCTATGGCAACCTTAGAAAACTAAAAGAAAAAAGAGAATGTCACATTGATTCAGAGAACTGGAAATGCCCTTCTAGCTGGGAGCATTGAGGGAAGCTTTATCTGGTGTTGGAGGGAGGGGTGTGTAATGCCCTTTGAAGTAAAGGATGGAGACAGGTAGCTGGAGAGCAGGGTGTTTTTCAGTGGGAAGAGCCTGTCAAGCACGTGGCTACAGAAAAGAATATGGATAAGCTTTTTGACTTGGCTGACTGGGGAAGACCAAAAGTACACGTTACGACCCTGACAATAGGTTTGCTTTCTAGACTGAATGAAACAGAAAGCCACTGAAATATTTTTGTGACATTATAACAAAATCTGAGCTGTGCTTGAAAAATATTAGTCATGTGACAATTATTTGAAATAAAGCAGCAATCTGAGTTGGGATAGAATACCTGGAAACCTATCAAAATTGAGTAAAGAATAAAGAATATTTTAGAAATAGTAGACACTGAAGTCACAGAGACACAGCAGATGACTATACTGTGAGGGACAAGGAAAGAAGGACTGAGAGACAATAGGTAGGTTTTGATTTTGTGGTCTGAGAAGACTGACAATTTTAAATTGGTTGGTAATGTAAAACTGTAAATATGTGGGTGAAGATCGATATAATATGAACTTTTGATAAGAGAAGTACAAACTGTATTGTCATTAGGTATGGTGAGAGTTTGTTTCCATCTGCTGGGGGCATTCCCAGTCTTACAAAGGTCAAGATACAGATTGTGGATCATCATTGAAGCCAGGAGAGAGGAATTAAACTGCTAAGAGCAATTATAGAAAAGAAGCTGGAGGCATTTAGGGAGCAGGAATCAAAGGAAAATAAATGGTCCACTGTTTGGAGAAGTAGGAGGACAATTTGTACTTGTGAAGACATTTACTCAGCCACTGCAGTAGCTCCAGAACCTTGAGGAAAATCTCTTCCAACGGTATACATATACAATGTTAAATTTTTCAACGGAATAGATGTGAGAATGCTCCCCGTTCATGTTAAAAAGTAAATACAGTTTTTATTTGCATTATCAGAACAGGAAGCAACAGTCTCAGTTTCTTAGCCATAGTAAATCTAAAAGTATCCAAAACATTAAAGTGTCCAGCTAGTAGCTGGTATCTACTAGCTTTTACTCATCTCAAAATTTTTGGGGGGGATAATAAATGTATTTTTATAAAATTTGAAGAAAAAATATTTGAATGCATCTTCTCAGAGTGCGATGCTAGACATGATTCAACCTAACCTCTTTCTCCCAATGAGAGGCAGAATTTGATTCAAAGACTTCAGTGGAGGTTAATGACTGAACATTGGTTTTTCATAGTTGTATCCCATCAATGTTCATAAAACTACCCTTTTCAGTACACTGCATAGTTTCTTTTCTTAGCTTCTCTATGGTCCCTATGCATAGACATCCTCTCTTATAGACACACTTCATGACTACATGGTACCCATCCGATCTGCTGGGGACAGAGGGGCAGATCTGACCCTCACTACCAACAGCTTACGAGGAGCTGACAGATGTGACCGCACAGAAGCCAAAGCTCACAGAAAAGACAGACGAAGTAGGCACCTGAAGGAGAGCTTCCTCATTCATTAAAGAATCTGCCTGTAAACACTTTCCAGCTTGGGATAATGATATTTTATACATTCATGAGCAATTGTAAACATCATCGAGCACAGAGCTTTCTGTGTGTGACTACTACAGAATAAAGGCATTTACACTGAGTATCAAATAATTATCTTTCAAATCCAAAAAAATTCAACATATTACTTTGAAGATCATAATAATATTACTGTTTTACTTACCCAACCTGATGTTATTATATGTGTATACAGGTATATAAATGTTTATGTTTGTATATGTATATACAATGTACATATATACATATGTACTATATATATACATATATATATCACACGTGTATATAAAGTAAAATGGTTACCATAATGGAACAAATTAACATACCCATCATCTCACATAGCTATCTGTTTCGCCCTGTGACAAGAGCAGTTACAATCTACTGGCTTAGCAAAAATCTTGAATAAAATATATTAACTATAATTTTCATGTGTCTTACTTTCTAATAAAAATTACACTGTAACATGAAAGTGGTCTAATGAAGCAATCAAAAGCCCCATAAACAATCCTTGAAAGTCAGTTTCAAATAGAATTGTATCTAAATAACCTTAACCAGGCAGATTTCTATCATTACTGAAAGCTATTCCACAGTGGCTCCCTAGCATACTTTCTGTGTGCCCATTTATATAATATGCAGAAAAAATTGATTAACCAATAAAGTATCAATTTAATAAATTGAATTTATTACTCCTATTATAATATCTCTGATATTAATATCTGTCAATAACTAGATAACAATTTCTTAATCAACATTTTAAATAAACCTTTAAAACAAGTATAAAATATGGATATTTGGGAAATAGACCATATGCTGCAATTGAATAGAATTTATAATTCTTTGTCTTTTGCAAATAAAAAACCAATGATTAGGAATCCTTTGATAAATCAGTTCATAAGTGTTAACCTGAGTATGTTTTTATATCTCCTAAATGAATTTTAAAGAGAGGCTCTCAACAGACAGTGCATATTCAGTAAGTTTACTGTACAAATGAAAATTCAGAGCCATGATTAGTAAAACAAGGAAAACATGAAATGAAATGAAGATAAGCTTCTACAACAAAAACAGAACTCTAGCCATTTTATATTTTAATAAATAAAAACCACAAAATCAAGAGAAGCAATTCCCAAGCACATTAGCTAGCACTCAGTTGAATAACCACACTGACCAGTTATGCTGCTCTGGTTAAGAGTCTGAAAGAATTTTCTCTCCACTGTCTCAGTAGGTGTAACAGGCACCCCCAATGAATACTAAAGACTTCTTGTAGAAAAACGCACATGTTACTGGATTCAGCGTCATAATCATCATAACATCCTCCGTGCCAACATCTCTTTCCACATGAGCCTTTCTGAATAGTTTCATAACAACAAGGAATTGTTATTTTGGCAATAATTTATCCTAAATGGAATTTGTAGAAAACCAGTCTACCCTTTCAAACTATGTACAATCTACACAGTGTTGTTAAATCTTCCTTTAAAAAATAGCAACTTTGACCTTGAGGATCTATCTATAAGCACTGGTCACTCAAAAACAGGGCTGCTAAATTACAGTGGCACAAGGGATGAATATACATACGCTTACTGATGAGTCAGCATTTTATCTATGTCAAGTGCACTGGCACTGCAAGAAGAACATGGTGAAAAGGTTATCGGAGCTGCCATCAGCACTAGGGGAGGAGATGGATAATTAGGTCAGCTGACTTCACGTACTGCACTAAACAATTGTCTGCTAGCTACGGCGCTCCTGTCACAGTCTGTCCCAGCTGAGCAAAATCGCAGATTTCAGAAAGCTGACATTAATCAAATTTAAAGTCCACATTTTATTTAGATGCAAACAAAGATCCAATGCTAATAAAGATGATTTGACCACCAACTATATGGTATATGAATATTGGCTTTTACTGTAGTACAGATTGTTTAAAAAAAAAAGTCATGGCTTCTTTTGAACAACAGATAGGTTTTATTTATTCATGCCTATTAAAGGGGGGAAAAGGTGATATTGGGGAATTGATGTTGGTTGGACAATGTCTCACTTCCAAAAGGAATAATAAGGAAAACAGCAACAACCATACAGCAGACACATAAACCCCTATCTCTCACAAAAATTTCTGACTTCCGTAATTGATTAACATTTCCTGAAGATACACATGTTTTTCTTCATAGTCTATTTAAATGGTTCAAAAACAGCAGGACAATGGCCAGACTCCCTTGTTAAAGGAAACAATTACTTGGTAGTACGGGTTATTTTAATGGACATAGCACTTTAACCAAAGCCGTCACATCTGTTCTGCCTTCTAATTACAAATGCAAGAGGAATACAATTCACCAGTGCATCATAAAAAAGAAAAACATAAGTGATTTAAATGCATATGTATGTTTCTTACTCAATACAGCATGCAATCTACTATGTATTTTACATGTTCTGGGCACAAATCAGATGGAAGACCTGTTGTGTACCAAAGTGTAATTTCTTCTCCCTGGATGAGTTTGGTACCTTGCGGTAGCAGTGGTTTACTAAGCGGTACACAGTGTACATTGAAAAGCCAGGGAGTGTTCCCAACTAAGTTTTTCTGGGCACTGATAATTTATGATCAGTCTGATACAGCCATCATACCCTCTGATGAAGGGTGAGTACTAACATGCACTGACGTAATGTATGAGAGATTTTCATAGATACATAACCAATACTTTCTCCTCATAAGAAAAAAAAGCCCGAGAAGTATTTTTATAATGTATCCCCACTCATCTTGTTCTTAGGAGTGATTAAATGGCCTTTGCCGTCCCCAAATGATTATTTGAGGAATCGTTTGTAGTTTTCATGCTAAATGGTGGAAAAGACGTAGGTAAATGATACTGTTATTTCCTAGAAGAGATTCAACATGGCTGAATAGAGGAGGAGCCTCGTTCAGAGCTACTCGGAGAGATTCAACTAAAACACAGGTAATTGGAAGAAAGGGAAGGGACATACACCCTGAAACCAAAGAGACATAAGAGACTAATAGATTAAGCCAAACATAGATAAAGGACTTAATAAAATGGCCAGCCAGCCCACTGGGCTGCCAGTGGGTCGCAGAATTGGGACAACTGCCCGCCATACTTGGAATCTTAAAAGAAGAGGAAAAAAAAAAAAAAGAGCTATACTAAAATAATGTGCTAAATCAAGCCATACAGGATAGATTTGGGATATAAGGTCCCCTGCTTCTTCTGCCTTCCTCCAAACAGAATACGCTACAGTCCAGCAGTAAATTCTGCCGACATGAACCGCTCCCTCCCTGACAATCAGCCAGTTTTCCTTTTCTTTCCTTTTTTTTTTCTTTGCTTTTCCTTTTCTTTTCTTTTCTTTTCTTTTTTTTTTTTTTTTTTTTCCTTCCTGTTTCTTTTGTGCACCAGAGTGCTAACTGGAACCATCAGGAACAAGATTAAAGACTACAGGGGTGCTAGTAAATGGAACGGCTAACCCCTCCCCCGTGACCTGTGGGTAGAGAGAGAAGGGGAATTAAACAGCCCTGCACCTTGGGACTGTGCAGCCCCGGGCTGTCCCCACACTGCGGAGAGGGGGCGTGCAGGAGCAGAAAGCTCCACAGCACACCCCCATCCCGCCAGAGGAAGTTACAGATTACAGCAGAGGCCACTGACAGTGGCAGCGGAACTTGTAAACCAATGGAAAGTTAGCACCCCGCCTCCGCAGAGGGTTAAGAATTGGGACTGAGTAGCCTTGGACTGTTAACAGCGGGAGCAGAGGACCAGACCATACACAGCATTTCAGCCCACTCTGTAGCAAACGACCTGAGAGGACAGAGACTCGCCAGTGGAAGAGGAACACAGAAGGCTGAGCAAGGACCAGCAGCAGCCAAGGGTGCACTGGACTGGGAACAGCCCCATCTCTGTCTGAAAACAGCACAGCAACTGGGAGAGAGACGCCTCCAAGAAAAACAGGGTAAGGAGTGGGAGGCCTTTAAGGGACGTACAGAAAGTACTGGCTGAAGACTCTGACCCAGGCCACCACATCTGGAGGCCATGATAAGCCTCAAGTCCAGCACAAACGCTACTGCAGGCTTGGCAGTGCTATTCAGTAGTTTTGGACTCTTGGTGGACACCAGAGGAATTTTGGTTTTTTATTTTATTTGATTTTTCTTCTTGTTTTTTGCTAGTTTGTGGTTTGTTTACCGTTCCTTTTCCTTTTTTTTTTTTTTTTTGTGTGTGTGTGTGTCTTCTACCTATATTTTTATTCTAATCTTTCATCTTCTTTCACCCTTTCCTCAATTTACCTCTCTAGACTTAATCGTATTTTCATATGAGTGTACAGTCTCTCTAATTTTTCTGGTCAACTTCAATAATCCCTTGCTTATTCCTTTGTTCTTTCTCTTCTGCCCTCTTCTCTAGTTTTCCAAAGCTCGTGTGATCATCCTTCACCCTCCAGCCTGGCTTCTACTTTATTTCTTTTCAGTTGTCTCTGTTCTATCCACTGTCCTTCTTAAATTTCTCCAGCACAGGGTAAAATCACTCTACCAAGGGGAAACACTTTGCATACAAGCTCCCAATTTTCCATCGGTTCTGTTATACAACTGTATATCTTGCTTCTATGGTTAAAGGTACAAAATTAATAGTTACCACAGCTTGTCAGTTTCTAAACTGTGCTTGATGCTATTGTCAGTACAAATTACACTACTTTAGCTAGGATGTCATATCTATTTTAATCAGTTGTTCTCACTTCTGTAATAACACTGGGAAATTCTGGGGTAATAACCTCACCACACCCCAGCACCAAAGGACTGGGGACTGAGCCAAACAGATACCAACATCTCACTCTTAATTAATTGGAAAGGTAGGATCTTGGGACAGACAAAAACCAAGAACCTCCTGCACACAGAAGACATCCTGAAGAATAAACCTTGCCTAGATAGGCCTTGATACTAGTGATAAAGCTACCTATTACAAAAGCTTACAAGGATCAACACAGAAAACAAAATAAAAATTTTTGAAATAGAAAATGACAAGACACAGAAGCAAAATGCAACCTCAGATCTCCAGCCCACCCAGAACAAGTCCAGGAGACAATGAGATAGAGGAAAATGGAAAACACACACCTGACATTTCTGAAATGGTAGCAATAGAAGTAAACAAACAAATCCATGAGGCTACAGAGCAAATCAGATCAGAAATAATCTCTCAGGTAAAAAAAAGAAAAGTCAACATTTATAAAGGAATTGCTCAGCAAATCTAGAGTAGTGATAGATGAAAAAATAGACAATGATAGGAAGAGGATGGAAACCATGAATCATCAATATAGGAAAGAAAGAGAGGGCATGAAATGTATTCAAACAGATATCCAGGAAATTAAGAACTCCATTGAAAGCTGGCAAAACCGCTTGAACAAAACTGAAGACAGACCTTCAGACCTTGAAGACAGGATCTTGGCTAGAGATCATAAAAGGAAAGATCTCTTGAAAATAACAAAAGATCAGGAAATAACAATTCAACCACTGCAAGATGATGCAAAGAAAAATAATACAAGAATAATTGGTGTCAATGAAAAAGCAGGAGCCAACACAAATGACATAAAAACTATTTGCAGAAGTAATAGCAGAAAATTTCCCAAGCATGGGAAAAGAATCTAACATACAGAAAAGTGGAGCATATAGAACAACAATTAGCTATAACCAAAATGAATCTACACCCAGACATATAATAATCAAGATACGAGAAATTTCAGCACAAGAACAGAATGTTAAAAGCTATTAGAGAAAAGAAACAGATCACCTATAAAGGAAAGCCCATTAGAATCATGGCAGACTTCTCAACACAAACTCCCAAGTCAAGAAGAGCTTGGAATGAAGTTTTTCAAGTCCTGAAAGAAAACAACTTTCAACCCAGATTGATGTACCCTGCAAAACTATCTTTCAAAATTAATGGAGAAATAAGATACTTCCATGACAAAGAACAACTGAACAAATTCATGACCACCAAACTAACACTACAAAGGGTACTGAAAGATATTCTAGATAGAAATAAAAATGACCACAATTCCAAGAACATCATCAGAAAGAAACCACCAGGCAGGGCAAACAGTTAAACAGAGGGGAAAATCAGGGAACCAACAGTAGGAAAATAACATGACAAAGATAAGCCAATACATATCAGTTATAACCATCAATGTAAATGGCCTCAATTCACCAGTCAAAAGAAACAGATTGGCAGAATGGATCAAGAAACAAGATACAACAATATGCTGTATACAAGAAACACATTTAACTCAAAAAGAAGCACATAGACTGAAAGTCAAAGGATGGAAAACAATACTGCAAGATGAACCCAGAAAAAAGTAGGGGTAGCTATTCTGTTTGCAGACAATGTGAAATTTAAACCAAGAATGATCACAAGAGATAAAGAAGGTCACTACATACTTGTTAGGGGAAAAATTCAAGATGAAGATATAACAATCACAAATATATATATACCTGAGCCGGTGAGATGGCTCAGCGTCATAAGCGCCTGCCTTGCAAGCGCGAGGGCCCGAGTTCGACTCCCGAAACCCACATACGACAAAAGGGCCAGTGATATCGCTCAGCGGCACGGGCGCCTGCTGGCACGTGAGGTCCTGAGGTCGACCCCCGGTACCCACCAAAAAAAAAAAAAAAAAAAAAAAAAAAAAATATATATATATATATATACACCAAATATGGGAGCACACAACTATACAAGACAAATCAATTAATGATTTTCATTAATAGACATGAAAAATCAAATAAGCAGTAACACAATTGTAATGGGGGAACTTAATACTCCATTGTCACAAAGAGATAGATCAACTAGACAAGAAATCAGCAAAGAAATAACTGAACTGAACCAAACCTGTGAACAAATGGACTTAGTGGTCATTTACAGAGTGATCCACCCCACAACATCAGAATACACATTCTTCTCAGCTCCACATGGGACATTCTCTAAAATAGAACGTATACTAGCCCATAGAACATGCTTAAGTAAATGCAAAAGAATTAAAATTATCCCATGCATATTATCTGACCGTAGTGCCATGAAATTGGAAATTAATTTCAAAAGAAAGTGTAAAAACTTCATAAACACATGGAAATTAAATAACACCCTCCTGAACAACCAATGGGTCACAGATGAAATTAAAGAAGAAATTAAAATATATCTACAATAAAATGAAAATGCAAATACAACATACCGAAACCTGTAGCATGCAATGAAAGCAGTCCTAAGAGGGAAATTTATAGCAGTGAATACTCACATCAGGAAAACAGAATGAACACAAATAAACAATCTAATACTGCACCTCAAGCTTCTAGAAAAAGAAGAGCAAGTCAAGCCAAAAGGCCATACAAGGCAGGAAATTATAGATCAGAGCAGAAATTAACACAATTGAGACTAAGAAAACAGTACAAAGAATTAATGAGCCAAAGAGTTGGTTCTTTGAAAGAATAAATAAAATTGATAAACCCCTAACTAACCTTATCAAAATAAGGAAAGAAAAAACTCAAATTCATGCAATGAGGAATGAAAAGGGTGAAATCACTACACATCCTGTGGAAATTCAGAAGATCATCAATACTTACTTCGAAAATCTTTGCTTTCATAGGATGGAAAACACAGGAGAAATGGACAGATTCTTACAAACATATGAATTACCAAAGTTAAATCAAGAAGATACAAAAATTCTGAATAACCCAATATCAGCTAATGAAATTGATAATGTAATGAAAAACTTACCAACAAAGAAAAGCCCAGGTCCTGATGGATTTATGGCTGAATTCTACAAGAAATTTAGAGATTTAATGCTGATACTCTTCAAATTCTTTAATGAAATTGAAAGGGAAGCAATTCTCTCTAACTGATTTCTTTTTTTTTTTTTTTTTTTGTGGGTACCGGGGGGTCGACCTCAGGACCTCACACACCAACAGGCACCTGTGCCGCTGAGCGATATCACCGGCCCCTTTTTCGTATGTGGGATCTGGGAGTCGAACTCGGGCCCTCGCACTTGCAAGGCAGGCGCTTACGCCGCTGAGCCATCTCACCGGCCCTCTCTAACTGATTTCTGGAGGTAAGTATTACCTTGATACCAAAACCAGAGAAAGACTCAACCAAAAAAGAAAACTACAGGCCAATCTCCCTAATGAACATAGATGCACAAATCCTCAGTAAAATACTAGCAAACAGAATGCAGCAAATCATCAAGAAGATTTTACACCATGACCAAGTGGGATTGCTCCCAGGAATGCAGGGATGGTTCAACATACACAAATCAATAAACGTAATACACCCTATCAACAGAGCCAAAGACAAAAATCACATGATCATCTCAATAGATGCAGAAAAAGCTTTTGATAAGGTCCAACACTCATTCATGATAAAAACTCAACAGAAAATCAGAATAGATGGTCTTTACCTCAATCTGATAAAAGCCATCTATGGCAAACCAACAGTTAACATCATACTAAATGTCCAAAAACTGAAAGCTTTCACTCTAAAATCAGGAACAAGACAAGGATGTCCACTATCACCACTCCTATTCAGTGTAGTTCTGGAAACACTAGCCAGAGCAAGTAGATAAGAGAGAGAAATAAAAGGAAGGATAGAAAAGAAAGAAGTTAAATTATCATTGTTTGCAGATGACATGATACTCTACATAGAAGACCAAAAACTCCACCAAAAGACTTCTAGAATTCATAACTAAATTCAGTAGCATATCTGGATACAAAGTCAACACTCAGAAATCAATAGCATTCCTGTACACAAACAACAAACTCACTGAGAGAGAAATTAGAGAAACCACGTCCTTCACAATAGCATCTAAAAAAAATGAAATAGTTAGGAATTAATATAACAAAGGAAGTAAAATATCTATACAGTGAAAATTACAGTACTCTGAAAAAAGAGATCAAAGAGGATATCAGAAAATGGAAAGATACCCCTTGCTCATGGATAGGAAGAGCCAACATTGCAAAAATGGCCATACTCCCAAAACTGTTATACTGATTTAATGCAATCCCAATAAAAATACCATTAGCATACCTCACAGAACTAGAGAAAACATTCCTAAAATTCATCTGGAAGCAGAAGAGACCTATAATAGCTAAGGCAATCCTGGGCAACAAAGGCAAGGTGGGAAGCATCACAATCCCTGACTTGAAATTATACTACAAAGCTACTGTGATAAAATCAGCATGGTACAGGCAATAAAAACAGACCTGCGGATCAGTAGAACAGATTAGAAGATGCAGACTCAACCACCTTATCTTTGACAAAGGGGCCAAACATGTTCACTGGAAGAAAGATAGCCTCTTTAATAAACGGTGCTGAAAAAACTGGCTTTCCACATGCCAAAGACTAAAACTAGACCCATGGCTATCATCATGCACTAAACTAAAGTCAAAATGGATCAAAGATCTAAATATTAAAACAGAAATACTAAATCTACTGGAAAACAAAGTAGGTAGAAACCTTGAAGACATAGGGGTAGGCAGAGAGTTCATGAACAAAACCCAAACTGCACGGGAAGTACTTCAAAGAATCAACAGCTGGGATCTCATCTTATTAAAGTTTTTGCACATCAAAAAAAATCACCAACAGAGTGAAAAGAAAACCAGAGTGGGAAAAAATTTTAGCCAACTGTCCCTCAGATAAAGGACTTCTATTCAGAACATATAAATAATTGAAAAAAATCAAGCCCCCAAATTCAAAGACCCAATCCAAAAATGGGCATCTGAGATAAATACACACTTCTCAGATGAAGAAATACAAGTGGCCAATAAATATATGAAAAAATGTTCAACATCATTGGTTATTCAAGAAATGCAAATTAAAACAACACTGAGATTCCATCTCAACCCAGAAAGAATGGCTATTATCAAGAAATCAACCAAAAACAAATGCTGTTGGGGCTGTGAGGAAAAAGGAACCCTTCACCACTGTTTATGGGAGTGTAGACTGGTGCAACCACTGTGGAAATCGGTGTGGAGATTCCTCAAAAAACTAGGATTAGGGCCGGTGATATAGCTCAGCGGCACAAGCACCTGCCTGGCAACCATGAGGTCCTGAGTTCAGTTCCCGGTACCCACATAAAAAAACAACAAAAAAACCCCACAAAAAACTAGAATTAGAGGTCCCATTCAACCCAGCTATTTCCCTTCTGGGTATTTTCCCAGAAGAATTAAAAAACATCATACCACAGTGATATATGTGCACCCATGTTTAGAGCAGCACAATTTGTAATAGCTACATCTTGGAAACAACCCAAATGTCCATCAACCAAGGAATGGATAAAAAAGATGTGGTATTTTTATATAATGGAGTACTACTCAGCTATAAAAAAGGATATACTTGAGGCTTTTATAGGTAAAGGGATGCAATTTGAGTCCATACTCACAAGTGAAATAAATCAGACACCCATGTGTAAACATCATATTGTCTCCCTAGTGTAAGAAACTGAAAGAGGAATTAAGATCCAAAATATACAATAGATATAGTGAAAGGGGAAGAAACTGCTCAAAAGGAAAGAGCAACTGGGATGGGAGAAAGAGAAAAGAAGGAAGGGAAAAGAAAAAAAAATATATATATATATACAAGATAGCTAAGATAATTATACTACTAATTTCTATTAGTTCGTTGAAAAGAATGGTTTGTGCTTATATTGTTTGATCAATTTTTCACCCCCATATTTTGTAATCTGAGCAACTACTTTGAAGATAACAACACACACTGTATTAGCCATTGTTAATCCCCTATTTGCTTGATTTGAAATTCTGTACCATTGTTTTTCTCATTAAAATAAAACAAAATCATACTATTATTTCTTTCCTACAGAAAGATAACTTTATTCCTACTAAAAATAACCCCATATAAAGGAAAAATTTTACGTGGGAATTACTTTCTGGACCTCTGAGTGGAGCAAGAAAGTAAGAATTAGACTAGAGTTAGTATCAGGAGGTAAAATTTCATAGTTCAGCAAACTAGGATAAAGGAGCATAATAGTGTGCCATGACATCAACCAAAATTGAATTAATAATTGAATCTTTTTTTTTTCCTTTATGTGGGTACTGGGAGCCGAACTCAGGACCTCGCACTTGCCAGGCAGGCACTTATGCCGCTGAGCTATATCACTGGCCCAATAAATGAATCTTAAGTGTTAGGAAAATGTCAAGTTATTATATCTTTTCCCAAATCGAGGATGAGTTCAGTCAGTCTTCTACCTACTTTTTACCAGAATTGAGGAGTGTCAATGGGATGTACCTCAGTTCTCCCCCTGCTCTGAATTGGTTGTTCCAAGACTTCTATATTTTATCTTTGAATGTGTCACATTACTGAGAAGAGAAATTGACAAATATTAGTTGGTCAACAGTGTTTTGATGGTAGTAGTAGTGGCTGTACTAGAGATTAAGCCCCAGGGCCTTTGCACTGAGCTACATCTCGTATCCTTGTTTATTTTTTATTTTCAGACAGGGTCTCATTAAGTCAGTAAGGCTCGGTTCAAACTTGTGATCCTCCTGCCTCAGCCTCCCAGAGTTGTGGGATTATAAGCATGTGCCACCATTCCCTGTTCAGCAGTATTTTTTGAATGAACAAATTAACCTGAAATTATGAGCAGGTAATTTGCTACTTTTGACAAAATTCTGCATCCAAAGAGCTACTTTATGTGAAAGTATTAAAGCAAGTATAAATATAGCCTTTCGGTCTTAGAGTAATTTTGTCATTTTGTTTATTACTGTCAAATCTCAGACAAACTCTATTACTATTTCCCTCCTAGGGTTTTGGGGGAGGATAAAATGACATAGTATAAATATTTGCTATACATATTTTGTACACTTTTATTTATGACCTAAACAACTAAATCAAAACCTGATCCATTTCTTATCCAACAAATAATTAATTATGAGTAAAAACCTGAATTGATGGCACTATTGGAAACAACTACATTTTCAAATGCATTAAATCCACACACGTACACACATACACACATGCACAAACAGAGTCAGATTTCCATATCCATGGGTTCTGTATTCACAGATCCAACCTATCAAGGATGGAAAATGCTAAAAAATGTCTGTACAGAAATATTTACATAATACTAGGTATTATAAGTAATCTAGAGATGATTTAAAGTATATGAAAGGATGTACACGGATTGAATGCAAATAGTATGACTTTTTGTATTAGAGACTTGAGCATCCAGAGATTTTTGCCATTCTTGAGGAGTCTTGAAAGGACCTTCTGCAGGCACCCTGGGATGACTGCAATTGAAAGGCAATTGATAATCATGAGGGTAAAATTTATCCTGAAATTATTTACCGCTGAGACACAATAGAGAATTAAGAATAGGAGTATAGGCTTCAGAGCCAGTCAGTGTTGTGTTACAGAATCAATTTTGTCTCTTCTTTGTGTGAGACTGGGCTTGTCTGAGCCTCTGTTTCCTCATCTATAACATAGGGATAATAAATAATGTTATTTCATGGAGCTGTTAGTGGTGATCAATAAGGCAATAATGCAAATCCCACTGCCTCGATCATCATAAGTACTCAATAAATATTAACTATTATTATTATTGTTGTTGTTGTTGTTACCACTCCTGGCATCAAATTTCATCACTGTTGAAGATTTTTAAAGTAGATGCTGCTATTTCCATGGATAAGAAGAAAGTTCTGATCAGGTTTGTCAAACAAAGGCCCTGAAGAAAATTATTTCTCCTTTACATACACAAGTGACTTCCTTTGATTTTAATGTGAAATTTCCATGCACATAGAAATGAGGAAAGACCAAATGCTCTTTACATCTATTTGGATTTCTAACTTCAAAAGCAAAACTCCACTGCAATCTGCTGTGGCGTGTGGCCCTCACAGCCTCCTCACTGGATTCACAAACACAGCATTGGGCACAGGTGCGTCTTCAAACAGAAGCTCTCTGCCACCTTTTCATCAGCGTAAAAGATGTGTATATATGGATCCACTGAATATTGTCCATCCAAACACCTTCCCCAGCCTCTCCAGTCCACTATGGTGCCTCAGGGGCAGAACATCTAGACTGGTGGCCTCTTGGAAGATCTCCCTTCTTTGTATTACCCACACTTTAAGTCACCTGCCACTGTCATCCTAAAACCTAATTCAATGAAAACATGTCTCTGCACAAAACCTTGCCATGATTTCCTAGTGACTCCAGATACAGAAACAAGTCCTTCACCCAAGTACTGAGTCTTCTTCATTTGCCTTCCAGACCCACTCTCCACTTCCCACTCTGCTGTGTGTGCACCAAGAGACTGCCCTGTGGGGATGGGCACTAGGAGTTCTTGATTTCTGGCACCCAGATGGATTTTAACCCAAAGGGAAGCATCAGGACCTTGATTGAAATGTGGGAGAAGAAAAAGGCACTGTGTGCTTTCTTGCCAAAGTATGGTTTTAAAAGTGACGGCATTTCTCTTTGTAAGGCCATAGTTGCTGCTAAGCCTTCTGCTCCCACAAATGCTTCTGGTTCTGGAACAGTCCTTCCTCTTGCCTGTTCAAACATAATGGTAACTGTAGGTTCCCCCATTAAGCCCTATAATTTCATACTGTTTAAGTGTATCATCTTTTTTTTTTTTTTTTTTTGTGGGTACCGGGGGTTGACCTCAGGACCTCGCGTGCCAGCAGGCACCTGTGCCGCTGAGCAGTATCACCGGCTCTTTTTAAGTATGTGGGTTGCAGGAGTCCAACTCAGGCCCTCACACTTGCCAGGCAGGCACTTATGCCGCTGAGCCATCTCACTGGCCCCTAAGTGTATCATCTTGCTGTAATTTGGGTATGTTTTGTCCCAAAAAGTTTGATGTGCTAGAAGAAATTTTGTCCCCAGTATAACATAAATAAAAGGAGATGGGCCTTTAACTAATGGGGAGGCCTAGTAGGTAATTAGGTCACTGGGGCATTGTCATCATCAAGGATCAATGCTATGGAGGTGGATTACATCTTGGGGGCTGAATTAGTTACCAAGAGAGCAGGTTGCAATAAAGCAAGGTCACCTCCATATATCTGGTATCTGCTGCACTCACAACTTGCCTTCTGGCCCATGCTTCCACTGTGTCACCATCCAAAATGTTATGATGCACCCAAAAGGCTCTTCACCAGAGGGGCCACTTAATTTTGGACTATCAGCCACAAAACTGCGAGCTAAATAAACTTCTTTTCTTTATAACTTACTCGGTCTCAGGTATCTTATTATAGCAACATGAAACAGACTAAAACATATCTGTTTCTTGCCAAGATCTTGAATAATAGAGCATAGTTGTAGAAAAAAAGACTCTAAAAATGGGAATCAGGAATTGAATTACCCACATATTTCATGAAAGCACAAGCAAACTCCTTGCCAGGGAAAAATAGACACTGGTAATTCGTGGCATGTGCTATCAGCATGAACACTGAAATCATCATCTCTCAATTAGAACTTTAAAATGATCTGGGTGATATTTTACCAAGGCATCTAGAAATGACTGGTAAGGAAAACACCAGTGTCCTTGATGATGTCATACAGGAGGTAGTGATGGAAGCTGATATTAGCTTCCTGGTTTCTGTAGAAAAAAATGGGATCACAGGGTGATAGGAACCAGAAGGCACTGCTTAATCATCACATATAATTACCCCAAAGCTGGGGAAGGGATCTGAAAAGACGAGCATGAACGGGTTGCTCATTATAGTGTGAATGAGACAACTATATCTTTTATAAGGGCTCACCCACTCTCTTGGCCTCTCTCACCATGCAGTCCAGGGTCTTGATTGCCTTGATATCCTGAAGAATGTCACACTGCCCAGTTGTCACTGGTGTCACACTACTTGAATCTGGATACAGGGAACAGCAACATTTCCAGGTATAAGGAGTCTGCAAATATGACACACTGTCTTTTCTGATGTGTGAGACAAATATTTCACCTGACCCACTTTCTACAGAGAGGCATAAGGTTTGGTGAGCCTCTTTGGAGTCTAAAACAGCATAACTGTACTCTTCTGGCCCAAATTCTGGGCTACCCATGAGGCCTCCAGCTTTAATTTTGAAAACCTTTACAGAAGAATTAGACTGCCATTCAAACTGCTACCCACTCAGTCCTATGACCAATCGTACCCAACTGGACTGGAAGTGTCCAGGGCATGTAGCAATGCTGAGTGAAGTCTCTGGCTAAACTTAGTAGGAGAAGCACAAATACTTCTCTTTAAGCTCTGAATATGGCTGTGGCAAGTTTTCCAGCCACAGCTGTTCATCAGGAAGGCTGAAACAGAACCACTACTGAGCCTAAGAAGTACTGAACACCGGGACACGGAACAGCAAGTGGCTGCTTACCATGAACTTTGTGTTATCAGATTGACTAAATCCTAAAACATAATGTGTACAATGGCATTCCATTGTCCAGTGGAAATGGTCTGAGTAAGATGGCTCAAGCAAGTCTGGAAGGGACAACCTGGAGAGTTCTCTGTTACTCATTGGCAGAGGAAGAGAAAACATGGGCTGGTCTACTGATCATTTCCTAGACTACTGGCATTAGCCATACTGAGAGTTGGTTATGTTACAGCCTGTTTAGGGGTAGCCCTGAAAGACTGGAGGAGGAAAGTCCTTCCAGAGAGCCAAATTGTAGGCACTACATCCATATGTCCATCTCATGACCAATGAGACGTGGCTTCACATACCAATTTACCCTGATAGACAATTTAGTGCCCAGAGGATTGACAGTATCTGAAGTATTTGGAAAGAACAAGAATAGGAGAAAGATAACAAGGAAGTCTGTAGAAATAGGTGGGTAATTTCTAGTAATGGCACAAAATGCGAAGATATTTGATATTCACATACATTTCTACTACAAGGCATACTGAGAAAGAGGATATCAATAATCTGGTGGACAAGGTGACTTATTTGGTAGATATCAATTTTTTCTGCAGCCATTCCAATACTTTCTCAATAGTTCCATGTGCAAAGCAGTCATAGTGGCAGAAATGGAGACTAAGCTTGGTATAACAAGATGACAGTCTTTCACCAGTGCTTACTTTGCTTTCTGCATTGCTGAGTAACCCAAACAGCCATCAGCAAAGACCAAATCTGAGCTGCCACTGTGACATTTTCCTGGACAGCAAAATGACTGGAGAAATTTTCATAAAGCTAAACAAATCCACTTAGGAGACTGTTCTTTCTTCTGGGTTCAGAATCTTCTTTTTGGGTGTGAAATATTTTGTTTGATTACATAATGATGGCAAGAAATAGTAGGGTTTATCTCTTATATTATTTATTTGTTAATGTTCATACTTGGCAAAATAAAATATGGCTACCTTATATATATATTTCTGAAAAATTTATTAGCTTTAAAAACCTAAAATTCTAGAAGCTATGTATTGAATGTATTACTTAAGAGCACTGTAGCCATTGGTTTAACTCCAATAGATGGGTCAAATCCCAACTCTACAAAGCTCTGGATGAAATTTACTTAACATTTCTGGGCTTCAGTTTCCTCCCTAACCTCAAGGAATTTGGAAACAAATTAAATGAAGTATCAAATAAAAAGTGTTTCTTTCACCCAATATCTAGCACCTAATAATAGCACAATAAATGATATTATTAGTTTGTGGTCTTTTTAATTTTTATTTTTAATTAACAAAAATATTTAAAGTATTTGTCATGTACAATATGATATTTTTAAATATATATGTATTGTAGAATGGCTAAATGAGTTAATTAACATATGCATTATCCCACAGCATATTATCATTTTATTACTTTTGTTATTATTACTATTACAGTTATTATCATATTAGTCCAAAGCATAGTCGAAAAGAATTATTGAAAACTTTTTGCATACTTTGGGCAAGTTATTAGCTTTCTATCATTGTAACGAACACCAGAGATAAATCGACTTAAAAGGAGGAAATGTTTGTTTTGGTTATGGTTTAAGAAGTTTCAGTCCGTGGTCAGTTGGCCCTATTGTTTTGGGACCTGTGGAAAGCAGAATATCATACAGGGAACATGTGGTTGTCTTAGTAACTTTCTCATTGCTGGGGCAAAATGCCCAACATCTGCAAGTTAAAGGAGGGAAGGTTTATTTTATCTTACAGTTTGTTGAGGCTTCAGTCTATAGTCACCTGGCTCCAAAACAGGGTGGCATGGCAGATGGACATGGCAGGAGAAACAGTTCTTGGCATTCAGGCAAGAAGGAGCAGACTTCCTTCTGCTTTCCCTTTTTATTCCGCCCAGGTTACAAGCTATCGGTTAGTGTCACTCACACCCAGCGTGGATCTTCATGTTCAGTATATCCAATCAGCCATACCCAGAACCATGCTAACCAATAGGCAGCTAATCCAGTGTCATATACCTGTAATCCAGTCACTCCCCAACCCCCCCACCTATGAGTGCATGAGGCTTTGGGGGACATCTAGATATAAGTCATAACAGTAGTGAAGCAAAGTTTCTCACCTCATGGCAGCTGGAAAACAAAGGAAGAGAGAGGGGAGGCCAGGATCCTAATACCTCCTTCAAGGGCACACCCTCAATGACCTAACTTCCTCCAAGTAGGCCTTATCTCTTAAAGGTTCCACCGCTTCCCAGTAGAACTATAGCCTGGAGACCAAACCCTTAATGCATGGTAATTTGGGGAACATTTAAGAACCAAACCATAATAGTACCTGAGAATGCTCTGTTGCTGTTTCTCAGGAGCTAGTGCACTCTCCTAGATTAGGCACTGGTCTAAGAATCAAGCAACTTGGATACCAAGCTGACTCTCAAATTACTCCTTGAGCAACTACATCACTTGCAAAAAGAGGGTATAGGTGAAGGAGGTCCCTTGGTCCTGTAGTGTATTGATATTTTTTGCCCGTAGGACACATCTCTAAAATGGTCCCACAATCTGTACCTCTTCATTAGGAAAAGGGGATGAGCGTGGCAGTAGAATGACTCTAACACATTTGCTTTCTTGCAAATTTATTTAAAAGCATACCCTTAACTATAGCATGAAATTAACCATTTTAAGATGTGCAACTCTCCTTTTGGCTGGAACCACCATCTTCCAGTAATTTGCCAAAATGACAAACACAAAGGGAAAGAGGAAGGGAACACAGTATATGTTCTCGAGGCCTTTTAGAAAACATGGGGTTGTTCCTTTGGCCACATACATGTGAATCTACAAAAAGGGTGATATTGTAGGCATCAAAGGGATGGGTACTGTGCAAAAAGGAGTGCCACACAAATGTTACCATGGCAAAACTGGAAGAGTCTACAGTGTTACCCAGCATGCTGTTGGCATTGTTGTAAGCACGCAAGTTAAGGGCAAGATACTTGCCAAGAAGATTAATGTGCTCATTGAGCATATTAAACACTCAAAGTGTAGAGATAGCTTCCTGAAATGTGTCAAGGAAAATGATCAGAAAACAAAGGAAGCCAAAGAGAAAGGTACCTGGGTTCAACTGAAGCACCGGCCTGCCCCGCACAGAGGAGCACACTTCGTGAGAACCAATGGGAAGGAGCCGGAGTTGCGGGAACCTGTTCCCTAGGAATTCATGGCATAAGCTGGGGTTGGAGCTCTGCCGTTCAGCAACTAATTAGTGACTAAGTGTTCTAGGCCCTACTTAAAAATAAAAAATCGTCCTGTCTTGAAGGATGGTTTTCTTAATTGAACAGGTGTGTGGTGCCTTTACCTCAGAAACAAATATTTGAAGCAGATTTCATTGTACCTAGTTAATTGTGTCAGGTCTTTACTCGTCAGTGTTTTTCTTGCTGAAAGATATTGCTGAGGTATTTATTGTGTAGGTGTACACCCAAAAAACCAAATATTTATGAAATATTTACCTTGGTTTGAAGATCCTATAAATCACCATGGGGGAAAAGTGTATCAAAATAAGTGGAAGTCACTGTATGGCATTTCAGTTAAATAAATTGTTTAAAGCACCCTAAAAAAATAAAAACTAAAATGTGTAACTCAGTGGCAATTAATACTCTCACAATGTTGTACAACCACTGCCTCTATTTAGTTCCAAAACATTTGAATCACCCCAAAAGAAATGCTAATAGTCATTAAAACAGTCACTTCCAACATTTCCCCTCCCCTCAGCCTTCAGCAACCACCAAACTCCTTCCTATCTCTATGGATTTACCTATTCTGGATATTTCATGCAAATGCAGTCATAGAGTGGGTACCATTTTGTGTATGGGTTTTTAACTTAACATGTTTTCAAGATTCATCCATGTTGTACATTTATCATTATTTCATTCCTTATTATGGCTGAGTATTGATACATAGATATAAATACTGACATAGGTATATAATGATTTATTCATCCATTCATTTACTGATTAACATTTGGATCATTTTAGCCACTTCCAAATCACAAGTTATCATTAATAATTTCCAGTGTAGTTTTTCCTTTTTGTTTTAATTGGCCTGTTTTAGTTTTTAACAAAAGACCTGATAAGTTTAAAGGACCCATGTTCTTCCAAGAAGATCTGATTCAAAAGACATTTTTTTTTTTTTTTTTTGGTAAATCAGTGTCACCCATGACACAAATAATTTTCTTTTCTCAGACAGTAATGTCATTTTAAATGTCTGGGTATGCAAGAGAATACACTGATTTAATAATTTGAAAGGATAGAGTTACACTTACACATACATGCATGCGTGTATGCATGCACACAGATGTGTTTCAGAGAAGGATAAAAAATGGAATGACTCAGTGAGAACTTCAGATGGCAGACAATATTATATTTCATATGCAGAAAGAACTCTTGTCAGGTCAAGAAGATGCAGATATGGCTCATCTTCATGGTGCTGGCCCCCCTGGGGTAAGCTATCATGGAAAAGTTCAACTCTGAATGTCAGAGGCTCTTCTACCAACTCTTCCACTTCTATGGAAGCATTCAACACAGTCCAAAAACTTGAGGGCCATTTCACTGATTGGATAACCAATTCCCAGGAAGAAATGAGATACCAGAGGTTGTGTGGGCTGCTGAGTAGATTGTATGGATTGGAAATAAACTGAGTCCATGACCTCTTAATATAGATTATTCAAATGCAAGATGTCATTAGCACTTGCTTTGTGATGCTTTTCCCTCCCATTTCAATTCTGTTCCTTCTCATAATGAATCCTCCCCTTGAAACTGCCTCACCCTAAAAGCTGCAGCTACACCCCACTGCAAAGAAGGGAGATCTGGCAATGATCCAGTTCATTGGATCAACATAACTGGCGGAAATAGATAATTTAGGCTCCAAATTTCCCCATTAATCAAAATAGTCTGATGATGGATACATCTGCTTTTACTTTGGGTTGTGTAGACACAGCCTCATTGTGCATTTCCTAAAAACAGAACTGTATCATCTGTAACATTCATAGAGCTCTCCCTGCACATGTTTCTTTCCCAGCCTGTTGACTGAACAGATAACTCGGTAATTAAAATTCATAATCAACACATGTTGAGTATTTTTTCTCTTTCTTCCATTTTTACAATCCTTTCCTCTAACTTCTATGTGATTTGCCAATTCTTCCACTCTTCAGGAGTAAATACTAGAGGTCATCTCCACAAAAATCTCCTACCTCGGAAACCCTGCTTAATGCTATCCTCTTTCTTGTCACATTATCCCAACCCCACTCCCCCTGGGAATGGGAACCACCCAGACATTAACAGTTCTGCCTCTATCTCAAATGCAAGTTGGAAAGTAATATCACTAGGTTATGGCCATGATTTCCCCTGCAGAAGGTCTGTGATTTACAAACAAGCCCACCAGGCTGAAGTGACCAGAACAGACCCTGGCCAAGCAGACCCTGTGTGGAACACACAAGAGGACAGTCTGGTGGGCAGTTCAGGTTGCTAACAGAGCATGTGGTCCTTTGTAGAATGTTTGCCTGAAGATACAAAACAGAACCAGTCTGAAGATGTAAACCAAGAACTTGACCTGGACATAGGTTCTCTGAGAGTTGACTATGAATTGATTCAGGCCATTCTCAGCTTTATAGAATGCTAAATATCACATGGCTTTTGAAGAAAGCCTAAACCAAAATTATCACCCACATCCTTAACTGGGGATGGATACTCAGAGTCAGAGCCTCTGGAGTTCCCTGCACATGTCCTTTCAACACGCCAAGAACCTTTCACCTCAGCACCCAGGAGAGTCCTCCACATACATGGGTCTCCTTCCCTCCCCATGTCATGCAGTTACTCAGTTGTACCCAAGAAGTCACAACCAAAATCTCACTGGGACTGAGCCATCAGCCCCTCCGTCTTGCACTGCATCACCACCTGGATGGTGGCCACAGGATTTGGGAGCTCAGCAAAGTTGATGCTTCTTTAAAATTTAAAGTTTTGAGATTCAAGATCTGTTGCATGACCCAATTAGACCCCCATTTTAACTGGCGGTGTACACTGCTTTCAGATTCACCTTCCTCAGAGCACAGAAACGAGGACTCCACAGCTCGAGAAATCTGTGAAGCTGAGGTGGTATTTTTAACACAGTCGTTTTAAACAATGTCTGTGCTGAACCACTTTTACTTCTGCTTTTGGCACAGGTGAAGAGGCGCCCAACAGCTGAGCTCCGGATCCGACATGTGTGGCCCAGGGTGGGCCCTGGAGTTTTCAAAGGGTAACGTTTTCACACATGGAAAAGCACTCCAGTGTTTTTAGTATTCATGGCTCAGTATAGCTCCTCCGTGTGGATTTCAGAGACAAACAAGCGGCATCTAGTGATGGAAATTCTACCACCTTATCTGCCTCATCTCCTTCCCATCTGAAAACCACACACACCTGAGAGCTTCACTTTCCTCTTGAACTCCAAAATACTTTTAGGGTTGTACAAAGAGTCTTCTTGGAGAAATCAAGAGGGCTCTCCATGGTCCCTAAACTCTAAGGAAAATGAAATCACTTGACCCTGTGGCCCACGATTATTGGCTCCAGCCAGAACCTGTCCTAGAAGTAGGACAATTTCCTGAAGTTGCAAGATAAAGAGGATGTCAACTTCTCAGTTCATGAAAGGCTTCATGCCAAATCCCATGGGGTACATGAGAACATGGGTAGTGTCCCAAAGCCACACAACAGGACATCTTTAGCTGGATTGAGCCAACACCTCCTGGAAGCAGGGTCCCCTCCAACATAGCTGTCCCCTGTGCAGAGGAGCCTGAAGGTGGTGTCACTCAGGCATCTCCACAGGAGCCTGCATGACTCCACATGAGTCTCGCTTGTCAGGGCCCCTCATTGTGGTAGCTCTGAAAAAGGAGCTTGTCTCTTTACAGTTTCTCACATGCAGCACTACCTCTTCTAGTGAAGGGATCCAGGACAGGCTGCTGTGGCATAAGCATTATTTTGAGTGAAAGATACTAGAGTTCCTAAAATCCCTTATTTGCCTAGAAGCAGAGACTTTCCAAAGAATTTTAAAGAATTTAACTGTCATAAATCCCTTCCCTAGGAGTTTCTTGAAACTAGAGAAGTTTGACATTTATCAGTGTGTATTCCCACAAATCATCATATCTTCCATCAGTTATCCTATGCACACTTTTATCTTACCAAAACTGACTTGTTTTCCTATAAGTACCTTTTGTCTCCCTCTGCATCCATTAAGATGGAATATGCACCCCAAATTTAAACTACTTCCTTTAGTGACATCTTTTGGGGAAGTCTTGGCCTCACATGATTAGATCTCTTTTCCCTTGCTAATCTTTCTTCTTTCAGTTTAATTCACAGGGCCCTAAACAATGGACCTAAGAGGATAGAGAGGATGCTCTCCTTGCCTTACCATGGAACAACTGTGTGCTGGGTGTCTTCCACTTCCCTTGCAGTCCCACCCTCTACCCTGCCACCTTCAGCTTTCCCTAGGAGACCCACATCTATGGACTACTTTGGTGGGCTCTCTTGTCTCCTAGTTTCTAGTTGGGTTTGACCAATGGGGAGCCTCTGCAAGAGCACAAAGGCAGAAGATTGAGGTCATGGTACTCCTCAGCTCCCCCTACTGCTGTGGGGACACCATGTGCTGTGTCCCTCAAGTGAAAGTCCTAGCTTGTGCATGGGAAGCCCCCCTCCCGCACACACATACACACACACCTTCTCTGGCTCCCAGTTCTAACCATTGATCACATCCCTCACCCCTCTGGCCTAGATGTTATACAGTCCTAAGAAGCCTGTAAGACCTACAACAGCTCTTCAAAATTTTCCTGTGTCCTGTTCCACCTTTGTAAATGGTTCCACATATGTAAAATTCCTTCAAATGACCCAGTGTGGATCTGCTCCTGCTTGATAAGACCCTCACTGATATGCAGGGAACAGAAGGCAGCTATGGATCTGGAGGCCATCTCAACTGCCACTGAGTCTGAGCCCCAGCTCTACGGTTTGTCCCCTCCAAAAACTGGTGTTGAATTTAATTCCCATTGCAAGACATTAAGAGGTTGGAAACTTAGTCCAACTACGATGTTTAGAGATAGGGCCTCTGAGAGATGATTAGGATTTGATAATGTCACCAGGAGGGAGCCATTAGATTGAGTCCTGGCAGCTTTATAAAAGAGAGAGAGAGACTAATATGCCCCACCACCCCACACACACACACTCCCTCTTACACCTGGCGATACCCCGCAGTACCTTGGGACTCGGCCTGCAAGGACCACCACTACCAGGTGCAACCCCTTGACCTGGACCAGAACCAAAGACATTGCTTTTCTTTATAATTGAACCAGTCTCTGGTATTGTTTCATTAGTAGCAGAAAACAGACAGGTGCTATAAACAGAATGGGGGCCAGTGGGCTACTGGGGTTCTCTCTTGCTCTCCTATATGATCAAGCATACCTGAGATCATGACCTACTCACTAACACCATTTTCCTGCCACCTATAGGACTCCATCAAAACTCCTCCTCCAGCAAGCAACCCTACCTGAACATGTCCACCTGTCTTTCTATGCACAGCAAATCCTTCTGACCAGCTAGTCAGTGACAAGGCCAGTCACATGATCAAGGATTAATTGGGAAGCCAATCAGGGACTTGAAGACAGAGGGTGGGGCCCTGACCTGTGGTGGAGGCAACCTTATTAGGATAAAAGATCAGACTGATATCTATGTGGTAAATGAATGGACAGGAATTGAGAAAAGAGTGGAAAGATCCTGACCCTGGGTAGGGAGGAGGGAGAAACACAGCTTCCTTGGGCTGTGACCTTCCACAAGGTTGGGAGGGGTGGTGAGTGGGTCTGAGCCCCTTGCAGGGCTTAGACTGTGTAATGCATTCCTGAAGTGTTTTAAGTCTGTTTTAGTTTGGATCTTAAATGTTCTCCAATGGACCATGTGTTAAAGACTTGGTCTTCACCCAAAGATGCTATTGGGAGGAATGGAACCTTTGGGATGTGGGGCCTGGTTTAGGATGATAAGTAATTGGGGGAGGTTTCCTTCAATGGTATAATGAGACCCTGATGCCTCTTCTTCATTTCTCTTTTGCTTTCCTTCTGCCATGAGGTTTGCAGCTCCCTCTACTACATGCCCCCACTGTGATGTGCTGCCTCACCATGGGCCCAAAGCAACAAGCCAACTGACCTGGACTGAAACTTCCAAAACTGTGAACCAAAATAACTTTCTCATCTTAAAGTTTATTACCTCAGGTCTTTGGTTACATCAATGCAAACTGGACTAACACAGAGTGCGTTGTGAACACAGAGAAAACAGGATCAATTCTATTAACTGATAATGAGCTCAGTGACTGTCAAGTATGTTCAGGCTTGTGCTAGATAATTTTAAAATGCACAGAACTATAGTCTCAATGTTTCCAGGTGTTTAAATGATATCAAAGGAGTATTATTTGGCTTAAAAATTATATATCAAATGTAGGAATCAATAATAAGATAAGACAACAATAAAAGACTACGGTTTCTTTACTTTTCTTAGACTCTGAAGCACTCATGGAGTTGTTTCAAATGATAGACTCAAGCTTCAGCCCCAGAAACACTGAATCAGAAAGTGTTTGATGAGGTGACGCCCACGCATGTGAACTCCATAGGTGATTCTGAGACCATCCTAAGTTAAGACTTCTTCAAATATGAGGATCCAATAGTCATGTTCTTTTTTTTTTTGCCTCATATTCTTAAGGGACAAAAGACAGTAAAAACATGTGAAGTTTAGGGGAAAATGAGGAATGTATACCACTGGGGTTGGGAAAAACTACAAGGGAAAGGTGGGCCCTGGGGTTTTGATGAACATATGATCTTTGGCTAAGTGATTGTAAGAGGTAAGGAAGGGCCGGGACTCAGGGAGAAGTGCATGTATATAAAACTTTTATTAGAGAGATGAAGAATATTCCAATGTAGTGGGAATTTAAGCCAAAACGATGGCAAGAATTTTTGTGATATTCAGACCATAACATACAGTCGGCGGGAAGCCTTGAAGTCTAACAGAGTTGCTCAGCACCACAGACAGTGACAAGCACATGGTGAGCACTTCGTTAATATTTGTTGAATTAATTAAATTAGTAATTGGTCAGTTTTGAATTGAAAGACCAAAGATCCAATTTCAAAATTCAAAATCAAATAATTAATTACTGTTTATGAATCATTTATGTCTAACTTCTCCTTTGGTTCTACTTCTTTCAGATATAAAAACAAGTTATTCGGCTCTTTAGTTCTTTTTCATAATATTTGTGCTACACCTACTTCCACAAAAAATGTCCAGAGCTCACTGAAATCAGCAGAAGACGCCACTGAGATCACCCAAGAGATAGAAGCACATCACAGACAAGCTGATATAGCATAATACTAAAACCATGAATGTTGAGCTCATACAGACCTTGTTTTGTTACATATTAGCAATGTGATCTTGAGCAAACCTTCAACTTACCTGGAAAGCTAGAATATCTAATTCATAAGAATTTTTCAGGATTAAATGACACCAAGAACATAAAGCCAATTTTAGGAAATCTAGTATAACGGAATGGTCAAGGCCAGTCCATGATACCAATTACCTGGAACTATCCTCTGAGACAAGTGAAGACAAGAGACATATTTTCAACACAAGCAGCAAAACAAACCACATGACAAAATTCAAAAGATTAAACCATAAACCACACAGAAGCAAGTGACTACAACCTCAGTTGATAATGGATTTTAGATTTGATTAATGTATACAACTGCATTAAAAATGCTGGATATCATGCCCTATGTTTATCATGCCTTGTTGATAAATGGAAAGTCCTTGCATTTAGCTTTTACAAGCCACTGAGACACAGAGAAATCTGCCAATAAACTTTCTTTGCATTGGCCTGACCTGTATTTACAAGGTTCTCTGTTGGCCATTCCACCTCAGTCTCTTCCCAGCCCTGTGCCACCAGCTTAAACAAACACATGCATCTGCTCACAAGAAACACACTCAGGTCTTTGTCTCTTCTAGGCAAAGAAGCAAAACAAACAAGTAAACAGAAAAGGTTGATATGATAAAAATGGAGCCAACCACAGCTTTTGGCTTAAGGATACCAAATGGGCCAAACTAATTTAAAAACTCAAAACTGACTTGGCAGGATGAATGCACAATTTATTGGATACTAATCCAATTGAGTGGGTTCATAGCTGGCCAAAGAAAAGTAATAACAAGAGTAGCTAGTATTTTAAAGTATACACTATGTGTTAGGCATTATGCTGAATGTTTTATATGAATAATCTTTTGCTATTGTCATAATAACCCAATAACATAGAATTATTTTATCCACATTTCTCATATTGTCAGTGGTAACCTTAAAATGTTAAACAATTTGCCTAAGTAGACAGCAAACCGCTAAAACTCTAATGGTACACTGACCTCATTTGCTATGTTTGAGTATTGCATTTGAATCTCAGGAATGCCCTGGGTATCCTAGCATCTTGATTTTAGCACCACATTTAACAAAACTTCCTGATATCCTGTGACCAAGATCCAAAACTTTATCCTAGATATTGGCAAAATAAAATAAATTTATGGTATGTTGGTTAATTATTGACAAGTCAGTGTTGATTATTACAACTATTATTTTATTAAGTTTTATGAAGGGTGGTGTGTAGTTAGGTCATATATTGTTCTATCTTAGAATGTTACCAATTTGGGATGAAAACAGGATATTTAACATATTTACACTTAACATATTTATATATTACAGATATGAATAATTATGAATAAGAAATTTAATATTCAAATACTCTTTATAGCCACATCCTTTTATTCCACAAACATTTGTCAAACACCTATGAAATGCCAAGCACTATACTGTGTGCTAGAAATATAGAGTTGAGTCTTTGAACTCAAGGAAGTCTGGCAAAGAAAAATATAGTCTGTAAAATTAACAAGCTTCTATCGATGAAATTAAATTCAAACTCCAGTTTTTGGATTCAAACAATCAGCCAATTAAGAACAGTTATAACTCAATGAGCAATGGTGTGGAAAAAAAATACTTTGGGAGATTATTTTGCTATGTGCTCCATGATTCAAGACCAAAATATTGCCATGAAAAACAGTAATGTATTCATGGAATGTATTATTAATAACATGATGAATCTGAAAATCATACCTAAAGGAAAGGTTGGAGACCAGCAAAAGGGAAGGATTTGAGGAGTCTTGGTAGCTGTCATGAACTATCCCAAAACCTGCCAGGTGAATGGAGGATTTGATTTCAGATCTTCTGCAAAGAATCGACTAAGTACTAATGAGATGAAAATTCACATGTCAATATCTTCAAATGCAACAAACGTAGCAAAGCCAATGGAAGAAGAAAGATACAAAAACCCAAGGCAGTGATCAGTAATTGGATGGGTTCATCTTACCTAGGGGGTCTGCGTAAAAGGAATAGTACCAGAGGCAGCTGGTAAGATGCAGTGAGTATCTTGTCTAGCAATCTGCATCAAAAGGAAGCATTTTCATAAGCATCCCCTTCACAAGAAGCTGAGTATGGGATGGAATTTCTGTCCTCCAGGAAGCTGCAATTGGATGATTCGAGTATAAACAATACACACTTCAGTGAACTTCAGACCAAGAAATTCAATAGGCAAAGTCCTAATGAAGGTTCTTTTCCTTTAGACTTTGAACTTGGGGTAATCACTAAATTCTGGAAATTCTTCCTTGAAAATGTCTCTTGAGGCAGGATCTTCCTACCCAGCGCTGTCTTGCTGGTCCTTAGTCCTGATTCTGGCATCAGATTCCTATATGACATACCTTTAGCTTTAGCAGAACATTGAGATTTTGTATTGGGATGAAGGAAAAGAAGGACCTCAGAAAAAATATTTAAAGAAGATGACTTTGGCAGTCATGTAGGGGACAGACTGGAAGGAGTAAAGTTGGACTCCCTGAGATGAAAAATAGCTATTAGTTCCCGCTTGCCCCACCTCCCTGCCCCAGTTTGGGTGGTCTCCGTACCTACTGTGATGGACCTTACTGTGCTTTAGCAAGGGCTAATGAGAAAGTTTTTCTGTAGCACCGCTGTGCTAGGATCCCCTGCCTACTTCTTCTATCCACCCAACGCCTTTAAAGCGAATCATCATTCTGTTATTTTTAGAATAAAATGATAATGTATAGTGGAAATAATCCTAACTTAAGGCTTCAAGTGTGATAAATAGGGTTTTTTGTTTTTCCTTTCTGGGTCTCCGTTTCTTTGTGAGAGGAAGCCCTGATTAAAATGCCGCCCAGCTCCCTCACAGCTCCAGCACCCAAGCCTCCTTCCTGCAAGCGCTTGAACATAACACAAACAAAAAATGTAGCGTATTAGAAAATAATAAGTAATTTCTTTTCATTTTTTTCCCCCCATTAAGAAGTGAGGCTAGCCCCGGTCATATGTAAACTGAAGACAAATTCGACCTCTTCTGACTTTGGCAAACCCATAATCAGAAGAGGTCTTGGGAAAGGGCCAGCGCCGGGGGCCCCTGAGTGTCGCGGCGCTCGGCACTACTCGGTACTGTCACCCGGCCAAGCCTGGATGCTGGAAGCCGCATTGTCCCCGGCCCTGAGCCTCCCTGCGGGGCCGGAGCTGCGCGGAGGCGGGACAATCCCTGGATCAGACTGACCTCTAGGGGCCGCGCAGCGACGCGCAGCCCGGCTCCTGCGCAGCAAAAGAAGCCTCCGAGGCTTCCAGCCAGAGCTGGCCAGCAAATCTGCGCCGAGTGCTCTCAGATGCAGACGCCGCAAAGCCAAAACATTAACATTTTGCTTGCTATTTATTCAGCTTCTCTGTCTTTAATTCCCCTTCGCCAAGTAGCCTCCAAATGTGTCTCTCTGAGTATCAAATTGATCATTTTGGATTAAAGTATTCCTTCTCTAAAGATACCTTAATTAAAATGTGTGTGGTGAGGGAAGGTGGGTGGGGAGAGACCTCTTTCCACTTCCTCTATGAGGAAAAAAGAACCCGGATGATTAGTTAAAGGAAAGAGGAGATAGCCTTTTCACAACATGACAAAGAAAATATTTTAAAGCTTGTTCTGTTTCTGGTAATGGTTTAAACCCTTGGAATAACAATGCCAATAGCGACAGCAGCAGGTTAACATTGACGGAGCACTTACCATGTGCTAGGCTCTATTTTTCTTTCAATGGGGATGCACATTTCATTTCGAGGCACCTGAGACAGGTTGAGTGACTCGCCCAGAGTCACACCGCTGGCAGGTTTCAGTTAGGCTTAGATGCCAAGTGCTCACCATCCACACCGTCTCCTCTCTTTCCCACTAATCTGAAACCCCTTTTCCACTCAGCTCTCAAAGCATTTTCAACCCTAAATTTACACCCTCAATGTCGTGAATAGCAGATCTATGTCAACACTGAGATTACCCAGCACCCCCAGTTTACACGGGAAAGTCAAGGGTTTCTTACAGAAAGAGAAAGAAAGAAGGTTATCAGTAAGGTTGGGTCACTGTGGTGGGTAAAAACCCTACAGTGGAGAACAGTTTATGTCATTCAGACCATGACTTAAAGAAGTGGCACTGGACTTGTGGCCTCAGTAGCGTCATGCCTAGATGGGAATAGTAATACCTCTGTCAAAATATTCTTGTGAAATTCTATGAGATAACGCGTGTTAAAGGGTTAGCACTATGTCTGGCAACTGTTAAGCACTCAAAATAGGTACTTGGCTTTTAGTGTGGTTTTATTGCTTGTTATTGGAGCCTGGCTAGCCAGGTTCCTGGTGGTGGAGAGAGTCTTTATGAAGTTTGTTTTTACATGGAGAGTGTGTTTGTCGGCATTTGCTATGGTTTGAATGTGTGCCTCCGAAGTTCACATGTCAGGACTTTAATTGCCAAATTCATATGCTAAGGTACAGCCTCTGAGGGGTAATTAAGATTGGATGAAATTATGAGGATGGGACATGGGGCCCCACACAGCAGCACTGGTGGCTTTGTAAAAAGAGAGGCACAGAAGCTGGCACATGTGCTAATCTCTCCATGTGATGGCCCAGAGTATGGTGCAGCAAGAAGGCCCACACCAGTGGCTGAGAAGATTCTGGTGCCATTGCTCTTGGACCATGCGGCCTCTAGACCCGGGAGCTATATACATCCTCTACAAATTACCCAGTCTTCCATATTCGGTTACAGCAACAGGAAATGGACTTAGAGAGATGCTTTGCTTCGTGGCATATACACCATTCTCTATTTAATTTCACTTATGAAGTTAAAAATAGACTTGTCCTTTCAGAGTAAACAAACAAGCTTTGATATGCTTTTGCATCTCACTATTCCAGCACCAGCACTTAATTCCAGGCCGTAAGAGTTGTAATCCTAGCAGTGCAGGGCTGGTAAAAGACCTGGACGACACAGCCTCCCCACTCAGAGCTTGCACGCTGTGGTAGCGGGGAGGAAATCAGAGTCCCTGATCCCCACAGTGATCTCTTCATATTTGGGTTTTTAAAGATGGAAGAAACTTCCACCTCCTATAAGATGAGGGTGAAGCTCAGTGAAGTGAGGTGATGGGCCCACAGCCACACAGCTAGGTGTTGGCAGAGTTGGCCAGAAGGCAGGGCTCTTGTGGCCATTTTATTTCATTCATATTCCTCCATCTATCCACAAGGCTCAAATATCCTAAAACACAGAACCTTATTCCTCCAGTAACCTACGGATTTCTTACAATTTTTTAGAGTAAGAAACCAATAATTGAAAGGCAAATTTGAGGTACCAGCCCACTGGCTTGGCTAGCAGGTAATTGGGCTTTACAAGGGCCCACTAAGTTTACGAGGGATGAACATGATCAATAGGTATTCTCCGAGAAGGGCAGCTGAGCTCCTTGTGCTCAGGTACAGCACCAAATCTTTACAGAAACATTCCACACTTACTTGGAGAAAGTCTGAAATAATGAGCTTGACCTAATGATATCTCCACTGCCTAACAGTGGAACCTTAGAAAGGTTTTGTTAGATTAGCTTAAGGTCCTGTTAATCAATTAGCAAGTGCAGATTTACTCTACCCTGAACAGCTGTATAAGAAGTCAGGCTAAGTGGAAAAATTCCCTGTGTGCAGGGCAGGTGGGAAGCCTGCTCCAGTATCTTGGCCCAAAATCCCGATGGAGTTATGCTGGGATGTATGGCAGTAGCTTCTGCTGCCAGGCCTGCCCAAGGCACTCCAAAACACATGGTTGCCATTTTGAGAGGGCACGGGCTCAAGACAACAGGGAGAATTAATTTAAAGGAGCAGGATGAGCTGCTCTGTGCTGCTGCAAAATATGTCATCAAAGATGGGCAGAGAGCAGTAATAAGTAGAGCCCAGCTCCCTGTCTCCTACAGCTCTATATCAAGAGGAGATTGAATGGTGAGCCTGTGCGGTCTATGAAAAGTTGTCAAAAGGAAAGGAAATACAGTGGTGTATCAAGCACCAAAGATCCGTCCCATCAACAGGAGTCAGGATGGCCACTACCATCTCAGCTTCTCTGGGCAATATCATCCCCTGCAATGACCCCATCCATGGGCAGAGGGGCAGCATTAGATCAAATGAGCAAATAGTAACATGGGAGAATTTGTTATAAAATTGAAGTGATGGTTGATCCATACATCTTATGGATGACCAACACCTCACTCATTTATTTCCTTTCTGAGCCAAGCACTGTGCTAAATACTAAAGGCCATAGAATGGAGAGGACTCATGTCTGTACCCTTGAAAAACACTTATTTGCAATATCTGATAGGATCTGCAATAAGGGTATGAGGAAAGTGCTGTAAGGACTGAGAGGAAAGGCAGCTACCACCATCTGGGGGAGAAACATGGTTGAGGGGGATTACACAATATGAGTGACAACTGCATAGGCCTCACATGGGATCACATCACCACATTGGAGGAACATCACTCCCAGGAGCAAGAACAGCATGTACAAAGTTGCACCACGACTGAAAGCAGGAGGATAGCAATCCTCAGCCTCTCAGTATGGCTCCACCACCTTGCATCTCAGACAGCTTACAGTTCTGCTTGTTGTCCCTCCCAGATGTATGGTTTAGGTCACTCTCATCTATTGTTCTGGTAGTGATCAATCTTAGATGCACTCAATTATGGCCAATGATAGAATGAACAAAATAGTAGAAAAAAAAATGAGGCTTCCTTTTAACTAATAACAGTGTAAGGAAATAAACTTTCAAGTTAAAACAGCCATGATTAAGCAACATCCTCCCACTTAGCTCCCTGGGCACACTAGAACTCAAGATTCATTTGTAGCCAAACATATACGCTGCTGACCATTGCTGTCAGTACTGCAAGAGCAAGGAGGTTACTGGTAGCTAAAGTTTTCCAGTTTCTCACACACATTCCTAATCACCTTGGACAAGCACCTTGGACTATTCCATCCTGCCATTTTTGAGAAAAGGTTCATTGCCTGCTTATTCCTTTTTGCACTGAAAGATGTTATGCTTCCTCCAAAACTCTATTTTTATTTTAAATGCTCAGTTGGGAACTTTAAACTTTGTTTTGCTAAGTCATTTGTAACTGAAGCTGAACAAATAGCATATGATCTGAATTCTATAAATTTTTCTCCTAGCTTCAAAGACTTCCACTCCCAAGAGCTTGGACTCTGGCACCTTACACAGCCACATGGTTTGAAAGTTTTGACAAGCTAAGGCTTAAAATTTCCATAAGGATAGCATGTAGGAATAAAATTATCCCACAATTAGGGCATCCTTGCTTTCTTTGCCCTTCTGCCTGCATTGTGTTTCCCTCACCAGTCATTCCAGTTCTCTCAGTGACCCCAGCAGGAAAGGAGCAAAACACAGATGTGGGACACAGAAGGAGAAGCTTCCCAAAATAGGGTATCATACAAGTGCCCTCATGGTAGCCCTGTACAGAGTCTGCCAAACAATTGCATTATTGGCCATTTGCCATGTTCTGAGTGGTAGGAATGCCATAGTGAACAAAACAAAATCCTGGTCTCACGGTGCATTCATTTCTGCATGGAAGATGGAAAATGTATATAATGCCAAGCAGTTCTGTAATACCAAGCAGTACTAGGAAGAGATGCAAAGCCAGTGTTATGACTTGCATGTGATTTGAGTGTGTCCCTCAAGGGTTAATGAGTCAAAATTTAATCTCTGTTATAAGGAATTAAGAGAGTAGAAACTTAATTTGACTATGGTGTTAGAAGTGGAACTTTTGGAAGGTGATTAGGATTAGCACAATAAACGCATGATGGAATCACGATAGGTCAGCATGATGAACTCATGGTGGAATCCCTGTAGCTTTATAAGAAGGAAGAGATCAGAAGAGATACACACACTGGTGCTTTTCTGCTCTCACTATGAGATGCCTTGCATCACCTTGGGACTTGCCAACAAGGAAGTCGTCACCAGAGGTAGCCCTTCAATCCTGGATCTCTAGGACTGTGAGTCAAAATAAACTTCTTTTTTTTATAAAGGATATAGTCTTGGATATTTAGTTGACAGTATCAGAAAACAGACAAAACTGGCTTAACAGAGACCAGTGGTATAGCAGAGGTTTGGTTTTGTTCAAAGGTTCAAGGAAGGCCTTCTTTTAGATGGCATTTAAGTGGAGATCTGACTGAAGGGAGAAACAATCCACAAGTCTGTCTAAGAGAGGTTAGTAGGTCATTTTCTAGGAAATAAGTGTCTGTGCGCCTACATTTGGAGTAGGAAGTTGGAAGGAAGCTCAAATTCCCTTCTTGAGGCCACCAAGGCACATCCAATGAATGCAATTGCTCCTCATGGTCTCTTTCCTGTAAGTCCTCTTAGTCTGCATCCCAACATGCTTTGGATTTGATAGTGAGTAAGATTAAATAACACTGGTTTCCACAAATACATCCCTTACTTTTCTACTGTAAATTTTTAATTTAGCATAATAGTAGCTGGCTATGTATCCCAGTAGCTGCGCCTGGGGGATACAGGAAGCATTCTTTGTGTTTAACCATTTGGTATGGTGAAAGGCAAGGTGTGTGCACATGTACAAAAGTGTCAAACCAGGATTTACACCCATGTGATGCTCTGTCTAACACGTTTTGCATGTTTACCTAAGCATCACAAAGGTATAATACACCCACATGACTCTAGGATTTGTTTTTTAAAAAGTTTTCTTTTTGATTTTCCTGGTAGAAGAAGCACAATTCAGTACAATGGCACATGAAAAACCAGATTTGCAAGTTTTAGAGGAGTCAAAAGTGAATCATCATATTACTCATGTATGGATGATAAAGATGATCCATTATGGTAAAGTACATGTTTTATAACAGAAGAGTAGTATGGATGTACATGATAATGATGGTCATGATGATGACGACTTTGACATTGTCCATGTGAGCCAAAGTTCCTGTGATAGTGAAGTGGAGAAAGAATTTACTTTCTGCATTTACTTTCTGTATCCTTGACTCAGATGACAAAGACAACAGCAATGTGAGTATATTTGACTAGTTGAAATGTTATGAAGTGGTCATGCAACCAAGTGGAACAATCCAGTGTTAGAACTAGGTCTGAAAATATAATGAGTGTCTTCACAGGAGTGAAATGTATTGGATAGAATGCCAGCACTGCCATTCAGTGTTGGAAATGCACCAATAGCCATATTAAAAAATGTATTTATTATGACTCCTCACTAGCTGAACTGAAAGCATTCATAGGTCTGCTGTACAGGGATTTCTCATGGTAATCACAGGAATGTAATAGACTTATGGAAAAGTGATGGGTCAAAATATGGCATAAAAATTAATGCCCTTGTAGATGCAAAGACTTATGCTTTTAATTTAGAAATTTATCCTGGAACTCAGCCATCAGGTCCTTATTAATATAGTAATAAGCTGAATGAGGTGAACAGACTTGTTGTTGCCATCTCCCAAACTGATCAGAATGTGACATTCGACAATAGGTTTACCAGTTTTCAGTTGATGTTACATTTGCTAACAGAGCACAAGTTGAGCAGCACAGGAAGTGTATACAGGAACAAAACAGAAATTCCAAATGAAGTTTTGCAATTTCAAAACAGAGAATTATATAGTACAATCTTTGGATTTCAAAAAGATTTACATTGGCCTCATATATGGCAAGGAAAAACAAACTGGTACTGCTGATGTCAACATTACACCATAATGGAAATATTGATAGAGAAACCTCAACAAAATGGAAACCTGAGTTAGAAACTTTCTACAGCAAAACCAAAGATAGAGTAGATGTTGTTGTCAGTTGTGTAGCAACAATGATGTCATTCAGAACACAAAACATTGGCCAGTGGTTGTGTTTTACTCAATCCTAAACATGTGTGGCATAGTTCGATGATTTACAAATAAAATGACAAGTGCAAAATACCACTGAGAAATGTTCTTAGATAACTGGGACTGGAATGGATAAGAGATCACTTACAGCAGAGGAAAAACATAATTTTTCTGCCCAGAGAACTACGCTAAACATTGTGGACCACACTGGTGAGCTGACAAATGAACAGGCAGGTGTAGCATCCCACAGACCTATTACAACAACAGGAAAACCAAAAAGATGTCAACTGTGCCCTATAAGAAAGAACAGGAAAACAAAACATACATGTCATCAGTGTAAGCGATACTTGTGTACAGAACATGCAATTTTCACGTGTGAAGACTGCCTTTGATGTGACAATTGAAGCAAAGATTATTTTTGCTGTAGAATTCTATTGGTATTTTCACTGTAGTCCACATAGGTTTTTATTTCTGATGTTATCTCTTAGGTTTTATGAGCAAGTACACAGCTTATACGAAAATGTGAATGTCTATTCTAAACACTCATTACACATTCGATATTTTATTTTATTGATATCTTATTTCCCTGTTAAGTGTACATTGTACAACATAGTAGGAAGCTCCTGACAAAATAGGAAGAGAAGAGAGGTGACAATAATGGCCTACCATATATGAAAGGAAAGCTAAGAACATGTGCTGTCAGTGTAAGTGAGATGTGTGCATGGAACATGCAGTTGTCATGTGTGAAGACTGCTTTGGGTGTGACAGTAGAAGCAAAGATTATTTCTGTGGTAGACTTTTGTTTGTGTTTACATTGTAGCTCAAATAGATTTTTATTTTTGATGTTATCTCTTAGATTCTGTAAACAAGTACACAGCTTTTGTGAAAACGTTGATGTCTATTCTAAGCACTTATTACATATTTGACATTTTATTTTATTGACAGCTTATTTTCTTATTATTTAGGCATGATAATTGAAGTAAATATTTTTTTGTAGAGTGCTATAGGTATTTTCATTGTAGTTCATGTAGGAATTTATTGCTGATGTTATCTTTTAGGTTTTGTAAGCAAGTACACAGCTAATGTGAAAATGTTGTTTATTCTAAATGTGCAAAACATATTGAGAATTTCTTTATTTTATTGATATTTATGTTTCTGTTAACTACACATTGCATAATATAATAAGAACCTCCTGACAAAACAGCAAGACTAGTGAGGTGTCAAGTATGTCCTACGAAAAGGCCAGGAAAGCAAAACACATGTGCTGTCAGTGTAAGTAACACATGTGTATGGAATGTGCTGTTGTCATGTGCGAAGACAGCCTTAGGTGTGATAATTGAAATAAAAAAATTTTTTGTAGAGTGCTATTGGTATTTTCATTGTAGTGCATTTAGTAATTTATTTCTGTTGTTCTTTTTTAGACTTTGTACAATGAAAACCAGTTTGATGTTGAAAATTTTGATGCTTTTTTATAAATACTCAGTAAATATTAAAAATCCAATACTTTATTTCTGTGATTTTTTCCTGTTAAGCACTCACTGTTTAATATAATAAAACTCATAAAATTAAAATTAATAATTAATCAATAGAAATATTCTAAATAATAAATGAGGATTTGACACATCCATAGTTATTAGCTTTTAAGACAAAAAATTGTGGGATAAATTGCCACGAGATAAATTGCTTTATGAATCCTCAAAATACCAAAGTGGAAGGAGTGAATCTATGATCCTAAAACCCATATTCTACATGGACAAGAAAAGAATTCATTTATATTCGAAACAACTACATAAAGAATTTCTTTTGACACAGACTTGTATTAATTTTTTTCTATCAATAAAGAGATGGGTGTGTTAATATCTGTTTACAGAAGTCTTTCGTGCAAATAGTAGTGATCAAGTACTACATTACTAAGAATGATACAGTACTCTGCTTAGCTTAAGTTTTTTTATCTCTTTGTTCTTCACTTTCATGTCATAGGAACTTTATTTAACTTTATCTTTTAATTCTACTGATGAATTTTTAGTTTCAGTAAATAGACCTTTAATTTCCAAGAGTTGTTTCCTTATCCAATGATTGTTCCTTTTTCATAGCACACTTTTTATTTTGTGGATACAAAAATCTTCTTGAACCTCTCCAAGGAGAGAGGATTTAATTTTTTTTCTTACCTTATGTTACATTTTTACTAGGATTACTGTTCTATTTGGTCTATCTTGGTATTCATTTTCGTATTTCTGAGTTTTTTTATATTTGTGATAGCTGGTGTACAACTGGACACCACTTTCAATGTTGCCGGTAATGCGTGCCTTGCTGTTGCACACAGACATCTTCCTTTCCATCACCTCATCACTTTCTTGATCAAAAGCAGAAAACCTGACTGTTTTTGTGCATATGAGGCATGTGGCTGTCAGAATTCTATTACCATGAGAAGGTAATTAACTTCCTCCTGGTATGCTTGATTCTCACCAGAGACTTTACTGATTCCTTTAGAGATAACTAATTAATGTGCAGCCTAGGAAATCAGAAGGGTTAAAGGCCTAGGCTACTTCACTCCCTATAGAAGAGAATGGGTGTGGTGACAGTACAAGTGTCTTAAATGGAGATAGTGCTACCTTTTAACTAATTAATGTGCAGCCTAGGAAATCAGAAGGGTTAAAGGCCTAGGCTACTTCACTCCCTATAGAAGAGAATGGGTGTGGTGACAGTACAAGTGTCTTAAATGGAGATAGTGCTACCTTTTGCTTGGAAACACTAGGACTATGGTAGTCAGCTTTCTCTTACTGTAAAAATTACCTGAGATAATCCACTTATAGAGAGAAAAGGCTTTTTTTAGGTTCTCAGCTGTAGGGGATTCAGCCCATTACTGATAGGCCTCATTGCTTTTGGGCCTATGTGAGGCAGCATGTGATGGCACAGCACACAAAAACCCTTTATGGCAGCAGAAGGCAATGCAAACAAAGAAAAGAAAGAGACTGCAGTTCCACAGTCCCCTTTGAGAACTCACCCACCATGACCTGAAACTTACTCCTGGGCCCTACCTCTTTAAGGTTCTACCACATTCCAATAGCACTAAGTAAGAGCCAAGCCTCAAATACATTGGCTTTTGAGGGACATTTTTAGTTGCATCATGACTTGGAAAATCATTGGTACTAGCATTTAAGAAGAGGGACCATGGTTGTCAAATAGTCCATAATACACAAGACTATCTCATTTAAAGAAGTTTGAGGCCGGTGAGATAGCTCAGCAGCATAAGCGCCTGCCTGGCAAGCACGAGGTCCTGAATTCGACTCTCTGGTGTTCTGGCTGTGGCTCCCTGCTCTATTTTAACTATCAAGAGGCTTTGCTTTATCATTCTACAGAAACTTATTAAAAGCACTATTCATGGCTCATCTGGCTGTGTCTCTTTGTTATTATGCGATTATTCCTATATATTATATATATTGAGGTCTCAATTAAAAAAGAAATAACAACCTGGCCTCCAACCACGTTTTGACTTTATCATTTTAAAATGTATGTAATAGGAATATCATGCTACAAACCTTACTGCTTCTTGCTCTTTAAACTTTTTTCTTTGCTTTCACTCGACATTGTTTAAAATCTATTCAGATCACTATTCATAATTTAGTCCATTATTTCTGGCTGCTGGATTGTATTCCATCTTGTATATAAAGCATCCTTCATCCATTTCCCTGTTGTTCGACCTCTGGGTGGCTTCCAATCCCTTGCTGCTATATTACTTGCTCCAATGAAAACTCTAATAAATGTCTCCATGTGACTATTGGAGTTTCTCTGAGTTACACACATATGTGAAATTGCCAGGGTTCACTGTCTATGCACAGTTATTGCCATTAAGTACCACCATATTGCTCTCATCAGAGGTGCCAGTGATCACACTGCCAAATCTAAATGCCTATTCTCTGTTCACATCCTGAATAACCTCTTAGGGTTTGTCAGGGTTATTGCTTCCACTTGGAACCATTTTTTGTTTTGGTTACATAGAACTACATAGTTCTCCAACTATTTCATTAGCCATTTCTTCTCAGTCTCCTCGCATGGCTCCTCCTGCTTTTGCCAACCCCTAAGTGGTAGAAGCCACTGAGATCTGCCCAAGGAGTGGAAACCTTTTCTTCACTATTACTATGAAGAACCACACATTCCCATGGCTTTCAATATCATATCAATGTTAATAGCCTCAAATATATGTGCAACCCTGACCTTCACCCCCAAATGCCAGCTCATACAACTAACTTCTAACTCAGTGCCTGTATTTTAATACTTAACATTGAATGCTTACCACACCCATTATTAAACTCTTGATTCTTCAACACAATCTGCTTATTACCTTTGCTCCTCAGTTCAGTAAATGGCAACTCTATATTTCCAGTTGTTCATGCAAAAGTCTCTGAGCATGTTTGTTTCCTCTCCTGACATTCAATCTGTTAGTAAACTGTCAGCTCAACTCTTAAAGCATGTTTCAGTGTCCCCTTCTATCCAGCTCAGTCATCACCCTCATGAGTTACCAGTTTCTTCCCAGATCTACAGCAGTAGTCTTTCAAATTTCTTTGCTTCCACTTGTCCTGGTCCAGTACATTTCCCACATAGAAACCAGAGTGTTTCTGCTGAAATGTGAATCAGATGCTGTAGTATTCAGCTTTTTCTCACTGGAACAAAATACCTGACACATACAATTTAAAGGAAGGATTTATTTTGGCTCATGGTTTCAGAGGTTTCAGTCCATGATCACTAGCTCTAAGGCAGAAACATCATGGTGGAAGGGTGTGGTGGTGGAGCAAAGCTCTTCAACTCATGGCATCCAGGAAACAGAGATATAGCCCCCAAGTTCACAATTTCATGAACCACCCAGACACACCCAGAAGTGTGCTTTACTAATACCCTGGGCCAATGGAGACTCTCAAGCCAATCAAGTTTCTAGCTTCTCAAGTCAATCAAGTTGACAAACATTATTAATCCTAGGTAATATACCTCCTCTGCTTGAAATACACCAATAGTTTCCAACTCACTGAAAGAATGAGATCAGTTTCCTTTCTATGGCCACAATGTTCTCCAAGATCTGATCCTGGATTATGCTCAGCCTTATTTCTCACCTTTCCTGCAGAACTTCCTGTTCACTTTCTTTTGAGACAAACTGACCTCCTTGTCTAGTGTGCAACACCACTCCACCATAGGGCCTTTACATGTGCTTTTTCATCTTCCACTTTGAATTTCTAGAATAAAATCTGACACTCAGAATATATATATATATATATATATATATATATATATATATATATATTTTTTTTTTTTTTAAAGAAAAATATGCTGTCAGATTTCAATATAGAAACACAAATATTGCTCTTCATGGGGAAATGGTGGAGACAGAATTTCTTTGCTGGCTCCGTCCCACTGCGGGCCCTGGCCAGCCTCCTCTGTGCTTGACACCCAGTGTTACTGACTGTCCCCTCACACCAGGACCTACACTCCTGCTACACGAGGGTTCTCATGGTATTTGTTTTGAGAGCTGACGATGACAGTGAGCCCCATCATCTCTCCATCATCCCAATGGTGTGTCCAGAAGAACCCTAAAACACATGTTAATCAGCCATTTTATTCAGATGAATATGGACTTATCTTTTACTGTTGGCACATTTTTGCAAGGAGATCACCTAATGCAATGTTTTGCTGAGAAAATGAAGAATTTTTTTCTGAGCAAACATATATGTCATAAGATTAGAAGATATATGAATATGACAGCAGTTTATAAACTGTACGTATATCAGCTATATAAGCCTATCTTTAGGTAATTGATATTTTGAAATCAAGGATTACTGCTGATAACAAATAACAAAACTCAACTTGTGGAAGATTTACTGGGAAGCCTGAGTAGGTTATGTAAGTAAGATTTCAGCAAGTTAATGTAGGATGGAGATAGATACTTAAGCAAAGGGACTGTCCACCCAAAGTGGATGCAAGAATTAAGCAAGGAAGAAGAAAGCTGCATCCAAATAGATTTTTTTCACTAGTGTATTTCATTTAATTTCTTTTTTTCTCTGCGAGAGAATGAACTGTTAATAAAAAGGCAAAGTAGAATTTGTATTTTATGTAGTGTTAATATAAATATGGAAATGTGATCATTAAATACTTAATATAAAACTAGTTAATAAAACCAACCCCTCCCTTCTCCCAAAAGCTTCTGTGAAAGTTTTCCTGCCAAAGAACCATCTCAACAGCTAGTATAAATGAGCATGTGGTTATTATGCAAGGAGAGTTTTATTCTCCTGCAGTTATCTGGCACAGAAAGCATTCAGCAAGAATGGTAAGGGTGTCTTTGTATGCTCAGAAACAGAGATGATTTTTTCCTGCTTGGAAATCTGACTATTTCTGATCTGTCTGGTTTCCCTTTTGTTGTTTGTGTTCCTGCTGGCAGGCAGTCTTTGGGGATGTTAGGCCAGGGCCACAGGCAGGAAAAATGCGGTGTTGTGGGAAGAAAATGATCGCTCAGAGATTCCACTGTTTAATATTGCAAAAGCCTAGGGGAGGGGTGCCTGAGAAAAGCCAGCAAGCAATCCTCACTTCCCCCATCCAAGTCAGTTCTGGTGCTCTGCTCATATTCTTACTTCCTTTAGGGAGAAAGAAAGAACCCGTAAATGCCTCCTCACTAAAGGTCTGCAACACCTAGGAAAGTGACGCCCAACAAGTTACATCTAGATGGCTCCCACAATCAGAATGAATTGGTTTAATAACCTCAATTGCTGGAGTTTTGTTTGTTCTGTTTTAAACTAGTGGATTCCTGGTCGTGAATGAATGTTTCTATCAGGGCAGTCCTTTTTCTCTGCACAGAAGCTGCTGGAGACTTTAAAGCAGTATTCTTTACATTCCTGTGAGGTTATGGGTCATCCTTTTGAGCACCCAATTAAAGACACAGGCTTTCTTCATAGAGTCACAATTGCACAGTCACGCATAAATTCAGACATAGACTCCATGATGCGAACTCCTGCCCTAAATGATTTTCCACAGTGACTACCAAATCCTCAGTTGGATAACATTTCAGACACATCCATATGAGCTAATACAAATGGCAGCGAAATTAAACACATTCCCAAGAGTCCTTGCAGGTATTTTTCCTAGCAGGCACACAGTACAGGTCTAAATTAAGAGCTAAAACAAGGTGTGGGTGACCAAGGCCACACAGCCTGAAGGACAGAGAAGGAGCCTGGGATCCCACACGAGTTTACTTGCTGTGTGCTTCAGCTCTGTTTTCTTAGCTGGGAAAAAGAGAGAAGATCTTATCACTTCCTAGAATCCATACTGCCAGACATTCCCAAGCACTTGAAATGCTCTCCATAAAAGTTAGCAGATATAATTTATGCTTTTATTAACCCTTTATTATTTGGCTCCTCTGTTTTCTTTCTTCTCTCCAACTTTATGATCCTAAAACACACAGATCAAGAGAGAGGAAGAAGACTGAGAGAACCCTGTCTAGGATATCTGTTTCTTCTAGAATGCTAATCATGTGACTTCTAGGTCCTCCTATTGTGGAAACGCTCAGAAATGACCACAGGAAGCTTTGCCATCCTAAGCAGCCCCTTCCAGTTTGGGATTGGTTCATATGTAAGGACCCTATTCTTTTATGAAGTTAAAATCTCCCTCTCTGACAATTACCACCATCATTCCCAGTTTGCCTTTTAGAAGCATGTGGAATCACCTCATTTTCCTTCCAGCATAAGAGAGTTCAGAGGCCTGGGAAACAGTCACATCCATTTCTATGCTCCCCCAACACCCTGCACAGCGTATGGGTGTGTGTCTCTAAGCTGCTGATCAGTTTTAATCATTCAGCCCTTAAATATTTAGAAGCAGCCATGAGGTAAGTTCATAGCCTTAACTGTTCCTTCTTGAACGTTAATTTCCACTTATTTCTTCAAGATTTCCATATAACATGGTACCCAGGCTGTTTACCTGAGCAGTCCTTGCGTCTAAATGCAATCAGTTTGAACAAGGTCAGAGAAGCATCATTGCTATGGTCTAGGTCTAAAATGACCCCCAAAGTCTCATATGTTTGGAAGGTGATTGGACTAAGGGGGCACTAGAGCTGACTTGCTGTTAAGAAGTGGTGTCTGGCCAGAAGAAGCAGGTCAGTATGGGTGTGACCTGGAATGGTGTATCTCCCTCTTGCTCCTCCTTTCTCTCTCTGCTTCCCAGCCACCATGACATGAACAGCTTTCCTCCACAGCAGGCCTTTCCACCATGCCACTTCTGTGTTTGAGCCTGCCAACCATGGACTGAAACTTCTGAAACTGTGAGCCAAAATAATTCTCTCCTCCGTTATTTGTATAAGTGGGTATTCAGTAGTGCATCTCAGCAATGAGGAAAGTAGCTAAGGCAGTCATTGTCCACCTTGTTCTGCTCAATCCATTCATTCACTCCTTAATTCACTCAACAAACAGAACCTGCTATGCTACTTCCTAGAAAATTCTCAGGGACTCCAAAATAGGAATCATACCTAGTTAGTACACAGCACAACACACTTGAATGTTGACTAATTATTACATTGTCTTTTAGAGAGAAGCCATCCTAGTTCTTTTAAAACCTGTTCTAGTACTAATTTCCATTCTACATGGACCATTGAATCATTTTCTGTTCCTAACTGGACATGTAGCTTCTGTTTATACTCTTAGCTTACCCTATCCTTCTCCAAAACTAATTTTTGAAAGAGAAAATTGTATTATTTCCTTTTCTCACAGTCACAAATGTATTATTTTTTCCTATACAATTTCCAGAGGTCACAATTATTCTTTCTGTTTCTCCCTACACTCAGCGCACAACACCTGTATTTTCCTCCCTTTTGATGAATGGAGCTGCAGAAAAAGATGGCCAGCGTTTCCAGAGAAACTTTGCCTTCAGATCCCAAACACCAGGAACCACAGGGACAAGCAAAACAAAAGAAATAGAAGAAGAAATATTTTGTTAAGCAGAGACTAAAAAAAAAAAAAAAAAAAAAAAACTGCTTCTGTATTTCTGTAGGCAAGTCAGTCACAGGAGTATCTGAAAGTTTGTTTTCCTCCCAAGGAGCAGCTGACAGATTTAATTTTCACACAGACCTTGAAAGAGCTTAGGGAGTCCAGGATAACTATCTATCCTAAAAGTCTATGATACAACAGGACAGGAAGGGTATGCATCCCCTAATAAATATTGATACTGGCTTCCAGACTTTCATACAATGACAGTTTTCAAAGGCAGAGTCTTTCTTCTGAATGATTAGATTGACAGGCACTGATTTGGCAGGTCTTTCATCCATAAAAGGGGTGGAGAAACCCTAGCATAATTAACTATTTTAGCTGGTGTTTTGTGTTGGATTTTTATTTTAAAGGAATAATTTCACACTCTCAGATCACTAAAATTTTTTTTGGTTGTTACTTGAGAAAAGTTCTTGTGACATAGTTCAGGATGGACTTGAACTCACTACATAGCCTAGGATGGGCTCAAATTTGTGGTAATCCTCCTGCTTCAGTATCCCTCGAGTGCTGAGATTACAGGTGTACATTACCACACCCGGCTCAACCCACTAACCCACTTTTTCTGAAACAAGTTCCAGTTCCCATGAGATCAAACAAGATCTACCAAATTCTTCATGGTCAAACCACTAACCAAAGGGAGATTTGAAGTCAGGCTGTCTTCGGGATGATGGTTGAGTTAGAGAGGGGTGTGGGGTGGTCTGTCTGGCCCTCCATGGGAAACACAGTAGGATGGGCTTTGGAGACCCTGAGATCCAATATTAGTACCCCCAACATCTGCCCTCTCCCACCCGTACATTGGATAGCCATTTGTGAAGGAAAATACTAAAGTACTTCAACACATTGGGATTTTCCTGCTTGCATAATTTCACAGAGAACAGAGAAAGCCCAGGAAAGCTGGAGGGCAGACCAAGGGAAACAAAAGGAGGTCCTAGTGGAATTTTCAACTCTTTTTCCCAGGGAAGGTGACAACACTGGGAAAGAAAGCAGGTAGGGACAAGTTAGCAATGGGACTGATTTGTAAGCTGGATGATTACATGATGACTACCTGCACACCTGTAGTGAGCAGAGTTCATCCAGTAAGAACGGAGAAGTTTTAGATAAGATGCTGCTGAAGAAAGTCAGAGGGCTTTAACTACTTAAGAGAGAAAAGAGCCCACATGAACTAAGTGAGGAAGGCAGTCCAACTTTAATATGCTTTTAAAAATTAAGTTTCTTCAGAGAGTGTTTTTAAATATTCTAAATTCTTCATATTAAATCCTTCTATAAATGATAAATAATATGAAACTAATAACTTGAATTAAGCTGGGGAACACTGTACATTGTCCATTCAAATGAACTCTGTTTCATTTTCATAAAACCAAATGAGATAATGTATACCAAGGGCCTGTCAACTAATAATCTATGCATCTGTTTATTTCTTTATTGATTCCATAAGGACTTACTGCTTAGCAACTCCATGTCAGCCTCTGTGCAGTACCCACAGCAGCCCCATAAGTGAGCATAACCACTTCCGAGTCTGGTAAAACTTATAGCTAATGAGAAGGCTACAGAACATGGCATTTCAGAAGGAGATAGAACTGAAGTCAAAGAGGGGACAAAAGTCTTTAATAAAGATCAAGTGGCAAAAATACCACAATAGAGAGAGCCAGGAGAGAAAGCCCACAATTCAGCCAAGCAAGAATTCAGTGAAGCCCCGTGCAGTGCTTAGGAGAACGGGCTTTGACATTCCAGACAGATGATTTCATCTGTGGGCTTCATTTTTGTCCCTTGCAAAATAGAAACAATAGTGCTTGCAAGAAATAAGTGAGGGTATGTATATAATGTATTAGGGGACACAGGAAGTACCCAGCAAGTAATTTTAAAAGAATGAAACTTTTACTTTCTGTCATATGTGACATGTGAGATAGGAAAAGAGTATCATGGTGTAGCAATATAGTGTCTACTATAGCACCCTTAACTTTTAAAAGCATGTTTCCTAGGTTTATTTACCAAAAGAACCTAGAAGCAAGGGCATTCCAGTTAGTAGGTAACAAGCTAACCTACTTATCCAGATCTTGAGTTCTAATCTCAAGGCTCCTTGAAAAACAGCCTTTCAGCTGTGGGGCAAGGAAAGTAGAAGGTAAGAATGGAATACCTTGTTATACTCTCAGCAAGAGAAATGCACAAGAATGAATGGGACAAATGAGCAGGACACTGGAGCTAGCTTGAGGGGCTTCTGCAGATCAAAACTGAGACAATCTGAATACCCAAAAAGGTGGCACTGATGACTTATAATGTACTTAATTCAAAATATTAATAACTCCAATAAATCTGCAATGACACTGGTAGGAAGGGGAAAGGGAGAGAAAAGAGAAAGGACTACTTTCAAAGAATTCAAATTACTAAATGTAGAAAGTACGACAGAATTTTTAAGACATCATTTTCCATTCGTTTTATGATAACTGATTCACAAAGGACCATCAATGTATATGAATCCTTTGGGTTTGAAAGCATGTTGGGAGACAAGGTATTCATGCAGACTCTATGCATCATCTCTCAGTTGTAATTCATTACAAATGGGCAAAATATTTTTACAGTGAAGAAATATGGTGGACTTCATTTTAACCAAATGAGCGCAAATAATCTTAGCAGTTGTGGGCAAAGTAGTATTATGTGAGTCCTGAGGCGGAGCACTGAGAAAGTCACAAATTCATCTCTGTCAGATGTGTGTATGCACCTTGGTGATTTAGGATCTGAAGGTGAAACACGTCCAACATGAGCAACAAGCCTGCAGTCTCAGAGCTCTTTCATGTTTGTCTTCGCTGCCTTTCTCCTGCTACGCCACAACTCTGCTCTCCTAAAGCCTTATGGGAGTACAGCCTATGGAATCCCGAGTCTTTTCAATGGCTCAGGCTTGCCTGATTGCAGGAACAGTTCTGGATTAAAGAAGATTTAAGAAGATCAACAGCTAAATGCAATGTGTGATTATTGCAACCTAGATTGGAATAAAAAGCTGTTAAGGATATGGTTGAATGAGGAAATTTGAATACGATATATTAGATAAAGTGCTTTATCAATGTTAAGTGTAATACAATAATTATTTTGAGTTAAGTAGGAGAATGTCCTTGTTCATAGAGAGATTCCTGGTGAAATATGTAACTACAGTATGCGGGCTTATCATATCAAAAGCTTAATCTCAAAAGTTTTCCAAAATATAAATAAATAAGTAGCACACATACAGAGATATAGAGCAAATGTAATGAAAATGTTAATAATTAGTAAACATAGAGGAAGTGTATATAGATGTTCACTTTGCTATCCTTTCAATGTTTCTGGATATTTAGAACTTTTTTAAAATGAAAAGTTTGGGAGAGGGAGAACTTTATTGAAATAATAAATTTCAAAATTTAATGTTCCATATTGAAAGGACACACTTAATGTCAAAAAAAATTTATTCAGAATGATCAACATTAAGACACTGGAATTTTGTCAAACTTTTAAAAATAGAAAATGGAACATCTTTTGCATACTCAGACAAAAAAACCAAATCGGTGGCAAAGAAAATCAGATTGTCATTTTATTTTTGACAAGTAATATCCCAAAAATCTACAAAGTGACAACCTACAATACTTAGAAAGAAATATATAAACCAAAGTTTTTTGTATGTGTGTTTTTTAATCCAGCCAAATTAATCTAAGGAATAGAGGACATATACATTTTAATGTTTTATTTTGAAATAATTTTATAGTTACAGAGCGATATTTTATTTTATTTTACTTTATTTATTTATTTTTGTGTGTGGGGGGGTACCTGGGGTTGAACTCAGGACCTCACACTTGCCAGGCAGGCGCTTATGCCGCTGAGGTATCTCACCAGCCCAGAGTGTTATTTTAAAAAGTTACAGGCTTCCTGTATACATTTCCCTTATACCTACACTTTCTTTTTTTTTTTTATTAGTGCTTTTTTGCAGTACACAATGATTAGATTTTTGTGGGGAGTTGGTATGTGTACATGATATTTCTTTTTTCACTTTTTTCCATAGCTGCAATGCAATTATCAAAACAGCAAGGGGCCGGTGAGATGGCTCAGCGGCGTAAGCGCCTGCCTGGCAAGCGCGAGGGCCCGAGTTCGACTCCCATAACCCACATACGAAAAAAGGGGCCAGTGATATCGCTCAGTGGCACAGGCGCCTGCTGGCGCACGAGGTCCTGAGGTCAACCCCCGGCACCCACCAAAAAAAAAAAAATAGTAGAATATCATAAACTAAACTACAAACCTTATTGAAATTTGGCCAATTTTTCCTCAATTGTCTTTTCTGTGTTCTGAGATGCAATCCAGGATCCTATATTTGCACTGAGTTACATCCCCTTAGCGTTCTCCAATTTATGACGGTTCCTCACACTTTCTTTGTCCCCCATGACCTTGATGTTTTTGAAGGGTCACCATGCAGGAAAGAGAGAGCATGTGTGTTTGGATGTATAAACTTGTTTTTAAAAATTATTTATTTATTCTTGCCTTTTCATCTTGTATTTTAAACTAAAGACATTCTAGTTTCTTTTCTTTCTGCCTGAACCAACATTCTTTTAAGGAATTACTCTTGAAATTACTTCTGTAATTCAATGCCTTGCAAAACTATTTTCTAAGTTGGTAATCATTTTCTATCAACAAATTGAAAATATTCCATTGTTTGCTTTCTTCTACAATTGCTAACATCTGCTGTCTATCAAATTGTCTTTTTTTTAAAGCCATATCTTCTCTTTCTAGCTGCTATAACAGAAACACAAAAGCCAAACCTCTGACATCATGTAAATCAATTACTGCCTAAATCTATTAGGCACACACAGATAATAAGCAAAAAAAAAAAAAAAAAAAAAAACCATGCCAGAATATATAGGTTCTAGGAAATACGGTAACAAGTCTGGGTGAAAAGGCAAAGAAAGTGACAGTGAACTGAATTTTTTATGATGGTCAGAAAAGATACCATTGGCACAGAGTTCTCTGAACAGAGGCCCCATGGCAGCAAGAAAGCTAGCTCTGCAGCTATCCCAAGGACAGAAAAACCATTGCAAAGGCTCTGAAATGGTAGTATGCTTGGTTTTAGAGGCACACCAAGGTTTCGGGGATACCTGTCAATGTGGCTGCAGTGAAGTGCACAAAGGAGAAAATACTGGAGAAACTGCACTAAACCATCTTGTAAGGGTTCTTGCATGCCATTTTAAAGATATTGGAGAGTCACTGGGAGAGTTTTAAGAAGAGACGTATCATCAACTGAATTGTGTCCCTCAAAAGTCATATGTGGAAACACTAAATATTACTGATTTGGAGATAGGGCTTTAGAAAGGTAATAGGGTTAAATGAGATCTAAGAGTGGGACTGTAATTCAACATGACTGATGTCATTATATGAAGAAGAAAAGACACATGAGATCTGTATACACAGAAAAGGCCACAGAGAGGCAGTGAAAGGCAGCTGTTTGCAAGCCAAGAATAGGAGCCTCTGGAGAAACCAACACTGCCAATGCCTTGCTCTTGGACTTCCAGCCTCCAGAATGCTGAGAAAATGAATTTCTGTGGATTAATCCAGCCAGTGTGTAGTGTTTTGTTACAACAGTCCTAGCAAAATAATGTAAGGTTGACATGATCTGTTTTCTATTTTCCCTCAGCCAGTCTATCCCCCCCAGCCTCTCCTCCTTAATAGACTATCTTAACTATAATTCTGCCAAGATCTTCTGTCTTATATCCAAGGATCTTGCATTCTTTGATTCTTTATTGTCTTCTTTTAAACTAGAATTTTAAATTTTACAAAATGTTCCTTCATGTTTCTAGTATAAGGAAACAACTTCTCTAATTTACAGTACTTTTGTATTTTGCTCTTTTTTATATTCATATAGCCATTTCACTGAGACTGTGCAAAAGTGGTATTGTAATGATGTGCTTACACCTACAGCCCTCTCAGAACGCTGATGAGCAGCCTTCATAAATGAACGTGGGCTATAGTAACAGGTATGCAAAAGGTTTCTTCATGTAGCAAGGTTATGCATTTAATACTCTTTCTAGTTTATGAAAATCTTCTAACCTACCTGGTAATGAAGCAGCAGACAAACAACATCTGGGCAGATATTTATCTTGTTAAGTTAAACATGCACCTGGCCCCTTAATTATAAACTGTAATTGACAACTTCATCATCGCAGAGCACTTTTCTGTCCATGCCACAGTGGTGCAAGTAATTAGGTAATAATTAATGATTCTTTAAGTGTACTATTTCCTGTGAGTTCAATTTTCACTGAATGTATATTTAAAGAGCAATGTTTCTGTTTGTTTTACTCATATGGACAAATATTAGAATGAATGAAAATTGCTGTGCTTATCATGAATATCTCAAAGGATCATCTATAATCATTTCTGACCTTTTCCAGCTCCATATAGTGCCCGTTTTATTTTCCTTCCACTGTATCAAATAACCATAAAGCTAATTATAAGGACCAAATGTGTACAAGTTCACAAAGATGTTCATAACCATGTTGTATATTAGAAGAAAATATTTAAATATATAAATGATCAACACTGAGGAGAAAGCAAGTGATTTATGGTACCTAAACAAAATATTATGCAAATTCTTAAAGAAATATCAAAGCCAATATTAAAAAAGTGAAAAATGTTTTTCATATTGCTACAGTTTGGATATTGACTGCCAAAGACCCATGAATTAAAGATTTGGAATCCAAGCTGGGCGTGGTGGCACACACCTGTAATCCCAGCACTGGGGAGGCTGAGGCCAGAGGATTGCTGTGGATTTGAGGCCAGCCTGGACTACATAGTAAATTCAAGGCCACTCTAAACTATGTAATGAGATCCTGTCTCAAAAAAGAAAGAAAGAAAGAAAGAAAGAAAGAAAGAAAGAAAGAAAGAAAGAAAGAAAGAAAGAAAGAAAGGAAGGAAAAGGAAAAGAAGGAAAGAAAGAAAAGAAGGAAAGAAAGATTTGGAACCCAGGTGATGATGTTGGAAGGCTGTAGAAACTTCAGAAGGTGAGAACTAGTGGGAGGTCTTTAGGTCATTGGGTGGTCCCTTTGAAGAGGATGGTAGTACCCTAGACCTTCTCTCTCTTTTATTCTTTGGCTATGAGTGACAGGTTTTACTCCACCACACACTCCCACCATGATATGCCACCTCACTACAGGCCCAAAGGCATTGGGACCAACTTGTCATGGACCAGAACCTCCAAATCTCTGATCCAATATTGACTATCTACCTTTATAAGAAGATTATCTCAGGTATTCTGAAAAAGCACAAAATTTTCTGATTATAATTATATAAAATGTGTATTTAATTAAAAATAAAAACAGTTTAGTAATACCTACAAATAAAAATTATTTCATTACAGAGCAGTAAATGCATGTTTTCTTTTAAAAATATTTCTGATCCATTTTTGAATAGATAACACATGCCCCCAATATACCATCCAAAAAATACAGAAGTATATGTACTAAAAAGTTAATGCTCATCTTAGACCTGTCCTTCAGTGACCTTGTTCAATTTCTTGTCCCTTTTCTAGAAACCAATAATTTTCACTAGTTTTTACATATGATTTCTAAGATAGTTTATGCATTAATTAAAAATATGTATACATATTCTTTATTCACACAAATGATTGCAGTAATGCCACACACATAGTTCTACACCTTGCTTTTCCCATTCAATAATTCTTGGAATAGTTCCATGCCATTACATAGAAAGTTACCTAATTGTTTTTAATTGCTATGATGTTTTATTAAATGAATTTATCATAATTTATTTAGCCATTCTGTATTCATGTACACTTACATTCATTCCAGTCTTTTGCTATTTGAAATGATGCTCCACACAATAGCCAAAGTGATCCATTTAAAATGAAAATGAGATCAGACTCATTTTCAAAGATAGCCTTCTAAAGTTATAATTTCTCCATTCATCTGCCTGTAAATCTTTGTTTTAAAAGCAAGAACGGTAAATACAAGCACAGAAACCATATACATTTTCTTTGTAGCACTGGGTAAAAAGAAAAATCTCACAGATATCAATGCAGTTCATGGAAAGAAACAAAAGTCAGATGAACTTATACATCAAGCTCTCAATCAAAACGAGATTACCTAATTTGATACAGCATCCTGATTATTCCTCTACACAAAGCTCTTATAAAAAGCTGGTCCAGAAAATTTGCATATGCTGTACTTCTAAGATTACTAATCATAAATTTATGTTTCTACTAATGAAAGTTGCTGGCTTCAAACCAATTCCTCCACTAAAAATGACTAGAAATGCTTGGAAATGTGTTTTTAAATGTGCATTTGAAATACCAGAAAACTAAAAAACAGACAGGACTTTAACTGATACCCTGGAGACAAGGAATTTGAAGAAGTGAACTTGACATTTATTTCATACTGCTTTTCTTATTAAGGAATTTGATGATTCTTGGGTGGCGGTTAAGAGACAGAGAGCCTAGCAAAGATTTCCAAGGCAAGACTTGAAGGAAATATTTGGAAGACCAGCCTTGCTGAACACCCCAGTATTTCAGTCGAGAACTTTAAAGGACCTGTGCTATAAGAATAGGGATGAATCAGGAATAGATCATTTCTTACAAAGACTGAGAACTCATTGTCTGATTGGATTATTGGATTAAAATTGTTGTGTCCTATTTTAACTTCCTGTCAGAAGCAACAGAAGCCCTTCCAGTCAAAGACAACACTATCTAGAATTCTCTCCAATGTTTTTATTTTTAAAACTGGACTTAAGTCAAACATTATTGGTAAATAAGGAGACAAAACTAGATAGTTTAAGCTATCTAGAAGAGGGTGGGGGAAAATAAAAAACAAAGTCGCAGGTGATTCAATATTGATTTTAGCAGACATGAGGTTTTTAAAATAAATGTTTATATGGTGATAGAAATTAGATGATAGGATGGCAGATTTCAGTACAGAATATATCAACCAATGGATAAAAATAGTATTTAAAATACAAAACTGAAGTTAAATCTCAACAGATATGTCTAACAGAAATCTATGAACATGAAGGTCTAATACAAATGTATATCATTAATAAACTGATAGTAGGTAGGAAGCAATTCTCAAAGGTGAAGCATAAAAAGATGAAAGGATGAAATAAAAGAGGTTTGAGACACAGCAAAAATAAAGTCTATATTTAAATGTAGTCCAAGAGAAAAATATAAAGAACGTGACTGAAACAATATAAAGAATGTGACTGAAACAGAAATTCTCTAAAACTAATGAAAGACATTGCTAAAAAGTAAATGGAGGCATGATAAAATTTCAAAGAGTTTACAGAAGCAAAAACAATTTAATTATCTGGCATTTCCAAACGGGAAGTGCTATGAGAGTTCACGGGAGGGATGGAAGGCAGAGGCTTGCACAGGAAGGATGAAAGATAAGCAAAGAGGATACCTGATTGGTTACAGTTACACAGTTGCCTCATTTGGTCTACCCTGTTCGAAAGCAGCTACATATTTGTAAATTTGATGGCTACTATGAGTGGATTGAACTTAAGTTCTGTTTTTCTTTAACATAGACATTTATAAGAAATAGCTCAAATTTTACTTGTATTTGCAAGTAAAGCAAGATTTAGGTCACTTATGAGACTGAACTGGTTTGTCTGCTCAAGGACTCTGCAAGCCTGGTCTTCATTTGTGTTACTTCAGCAACATGAATCCACAGACTGAACAAACAGTACATACTCCAAGAAGGAAAACACACACACACACACAGATTTAGCATGACAAAACTTGAAAAAATATAAAAAGGAAAAATATGTTAAAGGAGCCAAAGGAAAAATGGCGCCATTTCCTTAAAAGAAACAAAGTAACTGAAAATAATGGAATCTAGAAACAATGGAATGGTATCTTCAAAGTGCTGAAAGAAAATAATTACTAATTAAAAATTCTTTCCCAACAAAAATATTCCTCAAAAAAAAAAAAAAAAATTCAGAGAAAGAAAAGCTGAAAAACACTCATCAGCAGAAGATCTACAATCAATAGAATGCCAATGACCTAAAGAAAATTATCTCATATAAATCGGAAATGCAGAAAAGAATGAGAAAAAAAGTAAATCTAAGAAATATTGAATGTTTAAAAATAGTAATCAACTACAAAGATTAACAGGCATACAACATAAAAATACATGAGAATAAATCTTGTATTTCTATAATATTCCATTTAAGAAATCATTTTGTGGGCCGGTGAGTTGGCTCAGCAGCTAAAGCGCCTGCCCAGCAAGCGCGAGGGCCCGAGTTCGACTCCCGGAACCCACATACGAAAAAGGGGCCGGTGATATCGCTCAGCGGCACAGGCGCCTGCTGGCGCGCGAGGTCCTGAGGTCGACCCCCCCCCGGTACCCACAAAAAAAAAAAAAAGAAATCATTTTGTGCAGATTACATGAATGTGTGTATAAAAAATGAACAGGTAATTTATAATATTATATATATTTATTGTGATTGTTTTATGCAAAAGTTAATTATATTTCTTTAGATAACAAGTAGTAAATGAAACTTCTAAATACAACATTTCCAAAATATCAAAAGGTTAAATGTCAGAAATAAGCCTAATAGAAGATGTTTTCTCTTCATAGAAAAGTACAAACATTTCTATGAAATGTTTTTTTAAAAACATAAATAAGTGAATGAATATTATATCCATGTATTGGAAGGCTCAGTATTGTTAAAAGTTTCAGTTACCCCAAATGGCATTATAAATACAAAGGAATGTCAATCATAATCCTAGCCTGAGCTTTTTGGGGAAACTTACAAGTTGACTCTAGAATTTAATTTTTAAGAATGCAGAAGAGGAAAAAAATCCAGCCTAAAAAATAATAATATTGGAAAGCTTACAAAATCAGATATCAAGATATATGACTAAATCAAAATGTAATAAAATCACAATACTGTGACAATAGCACAAAGAGGATAAATAGACCAGTGAAATATAAGTAAAAGTCCAGAAATACATATATGGGTATTTGATTTATGAGAAGTGGTAATTGTGGTAAATAACAATGTCTGTCAAAATGTGTCAGATCCTAATCCTAGGAACCTTGAATTTTACCTTACACGGTAAATTTTTTGCAGATGTAATTAAAAACATTAAGAGGATGCAGTTAATAAGTACAGGGGCTATCCCGGCACACTGTAAATACCATCACAAGTGTCTCTGTAAGAGGGAGGCAAAGGGAGGCTGGGAGATGTTGGTTGGTCAAAGGTCACAAAATCTCCCTTGGATAAGGAGAATAAGGTCAAGAGATCTACTGTACAATTTGGTGACTGTAGAAGTTACATTCCTGAAAATTGCCTAAAGAGTAGATTTTAAGTGTTCTCACCACACAAAAAATATAAGTACCTGAAAGAGTACATGTTAATTACCTTGCTCTAGCTATTCTATAGTATATGCATATTTCAAAACATCACGCTGTACCAGATACATATAATTTTTAATTGTATCTGGTACAATTTTTAATTGTGTGTACAATTTTTAATTGTCAGTTTAAATAAATGAAGAAGTTAAATGTTTAAATGAAAAACAAGTGCAAAGGGGAAGGGAGTTGTACAGGCAGCGAAGGTGATGGAAAGATGAAAGCAGAGACTGGGAGATGTGACCACAGGTGCGAGTGCCGGCAGCCACAAGAAGCCGGAAGAAGCAGAGAATACAAAGCCCCTGGAGGCAGCAGAGCCCTGAGAACACCTTAATTTTAGTCCAGTGATACTAGTCATGGGCTTCCAGCCTCCAGAACTGCCAGGTGATAAATTTCTGCTGCCTGAGGTCACCAGGAGTACACCAGCCACAGGAAACAGATACAGCAGCCCTGTGGAGTACCAGGGAAGGGCGTCCTTTCCAGTTCATGGAGCTGGTTGACAGAAAGGTCAAATGGAAAACCATAAACCTAAGTCTCAACCTCATGTCATGCATAGGTATTAATTGGAAATGAATCAAAACACTAATTGTAAATTATAACGAGCATCAAAAAGGTAACATAGAGGAACATATGCATGAACTTGGGGTGAACTAAGATTTCTTAAATTTCTTAAACTAATGTTAAGAACTTTTAGTGAGCTGGACACAGTGATACATATGTATAATTCTAGCACTCAAGGCCAGCCTGGGCTACAGAGTGAGATCTTGTCTCAAAAACCCACGGTGGGGGAAAACTGCAATTTATCAACAGATTTTTTTGAGAATGAAGTTGGAAGCCACTCAGAGATGAAGATATCAAATATATATTCCCCCTAGAAATTGCTATCCAGAGGGTATTTGTAGATAGCTTTAAATCAATACAAGAAACACTGCCAACTCAGTAGAATAATTAGACACCAGAGTTGATCAGGCACTTTACAAGACAGAATATATTCAAATGTCCAAGTAAACATAGAATAATATGCCCAATGCTATTCAGCAGAGGAATGAATAATAAAACCATAAAGAAATATGTCATGCCACTGCATACCTTCAGGAATAGTTGGAATTAAAAATATTGATCATAATCTGTATTGGTGAGGAAATAAAGAAATTATAAATTTTATATATTTCTGGCAGAAATGTAGATTTGCATAGCCACTTTGTAAAAGCATCTCCTAAAGTGCAACACATTCATACTTTACAACCCAGGAATTTTACTCAAATATATGCCCAGTGGATATGTGTGCATGCATATAAAAACATATATCTTTGAGTTTTCATATTGGTATTATTCATAGTATTCAGTGAACCTAAATGTTCATTGACAGTAGAATGGATAAATTGTAACACTTTGATGAAAAGGAGTATTTACAACGATGAAAATGAACTAGTTCTACATGCAGCAAAATGGATCTAGAATAAAATGTTGAGTAAATCGATTTAGACATAAAATAATATATACTGTATGATTCTGTTTGTTTACATTCCCAGGCTAGGAGTGTAGCTCAGTGCTAGAATGCAGGTGTGCTCCAAAATCCAAAGCAGGAAAAACTAACCCTTTGTGTTCAGAGTCGTGATAGTAATTTCCTCTGGGAAAGAGAGAGAGAGGTTACTGTTGAATGGGACGGACATGGCATCTGAGACATGGGTAATATTCCTTTACCCGATCTGAGGGATGTTAACATTGCTAACATAATTCACCCATCTGTATGCTTACGGTTTGTGTACTTTTCTGTTGTGCATGCTACATTTTAATAAATACACTTTTTTAAAAATAAGAGAAAAAGAGTAGCTATATAGGATCAAGCAGTGACATGAGGTATCTGACCTGGAATAAAGCAAAACTTTGATCTCTTTTTCCTTCCATACATAAAAATTAATTTAAAAGAGAACACAGACTTAAAAAATGAGACCCAGACAAAACACTTTGAAAGAAAACATGGACAAATATCTTCGCAACTCTGGATGGGCAAATTATTTCTTGGATGGGACACAAAAAATACTAAAAGTGTGAATTAGGTTTCTGTTACTACAACAAATACCTGAGATAAATCGATTTATAAGGCTTATCTTGGCTCACAGTTTTGGAGGTTCAGGCCGTGATCGAATGGTCCTATTTCACGTCTTGCTGCCATGGGCCTGAGGTGACACAGTGCATCCTAGGGGGAGCATGTGTTGGGATGAGCTGCTCCCTTCATGGCAGGTGGGAAGCAAAGAGAGAGAGGAAGAGGCCAAGATCCCCAAATTCCCTTCAAGGGCACAGCCCCAGGGACCTGTTTCCTTCCATGAGGCCCCACATCCTAAAGGTTCCACCATCTCTCAGTGCCACAGGTTGGGGACCAAGTTTCCAAAACAAGAACTTTGGCGGGGGGTGGGGGGGGAGGCAGAGATATGTGTGCAAACCACAGCGCTAATCATGAAAGGAAAAAATGATAAAATCTCAGGACAAAGCTTTTGCTTGTAGATTCAACGTCTATTTATTTGTTTAATGGAATCAATATGTCTATGATTACTTCTAGTTTATTTCAGAAAGATCATTACATACCAATATATTTTCCATGATCGTCTGAATGAGAAGGGCTGGTTCAATCCAGTGACTGAAATGGGGTTCACTCATGACTTGGCTATAAATGTTGGCTATAAATGTTGATGAAGTTCTCAAGCTCCCAGGGACGGCTTTCAGTGGCCCTTGGAATGAATTCTCCAGTGGCTCCCATAGCTTCCTTTGCTCTCCAGCTCCTTAAGTTAACTCTGCACGCCCTGTCTGCAGTCATATCTCCATCATTCCCTCTCACTGCAATAAAACTTCCAGTCCTGCGGGGAGCAGTGGTGCTCCTATAATCCCAGGACTTTAGGAGGCTAAGGAAGAAGGATCACAAGTTTGAGTCCTGCTTAGACAATTCAGCAAAACAAAAAGCGCTGGGGATATAGCTCAATGTGAAGGTGCTGGGTTCGATCCCTAGTACCTCAAAAACAAACAGACACACAAAACAAAACAAAACAAAAAGCTTCAAGTCCCTCAATCAAGCCATGTTCCCTGTGCTGCTTTCCCTTTCACAGCACTTCTCAACCTCAGCACCCTTGCTACTTAGCCTGAATAATTCTTTGTCGTCGGGACACTGTAGGATTTTTAGCAAACGCCCTTGCCTCCCTACACGGTAAGAGCCCAAACTGTCTGTACAATTGCCCCGCATTTGGAAGCCACTGCTCCATCAAGAATGCATTTGCCCATTTACCAGACCAACTTAATAGGGGTTCAGCTTGGATGTCACTGCCGTGTCCAAAGTGTTAATTTAATGGCTGTGTATCAAACAGACAGTGACAGGAAAGCAGCCTCCAGCCACACCAGTGGAGGGGAGAGGAAGGCAGGAAAGGCGGATCGCGAGGGAGGGCAAGCCTGTGGCAGCAGGCTGGGGGGAGGGGCTGTGTGAGTAAGGAGGATGGCTTTTCGGTCCAGAAATAACTGGGTCAAATGGGTGTTACAGATGGGGATGGGACTATGATAACAACAAAGAGTAGGTGGAGAGAGAAAGGCGCTGGGTTTTTGAAGTGAGCGGTGAGATTCTGGAGAGCAGGCCGGAGGGGATGCTCAAGAGGGGCTGCAGCAGGAGATGTAGAGTGGGCAGCAGCTGCTGCAATTTTCTTTTCCAGAGTTTAATCTGGGTTGTTAGGGGCTCCTCGGAAGTTCTTGTGAACTCACAAACTCCCACTCTTCTACCCCCAACCCCCCCACACACACTTGTTTCCTCTACCTTCAAAATGAGGCAAAAACAGGTGCTGGAAGGAACCTAACTCATACGTGGCTTGGGGACGAGTAGGAAGATGGAGCGAGCAGTGGGAGTGTGGGGACCGCTGTAGCAGAGGAGTCGGCTCCACCAAGCCCGGCGGAGCACAGTAAACACTTTAACCTGGAGCGCTGGAGCCATCTAGTGGCTGATTCTTACAACTAGCGCACCCGGAGCCCTTACCGGCTGTGAGGACCAAAGGGGACAAAAGCATTCAGGAGGAACTGAGTGAGACTGGCGGGAGAGTGCATAGGCAGTGCTTGGAAACACAGATATGAGTTGCTCTTGCGGGAAGGAGTCCTACATCTGGCCTGGCACAGGACACACTGCCCACGAGCAGTGCCCCCTCCTGGGACACTGACCTCAGAGCCGTGCCCCGCAGTCCTCCCAGGCCCCAGCCCCTTTCCTTTGCCTGATCAGAAGATCCTTCAAGTATGGCTGTTACCCTTGCTGATGGTTTTCTCCTGATTATTAGCAGTTTTTATTACCACCTCTTGGATATATTATTTCTTATTTAGAAATCCAACAAGCTTTTAATTAGAGAAGCAACAGGAAGAGATATTAAGCTATATTAATGCATCTGAAAACCCAGCACAGCTAAAAGAAAGATAATCTCATAGATAACAGCACTGTTGAAAATTACAGGAACAGCTTCCAGTAAATAACTAAATGGAAAATCCCAAAGAGGGTGGATTGTTGTTGGTTAATATTTGTAGTAAAGCACTGCACTTAATAACACTGCCGCTTCTCATCCTTACGGGAAGTAAATAACAAGAGTTGGGATTTCCACTTTAGATCCTATTTCTGGTTCACTTTTCAGATCCCTAGATCCTGCTACAGTGAATTTAATGAAAACTGGTTTATAAATTCACCATCAACTCTGAGAAGAAGTCTCTAGGATGCTTTGCTTTCCAAGGCATTTCACAAAAATGACTATCTCAGGTCAGAATGTAGGCACTGAAATAGGTTGTTTGCAAACGTGGCCATGATTATGCACTCCTGCTAGTCACTCCTTGAACCTGGACTGTCTTTGACTTATTTTGCCTAACAAAATACAATGGAGGATGTTAGCTGATTCTGAGCCTGGGCCTCAGAGGCCTTGCATGTTTCTGCTGTCTCAGAACCCTGCCAGCTGCTGACTGAATACTCTTGGGCTCTCCTAAGACAAGCCACCCTAGCCAAAGGACCACGACATGAGAGAGATCTCAGCCAAGATCAGCAGTGCTATCCATAGACACGTGAGGGGGCCCAGGAGAATCCAGAACCCCCCAGCTGATCCCAGCCCCAGAGGTCAGTCTTGAGAATCATGAGCTAAGTAAGTAATAGTTATTTTAAGAGTTTTGGGTGGTTGTGGCGTCATGGTAGCTAACAGAAATAGGTTGAGTATCTTTTTTTTTTTTTTTGGTGGGTACCGGGGGTCGACCTCAGGACCTCGCGTGTCAGCAGGCGCCCGTGCCGCTGAGCGATATCACCAGCCCTTTTTTTCGTATGTGGGTTCCGGGAGTCGAACTCGGGCCCTCGCGCTTGCCAGGCAAGTGCTTACGCCGCTGAGCCATCTCACCGGCCCCAAGGTTGAGTATCTCTTGTCTGAAATGCTTGGTACCAGAAGTGTCTCAAACTTCAGATTATTTTTGGAATTTAGAATATTTCATACACATAATGAGCTATCTTGGCGATGAGACCCAAGTCTAAACAAAAGGTTCATTTATGTTTCATATACATCTTATATACATAGCCTGAAGGTAATTTTTAAGGATTTTTTCTTCTTAAACTAGTTTTTCCAAAGGTAGTTTTACACAGTACTTTTAATAATTTTGTGCATGAAATAAAATTTCATAGTGCGGAATTTGCTATATATGGCACCATGTTGGCACTTAAAATTGTTCAGATTTGGGAGCATTTCAGATATGGGATTTTTACTTTAGGAATGCTCAACCTACATAAACATAGAATTTATATTTCCAGTTAGCTAGGAATCCATGATACATGTGAAAGACATGTAGGACTAAGGAAGTTGGGCCTTCTTGTGTTCAGAGGTCCCCTCATTTCTCTTTGGAGTCCCCTAGCTTTGGCCACAGGTAACCGTTCGATCACTACTATATTCCAGATAAGCAGAGGTGAAATTTTAATATCATAATTCTGGTTGTTATCATATTTCCCTAAATACTAATTTATCTCACATCTAATTTATTATAACAACTGATTTTTCTTACTTTAAATTTATCTCTACTTCATTTTGTCTATGATTAGACCAATTTTGGTCTTCATGGCCCTTTCAATGTGTTGCTGTCCCACTCAAAATTCTTCAAAATCTTCCTATTTCCCTCTGCACAATAATAGTCTCTGAAAGCAAAATTAGAAAAAAAAATGGTTATGTTGGACTTCATAAAAATTAAAAATATCAGTTCTTCTAAACATACTACTAAGAAAAGTAAGACAAGCCACAAATGGTGAAAATATTTGCAAATCACATGTCTGACATGACTTGTCTGAAGAATATATTTCTTTTTAAAACTCTCACAATTCCAAAAGAAGTCAATTAACCCTATTTTTAGAAAAATGGGCAAGAGATGTGAACAGGCTTTTAACTAAAGGAAAATATGAATGTCAAACATGTGAAAAGATGTTCATCAGCAGAACTGGAGAAATATAGAACCATACAAGATATCACTATGTAACTACTAGAACAGTGCTGTAGTTTGAATATGCTTTGTCCCCACCAAAATTCATGCTGAAATTCGGTTGCCAGGGCAAGAGTATTGATGTGTTGGGGGCAGGGTGCTTTAAGAAGTACTGGGCCCTGAAAATGACACTCTCTTAAAGGGGTTAATGCATTTTCCGTGACACTAGGTTGGTTATCACAACAATGGGTTGTTGGGCCGGTGAGGTGGCTCAGAGGCATAAGCGCCTGCCTGGCAAGCGCGAGGGCCCGAGTTCGACTCCTGGAACCCACATATGAAAAAAGGGCCAGTGATATCGCTCAGTGGCACGGGCGCCTGCTGGCGTGCGAGGTCCTGAGGCTGACCCCCGGTACCCACAAAAAAAAAAAAAAAAGAAAAAAACAATGGGTTGTTATAAAGTAAGCCTGGCACCCATTCCCTCTCTGTCCTCCATCTTGAGGCCCTCAGCAGAGGACAAGGAAGTGCTGGCACCGTTCTCTGGCACTTCCAGGACTGTGAGACAAATAAATTTCCTCTTTTAACAAATTGTACAGCCTGTGATATTCAATTATAACAACTGAAAATAACTGAAGACAAATAGGTTTTTAAAAAATAACTATACAGGGCTGGTGATATAGCTCAGAGGCATAAGCACCTGCCTGGCAAGCGTGAGGTCCTGAGTTCAACTCCCAGTACCCACATACTAAAACAAAACACAGGAACTAAGCTTAGTGGCACATGACTGTAATCCCAGTACTCTGGGAGGCTGAGGCAGGGGGAGAAAGTTTGAGCCCAGCTTGGGCAACTTAGCAACTTCATAAGACCGTGTCTCAAAATGAAAAATAAAAAAGGCTTGTAATGTAGCTCAGTGCGAAGGTCCTGGGTTCTATTCCTGTTATGGGGGGAGGGGTGCTGATGAGAGTGCAGAGCAACAGAAAATGATCCCATATTACAGGTAGATACACAAACTGCCCAACCACTTTGGAACACAGTTTCTTGTGAGATACATAGAATTACATAAACTTTAGCACATTCACTCCTTGAAACTGTGCAGACTAAACAGCATATTTAAATTAAAATGTGAAAAATGCTAAAAGTAGATTAAATGTAAAAGGTAGAATTTGTCCTACCATAGTATTTATTTATATAAAATGCAGGTTAAGTTACATAAAATGAAATAGACTTAACTTTTAACTATTATTACTGTTGTTGTTATTATTATTGATAGAACTTGAATTTATAGATCTTCCCAAATTAGCCTGACACAAATATATCCAAAGCTATTTGCAGCAATTCAAACCTACTTTCAAGAATTTTTTTTTTTGGTGGGTACCGGGGGTCGACCTCAGGACCTCACGCGCCAGCAGGCACCCGTGCCGCTGAGCGATATCACCGGCCTTTTTTTCTTATGTGGGTACCGGGAGTCAAACTCAGGACCTTGTGCTTGCCAGGCAGGCGCTTATGCCGCTGAGCCATCTCACCAAGAATTTTTTTAACTTTTAAAAAAAATCTTTAGGCCGGTGAGACGGCTCAGCGGCTTAAGCGCCTGCCTTGCAAGCGCGAAGGCCCGAGTTCGACTCCCGGAACCCACATACGAAAAAGGGGCCGGTGATATCGCTCAGCGGCACGGGTGCCTGTTGGCGCGTGAGGTCCTGAGGTCGTCCCCCCGGTACCCACAAAAAAAAAAAAAAAAAAAAATCTTTATTGATATATAATACCCATACCAGCAGTTCACCCAGTTAAAGTGTACAATTTGATGCTGCTTATCTGTATACTCATGCATAAAAGGGGTGATGAAAAACGATGGTGAATGTTTAAAAATCTTTGCCATTACATTAAAAGATACATCGCCAAGTACAACAGAATAAGCATGTTTGAAGCAAGTGGAAGTAATTTGAGTATTTTGAGGGAGGTTAATGACAAAGTCTTTTACTGTATTTTTGTTTGTTTTTTGTTAATTTTTGGTGCTGAGCACTGAACTCAGGACCTCACACTTGCCAGGCAAGCACTCTACCACTGAACTAAACCCCCAACCCTGTAGTAAAATGAATGTTAACCATATTTTTATCACCCCTCATATTTACAGCCATCAGGACAGTCAATTTTAGAATATTTCATCATCTCAAAAAACAAAAAACACAACTCTTAGCTATCTTCACTCCCTCCATCCTTCCTTAGTCTTAGGTAACCTCTAATCTACTTTCTATCTTGATAAAGTTCTCTGTTCTGGACATTTCCTATGAATAGAATCATATAATATATGGTCTTGTGTGTTTGACTTTTTAAATTTACCATAACATTCTCAAGGCCCATCCATGTTTAGCACGCACTGTTACTTCATTCTTTTTTCTTATCCAGTAACATTGTCTTATAAGATATACCATATTTGCTTATCTATTTGTCATTTGAGAGTACTGGTGTTGTTTCCACCTTTTGGTTCATATGAAGCTTAGAACAATCATGTACTTCCTTCCTAATGTAGACATTTACAACTATAAATTCTCATCTAAGCATGGCTTCAGCTGCATCCTATAAGTTCGGTTCGCATCGGTCTTCATTTCATTCATTTCAAAGTAGTTTCTAACCTATCTTTTGATTTTTTTCTTTTTTTCTTTTTTTTTTTTTTCTTTTGTGGGTACCGGGGGTCGACCTCAGGACCTTGCATGCCAGCAGACGCCCGTGCTGCTGAGCTATATCACCAGCCCTTTTTTCATGTATGGATTCTGGGAGTCGAACTCAGGCCCTCACGCTTGCCAGGCAGGCGCTTATGCCACTGAGTCATCTCACCGGCCCTAGCTTTCTTTCTGTATTGCCCTATGACACTTAGAATTTTGACTTCAGTTCTGAAGAAAAACTTAAAGTTTTCAAAGTGGAACGTGTATTGTTTAGGGAATAATGACAGGAAAAAGTCTGCACATGCTCAGGACAGACACACTGGTTTTGTATTTTTATCCATGGTTGGTTGAATCTGGGTGAAGAACCCACAGAGGAGGAGGATCAACTATACTGGAACCACTTGGTATTCCTGGGCATTCCACTGGGAGATGCAGCGGTGTTACTTTGGGACTACCTGTTTGATCCTTTATTGCAGTATCGAGGGACCCTAGACTTTCCCAGGCTGGTGGACAATTAAAGTGAGAATAGCTTTCCTTTTGTTTTTGTTTTTTTTTTGTGTGTGTGGGGGGGTACCAGGGGTCGAACTCAGGACCTCACGCTTGCCAGGCAGGCACTTATGCCACTGAGCTATCTCACCGGCCCTGATTTTTTCTTTGACCCATTGCTTATTTTGAAGTGTTTGCACATATTTGTGGGTTTCCCAATTTTCTCCTGCTATTGATTTCTAATTTCATTCATTGGCCAAAGAGCACACTTTGTGTTGCTCCTACCCTTCTTAAGTTATTGAGGTTTGATTTGTGGTCTAGCATCTGGCCAGTCTGTTCTGGAGTACATTTCATGTGTACTAGAGAAGAGTAGATGACCTGTCCTCTGGATGTTGGGGAAAAGACTGTGTTATGATCTCTGACTACCAAATGAGAAAACCTTAGAAACATCCATGACACTGAAGGTACTGGTCCAGGGGGCCTCCCTGTGTAGCAAGCCCATGTCAGGGATCCTGGTGCCACCATCAGCGACAGAGTCCTAGATGATCAGATGCTAAAGCAATCCTCCAACATGCATCAATAAGACAAAACCAGCTCAACAGCGTCAGCATTTAAAAATCAGCCATCAGAGTCAAGAAGCTACTTTTAACCCAGCTTTTTGCTGAATAGTATTAGGTAAGTAGTGATTTTTTTTTTCAAGAATACTTCATTGCTTTTCAAGGAGGAAAGAACCAACTGCTAAGTAAGGCCCACTTTGGAAATTTGAGGGGCAGATTTTTGATCATTAGAACAATCGGGGTTAGGTGTGACTGGCATTCACTGAGCAGGCATCAGGACAGGGGACATCTGTAATATACAGGACAGGTCCACACTATGAAAACTTATCCCACATCCTGTTCAACTTTCTGACATCCTAAAAGACCTTCCTGTAGGCAAAACCACATAGGAGTTTACTCAAAACCTGAGCCAAATGTAGGTTTATGTTTAAGCCTAAAACAAGAAATACAACTCCTGCTTATACGTAGACCTAAAGTACTTGGGGTATAGTTTCAAAAATGTTGCTGCCTTGCCATTGAATGAGGATTAAACTCTTGTCAAAGGCTTTTCTGAGGTTTGCTTATATTTTCAGATCACCATGCCGGTGACAACAGTACTGCTAGTAGTGTTTCAGCCACTGGCAAATCTAAAAGAGTCTGTATTTGTACCTGTTGTACTGAGGTGATAAGATGTGTAGCTACAATCATCTACTTCTTTAAGTCTTCTAGTGTTGCCAAATGAAAGTATTTTCTCATTAACTCTAAATTATTAATGTGATGGCTCCTGCTTTCTCTTTTATGTTAAAGTTAGGCTGCTATCTTGTCTTTTATACATATATACATATTTTATATACAGAAACATAAACATTATCAATTTCATCTTAGGAGAATATACTAGTTCACTTTCTATTGCTATAAGAAAATCCATGAGCTTGGGTAACTTATAAGAAAAAGAGGTTTATTTTACCTCACAGTTTTTTTATTAGTACATATCTGTACTATATAATGTTTACATTCCTTGTGGGGAGTTGGTACATGTACCTAATACATGCTAATTCTTCTTCTCATCCCCTTTACCTTCTCTCCCTTCCCCTCTGCCCATCTTTTCATCTCTTTCCTTTTCTGCACATGTGTGTAGTACATAATGTTTACATTCCTTGTGTGGAGTTGGTACAGGTACATAATACATCGAGTTCTTTTGTTCATCCCCTCCACTCCCTCTTCCCTCCCCCATCTTTTGATTCCCTTCCCCTTTGAGAAAGATCTATCTCCCTACTTCCTATTATCTACCTTTTATTTTGCCCTTTACTTATACTTTACTCTTTATGTATACTTTGGGTTTCTCATACTCACAGTTTTGGAGGCTGAGAACCCAAATAGCATGGAACTGGCTCTGGTGAGAGCCCCTGACTGCATCATAGCATGGCAAGCGGCATAATGGTGGGAGTGCTGGTGAGAGGGAGGGAGCATTGTTGTGTGACAAAACAAGAAGCCAGAAAGAGTGGGGAGAAGCCAGTCTTGCTCTTTTATAACAACCATCTCATGGGCACTGACTGGAGTCCCCTGAGAACTACATTAATCTCTTCTGAGGGTTGTGCCCCCAGTGATTTCCCACCAGACTCTACCTCTGAAAATTTCCACCACTGGGAGCTAAGCTTCCAACCCATGAAGCCCTGGAGGACAAACTGTATCCAAACTGTAGCAGAGAGTAAAACCGTGTGTCAGTCAAGATGAGCTGTGAGGCAGAAATGTTATGACAAATCTGTTACTTAAAGCAAAATGGCTCAAATCACATATGAGATTGTTCTTGACTCCAGCAGAGGGAGCTAGAACATGATAGATCTCACACAGATTCTTCACTGTTTCAAGGGCAAAGTAGCCTGGCTCACTATTAGCTTCACAGTACAGTGCCAGTGCATGTCACGTGTCACAGTACAGTGCCATGCCTAACTTGAAGGACCCTGGATGAATGCCATCCAACTCTGTCCTTATAAAGAGAAAGTGCGGAATATTTGGAAAACCCCTAATGCAGCCCAGAGTTTTTGTTTGTTTTAAGGAATGTTGAATTTCCTACAAATGTTGCTCCTGCGTTAGGAAGATTCTGTCCTGTGCACATCAGGAACAACCTGCTGTACTTCCAGTCTATATCACACTTACCATGGGAGGCTTTGCTGGCGAGGCAAGAGGAAAAGTGGGTGCTGTTTGGTTACAGGAACAGGGGAGGCTTTCCAAATAGACTGTGAGGGAGTGGAGTCTTAGTCCATTCAGGCTGTTTTAACAGAATACTAGTGAATGGGAAGTTATAAGCAACAGAAGCTTATTTCTCACCATTCTGGGGGTTGGGTGGTCCAAGACCAAAGCCTTGGCAGATTCAGTGTCTGGTGAGGGCCACTTTCTGGTTCATAAACAAATGACCAACTTCTCCCTATGGTGGGAGAGGTAAGGCAGTTCTCTGGCTCTGGCTTCTTTTTAAGGATGCTGTAATGGTTTATATCTAGATGTCCCCCAAAGCCTTATGGAGTGCTCATGGGTGGGGGTTTGGGGAGAAGATTGGATGATGGTGTGACATTCATCAGTGGATTAGCCCACTCATGAGTAGGAGGTGAAACCTGGTTGGAGGAGCTGGGCCACTGGGCCCTCCCTCCTCCCTTGATCTCTCTGCTTTCTGCCTGCCATGCCATAAGCAATTCTCCTCTGCCATGCCCCTCTGCCATGCAGCCCTGCCTTGGGCCCAAATGGACTGAACTCTCTACAAACTATGAACTGAAATCTCTACAAACTGTGATCTAAAAGAAACCTTCCCTTTTATAGTTGAGGGTATTAGATATTGTGTTCCAACAACAAGAAATTAACTAAGATGGGAGCTGATCCCATTCACAATGGCTCCTTCTTTGTGACCTGACCACCTCCCAAAGGCTCCACCTCCTAACATCATCACCCTGGGGGTCAGTTTCAACATATGGATTTGAGAGGGATACAGACATTCTGTCTACTGCCGTGGGAGAATGAAATCTCTAGTGAAATCCTACTGTGTCCGAGCAGCAACCAGGCACTGGGTTAGGATTCCCACATGGAAGCCATTTGCCCTGAGTCAAGCACTTTGGGCTCCCACACGGCCCTACTATGCCAAAAGTCCATGAGTTTCCTTCAGTGACACCAGCAGCCTCTGAACTGGGGACAGGCTGAGCAGAGGCACTGTGGCTAGAAAGGACAGGAGCCTAGTGGGATGCAGAAAGGTCTTTGGTCTGGCATTGGGAATCATGAGTGGTAGGGGAAAGTAGGCATTATAAAAGGCCCTGGGATTCACTTATTTCCAAAATCCTCACTGTCTAACTCCTGTACGATGGAATTTAGTTGTGTCCACCTGTCACAGGAAGATGAATAAAGCATGCCTGCCTAGAGAACTTACAAGGCAAAAAGATTTCAGCTGTAGAGCTGCAGGCTGCCGGAAGGCACATTGAATCAGAGGATAGCAAAGCTCCAAGACAAGGATCTGAAGAATGGAACTGACAGCCCTGCAGGACAAGTGGACTCTGGGCTCACAGAAAAGCCCATGTCCCCTTCCCCAGGCACAGCTACGTGTTGCCCACGACAGGGAGGAGATAGACCTGCCTCCTAGCTGCTTCCAGTGTCCCTGGTCCTTTCTGCAGCTTCTAGCTCTGAATCCAGATCTTGGTGAAATACGTTGATGCTTTTTTACTGTATAACTGGAAAACTTAGAGAGTGTTTCAAAACCCCATATATAAACTTTGGAAGGGAATGAAAGGTGTGAAAGGTGTGAAAGGAGTGAAAGGAATGAAAGGTTTGGTGTCAGTGCCATGGTTTAAAACAAGTACAGCAGAAACTCAATAGAAGTTGACATTGACTGAAACCATAGCTGCTGGAGGTAGAGAGTTCTAACTGCAGAGTGAAAGGTTGAACTGAATCCTCTGATTGCCCAAGGGCAAGGTTTCAAGGTTGTCAGGAAGAGAGCTGATGGCACTGACTTGTTGTCAGTGTTTTATTTTCACCATGGAAACTATGTGAATCTGTCATGTTCTCCACTATTTGTTTTCTGGTTTCTTTCCCTCTCTACTAGATTATACGAAGACTTCATCATATTTGCTGTTTCCCTAAGGCCCAGAATAGCACTGTGTTCACTGAAGGCACTTAGTCAACAAGTGTTTGTAGGAGGAAGGACTATTTCTTAGCATGCCTGAATCTAACCTAACTTTGACAGCAAGTCTTCCCTGACCCTGAACTTACATGTCATCTTTTCCAGGCCTCCTTGATGGCTCATGTTTGTGTTCGGGTTCCCAGCAGCAGAGCCTGATGTGGAGATTCTTGAGCAAGTCACTTATAGAGGTAGACACTGAAAGGGCTCAAGGAAAGCAGGGAGGGCAGAGAGGGGAGCTGGGCTGAGATTTCCGAGCAGAATCAGCCACATCCTGACCCTTCATGGAGCACTGGTAAGCACTGTTGCTCCTGGAGGCTCGGAGTGGGGCTGACCCTATACCTGCCAGTCCTTGGCTACAGGGTGCACAAGATGGGATGGGAGGGTGGGAGGGTGGTGATGTTGCCCCTCAGGCATCTGTCAGCAATTGTTGGAGAAGGCAGCAAGTGGAAGCCATAGAAGCTCACACCTGCAATACCCAGACTGGTGAAGGAACCAGGCAGACACCAACAGCATCTGCTAGGCCACATTTCTCCATTTGCCTTCTTTCAGCATTTGCAGATCCATGAGGCACTGCTTCTAGGTCTCCCAAGGACACCAAATGCTACAGATGTCCCAGACATTTTTATAAAGCGCTACCTTTATGGTATAGCATTTCCATATAATCTACAGCCCACTGTATATTATACTTTATATATTTGCTTGTTTGTATATTTACTTCGTATATTTTGCAGTGCTGGGCATCAAACCCTGGGCCTTGCTCATCCTAAGCAAGCGCTCCACCACTGAGCTGGAACTCCAGCACCTGTACATTTTAAATCGTCTCTAGGTTACTTATAATACTTAATACAATGTGAATGCTACATAATTAGTTGTTATACTAAGATTAATGATGCAAAAACTCTGTACGTGTTCAGTACAGATAAAATTTTGACAGAATATTTTTGAACCAAATTTGGCTGAATCCACAGATCCTGAGTCCACAGATATGGTGAGCCAACTGTATTTGTTAACATCTCTACAAACAATAAGCTTGAGAGAAAAAGAGACTCTTATCTCTTTAACTTCTGTATTCTCTAGTGCATTAAAATGAGGGCTGGTACATATGTCAATGAATCTGAGAATGAATGATTAGGTGGATTAATGTATTAGTGTTTACAATCAAGCATGAAAATGCTTAGAAACATATCCACTTCCTAAGTGACACCAAGGACAAGTTTCTTGTATTTGTGTGGTCTACAGAAAGAAATTTTCTATACAATCATACAAAAATATTAATTGTGCTTTATCAGCAGGAAATAGAGTTAAATTACTCCAGAAGCCTCAGTGGGCCACATTTTTTCTACAAGCAATTTAAGATATGTTTCTCCTTCCGAAGCTAATTATAGTAAATATTTTAGCTTGTTCTTGCTTCTCATTATCTCATTTATGAGTCATTGTGTGGAAACAAGCCTGCCAGGGCTGGGAAGAGCTTGCTGTGCTTTCAGGAGGAAGCGCTGGTCATCAACCTAACAGCCAGCAGATGGCAGTGCAGACCCAGGCACCGATTTTGAGAACTTGTGGGAGGAGTTGGCTCTCCTCTCCAGTGGATCCTATGGCTGCTGTCTCGCCTGCTTGCCCTTCAGGTTCAATGACTGGTGTGTCATGGCCTATTTTAAGTCTTCCGCTGCTGTGATTCAAAGGAATAACGGAACAATGAGGCAGGGCCTTCCCGAGGCAGAGCACCTATCCTCCATGTTTCCATGTTTGTGGCCCTAGGGAACAAAGGCCTTGATGTCACCAGGATGCCCTGCATGCCCTGGGAGCATGCAGACTCCCCAGAATGGATTGTGCTTCCTGGACGCGGGGGGGGGGGGGGGGGGGGGCGCAGGTAAAGCTGAGGAGAGAGATGTTCTGAGCCTAGAGCAGCTGTGAGGGCACAGCTGAGGGCAGTGTTCCCTTAAACTCTCCAAAAGATACCATCGCTGCATCCTCAGCCTGTTCCTTTCCAGCAACATTCTTTCTTGGGGGCAAATAAAGACTGGGAAATGATGACTCCCTTTCCAGGCAGGGGCCTTTCTACCACCACTGCTCCATTTCCAGGCCTGGTTCCGAGGTCTGGAACGGCCCACTCCTTCCTCCAGGTGTGGGGTTGAGGGCAGCGCTGTCGTGGAAAAGTCCATGGCTCCCATCCTAGAGGCAAGAGTAGGCTGCCCCGTGAGCCACCGCCTCCAAGCCAGCTGTGGTCCTTCCCCACTGGACATTCCTTACGCGTGGCTGTCTGCTCTGGAGCCCTGGGGCAGGCTGGGATGAGGCCTGGACTGAGAGAGGGGTCCCCTTGGCTTCTTCTAAATGTGCTGGGGCCTGTCCCTGACAGTCAAAATAAAGGAGACATTGAAATGCCAAACATCTTAAACTAGCTTCCTATACTGCAATCATCACGTGACTTTGATATCTGCGACCCCTGGGGTGGCCACAAGACTCCTGTGCTCTCATGGGGGAAGGCACTCTGGTTCCTTTCAGCACCGAAATCTGCCCTTCATGCTGTGGAAGGGATGACTCGTAACAGAGCCACCTTCCTCCCACACAACTGCTAGTTTCTGTCCCAGTCTTCATGAGCCCTTGGTAGCATTTCATCCAGACGACCACTCCCTCCTCTTTAGAATCCTTTTTGGCTTTTGCGTCACTGTAGTCCCCTCCTCTGTCAGTGTCCTAGGTTTCCGTTATCACCTAGCTTCTCTGTCACTGCGTCAGTTGTCTACATTATGCCAATGAGAGGCCCCTGGGGAGATCGGGAGACATTACGGTTTTGATTTGAAATATCCCCCAAAACTCATGTGCTTGGTTGCCAGCTGAGGGGTTTTAGGGGAAGTGACTGGATCATGAGGACTCTCACTGATTCATTCAACTGGATGAATACATTAATGAGATCACAATTTAACAGTGTTATTGGGAAGTAATGAAAACAGGTGGGGCATGGCTGAAGGTCATAACCTGCACCCTTCTGTTCTATATCTTGTCTCATTGTTCTCTAGTTCTCTCCCTCCCCTTTTCTCCCTTCCTGGCTGCCTTGAGACAAGTGGCTTTGCTTCCCTACACCTTTCTGCCATAATGTTTCTGCCTCACCACGGGTGTAAAAGCAATGGAACCAGCCAGCCATAGACCAAACCCTATGCAACCATGAGCTAAAATAAACCTCTCCTCCTCTGAGTGAAGCTTGCTGGGCAGCTGCTGTGAAAACCTGCTCTGCACCATGAGGCATGGAGGGGCATTGCACTTCGCTGCTGCAGACGAGACAGCCCATGCATTTCCCTGAGTCCTGAGAAAGTTGAATTCAACTCAGGTGAGCTCTTGGGAGCCCTTGACTTTGGCGTTCAGAGCTAGGGTGCCAAGATTGTCTCCTTCAGCCTTTCCAAGCACTGTGATTGTCTCCTTCAGCCTTTCCAAGCTCTGTGAGCCTCTGTTACTAAAACTGCTCATATTTGAAATGTCAGAAATGGCTTCTCCTCTTCCTGACCGGCCAGCTGAAAGTTGACTTCTCTATGACAGAACTTCTGCTGTCCTCAGCATCACTGTTAGGACACTGCTACCCACTGCAGCTCAAGCCCAGAGCCCAACTGCCATACTTTTTCCCTCAAGCAGGGCAGCTTCTATTGGCTCTGACTGCAGATACCCAACTCCAATCAGTCCTCACCCTCTCCACTGTTCCAGCTCTGCCCTGAGAACTTCCTTGTGTCTGGAACTTCCCCCTTCCAGAGTGACTGTTTTTTTCCTCTGTACTGGGGATTGAACCCAGGGCACTCTACCACTGAGCTACATCTCCTGACCTTTTATTTTTTTTTTACTTAGAGATGGGGGTCTCACTAAATTGCCCAGGCTGGCTTTGAACTCACAATCCTCCTGCCTCAGCCTCCTGAGTAGCTGAGATTATAGGCATGTGCCACTGTGCCTGGCCTCGTTGTGATTTTTAACATACATCGCTCTCCAGTTTAATTCTTCCATGACTTTGCATGTACTTGGAAACTATTTCAGAAATCCAAATGGGAAGAATACACACTGAGAAGTTCCTCTTAGTGCCTGCCTCTGGGAGGAGACAGGGAGATGAAGAACCTGAGAACTATCACAATGGGGACTTCAAATTCTATCTGTAATGTTTTGATTTAAGGAATATTTGTTGGTTCAGAAGTGAGCATGTGAGAATTTATTGTATATGTCTCTATACTTTGGTGCATTTTTTTGTAAAAATTAATGTTAAGAATTTCTTTTCTATATCTAGTCCATTCAAACATTTCTACAATCAACCCCTAGGAAAGTCTGTATGTAGATCAGCCTTCGGGTGAAGCCTGATCCCATGCATCAAATGACAAAGCCACAGACCCCATTTCTCTCTGCTACTCCCCTCTATCTCCATTGCCTGGTTTGTGTTGGAGATCCCAACTATGTTCTCGGAACAGCTCCAGTTGCTCCTATCCTAATTGCAAATGACCACAGTTCCTGAAGCCTCACAGTCCCATGCCACTCTCCAGGGAAGAGAAAAGCTCTCTCTTATGGGCTGCCTCTGGAAGAAAGAGGTTCTCTCTCCCGGAACCTTAGAAACAGGCTTCCCACGTAGCTTGTGGGCTCATCACTAGTCAAAGTAGCCAGGGGAGTGGGATGTGTGAGACCCATGCCTGAGGTCAAAAGTGTGGGTAACTCCACCCAAACCTTGTGCCTCATCACAATGGACCAATTTTCTTAAAAAACAGGCAGGAGGTTCTTGATGCAAGCAGGCAGCAATAGAGGCTGAGATGGCAATGGCAGATATTCATGTTATTGGCCCACTCTTGGGATCTCTTCCTGAAAATGTTAAATTCAGTATTTTCACCCAATGCCTGGCTGGTCTTCTTTAGTTTTCTCCACCCAACTGTGAGGGCGAAATGATTTTGGTTATTCCTGGTATTGGTGTCCCATGAGAGCCCCTCCCCCTCGGTGCCCAATAAAGAATTTTGCAGGGACAGGTAACAGCCATCAATCTGAGGGGTGACTGAAATGTCTCAAAGAGAACATAAATCATCTGAAGACTGGAACCTTAGAGATTTCTGGTTCTCTGCATTCTAGCTAAGTCCTTTAGAACTGAGAAATGTCTTACTGTGATGATAAACACATAAAACGCAGTCCCAAGCCCCTCACTTGCTTGGATCTCAGAAATGTGTTCACAAGACTTACATTTCTGGGAAATTTGCAAAAGCAAGGTATTTTTCCCCAGCAAGTAAGTGTGCAGTATTTCTCCCTCCTAACTTCTCTGTCACATTTCCTCCCATGTTGGATAGCTCTGAACTGGCCACGAGCATTTTGGGGATCCAGCCAATGGGACATTGTTAGAGGCACTTTCAATTTGGGTTCATGGGTGTGGTGTGCTGTTGTTTCCTTATATAGGTAGATGATGACTACTCATCCATCATTCATAGTCAAGAGTATGAGTAAGAATACTCCTGTTGTTCATTCAGAATTACGTGGAACGGTAGAGGGCCCGAGATTACATTATGTCACAACAGGAAAACATTCCATAGTCCCTGTGAGCAGTGCTAGAGAAATAGAGCTGGACCTGTGTGGAGCCATGTGCCAGCCTGCGAGTAGAAATCTCGCATTCGTCGGGTGTGCAAGATTTTAATCAGAAGATTCTGTTCTCTTTGGTGCTAGGCTCAAACTATCAATAATGAAACTCAGTTCGATTTAACCACATAACTTCATTCCATTTTAACTATCTATGCGGAAAATCGTATAAAAATTTTTGCCAATAAAGACATGATCAAAGAATATGCAGCCAAAAAACGATGGCAGAAAGTATCATGGAGTAATTAATACGAATATTATATTCTTTTTGCGGATTTTTGTAATGCTATTTTCTCACCCCCCAAAAAACTACTCACTTTATATCTAATTTTGAATTTAAAATTTTGCATTTTTGTGGGAAGAGGACTCCCCAGATTAGATGAGTTTCAAGCCCGCATAAACCCCAGCTCCGCTCCTGCTCCTGTCAGGTGCCACACAGACTGCCCGGTAGGCACAGTGACTTGGAACTGTCTGTGGTGCTGGATCCAAAGCGCGCGGGGCTCTCTCCATGGTCCTTGCTGCACGAGCACTTGCCTGTGCCAGCAGATTGTGCCTGCGATGAAGAATCAGTTTATCGGCAGAAGTCACGGTTAATGTCATAGGCCTGGATGCTTTTCCCATGGAAAGAGTGTCTGAAGAGAGGAAGGTTAAGGATAACACCACAAATGGCTCTCAAGTGTCAGGGAGGCCCCGAAGACAAGGGCGCCAAGAGTGTCAGCTCAAGGAAAACACTGACCACAAAGTCATGCCTGCCTCTAGATCAGGGACAGAGAGGAGGGGGGACCTTGGGTGAAGTAGAGGGAATAGCTAGAGTGACATAAAAAGGTGGCCCTTAAGAAGCCTGAGGGCCAGAAGACCTTTCTTACTGAGTTGGAGAAGAGGAACTCATTACAGCTGAGACATCCTCCCAAATCCCCATTCCCTGACAGTTTTATGGGTGGGCATAAACATGCAGTGTGGTTTTGTACAAAATTCCTGGCTTCTATGCATATGAATGACTGTGGGGATACCAGTTAGCTATTCTTTTACTTTTAAAGGCACTACGTTCCTTTGAAAGTTAGGGTTGTACGGTAAGAACAAGACAGTGTTCAGCCATTGAAAAGAGTTAAAGAATTCTGTCCAGCTTCATCAGCTGAGACCAGGCCCCTGAGGATTTTGATGCTGCTATGGGACTTCTGATTCAGGCAGGCAGGGGGAATCTCATAAGCTACAAGAAATGTGAGAAAGGATATTGCCAGGGCCGGGGTGGAGGAGTTTTGAATCTGGGTTGCTACATTTTATTTTTTTACTTAAAAATACTTACTTTAAAAAATGAAATGACTGATAAAAAAATAAAATGACTGACAATGACTGCAGGTGAGAGGCTTTAACACCTCTTGCTCCAAATATTTAGCATCTGTTCAGCACCCCCACCTCTTCCAAATCAATAGTCCAAATAAACACAGTGTGCCAGCTCAATCAGTGGAGAAAATTTCCTTGCCCTTTCTTGTGGATTGTGTTGTGTTTCCCCAATAGATACAAAAGATTCATCAAAATCCTAACTCTGAGTATCCATGAATGGAGGCTACTTGGAAGTAGGGTCTTTGCATATGGAATTAATTGAGGTCATAATGGATTCACATCCCTCTTTCTTTCCTTCCTTCCTTCCTTCCTTCCTTCCTTCCTTCCTTTCCTTTCCTTACTGTCTGCTCTGCCCAGTGCAGTGTAGGCCACAAGAGCAGGGAGCTCTCTGAGGTACTCACCAAGGCTCAAGAGCAGCTCCCACCACACAGTAGTCACTTGAGAGTGCTCTTTAAATGAGCAGTACTTGCTCAGTAAGTCGCTGTTGAATAAACAAATGAAAGCCATGTACCCTACTGTCACTGTCCTCCTTCTAAAAAGATTGACATTTCTAAAGCTGTTCTTTACAGAAATCAGCAAAGAACTATGGTGAAGGCCAATAAAAATGATCTCTATATGAATGGGTGAAGACAAACCTGGTGATGAGTTTCTCACACTGAATTCATAATCTTGTGAGGTTATTGGGGGCAGGGGTTGTCTCTGTGTTCACATCTGAGCCACTGTATTATCCTCCAGGGAAAGCCTAATACGGCCGGGAGCACCAGAAGCTTCTAAACTGAGGTTACTTGAGGGTAATTGACAATCATGAATTACAAGACCCTCATCTCTCCCTCAAAATAACTTATCTCTAAGGATTCTCCCAAATTATAAAGGGATCAATTAATGTAGAAATCCCAAGGGCACAAAATCCACTCAGGAAATGTAGCCATGAGAGGGAGCCCAAAAGATGGAGAAAACCAGAATGATGCAGATGCACCCTCAGCCCTTGAAACTGGACTAGGTTTCAATGGATGAGAACAACCAGTCTCCAAATTCTAATCAAGGGACACTTCAGAGTCATCCTACAGTTCAGGTTGGAGACAGCATCCCCTAGTTTGTTTCCAGCACTGTGGGACATACAGGCACTCAGCTGTTTTTAAAGATACGGGATAAGCTCAGTGGCACCATGAGACAGCCTAAAGATTTAGGGATTTGAGATAATGACAGAAACTACCGCTTGCCAGTCAGTACTTTGTCCTTTGGGTGTTACTGCCTGCCTTGTAGTGAGGTGTGGCCAGGTGACTAAATATTGACCAATGAGATTTTGGCAAATCTAAGGCTTCTTAAAAGATGATGACTTGAGGCTTCCTCCCTTTCACTTGGAGACTAGTGGCATCCAGAGTTCCAGGAGCCATCTCGGTCCATAAGTTGAACTTCGGACTGGGACTCACATGCTAAGGATGGAGGAGCAAACCGCAAAGCACAGTGACGGTTCTGCATTTTCTGACTCTGGGCATTAATAAGAGGAGAATAAACTTCTGACTTCTGTACACCACTTTTGGGTGGAGGGGGTTTGCTGTTACATCCCACTGACCTTGATTCTAATTGATTCAGAGATGGTCCAAAGATTCAGAGATTCAAGATTGTTTAGATTTTTGAACAAAGAGGTCAAAGAAAGTTACTTCAATTGAGAATACATACTGACAAGCCAATTTCCTCGTGGACCTTTCTGCCTCCTAATCCTAAAACAGTGACCTGGAGGAAAAGTAAACGAAAGCTCACTCTACTAATGTCTGTGTTTGTCGTCTGCCTCTTAGGAAGTGAACCATTGTGCAGGTCCAAAGTTCATGAACAGGAGCTGGGATGCCCAGTCACTGTACTCAGGTAGGACCTCCAGAGCAGTGGTTCTTAAAATGGTGTCTCCAGCACCAGCAGAAGCACCTGATGACTTTTTAGATATGAAAATTGCTAAGTCCTGCCTCAGACTTATTGGATCAGAAATGCTGACAGTGAGTTCAGTAATCTGTGTTTTCATTCTCTGCAGTGCTAGAGATAGAAACCAGAGCCTCACACAGGCAAGGCAAGTGCTCTTACCTTTGATCTACATCCCCAGCCCACAAGCTATGTTTTAACAACCACTCAGGTGGTCCTGATACAGCTAAAGCTTGAGAGTCACTGGATTCCCAAGAATTATTATTTACACTTATTATCTCTACCATTACCCAGGGTAAATATTATTATTACCAGGAATCATTACCTAGGAAGAATCAGGGTTTAAGGCATTCATTAAAGGGGCTTTAGAGAAAAGAGAGTTAGAATAGTAACTCTGGGTCGGGGAGTAGGTACAAAAAAATGAATTTAACTTGCACTGCCTAGTTTTATCTTCACAGCTGCCAAGAAATCCACACTTCACATGGAACTCAAGCCCTTCAACTTACTTCTGGGTCTTGACCTATGCTTCTTAAATGTGACCTCTTTCTAAGAATGAAAGATATGGAATAACAGTTCAGCATAGGCACATCAGAGAGAATAACATTCATTGAACACTAGAGAAGTCTTCTCTAGGAGGCAGTCAGCAGAGTCTAACACACAAGAAGATTAATTTTTAGGGTCGTTTAAGGGTATGTTCCATCTTGGAAGCAGCTCAAGGTATCTAACAGAATAATGTGACAGAGCCTGTTAAGCTCTGGAGGAAAAGCAGGTGCAGCCACAGAAAGTAAAACCTCACAGCCTTGCAGCTTGGGATATCCCCACTAAATGCCTGGGTGCATTGGTGAGTGGCCTGTCTGGCCTATCCAGCTGTAGAGCTCACAGCAGCCTACTGTGTTAGCATTCATCTTTTCATTGACTTAACTTCTTAAGTTCAGAGTGGCCCATCTGATCACATGGAGAGTGCAGCAGACCTCAGCACTGTTGTGGTGGACACTTATTATTCCTAGGACTTTTTTAGTACTATTGAAATGCTTCAAAAATCTCCAGACTTGTGAGCCTGACCTCCCTAAGGTAGAATCCCAGGAAAGTACAATTTCTGGTCTCCCCTGAAGGTAGAACACATCACTAGGATGTCATGTGAGACTTGATTCAGAAGTGAGCAACTGTAGGAGGGGACTGCATGTGGGATCTGATTTGTTGGTGAGAATGGAAGCAAAATTGTCTGCTTCCAAGATGGTGGTAAATGTGACATCAAGTCCCTGGTACAAAACAAATATTGCTAGGCTGGTGGCAGCAACGGTGGCAGCCTTTTTGCCACCCATTTTGTGACATGACATATGGCTTCATACGTCTTTTCTGGCTCCTCCAGCCTTACAAGAATTTTATGAGCTGTGTAACATGTTTTTCATGAACTCCTTTTCTGATTTATCAGACGAAAGTATCTTCTGTGGCTAGTAACTAAAAATTGTGACTGTGGCTGGGTGCCATGAACATGCCTGTAATCTCAGTACTCTGGGAGGCTAAGGCGAGAGGACAAAAGTTCAAGCCCAGCCTGGTCACTTAGCAACAGCAAGACCTTGTCTCAAAATAAAAATTTAAAAAGGGGTGGGGATGTAGCTCAGTCTGAAGATGCTGGGTTCAATCCCCAGTATCACACACACGAAAAGTTATGACTGATATAAAAATGGGCACTAGTGTTGTGACAACCACCAGGGAGGGCCTCAGGGAAATGAGAGTCACCTGGATTGATGATCTGGCAGGAACTTATAGCTCTGACTTTCCAACAGTTTTAGAGGATGGGACTCTGGCAGCCAAGGATGCACCTGTGGCTGCCTGGGACAAAATGCACTCTACAGGTGAGGTTTTGGGGTATGTGGTGCCACTCCCGTAGAACAACATGAAAGTCCTGAGGCATCACAGAACATAGGATGGACTATAGGATGAGTTACTCCATTTCCAGGCACTCAAGACTTCCAAGTGTTCCCGATTCCATTCAAGGTGCATGAAGATCCTTCAGAAGCCCAGACTTCTCCTTTGCCTTTCCAAGTCCTTTCTCAGCCCATTTGAACCGATTTTAATACCTATTCCCCGGAATTCAAAAGGCCACAAAACCTTTCAAATGGGACTACTCTGGAATGATCCGATTTGGGGGCAGACCCCATTCCTTCTGCCTCTGCTCCTCCCCTGCTCTCCACTTTCACCAGTTTACAGCCACCAGGAAAAATGATAAGACATTTATTGAGTCATCTACAGCAATTTGACATTCTTAAAATCCTGGACAAGATTGTGAGCACAGCATTAGTGATGGAAGCAGGGGTAGTAAGGTCTGGGGGGACTCATCTTTATTGTGGGAGATGAAACCCAGGTGGCCCAACTCCCATGAATGACCCGGGAGCCACGTCTGGGATGCCAGGGGCTGCACCAACCACTCCAGCCTGACAGGTGCAAAGCCACAGAAGACAGACATCAGACAAGACACACATGGTCAAGGGCAGACACATCCCAGGACCTGGAGTTTGGGGAAAAGAGAAGGAATGAGCATGCAGCCCATTTGAAGAATGTCCCAAGTCCTTGAAGGATTCCCAGGAGGGTGGCATGGCAATGCTCACAGCACCCACGTGAAATTCTCTCCATCCTGATCTCGAAAGCAAACTGATGGAGAAAGAGCTGGAACTCTGTCCACCAGAGCCCTCTGGCCAGCCCCTTACCCTCAATGCTGGTGGTTTTACAAATAGAGTAATGGTTCATCCAGAAGGGCTCAAAGCAGTAGACAAACAGCAAACAGCAAGGAATCCCTTTCGGGGGGCCTTTGCCCAGGAATGAGCACACATCTGTGTTGTTTCCAAAGTTCATCCATGCACGTCAACCTCGTGTTGGCCTGCAGCACAGACGATGCAATCATGTCCTCCCCATTTCTCAGGCTGGGAGGCAGATGCCAAGAGAGGGTGAGCCTGGGGTCACAGAGCAGGTGGCAAAGCCCACGTTAGAAAGCAGGATTTCCCACACTATGTGACTCCATTACTTCTGCAGTCTGGAGTCCTGACAACTTTCCATGGCCAGAGTCTATCTTCTGCATGAGGAGGAGTGTTAATTCTACAGATGCTGACTGTCGCACATCACACTCTGGTCCTGTGAAGGGCTGTGCACCTATTGGTGGGCCCATTTCCTCACCCAGATTTATGCTGGGCTACCCTGGGTTTCCTTATCAGCCCAAGGAGGAGGTTTGACCCGAAGGTCTCTAAGTTTCTCCCAGCTCTAGTATTTCATGAATCTCCCCAGAGATGTATGGGGGAGGAGTCCAGATCAAACAGCAGGTGGGTGCAAAGCTGGCATCAGTCCAGGTCCCTGGCTCTTTGCTTGGGCTCCTCCAGCCAGTTTCCAAGCTTCTTGGGCTCACGTGGGAGTTGATGGTGACAAAGTACTCATTGCTTTCTCTCTGGAGTGGCTCTGAAGGAGGCAAGGGTACTCAAAGAATTAAAGAGAGAGCCTCTTCCAGCCTTTCCTCACAGAAGAGAGGGGCACATGGTCAGTGAAAACGGACAGATAAATTTCCAGCTTTGGGCCCAGCTTGAGTTCCTTCATTCTAGTGCCCAAGAACCCAGTTCAGAGAAGAAGGGGCTAGAGAAGGAATTACTGTGGGCCACAGGACATGTCAAGAAGACTCACAGTGCTGCCCACAGAGAATACAGTCTGGCCTCAAGTTTGATGGGAGTCATGAGGCTCACAGTACTGGGCCACAAGAGGGCGAAACTCCTAAATCCCACTCTCTGACCCTCCATTGGCTCCCCAGAAGCCTCAGCTTCCCTGACTTATAAACCTGCTTCCCTCAGGACTAGAGACCCTCTCCACACACTGCCTGCCAGTCCTATGGCTGGGTGATCATGACAGGGAACTATATACCTCATTATCCCAAGAAGAGGTCAGGCTCCTGTGGGGGTGGGGTCCATCCTTTAGGATTGCATAGAACAAGCACCTTCCCAGGAATGATCCTCCCTGGGCATGGAGGCCAGTACTCTACTCCTCTCTAGCATTAGCTTTGCCAAGTGCCTCAAGCCCTCCTCATACAGCAGTTTCTTACTATTTCTTGATCAAAGCAATTACTGCAATCTTTCCCAGGGCTCATTCCCAGTGGGTGGCTGGTGTTTAGATAGAGAATTCTAGGGATGCACTGGGCTATATACAAATCATCTAGTCTTATTGCCCATTGTACAGATTTGAAAACAGAGGGTCAGAGAGGGAAAGGTTTTGCCCACACCTCATGTTGTTCCCCTACAGCACTGTGACCTTGAAAGCCAGAATCTCCTAGGACATTCAGAGTGTATCACATACATCTGCTCATAAGACTGGCAAAGAGCATTCAGATAGAAAAATAACCAGTAGGAACCTGAACCACTAGGAAGACTCAGGCCCAGGGCTCAGGAAACAGTTTAGGATGTGGGACTCAGGGTAGATTTTGTTTTTGCTGCTTTGTGATGATGTGTCTATAAAGTCACAGTTTCTTCTTCCACGGTGAAGCAGACCTGCTGGTGGGGTGATGGCAAATGAATGGGGTCCACAGCCACGGGACTCCTTGGATCTAGGATACCAGTCATGGTACCTGCCCTAGCCAGATAGAGAGCAATGAGTCATCACATCATGCCCAAGGCACCTGCTCAAGTGTCCATGGCCTGAGCCTTCCCTCCAGGATGCGAGCTGCTACTGTGGAGTCCAAACAAAAGAGAAAGGAGTTTGGTTTCTAAGAAACAGCAAATGAACAGCATTCTCCACCCCACTTACACACATACATACACCAAAACCTTAGACAATACACACATTGATGCATGCTCATCTACCTGCCTTAGTTCTGAACTGGAAGACTCCTGAAGTACAGAGCCTGGAGAAGGAACAGAAGCCACCTCACTTCATAAGAGGGGAAACGGAGGCTCAAAACAGAGCATCATGTCCATAATCACAGTACCCGAAACCCAACTGAGGCAGACTCTAGGTCTCTGAATTCTAGGCAACCGCGCCTTCCAAGCAGTGTCTCAAGTGCAAGGTGATCAGCAGATACTTGCTTGTGGAATACACTTGGCTCCCAGAGCAGGGGAGGGGATGATAAGGTCAGGTGCAGGGTGGAAGGGCCATTGCACACCTTGTGACCAAAGTCACTACATGTGCCTGGAAAGGAACAGTGGGTCCTTTCTCCCTCCGGCTTTACCAAATACCTAGGGACTTACTTCACTGCCAAGGACACAGGACTCATCTCTAATCACAGCAACAAAAGCCCTATCCACTCTCTCTGCAGGCCTCTCTGAAGCACCATCTCACATCCCCAAGGCTCCTTGCTCTTTACGAAACTGAGCAAAGCAAAACCACCCTCAACCAAACTCCCCAAGCACTCCATAACAGGATCATGAAGCAAGTCCTCAAACACACAGACACGAACAAGACCAAGAATTTATGGAATGAACTGGGGCCCATGGGCCCATGGCACAGCAGCACTTTCCTCTACATTCCTGAACCTGGCTGTGCCTGACTCTTAGGCCACGGCCATGCAACCTGCAGCTGGGAGCCAGGATGGGCACTGGAGCATAGCTGCTCCGCCCATCAGTAGCTTCTACTAATGAACACGGTGGGTGTGTCATCCCCTCAGGACATTCTAGCAGCCTGCAGGGATCCAATGCCCAGGGCACTCAAGGAAGTCTTTGCAGAGGTCTCTAAGAGAGTTCAGTAGCTGAGTCCAGGCCTGAAGATCTGGCATCTGGGGATCATCATCCTTGAAGGTGGAGGGAGCATGGGTGAACCCCAGGCCAGGGACTTGGGCAAATGGAGGTGCAAGGTGCTTCAGGACTCACTGACATCACAAGAAGGCAGTTGGTTCATTCTAGTCATGGCTTTGACTCAAGGGGAAATTGGGGCAGAGACTTAGAGAGACTCTCCATGGTAGGGGTCGTTGGGGAGCAGCTTCTCTGGGGCATCCCCTGGGGACAGGAGGGGTAGAAGGGTAGCTACCAGATGAACCATGCCCATCCTGAGTGAGGGGTAGAACAACGGAGATGGTGAAGGTCTTCTTCCATGGGTCTCCCAACTCTTCCATCTCCTTCCCAATCATACCCACATTTCTGGTTCTCAGTTCTTCTTGGATCAAATGAAAAGCACCAGAACTTTCCCTGACCCTCAGCCCTTACCCCACAACTGAAGTCTCTGACTGAAAAAGCCCTGGGCTGTCCCACTGCCCTGGCACCCAAGAGTTAGGCACCTGGACACTGATGCTGGGCCCAGGCCTGAGAAGGGCCCACATCGAAGTCAGACATGAGGGAGCTGTCGGTGCAGGTACCACCCCAGTCTCTCCAGAGCAGGGTCTCTCTAGCCTCAGCTCACAAGGCCTCATGCCTGGGGGCAGGCCATCACCAAGGCTGGCCAGACAGTGGGGTGAAGCTGGGGCTGGCTGAGTTGAAAGAAGCAAGGATGGGACAGACTTCCAAATTTGAGGGCTATTTACATTGTCGAATCAGGGCCCAGGGCACCATGGTGGGTGGGGCCAGTACCAAAATAAGAGGGGCAGTAGCAGGTTGTGCCTTGCCTCCATCTCCCCCTTGGGAGAGCCAAGCGCCAGCCAGGGCCTGCCCAAGGGGAGAGAAGAGGCTCAAACATGCGCCACAGACACCTGCCTGCAGCCCCAGCCTGTGTGGGAGGAGAGGACGAGGGCAGGGCTCAGGTGGCCAGGTTGTCAGCTGGAAGGGTGGACATGCGAAGCTGGGAGCTGCTCTTGCTTAGGATGGAGAGCTGGGTGCCGCCGTTCACCCCACTGCTGGCCAGGGATGGATGCCGGTGCTTGAAGTCCATGGTGAAGTAGCGGTTCACCTTCCAGCTCCGCCATTTCCTCTTGATCTCTGCCTGCACCTGCAGGGACCAACTGAGCTGTGACTTCTGGGTGGACGTCCTCTCCTGTTATCAGCCCTACACAGCCTGAGGCCTTCTGCTGCCATGCCATTGCCCCTTCCACCCCTTCCTCCTCCCCAGCTGCAACTTACAGTTGTTCCCAAGTCACCGTCTGAGTAGGGTCTGTGGACAGATGGCTCCCTGTTTTCTGTGAGCCACTCAGAGGCTAGCCCAAGGGGTCTCCCTGGGATCTTCAACAAGCAACCTCTCAGGGCACAGGGGTCAGGGTGAGGACTCCTCCTTTCACTGACCATTAACAGTGAGCTGCCCTTAGAATCACCTGGGGAGCTTTAAACATTCCAGAACCCCAGGCCACATGAACTATTACATCCATGTATCTGGGTAAGATCCAGACTTCCATAGACTTTAAAACTTTCTAGATGATTCCAATGTGTAGTCAGGGTTGAGATCCATGAGATAATTCCTCTCAGGGCAAATGCATTACTGTGTGGCTCTTAGCTTGGTGAGTGGGGGCCAAGCCAAGTGAGTCTCAGCCCCTATCCGCTCCGCAGCCAACCAGTTTAGTGCCGTGTACAAACTGCACCACTGGAGACAGAGCCCCAACCTCTCCACTTTTAGCTCCCACCTCCACTGCAAGCTCTTGACGAGCTACACATACTCCTACCTCTTGGCTCTCTCAGCTTCTCACGCAGGGCCCTCTCTGCCTCTCCTCATCTGTCCTAAAACAATCCTTGCTGTAGATTGTCCTGATGATCACTGAGCTCTAGCTTGTTTCTCAGATGCAAAAAAGAGAGGAGCCTACTGAGGTCACGCAGCAAAAACTTGAGTGTCATTACTCTTGTCCACTCCCCAAGCCCAGGACACCCACCTAGTCCCTGCCCCTGCCCCAGCACCTCTGTTCTAAGCTCTGTTCAAGAGCACCTCAACAGGCTAGAGAGGGAGCCCAAAGCTATAGCTCTGGAAATGGAACATTATAGGAAAGTTCTTTCCCTGAGGCCTCTTCCAGATCCTCACAGTCTCTGCTCTACCAGGGGACATGTTTGGGCCAGGCAGCCTGGCCTGCTGGCTGCAGCACAGAACACTGGGCAGCCCCAGCCCAGCAGCCCTGCCCATCACACCTTCTGACCCACAGGCACCCCTGCCTGCTCCCCCTTCCGCACTGTCACCTCCTGCTCCCTGAGGTGTGGCTCATGGAGACAGCACTCTCTCAGAGCTCTGTGAGCAGCAGAGCAGGTGCCTTTGTTGGTAGAGTTGTGCGCTGCAGGCTGGGTCTCAGCTGCACAGTGGGAGAGAGTCTGGCACAGGCAGAGGCAGTCAGGAGATCCTGGCACCACATGATGCCGGCAGATGCGTGACCAGCCCTCTCCTGTCAGTGCTGGGAGCTTGGCAGTGCCTTCCTCAGGGCAATCTGCCCCAGCAAGCCCTACCTCTACTGTCAAAGAGCCAGAGGGCCACAGTCTTACCTCCCCGTTCAGGAAACAGTAGAGAATAGCCACCACAAAGCCCTAGGGAGAGAGAAAAGGCAAACCTGAGCATGCTGGCAAAGGACGTTCTGCGTGCTGTATGCCTGGGCACATGGGAAGAGCGGAAGTTAGGGATGACACCAGGAAACACAAAAATACTACAGCCTGAACTGGGGCACTGCCCAGGGATGTGGAGTATAATGGGACACATGTTGCTCTGCTCCATCAACATAGGCACGCCCGTGAAGCCAGGTGGCTGGTGGACCAGTCCCCACCAATACACCCTGGCTTTGGATACACCTTGGTCCAATTCTTCCCATTGTCAAAGGCCAGCTGTGTCTTATTTTTGATAGAAAGCCTTCTTTGAATGCTCTAGAATTTCCTCCAAGCTCTCTGACTAGTCTGTAGGCTCCTGAGGGCAGGAGGCCTCCAGGATAGAACAGACTTGCTTCTTCCTTAGCTGTCACCATCTCCCCCCTCAGCCGCATACTCCTGTATGCTCTACGTGGAGTAAGCACTTGGCACACAGTGGGAATTTAGCTTCTGCACGTGGACACCAGAGCAAGCACATTTTTCTGAACTCTGCCAAGCCGTTCCCCACAGAGCCTGAGCTGCGCTGTCTGTGCTGTGCGAGTGTGAGGAATGCCGGCTGGGAGACCCCGGCAAGCACCTCAGCCAAAGCCCTGAGTTCTGGTTCTTGGTTCAGAATGCTGGCTCTGAAACTCCCAGCCTCACCAGGCTCAGCACCTGAACCAGCTAAAAAGGCCTTGGATTAAAATGGGGGCAGGGGGAGATGCAAGTCAGATGCAGAGTAACTTCCTGACCATCGGCTCACATGCTAATTTGAGCAGGTCGCTCAGGAGAGGACATCCAGGGAGCCAGGGTTCCCTTCAGGGCCACTGCTCCTTCCATCTGTTCACTTCCCACTGTGATTCCCTCCCTTGCTTACAGCCCCACTGACTCACTCCTCTCTCGCTCCTCTCAAGCCCTTGCTCCCTGGCATGTGCACCTGCCCTGCCATTCAGCTCTGCCAGGTCCTACACTGGGACCCTCTGCCAGTGACTCCAACCCGGGTGAGACAGAACTCCAGCCCTTGGGAGGTGGAAGGTCTAGCAGGCTGAAGTCCGAATGTGGACACACAGGGCTCTCAAAACCATCCCACCCTGAAGCCCAGGCCACTGGGGAGCTGCCACCTCAGATCACTCAAGGGGGCCTGGCTCGGGATCTCCAGACACAGTGACAGCCAGACACTCACGTGTCTCCTTATAGCAGCAGATAGGGCTCTCCCAGCACACGCCTATTCTGTAACTCATTTCACAGACAGAAACACTGAGGCCCAGAACTAGGGTTAAAGATGTTCCAGAGCCACCAACAGGGCAGAGGCCAGGCCCTGGCTCCTGGGGAGCTCTGCCCTGCATGTGCCTTGCCTACCTGGAAGGAGCCCAGCCCCAGCTCGAACACGAGTCTCTCCCTCTTGCTGACATTCTCCGGGGAGAAGGCGAATACCGTGTAGTGGATTCCGAACAATGGAATGAGCAGCAGCGTGGACCGGGCCAGCCGTCTGTTGGAAGAAAAGCAAGACATCTGCTCTGGGGGCTGCCGGGGCTTGAGAGCAGAGCCACCAAGCAGAAAAAGCAGTCCCAGCCCTCGCTCTCCCTAGACACCCTGACCATAGACCTGCTCAGCATCCTCAACTGGCTTCCAGGACTCCCTGGGATATTAGGGGTACTCTCCCTGTCGCAGAGCACCCATTTAGTGTCCTGCAGAGCTACCAAAAATGTACATGCAACTTATAAGGATTCCTGTGTGATGTGCTAAACCCTCAGGGACGATAGAGTGAAGGCAAAACTCTGGATAGGATTCAGGAGGCTTGAGGCAAAGCAAACCTTCTCCCCCCCGAAGGAAACTCTCCGTGCTCCAACAGAGCTGCCCCTCAGTGCCACAGAGACAGCAGTTTTCTGAGTGTGAGTCTAGCTGGGGACACCCACGGAGAGCAACAGGAGGTATGAAGACGGGGAGGGAGAGCAGTGTGTGGACCACAGAGGGAGACTCGGAAGGGATTCTAGGAAGGGCTTACTGACACTGCGCATAAACCTCCACCTGGGCAGAAGGAAGGTGTCACCCAGGAAACCAAGCCAAATGAAGAGAAGGATATCTGCTCTGGGGTGGGACAGGAAGGGGACCCTACCAGGCTTCCTGTGACCAGCTCTCCCCACACTCCTAGGCCAGCAGGACTGGGCTCTGTTCTGAGGGTTCAGGGACATGGAAGCCTGTGGTGAAGGCATCAGGGGCCTGTGCATTTTTGGTTGCTGCTCTGTGGGAGGGGGCTCTCCCAGGGTGGGGCCCCATCTCCACCCACCCCAGGACACTGGTTTCCCAAGAGCCTTCCCCAGAATTCAGCCCCACCCTGCTGTGCCCAGCCCAGCTCTTTCAGAGCATCAGTTTCACCTTCTCCTGGCAGATCGGGCTCTGCCAAAGTGGACGGAGGGTTTCAGGGTGGCTGTTGGATTGGGGGCCATTACACAGGGTGTCCCTCCCTCTCCCTGAACCCGGCCTTTCTGGGAGAGAACATTCTATGGAATGTGAGGGCTCCAGATTTCTTTCTTTTTTTTTTTTTAATGTGGGTACTGGGAGTCGAACTCAGGACCTCACGCTTGCCAGCAGGTGCTTGTACCGCTGAGCGATATCACTGGCCATTTTTTTCCTTTACATGGGTACTGGGAATCGAACTCAGGACCTTGCACTTGCCAGGCAGGCACTTATGCCACTGAGCCATATCAGCGGCCCCAGATTTCTTGAAAAGCCAAACCCACAGATTCTGTGTGAGACCTTGACATCCTAGCATCTATAAGAGAAGATGAGGCAGGAGTGAGGAGGAGGGAAGAAGACACAGAGGAAGGAGGTGGAGCCTGGAGAGATTTCAGCAGGAGGAAATTTAGCCCAGAAAGGAGTGGGCTTGGCATGAGGGGTGCCCACCTGTCCCCTTCCTGCTCACTGCTCACAGGCAGCACCTTGTGCAGGCCCTGGGGTCCCTGGACCACAGCAGGACCAAGGGGAGCTGAGCAAGCCCCTCCTCTGAGCCTAGGTGGGCCATCTTTTCAGCTTTCCTCTGGTCTGTTTCTGACTATGGCCCCTAAACGCCAGGCATCCCCTTTTTATCTCTGTTATGTCTCACAGCAAGCACATCTAGGCACAGAGGCGACACTGGAAATGCCTGCCATGAAGGAATAAGTGGATTACACAGGCACGAGCGCCTGGAGTCCTCCAACCAGAACACCTCCTGGACGCCAGGTCCTGCTGGTCTCTGTGTGCCCAGGACCTGGCAACAGAAGGCAGCATGGAATATCTGTAGATTGCACAGAAGAGCAAAGGGACCAACAGTGAGCACACCTTGCTGTGCTGGGGGCTCTGCCATGGTCTTGCCTGGGGACTGACTTTAACACACACTTGAGGGGTTCCCCTGAAACAGCATGGGGAACCTGCCTTCCTCCCCTTTGCCCTGCCTCCCACAAATGGACTATCTGGATATTTGTCCTTGAAGTCCAAAAAGGGTCCTGGTAATCAAGGTGTCAAACCTTTCCAGTTCCCACAGTGGTGTCAGACAGGTCAGGTTCACAGTGTACAAAACAGAGACCTTTCAGGCACAGGCTCAGGACCCTTCTAGCCACAGGATGATGCGGTGACTGCACTGAGCATGTCCTGTGGACTAGTCCTGCCCCTCCCAGCAGCCCTGCAACAACCCCGGCATGGTCAGGTACTTCAGGTGGAGATTCAGGCACCCAGGGTCCTCTTTGGCAGACAGGACAGGGGACAGATAAAGAGGTCTCTAGAGCCCCGGGATTTGGAACTTGTGCAGTTCTGAGCTGTGCACTTCTTGGCATGGGAACATATGATGTGAGCCTCACTCTACAATCTGATTAGCCGAGAGAGACAGTGATGCCAGGCCAAGGCCTCCATCCTCCTCCCCCATCCCAGAGTAGAAGAGTCCTGAAATGCCAAGAAGAGCTTCCAATGATCACAGGTGCCCAGTGGGCTGCCAGGGGGCAGTTCCCCACTCAACATGAATGCCCGAATGGAGGCTGGCGTTCTAGTCAGAGGCAACCTGGGGCATGGTGCTAAGGACTCTCTGGGTTCAAATACATGCCCTGCCAATTACATGGCCTGGAGGGAGTCATTTTGCCTCTCTGTGCCTCAGTTTTCTCATCTGTAAAATGGAGGCAATACAAGGACCCAACTCACAGGGTCACTGTGGCTGCCAGCTCACACATACAGTGCTCTTTGTACACGGAGTGAGGTCCCTTGCCCTGTGCAGGGGACAGTCTCTATGAACCCAAGGTCTATGCTTTTAGAAATAATTTTTGCAGTTGCAGAGATCAAAGCCCAGAGAAGTCAGGAATTTGGAGAGGGTCACACACCAGGCAGCACTGACAGACACTGCACAGCGGCTTCCTCAGCACAGAGTAAGCCCCAGGATGCTCCTGCAATGACTGCAGCTCCATCCTCGTGCTCTACCCTCCTGCCCCAGGACCAAAAGACTGCAGAGAACTCACAAGACACTGGGACCTCAGCATGCAACAGCCACGGGGCGGGCTCGGGCCAGGAGGCACAGGTTGGTGCCCCATGTCCTCTAGTCCAGCAGGACACAAGCTTAAGCCAGTGGCGGTGGTGGCAACAGCATGCGTCCCCCTCCCCTCCAGGACACCCGGCCACAGCCACGGCCACACACACTTACAGAGTAATGGTGGATAGTTCTGACATCTTGCAAGAGTGCTGCTGAGCCCGCTGTGGCTTGCAGTAGCATTTCTGCACGCAGCTGCTGGGTGTGACAAGATTAGCACTTCTGTCAGCTGGGGGCCTCGGGCAAGGAAGAAATTGAGGGTGGGCAGAGGAGTGGGGAGGGGGGAGGCAGGGCCAGGGTAGTCATGTGGAGGAGGAGGAAGCTGAGGGCTAAGATATGGTCAGCTCTGGACAAAGAAATCACACTTAGATGTGTGTAAGTGTGTGCATGGTTGCACACGTGCATAGAAGCACTTGCATTGGGGACCACTGGTAGGTGAGTGAACTTGAAGTGGAATGTATATTTGGAAGATGGGCCTAATGGGGGCTCAAGCAAGGAGCCTGAGGCCATTTCTAGGGTCAGCCCCAAGCTTAGGACATGGACTCAGTGGAGGTCACCCCCTGAGATAAACAGCTGGAAACTCACTCTATGGACTTCACATGCTGCCTGGCATATCAGAGTTCTAGGCTTGGTTGTCAAGGACGCTTAGTTGTCCTCTGGTTGTCCCCTTTCCCCCTCTCTCCTTCCTCCCAGGCCTCCTTCTCAATGTGTCAGTGCACACAGGAGGAACAGAGGTAAGTTGGACTGACTGTATTATTAGTAGCCTAGACCTGCAGTATCCTGTGTAATAGCCAATACCCAAATGTGGCTATTTGAATTCAAATCAAATCAAATTAAATTCTGCTTCCTCAGTTATTCTACCACAGCCTAATGGCTCATGGCTGCATGTAGCTGGTAGTAACCATGCTGGACACAGGGACACAGGTACGTGCATCCCTGTGGAAAGGTCTACTGCACAGGGCTGGGCTTGCCTGGAACAAAGCTCAAGGGCAAGAGCTGAGGGCTGAGAGAGCACCGTTGGGGCACTGACCTGCTCTGCAGAAACCAGTCACCTTAAGGAGGTGGACCCAGCAACCAGTCTAGCTCCACATTCTGCTAGGCATGGACAGAGCACCCTTTATCTCACGGAAACCTCAGGCTGACTCCCTCCTCCATGGCCCTTAGTGGTCCTGCTCATGCTTGACACCTTTCAAGGGTGGGTAAGAGCTGTGGCGTCTTAGACTGCAGGAGCTACTCCTCCACCAACCCTCCTCAGGTCCCACTTAACACTGAGGCTCGCAGTAACTGGCTGGGAGACTGACACATCCAGACTGGGTCAGATGTCAGCAAAGGCAGATACGCAGGGGAGATTAGACCCTCAGCATCCTGGCCAGCATCTGCACCCCTCCAGCTCGTGGTTCTCATTTAATCAAAGGCTTCTTTCCATTCACACCACCCATGAGGCAAGCACTATAGGCCTACTTTGCACAAGAGAAATATGAGCTGTGGTCTGATGCTTTGCTGCTCAGAGTGGCCCCAGAGCAGCAGCAGCAGCAGGACTGCCTGAGCACTTCTTAGAAACACAGACTCTAAATTGGGCATGGTGTTCACACCTGTAATCCCAGCACTCTGGGAGGCTCAGGCAGGAGGATCACAAGTTCGAGCCCTGCCTGGGCAACTTAGCAACTTACATGGCAAGATTCTGTCCCAAAATAAACATTAAAATGTTTTAAAGGGCTGGGGATATAACTCAGTGCAAAGGCCCTGGGTTCAATCCCCAAGACTGCAAAAAAAAAAAAAAAGTCTCAGCTGCCACCTGCTCAGAAGCTGAATTTTACCGAAAGCCTTGAGGGAATGCACATGTCAGCCAGTGCTTGAGAAGCTACAGAGATAGGCATGTGTCAGAGAATTTTTCATGTGCTCTCAATGAATGTCAGAGGTCTTTTTTATAGGTATAAAGAGACAGACAGATGCAAATAAGAATGTTTTCTTTAGTTAATTAAAAGAGCATAATAAGGTATATAGAGATGGCAGCTACTCCATACTTCACATTTATTATTTCCCCTGGGCGGAATGAAAGGTGGGTTCTTCTCCCCTATGGCCAGTGACCCTTCAATTTCAGCTGGGGTGGGCCACAAAAACCAGGTCCAGGACCCCAAGAGGCCACCTACGTGCCATGGTGAAGCCCTCACCCTGAAGTCGAAGCTTCAGCTGTTCCCTGACACCCCTTTATCTTCAGCTCCAAAACTGTCCCCTCCCTTCCTGGACCCAAGATATTTCTACAGGAAACACAGGCTCCTCTGACATTTTGAAAGATATTTGGAAAGTTTTCTACAGACCATTGAGTGATGAGATCACTGGATGTGTCTCTGATAGGGGCAGAGGAGGGCAGATCAGAAAGGAAAGTGGAGGACGACACCCAGAGGGCTCTCAGGGGAGAGGGGAAGAGGCCCTGTTTCCCAAATGCTGCCCCTCCCCAGACCCTCAATGTCTGTGCAAAAGGATGCACTGAGAAGAAATAGAACAAGACTGTGGCAACACAGCCAGAGCCAGGAGCGTGAGAAAGAGAGAGACAGGGGAATCTCAGGACAATTAGTGAAAAGGGAAAAGGAACTTTATCAACAGGAAGATACGAGCCTCAGCAGGCTGCTGAGATTGTTCAGAGCTGGCACCAAGGGAGAATAAAAAACTCAGCCAAGGGTGTTCAGTGGGGCTACTGGAGGGTGACCGCCATCAGAATCAGAAGGCAGGAGAGCCCTGTGGCAGGTACAGTGCCCACCTTGCAGGTGAGCTCACCCCGGGAGCCTTGTCTTCCAGGCCTGGCTTTGCTATGAGTTTGCAGGAAGGTCAAAGCCATTCCCAGAACTTGAAACTCACATCTGCCCATACCAGCCAGGGATCCAGCACACATCGTGGCCTCACACTTGTGTGCAGGCTGGCTGGGCTGTGGCCTTAGGATACACCTAGCAGGATGTTAGACCGAGACACGTGCGGGGAGCCCTTTACAGGCAGCACCCCATCTCCTTCACTACTGTGACTCCTGGGATCAGTGTAATGTTGGGCCTTTGATGGTCCACAGGACATAGGGGTCTGGGCTGAATATATGCCACAGGGTCCCTCCCAATGCTCAGATGCTGTGCACCCCAGAACCCTGAGTAGTCCCCCAAGAAGCACCCCCTTAACACTGCCAACCCAGCAGAAGCATGACTAGACAGATCTTGGGAGTTTCTCTGACACTACCACCTCTCTTTCACCACCAGGACAGGATGAGCCAGCTCTCTGTGTCTTCTGCCAGCCTGGAACAGTCCCAGCTGGGAAGCTGGCACCTAAGCTCAAGGCTTTGTTTGGCCACTGACTTGCTGGGTGATCTTAGGTGTTATCTTTCTCTGAGCCTCAGTTCCTCCATCTCCAAAATAAAAATTCCCGGCTGCCAACCCCTAACAGGAACTGCAAGGATGGGATGATCCCAAGTGCGTGTGTGTAGGAGATGCTTTGGAACTGGAAGATGGAGCACCCACCCCTGTAAACTGGAAGCCTCTGGCTGTGGGTGAAGCCCCCCAGCCTGAGCTTCCTGGTTGTACCACTGCCTTGCATAGTAGTGTGGATCTTGGGAGACCTGAGCTCTCCTCTTATGGGGTTGACAAAACCTAGACACAGGATGCAGCTGGGGTTCCCTCCTCCAGCTCCAAGAGGTAGCTTCTGATGCTCATCTTCTGCAAGGGAGACCCGCTCCAAATGAAGCCAGGTCACTCCAGGACAGGGGAGTGGAGGCTCTCCCTGTACAGTGGGTGTCTGTCCCAGAAATCTTAGCCTTCCCCTACTGGAGCCAGTGAGCTGCACACAGTGGTAAACTTGGACCCACAAGCAAAGGCAGGCTAACTCTGCCCTGCCCCAGCTGAACATTCAGCCCTGTCTCCTGCCCAAGACCAAGTCGACCCTGGGCCCATGCTGAGTCCTGACACAGTCCCTGGCTCCATCTCTGGCCACTACCTAAGCCCTAAGCCCAGCCACTCATTCTACCAGGAGCACCAGGGTGGAGCAGGTGCAGCTCAGGACCACTGCCCCCTGCAGGGCCCCACACCCCAATTCCTTCCGAAGCTGGGTAAGGAACGCCATCTTGGTCTACAGAGGACAAACCCTTATCATCTGAGCAGCTGGAACCAACCTACAGGAAAGAGAATGAATGCTGGTCTGAGGGCACAGGCAGGGGCTCCTCTCGGGCTTTCTTGGGGACTCCTGGGTTTAAATTTGTTCTGGAAACAGAGGAAAAAACCAGAGAGCTGTTGTGGGTGGAACTGAAGGAGCTTTACAGCTCAACACCTAAGACTGGAGCCCCAGGGGACGCGGGCACAGCCCTGGACCCTCCCTTTCCCCCAAGCCTTGCCTCCTCCACCTCCCTCTCAAGTTCTCCCCTCTTCCCCACGCAGACGCCTCCCACTCGCAGCCAGCTCCTTTTCCAAGCCCTGCAGATTGGGGACAGTTTTACACAGGGCTGAGCCCACCAGGGGCCTCTTCTTCCAGGAAGCCTTATTTTATAGCTTTTGACAGCAATGTTGTGTAGCCAGCGTTGGAGAGCAGGGCCTGCCTGTGCTGCAGCAGTAGCTTTGCTTGGTCCCTCCCACCGGATGTGTGGCATGTCACTGGCAGCTAATTCTCTGGGCTGTAGCAGAAAAACTCTGTGTAACAACTGCTTACCTACCAGATGCACTGGGGATCTATGAATATTAAATGTGCGCAGACCAAGTTGCGAGTGTTTTAAGTGTTCTGCCTCTCTCAGCAGCATTGTCACTGGGGTTATCACTCATATTCACCCACAGGGTCTCCTTGACCCTGGAAAACTCAAACATGTGGCTCAGTTCAGCAGGATCAAGCCGATCCTTTGTCCAGCTCGGCCCTCCAACCTGCTTTGCAGGCTGCATCCACCTGAGTTTTTAACCTTTTAGACCTTTGGGCCTCAAAGCTAGCAGGATTTTAGAGAAATCTGTTTTTTTCCCCTAAAAAAAAACAGTTTACAGAGATTGAAGAGAGATGTAGAAGATGTTTTTACTTTATTGAAGCAAACAAACTACTTGTTTCTTTAAATGTCTTGCATTGACACTTAAATGTGTAAACCATGTATGATTTATAAGTGCTTCTCACTGACGCTTCAGGAAGCCACGGTTCCTAACATGTAGACAGCCCAAAACCACTCCAGTCTTCTCCATCAGACCCTGGGAAGTTCTTGCTTCCTGGGGCAGGATGTCTGAGCTGGCCAAGTGTGATCAGGGCTCAGCAGGGTGCTCCTGATTAGGCTGAGGCTGAGTGTGAGCCCGTGTGTGTGACCACGCACAGGCAGAAGGCAGGGACGCTGAGAGGACCCATCCAAAAGAAGAGGCCTCAGGGATCTCGGAAGAAGAAACAGATCCTTCCAGGAAGGGGAGGAGATGGAGGCTGCTAGAGCTCAAGTGAGACCACGGCTGACTTTGCTACCTGTCAGCTCCAAATACACAGGTGCTATCAGTGCAAGAGCCTATCTGAAATCAAGCAGGAGAAACTGAGGCCAGACACAAGATCACGGTTTCCAACAACTAGCAGGGAGGTGAGGGGAGTGGCAGGGCCCTATTCTGTGATTCCTGGAGATGAAGGTAGGGATGATTACTCTGGGACAGGTTTGGTGGTGGTAGAGAGCTGGCCCCACCAAGACCTTATAACTTATATCGAACAATTTTCTACTACATAGGAGACACAAGGGTTGATAAAAACTTACAAAAATGTGAAAAAAAGATAGTAAATGAATAGCAAAAAAAAAAGTGTCTTCCTATGTAATGTAATCATTACAGAGCCATTGAAAACACAGTGAACACCCAGGCTCTGGGCCAATTTCCCCCAGGGAAAAGGGGAGATACCCAGACTATGCAGACAGGGAAAGAGCAAGTTCTACCTCCCTAGAGAAGCCCCCAGGAACCTTCAGGAAGGCTCTAGACTTGGTATCTGAGCAGTACCCCATCCCTCTCTCTAGGAGAACAGTTGTGGTACTCCAGGAGCTCTGTGCTGGGATCTCCCTATTGTCCCACTCATTCCCTGGGCAACCAGCCATCTGGGAGCCCCAGACTGGAGCCTCTGATGAAGACAGGACCAAGCACCCAATGATGACCAAGCACAGCTCCTTCTAACTTGCTGTCTTCTGGAAGAATCCAAAAAGCTGTACTTATGGCTCCTCCTGTGAACCTCTAGCCAGCCACAGTAGACCATCAGGCTTTCTCTTCAGCAACAGAAACATCCACATACCTCACACCCCACCTGGTCATGCTCCCATTCACAAGGCCTGCAGAGTGTGGTAGGAGATGCTCTGTCTGATTTTAGATGGGGCAAGACAAGACAAGGAGAGGGTTGGAAGAGAGCTGACAGGATATGCTCTTAGGGCCATGACTACAAAAGATTCCTTACAAACCAAATGGCTATGAAAGTGAAGAAGACTTTGCACTCCACCCTAAGAGGTTGCCCTTGAATCCAATAATCACAAACAAAGCAGATGCTTCTATGTCAAGGAAAGAGGTTGTTGAGGATGTGGTACCAGATAGATGCAGAGGTAGAACTGTCCTGAGGAAAGGTAGAGGACAGAAAGAATCCTCCTTTTAATACTCGGTCCAGGGAAAATGTCTTCCTGTGTCACCAGTGGACACTGAGCAACTTTTCCATGTTGGCCTGGAGCATGGACCTACCCAATGGTGCTAACAAGCTTCCCACAGAAGCAGAATCCCCAAGGAAACCCAAACTCTAAACAACTGAGACCCTAATGACCCTAGGCAAGATGATGTTTCCCAATTTGATTTTCCCAGTGTCATACAGGCAGAATCAGTCTCTTTCCCCTTCCATGTAATGACATGCAGATTAGGCGCTCCTGAATGGCTGAAGCCTGGAGGGCAACTATATTTTAAAATACGTCTGTCTATATTTTAAAGACACTTTAATCAGGAAGGACTCGCAAATGGCCATGCTAGGTCACCCTGTCAGCAAAGCCCAAGCCTCTCTTGCTTGTGACCCAAGCGCAGACCCATGTGGTTTTCAGAGATGGCTGTGGTGTCCACATGATGGTACTTACAAGTAGATGCTGGACTCATTGCCCCCCATGTCTGGAGACTGCAGTTTCTGCACAAGGATGACGATGATGCCAATGAAAAGCACAAAGTTAACCTGAGAAGCAAAGAAAAACCGAAAAATTTAACCAAGGGCAAAGACTTGGCACACCCCTGCCTCTGCACAGGCTATTATTCCCCCAGCAGGACCTTCTAGCAGCTACATAGTCAAAAATCACATCTAGATTTCTAATCCAAGATGGCAGCAGGAGAACTAACTCTAGGGCATCTCCCCAGCCTCCCACAGTATCACTGAAAGGAAGGAAGGGGTACGAAAAATGAAATTCCCTAAAAGTGCTAGGAAACAGGAAAGCATATCATGAGTGACACATGAAAATGAGCAACATCTGGAAGAGAAAGGGAAAGTAGGATCAGGGTGATGGAAAAACTACCACCGGAAAGACAGAAGAGGTGACTACAGAGGTGACAGCTGTTCTCTGGAGAAACTCCAACTTCAGAGTCATGGGATATGGAGAAGCAGAGCGATGCTAATTACAGGATGGCCTGGGAACAGCAAGAGCAGCATTTGCCTTTAGATAAAGATCAGCTACAAAGGCTTTCTAAACAAGGTGAGAAAGGAGAAGGAAGGGGAGCAAATAAATAGAAACATGCACAACCAGAGAATGGGCTCAGGGATGTCATTGGAATGTCACTGAAGTAGCCCTGGGAGGAAAATAACAGAGAATCTAAAACCAAACCATTAAAAATAATACTTGCTGAAAAATAATTAAGCATTCAAATCAAAAGTTAGGAAAAGATCACCACAAATTCAACCTATACACGAAGACAATTAATGCAGGGCCAAAAGTCTTAAGAGGAATTATAAAAATAGGAGATTTGACCAATAAAAATAAAAATCTATTTTTGTTTTTATTTTGTTTGTTTTTACAGGTCAGTTAGAATCATAAAGCTTACTCCTCACTCTGTCCACCTTGTTTTCTGCTACCTGCCCGGTGTCTAATTGGTGCCTAGAATTAGCACAGCAAATACTAATTCCACGTGTTAGTCAGTCCAAAAGAAGAAAACACAAGTAAGCAAATTTAGGGGTAAGAACCTAGACAAGAGATGTACAAATTATTCCAAACCATGAGACAGCATCAAGCAAAATGGTGAAATAAAAATGAGCAAAACAACTACAAGAGGGAGAGAGAAAATCTGAGTAACAACCTCAGAAGAAATTTTAAAAGTAGGCAAAGGTGTAAAATTAGTTAAAATGCATCAGGTCCAGATAATTTTATGGACATCTAAGGAAGATGTAATTTACATGTTACTTAATTGATTCAAAGCAAATAAGAGGGAGCTAGCTTAGGTTACCCAGGAGGCTAACAAAATCTTGCTCCAAAAACCAGACAAAGACAGAAAACGCACACAAACACACAGATCATAAAACCACAGAACTTATGAACAGCAATGCAAAAGCTTGAAACAAAACATTAACACAGAATTTAGCAGCGCATTAAGGAATAAACAGAGAATGGCCCACAAAGATTTAATCCCACAAATGCAAAAAAAATAATCTACTAGTATCCGTTAAAACATAATAAAACAATAAGTTTCCATCTTCCCCTATAAGGCTGCCAACAGTGTGATAACTGGAAACATCAAACACCCAAAAAGCCATTGGAAATACTGGAAATCTAGTACTTTGCTCATAGAGGACAATTTTCTAACCACAAAAATGTCAAATGCACACACCCTTTTCCCCAGAAATCCCCCTTCTAGAGATTTATTCTAAAAACATGTTCATACATGCTCAAGCGAGGCACAAATATATTCCTTGTAGCATCATTTATAATGAAATAAAAGTGGAATACTATGTCCCTCACTAAAAAAGGGTATGAGCACTCCAAAAACACATTTGATAAAATTCAGTACCCAAGCTTGATTTTTAAAAAAATACATACTAAGTGAAGCCAGGAAGAACTTTCCCAGTCCAATGCAGGATCACTGCCCAGAGCTAGAGCAAACAGCATCCTCGACAAAAACAAAGAAGAGAAAAGTACTGGAAAGGAAGGGCGAAAACTATTTTCATTTGCAGATTACATAATTTTCTACCTAGAAAATCCGTGGGAACCAATGAGTTCAGAAATGTAACTAGGCAAAAAAAAAAAAAAAAAAAAAAAAAAAATACACTAAAACCAATAGCATTCTAATACAACATCAGTAACTCCTCTGAAAATGTAATGGTATGATTCCTAGACCAAATAAAAGCCCAAACAGGAAAACACCGTAATACAGCAAGAACAAGGAAGAACACTGAAATGTTCACCAATGGCTCCACAAGAGAGTGAATAAATGGAGAATCACGCCATGCTCTTGGAGAGGAAGATGCAATCTTTTAAGAAAATCAGTTCTCCAAAGTAATCTACAAATTCAATGCAATTTCCACACAGATCTCAACAAGAGTTTTTTAAAAATTCGCAACTTGACAAGGGTATTCAAAATCCACTCAAAGAGTAAATATGCAAGAAATTTTTATGGGATAAAAAAGGAAGAGAAATTTGCACATCAGATGCCAAACCGTGTTACAAGGTTACCATCAATGCACCATCTACCATGGGAATAGATAAATAGATTAATAACATAAAAGTGAAAGTCTGAAACCAAATACAAGTATATCGAGTGTTTATAATAAAATAACATTTCAACATAATGGAGAAAAGATTCAATAAAAGGGATTGAGAATGTGCAATGTACATCCTTGAAAGATAAGATTAGATAAAATTAAATATCATTTCAGGCCAAACCAAAAAGAATGTTTTTTAGTCAGATGAAAGGTGTACATGTAATAATCTAATCCACAAGTATCATAAAACAATTAAGAAGAATATTTTTACATTTTAGGTGGGAAAGGCCTCCACACACAAGAAATGAGGCACAGAATTCATGAAGACCAAAGCTGATGGTTACGCTGTCTTGGCAATGCGACATGTATAACAGACGAAGTGTCACTGTTCTTCAAATAGTGAGAAAGTCAACGTGCTAAAAACTGGGCAGAAGAAATAAATGAGAATATGCAGAATAAAAACAAATTGTCAATAAGTGTGCAGAAAAAACTGCTCAGTCACTTGCACCATGTAGAAATGAGCTACCACTCCCCTCCATAGGAATGTACAATGTTTAAATGATCGACGTTATGAGTGCCGACAATGATATGGGGAAACAATCCTCCCTTCCAGGAGAAGTATAAATTGCTGAAAGGTTTTTGCAACACAGTGTGGAATCTGAAAGTTTAAATGTACGCTCTTTTGACCCAATTCCACCTCTAAAGAAATATTTGCAAATGCTTAAAATTATGCACAAAACAATTCCTAGGGGTACCTTTTATAACGAGGAAAAATGGAATAAGATCCACACCCAACCCTAGGGGAATAGCTAAATAATTTGTGCATCCATGTTCCAGAACATAATGCAGCCATGACAAAGAAGGAAGCCAATTTGTGCGGGGCCCTTCCACTTCCTCTCCTGTGTGCCCTTCAGCCCAGGCCCCTGTCTCTTCCCTTCCTCCTTGCCCCAAGAACACTTACCATTATAGAGCCAACCACAGGGCCTTTGATTACCCACCACAGAGCCGTGCTGTCATTCATTTCCCAGCAGCTAAAAGATGGGCAGACAGAGAGAAGAGAGGTCATGTCCAGGGGACACCTTGCAGGACACTGCCCCAGCTAGCTGGGAGCTAGTCACTTTCTCCCCCTGCAGCTCCCGAGGAGGAGCTAAAGGAAAGGAGAGCTCTCTGGTGCCTGTAGAAACCAGGCTCTGTTTATGAAAATGAGGCCACTCTTGGGCACCTGGGAAAGGGCCATGTATCCCTTTCAGACCCAGAGCTCTTGAGGTGCAACATCATCCTCAACATTCTTTCACCCCCTGGGAAAGGAAAATAGACTCAGAGGTAGGCCTAGAAGCAGAGAGGGCTCAGAAACCTTGCACACTCTCTTGTGGCTCTGGGTAGAGACACAGCTGACATGCACGGGGTCAGGGCTTAGCAGTGCCCAGGGCTGGGATGGTCGTTCAGTGGAGTTCATGTGAAAACAGGTGGCCCCTGAGAAGCCACCTGTAAGAATTCACTCTGTGCTCAAGCTCTGCTTCTTAGGCATGTACTCACCCTGTGTCATCAAAGTACAGCCTCAGCACAGCCCACACCGTCACACACACAGTTGGGGTCCCTGAGAAAGAAAGAAAAGAAAGTCCATGATAAGAGGAAAACTAATGTGTCCCCTCAGCTCCGCACTCCCTGGGGACTCTTACTGCCCCTCACACCCAGGCTTTCTGGGACTCTTCATTTCCCTCAGAACCAGAGTTATTTTGTCTCTTGGGAAGGAGGTACTGGGTTTAACTTCTCCCTCACACAATGGGCTTCCCACAGTCAAAAAGGCAAGAAAGGACCCAAGAAAGGGCAGTTAGCCATCAGCCTAGGGCATTGCTCCCTCCTCACTGCCACTCCTCAGAAGTCACCACCCAGGACACACCTGACCATGAGGACTGAGCCCGGCCAGGCGCAGACAGACACCTACCCCAGCCAATAATGATGTACCAGTAGAAGTATCTCCTCTCGGGGAAGAAGGTCTCCACCAGCAGTGTGAAGAGGTACAGGCCCTCGATAAACAGCCAGAAGTAGTTGGACACGACGCAGTAGTGAAAGAAAACCATGACGGCCTTGCATTCCACCTATGGGGAGGCCCACGGCCAGGAAGTTTCAGCTTCTCTGGCCCCCAGAAAAGTCCCCAAATTCAGCTCCACAGGACCAGGCAGTGAGTCCTGAGGGCCTTCAGCGCTGGCAAGCTTGGGCTCAAATATTTCAAGGAGCTAAGGGAGAGGACATTCCTGGATGGAGGCGCTGAAAGCAGCGGCATCCTGTGACTCTATGTTGAAGCTGCCCAGGTTGACAAACAGCATGTAGGGAAAGGACTGGTGGACAGCACAGGGCCACTAGGTTGGTCCTCCCCTTCTTCTTACTCCTCCTTACTCTCTCAGGGAAGGAGAAGAAAGAAGCAGTCAGAGGGCTCCGTAGGAGGCTCCTTGTAAAATGAGGATTTGGTAATCTGTCCAGCAGCAGGGATACAGAGCCTGGCCCCCACGAATCTCTGTTCACAGAAACCCTCCACACACACCGTCCTGGTCAGGGTCTGGACTCCAGACTCTCTTTCCTGTCCCACTTCATCAAAGTCCAGCTTCCCTGCCTACATATTACTTCCTCCAAACTGAGGCTTGGAGAGACCACTCAGCTCCTGGGCTCTAGCACAGCTGGTTAAATAACCAAGAGCTTAACAAGCCTTCTCCGAACCTCAGTTTCCTCTTCAGTCAAGCAGGACCTGGCATTTCCACGTGACCTTCCTCAATTGCTTTACCAGGTACAAGGCCCAGACCAAGGGACTGCATACATTCTGGCTATTGGAAGTGACACTGTACACTAGCTACTAGGAACTTCATGGCAATTCCAGGATGACTCCATGGGTGGAGTTGATGCCTTCACCTGCAGGAACACACTTCCCTGTGAGGTGTCAGGTATGCGTGGGGGTGATCCTGGGGTGGTGGGGTGGGTTCCCCCAGGGCTCACTCACAGTAGAGATGAAGCAGTGGTTGTTGTCCTGCTCAGCATACAGGATCCAGTCTTTGATGAAGACAGAGATGGCCCTCAGCATGAAGGACACGAAGAGGTTCATGTGGATGAAATTGCGGGTGCAGTGCAGCTTCCTACATGAGCAGGTCAGGGACCAGGAAGCCTTGAACTCCAAAGCACTCACACCCTCCATGCTGGGGCTGCTCTGGACCTTCTCACTGGCTTTGTCTCAATGGGGCCCCCACCCAGGCCACCCTTCTCCCACCTATCTAATCCCCACTGACTTCCAGGCCCCTGTGTCTGGCCCCAATTCCACATGCAGACACAGCCCCTCTGTGCTCTTTCTCTACCTAGACCAGGGATATAAAAGCAAGCAAGGTAGGTCTCCTGCCCAGCTTCTGCTCACTGGGTGGCCCTGGACAAGCCAGATGCCCTCTCTAGGGACGGGTCCCATCTGCTGTGCTACTGGTGGCCGAATGCCTTCCAAGTGACCTTCCAGAGCTGACACCCATGGAGGGCGAGGGGCAATGAGCTACAATGAGCTGCACTAGCTCAGAGGCTGCTGGGGTCTCACCGGAAGCGACACAGGATGACCATAGCGGTGGTGAGGGTGACCAGGGAGGTGCTGTAGCCAACTGTGTAGAGGGCCTTCACTGACAAGTAGTAATAATCCTGGAGCAGGGAACAGAACACAGGGCATGCTGGGCTCTCCATGGGGCCTGCCACTGCCCCCTGGGACCTGAGCTCAGTCTCCCAGGTGGGACCTGCCCCATTGGGCCCAGCTCCTCTTCCCTGTCTTCCAGTGATCTCACCTCTCACTGCGCCCCTACTTCTGGCTGAGTGGCTCACTCTCTTCTGTATTCCCACTCTTCACATGCTCAATAAATGTCTATTGAAGGCATAGCACTGACCATTCAGAACAGAAAGCAACCTTAGCCTGGAGAAGGGTCCAGGAAGGCCCTGGTGGGCCCAGTATTAATCCTCCATTGCTGGGTCATAGGAAAGCCAGCATCCTAGAAGTAGCAGCCAGGGTCAGCCCGAGGCAGTGAGTGAGCATCCTGCCTTTGAGCTTGGGTGCACAGCTGGTACTCGGGAGTGCTGCCAAGATCCTGAGTTTCCTAGCCCTGCCCACCACCACTGGGGGTGAGGGGCATACACTCACCTGGTCCTCAGGCTCAGTTTCATTCTCATAAAATCCACATGCATCAAAGTAATGAGGGAAGGGTTCAGACCAGCCTTCTTCAGTGCAGTTCCGGCTCACAGAACCCTTGTCTGTCATGAAGGAAAACTTGGTGAAGAACAGAAATGGCCACAAGGGCCCTGAATTCATATGCAAAAGTAGGAAGTCCTGGAAGCCCATGTCCCCACCTGGGAAGGAGGGACAAGAGGCTCAAGGAAACTGTGACTGCTGGGGTCCTGGAGCTTAGCCTTCACTAAGAAGCAGGCATGGATGCAGCAAGGGGCAGGCTGATCTCTTAACCAAAGGGAAGACAACTGAGCCTGCCAAAGCCAGTACTTCTGCAGCCCTCCCATGGAATATTCCCAGGAGTGCTCTCTGAAAGAGTCAGAGCCCCTGTCCTGGGCCTGGGTCAGCACTTCTCAAATGTCAATGTGCAGAGCCCCAAGACTGATCACCAATGCAGATTCTAGTGGCCTCAACTCTCAGATCCAGGGATTCTTAACAGGGATTCTTTCCCATCTGGGAATTGCCTCAAGTGACCATGAGGTGTGAGTCTTCGGCACACCTGGAGGACACAGCCAGAGGAGGTACTTGAATTTGCAGCCCTGAGCCTCCCAGGCTCATTTTGGGACATTTTGCACCAAAAGGACACCTGGCTTCCTTGCTTAATTAGCAAGGACCAGACCTCTACCAACCTAGCAACATTCCATATTAAGATGTCTTTTTAGATTTTTTTTTTTTAAATGTTTGCCTTTAAGGATCTGGTGGTCTGTTTCCTGTCACTGATGCACTTTAATTTTCTTTTAATTGACTTCAAGGCCATTTTGTGGGATGCCCGAGAGGGCAGGGCCAGTCAAAGCCATTGAAAGAGTCATTTGCTGGTGGCAAAGGACAGCTAGGGCTGTTTTAGTCTCCAATGGATATGTGCTTCATTCCCCACTCACCCAGTGCCCTGTAAGGGAGGGCCACTGATGTCCAGGGAAAGGGAGAGGTCCAGCAGCCCCCTTTCTTCCAGCCAGCACCTGAGCATGGCCCAGCCGGACAACAGTCCCCAGCCCGGCTTCCAGTAAACTACCTGGTCTCTTAGGACACATGAGATTGATTCTTTCAGGGACTAGGGAATTGTGTAAAAAAAAGAAATGTCAACAGAAAAGGGGCTCTGGGGATACACTGCTGAAGAAGCTCCTCCCCTCTGTGGCCAGCGCGGCCTCTGAGGAGCTCAGGGAGGAAGCAAAGAGGACAGTGGGTCGAGGAGATGCAAAGCAGGAGGCAGAGGCCAAGGAAGGAGGTCCTCTGCCTGTCCAACCTGCACCCTCGTGGGCTGAATGGAAGATTTAAAGCCAGTCTCTTCAGATACGTATTTCCTGGGGCCTAGTGAAGAGGAAGAGGGGGGACCCTGACAGGAAGGCAAGTTCTGCCCGAGCAGTGAGACCGGCCTCCACCACTTCTCCAGTGCCTAGTGCTAAGGAGGAGCCCCAGAAAGCCCTGGGACTGCAGAAGAGTGCAACTGTGTCCCGGAGCTCCATGCCGAGCCATCCCTTTTCCAGAAAAATCTCTCCCAGGCTGCCATGGTGACCTCCTTCCCAGTTCCTCTGAACATTTCTTCAGAAAATCCAAGAGTCTCAGTGGAGTCAGCATCTTGGCCAAGTCCCACCCTCCACCTCAGTCTCATTTCCTCTCTACTTTGCCCACTTCGAGGCAGTGGGAAGAGGAAAGGGAAGCTGCTTTGAAAAATAATTTTCAGAAAACTGTCCGCAAGAAGAAAAAAAAAATTTCCTTCTTTTATTTTCTTCCTCTTTATGATACAGTGTAGGCTCAGAAAAGCATAAACCTTTTTGTTCCAAAACAGTTTTGTGAATATTGTTAAAATCTCCGGGAGACGGAGCACTCTCCAGACTGACAAACCCCGCAGTGACAAAGCCTACTTCACTAGGCTGATTCGCCCCAGCAACTTCACAGGAGCACAGAACTTTAGGGCTGTGGCTCCCAAATGGGGCTACTGCCCACCTAGGGAGCCAGCTAGCAAGGCACATGCTCAGGCTCTGTCCTAGGCCTATAGATCAGAGACCCTGGGAGTGAGGCCTCAGAATCTGTATTTCAACAAACCCGGGGTGTAACTGTGATGCACAATTAAAGTCTGAGAACCTCTGTTCTTTGTGACCAAGATCACAGGAACCATCTAATCCAGGGATCTTTACTTGCAATCCATGAAGGAGCTTCTAGAGCTATATGACTCTCCAGAAATTGTATGTACCAGGTTCTACTTGTGTCCTTAAGTGCAATTTTCCATGAGACAACCAGTAACTCTATCAGAGAAATGACCACCCAAAGATCACAAACCCACAGAAGGCCAAGCCCAGCCAGCAATAGGGGTCTGAACGCTCCCAGGGCAGAAAATGCAACTCTGAGCAGCCTTTGCCTGAGAGAGCCAAGGAATTACTGTCAGGGAAATCAAGCTCTCTTGCAAACACAGATGTGGACAGGGTCAAATGCTTCGTTATCAACTTGCCATGTCACCCACTATTTATTGCCAAGGCGGAGGCTGCTCTGTTCCCCAAGGACTGGGGGTATCAAGAGGCCACATCACACAGCAGCCCCACACCTTTCTGACACACTGCACCTTCTAACACCAGGCTGGCTGGGTTTGTGTCTCTGGGATCCTCGGGATGGCCTGTTACTCAGTCCCCACCTGACCTGAGGGAACTCGAAGGAGGCTCTCAGCAGAATGGGAGGGGATGGGAAAGGGCAAGGAACAGCAATGGGGATGCAGAGCTGGGGTTCCTTCCCTGGAGCTCAACTCTCCATCATGGCCTCCAAACCTGCTCTTCCAAAGGGAACCCAGACCTGAGGACACTTCATCCTGAGACATTTCTCTCCTTCCCTGCTCTTTATTCCCATTTCCACCTTTTTCTTATGCCAAAATTCCATGGTAGCCTAGCAATGAACCCCATTTTTGCTCTTCTTGTTTCCAAGTAGACGTGCAGCCTCCAGGAAGCCTCCTTGGCCCTTCACTGCTCGGCCTGCATGCTGCGTTTATTGTACCTTCTGCCCTCTCGCTCACTGTGCATCCCAGCCTCTCAGCCGCTGGAGATGTCCAGACCTGTGCAGATCACATGCAGGTTCAGACCCATGTGTAAGCACACGCATGTGCCTATGAACATGGTAGACTCCTCTTCTAACCCTCTAACCCCTCGACTGCTGAGTTTCAGCCTCCTGAACAAACTCATTAAGGCCTTGAACTCAAGGGCTGTGTCCTCCATCTTCCTGTGCCATTTCCAGGATGATCAAGGGATGGGGGAGACAGCCCGCCATCGCACTCCCACCCCATCCTGATCCCAGCAGCCAGAGTCAGGATCTCCTGAAGCTGGGCTCCTGCGGGACAGACAGATGGACAGCAGTCTGTCCTCACCAAGGTTCCTCTTACCGGTGTTTTCAGTCTCCCAGACTGCAGCAGAAAAAGAGAGAAATGCAGAGATGAGCAGAGATTGAAGTCGGGGTCTGCTCTCACTGACCACTTCCTCCTCCTCCTCCCCACCCCCCAAACATTGGACATAGTTCTTTTGAGGAAGGCAAGGCACCTTCTACCTCCATCTCCAGAACAGAAATGTACAGAGGCCTCCGCAAGGAGAGAGGTCCACGCCCCTACACCTCCGGCTTCCAACACCCCGGGCAGCCACCACAACAACCCAGCTTCCTGGGGAGCAAACAGGAAAGTGAGCAATGCCATTCTCTCCCTTTGGAGTAGAAAGGCAAGTCTTACCCATCAAGCCTTGTGAGAGAGGTGCTAAGAGGCCCTGCCCTAATGAGCCATTAAGAAACAGGTGTAAACAGCACATTCATGGTGCCTCCTGCCAAAAGGAGGCTGGAGCAAAGTGGAGCTTAAAGAAATCTTTACAGTTGATTCATTTTGCCTTTGTGGCTGCTGTTGTTGGAAGAAACTGTCTTTGTGTGGAATCTGACCAAGAGTAGATGTTCAATAAACTCTAAATAAATGACTGAATGAAAGCAATACACTCATGGAGGAAGTGATTAAGTTGGTTTCTAAAGGAATGAATGAGGAATTGGGCTGAATCATGGACTGCCAACTGTGCCTGATGATCCCCACTCGCTGTAACTCTCACTGCAGCACTCCCAGTCTCCTCTTCCGAAATCCCCTCCAGCCTGCTCTGGGTCATTCCCAGCCTCCAGGCCCTTAGAATGGGAAAGCTCAGCTGCTACCCTCTTTCTGTGCTGCCAGGAGGCCTGGCAGTGGGAGGGGAGGTGTGGCATGTGGTTTATCTACCTGCTCTGGTCTTGGGACTGGAGCCACAAACAGGAGCCTGGGACCCCCACCGTGCCACTATCTCTCTCTATGCCACCTCCTCAAACCCCTTTCCCTCCAGGGAGGTGGCAAAGTCGTTGGAGTTCATGGTCTGAAAGCCAGTTTGCCTCTGCCTTTTGGTCAGGATAGGGCTCTGCCCCCAGCGGAGGTGGGAGCATAAAGGTTTCATGCCTTTAGACAGAGCATTGCTTTACTGGCTGAGCCCACATCCTCACTTCCTGTATCACAGAGCTCAGCCATACTGCCTGCCCCACAGGCTCCTAGATAGGCATGGGGCCCGGACCTCTCCACAGCACTTCAATGGCCCCTGTAGACCTTGAACACAGGCCCAACACAGCTCCTCCTGAACCCCACTCACCCAGCCTTCCCTAGGAGAGAGGGTGCCATCATACACCTGTCCCCCAAGCCAACCTCTGCAACCTGTGGACAACACTGTTTCCTATGTGTGCGGGGTCCTCTCTTGAGAAGCCCAGGACCCCGAATGCACAGGACCCAGCTCCTCCTCTCCTGTACTCTTAATTTACTTAGCAAACAGATGTGCCGGCCACTGCAGCCTGGGCTCTGTGCCCACATCAAGGGGTTTGTAAGCATGGGCATGGGTGAGAACTGGGTGTCAGCTGCCCTCACATTCCTATTCTGCCTGAGGGTGTCTGATTCTCTGCTCCATCCATGTGTTCCTCGGGCCTTTGAGAAGCAATGTGGCCATGCAAGTGACAGTGCTCATGTCAGCTGACATTTGCTACCGAGCATTCAAAATACACCAAGTCCTAAGCTAAGTGACATCCATACACATGACCTCATTTTACCCTCACAGACACCCTGGGAGGGAGCCACCAAGCCACATTTCCATCTGGCAGACCATGGACTTGGGTGGGAGAACTGCCTTGCTGCAGGTCCCTAGGAGGGTAAGGGATAGAGTTGGGATCAACGCCATGCCTCAGAGCCCAGCCTGCCTGCATCCTGGAGCACCAGGGAACTGGGTGCCAGGTCAGAGCAATGCTGTGCCCCTAAACATGCAGGAAGGTCTATGGTGTCACCCTCCCCACCAGCAAGGGAGCTCTGGAGAAGGGACTAGCTGCCTACCCATAGGAAAGCCTGATCCTTGGTCCCTAGCTGCTGGGAGGGCAACACGCTAGACCAGCATGGCCTGAAGAGATTCTGGGCTTTACTCACCTTGGTCTGGGTTGAAGATTTGGAAGAGTTCGGGGCAGCTGACCTCAACAACCTCACCCACGCGGGCTGGCTTCCAACATGTGATGTTGTCCCACATGCCAGGGCATCCTGGGAGGAAGAGAACCATGGTGAGCACGGGGTCTGGCCACATACAGATACTACACACATGACACACACTGCACACCATCCATGCCAGGCCCTTACACAGACCAGAGTGTTTTAAGAGGAGGGAAGGCAAGGCTTCTTGTCTGAGTGAGGCTCAGATGTAGGGCAAGGTCCCTCAAAGAGAAGGTGAGGCATAAGCCAGTGCAGGTGGCCTTGGGTTAGGGAGGGAGCCTCACCTGATTTTACAGCAGCCACTGTGGGATTGTGGGGTGGGAAAAAGCACTTGGCCAGGCAGGATCCCTAAGAGTGAGATGCCATGGGTTCCTTCCACCCACCACGCCTCAGCTCCTCTCCTCCTCTTCCTCTTCCAGTGGCCTCCATCACCTCCACACAGTCTGGCCTCAGCTCCACCTCCTCAGCTGGCTTCTCTCCTCCATGGACAGGGATGGGCTGGGACTGGTTGGCCTAAGGCTGCTGCCTGGAGCGAGCAGTTGGCACTGTGCTGCACAAATTCATCAGATAGGAAGAGAGGAAACCATCCAGGGAAGGCTGTGCTGCCAAGGCTAGAACTGTGAAAGGGCTTGGAGGAGCAAGAGATAGCGGTGGCAAGGACCACTGGGGAAGCCAGCTCAATGTCACAGGGATCCAGCTGAGGGAGACGAAGGGAAGAATGCACTGAGAGGCTTTAGGAATCGTTAGGACTTGATGACTCACTGGACCTGAGCTTCGAGCAAGAGGAAGATCTCAAGCTTGATGACCAGATTCTCAGATCTGGGGGCTCAGTGACCCCTGATCCCTCTGTCTGCTGTGCACTCTCTCTTTCTGGCTGCTGCCAGCCCCCTGTTCATCCATCTCTCCTTCCTCTACATGGACCTGTTTCTCACCAAGGTCAACAGTGACTTCTTTGCTGCCAAGTCCAAGGAACAATTCAGCCCACACTGAGTTCTGCTTGCCCCACTGAGGGAATGCAGGTGCAGGTGGCTGCCCTGCTCTGGGCCAGCATGGATGAGTTAGCAGAGCCACCTGAGGCCACAGTCCTCAGTTCCCAGCCATTCCTCAGGGCTGAGCACATGCCCAGTTACCTCTAGATATCCCTGCCTTGAGGGGCACAAGACAATTCAAATGCAGCACCTGCTCCAGCCTAGCTAGAAGCCCAGGCCACCCTTGCTTTAACTCCTTCTCCTCCATGTGCCACATCTAGCTCTGCTGGTTCTCCCTCCAGACATTTGGGGAACCCATTCCCCTTTACTGGGACAGCAGTTCCAGTCTCCTCTCTCAAGCCCACTCACCTAGGCCCCCAGCTTTTCAAAATAAGTATGTGGCCGGGCCATACACCTGGCCACCGCAACTAAGAGCTTTGCATGGTCTTAGCATCCCAATTACTTGGCCTGGCACCTTAACATGGGTACCTAGAGCACCTGCCCTCCACCCAGCCTACCATGCCACCACTCACTTTCACTCTAGCACAAGGCAGTGGTGGGAGGGTTCACCCAGGGACGGGGTGCAAAGTGAAAAGACAGTGGGGGGTCCTGGGAACCCCCAAGAAGAAGGTATAGAGATGTCATTGGAAGACTGTGGTAAAGGTGCGGTGAGGGAGGAAGAAGGGGGAGTGTTAGTCGGGGAGTTTAAGAAAACAGATCCAAATCCTCAGAGGGGTCTATAAGAATGGGCTGCGGCGAGGAACTCTGTGTCATTAAGGGAAGCGAGCGACCACGGCGTCCCATCTCGCAGCCTGCTGGGAAGATTAATTAGAGCACACGTGGAAAGTTCCCAGAACAGCACAAGGCTCACTCTGTGCATGTCCACTGCCGTCATTAGCATTAATGTCATTATTTTAATTAGGTGTCCCCAGGAATCACTCCCCTGAGAGAGGCCGCCCACGTGAAGAGATGATCCAGAGACCTGCAAGGTGACACGAAAGCTTGACGGCTGGCTGCTGGCAGGTCCCAGGGGACACCTGGGAGATGGCAGGCAGCGAAGGGGGCTGGTGGAGGTCTCCTGAGGCCATGGTCTCTCTGTGAAGGTCTGTGACTTCTGGGTGCTGTGCGGATCGGAAAGCATCCGCAATTTCTGGATGCAGAAAACTCCGATTCTCAGAATTTAGAATGTGACGTGCAGTGACAGCCAGTGGCATCCTGCTCACGAACAGAGTTTGGGAGCTGTAAGCACCACAGCACAGGGCAAGGACACTGAGGGCCAGATGAAGGGGCCTGGCCCAGGTCTCAGCAACAGCCACAACAGATGACTCCTGTCTACCCATTGCAGCAGGACCTCTCGCCAGTGCACAGATGGCTGTGACATCTTGTCCTTGAAAAAGACCCAGCAGCACATCTTTGGCTGCCATAGCCTATGCTGGCCGTGGACTGGCTGTGGAGCATGGCCGTGTCTGGCCCGCGCCCTGGGAACCCCAGCCAACAGATGTTCCCGTAATGCAGAACATTAGGCCCTGGCAGAGCCGGCTGTGACTGCCAGCTGACATTGCTGAGGTCAGGGGGCCACTTTAGAGTGTGAGAGCAGGCACGGGGCGGCAGGGAGGGATGCAAGAGTCAGACAGGGCGGTGTGAAGTGCTCCTGGGCTGACAGCAGGTCGTGGGGTGCATTCTCTTAATAGTGGCACACAGAGCACCTGCCATGTGCTAGGGACCAGCTGGGCACCGGGGCTACAGGGGTGGAGAAAACTGACTAAGCTGTGAAGTTTGCACTGGAGAGCAGACTGAAGGGAAAGGGCAGGTCTCCCCTCAGCACCCACACTAGAAGCTCTGGGACTAGTGTGCTGGTCTCCTCTGCCACAAGTCACACTCCTGGCATGTACAGCAAGGCCAGGGGGCTCTGCATATGCCCTGCTTTGGGTGACCAGAGCTCAAATCTGGAACAGAGAATACTCCAGGACCTGCAGATGCCTTAGGGACACCTGGGGCAGCTAGGGCTGCCTCCCAATCACTGTCTCACCTCACCCTGTGGCCTGGGAACTCTAAGGATCTGCCTGCCATGACTCTTAAAGCCCTTCTGGTGCCTCCTTCTGCCCGCAGCCTGGATCCACTCCAGAGTCCTAGGGGCAATCCCTGTAGCACCCAAGAGGTGGGGAGCCTGGAACAAGATCCCAGGACTCCCTGGGTGCCCAAATCCCAATGTCTAGGTTTAAGGGACAACCTCCTTGACCCAATCAGCCCTGGAGCTTAGGCGGACAGGAGGTGGGCTCTTGAGAGGGCCTTGAGTTTTTCTAGCTGGGACAGTAACTTGGTCCCTGCTCAACAGCTTTGACATCTCCATGCATGCATACTCCAGGCTCAGCACAGCTTAGTTCTGTTGAAACTGGAAGACTTGAAGAGGCCTTTCCTCCCCGCTCCTCCTCTTCCTCTTCTTCCTCCTCCTCTTCTTCCTCCCTCCTCCTCCATCTGCTTCTCCTTTTAACCTCTTTTCTTCTCCCTTTCCTCTTTCCCGCCCCCTTGTTCACTCATTTATTCAAATATTACATCAAGAAGAATGAGTCAGACACTGCAGAGCAACACAGGAGTAAAGAGAAAGGGCCCATCTCTGCCTCTCAGAAGTCACAGCCCGGATCATGCTAATGATTTTAGATGTTATGCTGAATGCTAAGAGAAGCCACTGGGTGGTATATTTGTTCCCTACTGCTGCTGGAAGTTTGTGAGCAAACTTAGTGTTTTCAAATGGCACAAATTATTATCTTACAGTTTGGAGGACAAAAATCTGAAATGGGTTTCACTGTACTAAAATCAAAGCATCAAGGGGAGGCTGGAGACTCTAGGGAAGAATGCTTTTCCTCACCTTTCAAGAAGCTGTCCACATTCCTTGACTTATGGCCACATCACCCACCTTCAAAGCCATTGGCTTAACATCTACAAACCTCGCCTTCTCTGATTCTCCTGTATTGTCACTTATAATGACTATCATGATTATACAGTGCCCACCCAAATAACCCAGGATAATCTTCCCTTCTCAAGATCCTTAATTTAATTGTACAAAGTCCCTTTTGCCATGTAAGGTCATATCTTCACAGGTTTTGAAGAATAGGATGTGGGAATATATCTCTGAGCAGCTGTGGGGGAACCTGTTCTCAAAAAGGGGGTTCAAACAGGGATCCACATGATCTGATTTGGTGGTGTGGGGAGACAGCACATTTGAAGAGCAGAAAAGCAGACGTGGAGAACTATCGGGACAGCACATGGCAGTGGTCCAGAGGAGATACTGAGGGTCTTGATTTGGAGTGATGGCAGCTGAGATGGAGAGGAGCCCTGTGTAGGACAATTTGGATGCAGGAATAACAGGGCTTGGTGGCAGAATGGCTGGACACAGCTGGCAAGGGTGTTTAAGACCATGTGTTTATGTATCTGATGTGACTTATCATCATGTCCCATGGTAAGTGAGTGGAAGTGATGAACTAGTCTCTAAAATATCCTTCACAGGTGTCCACTGTCTGGGTCTTCCTTCTCTCAGCACCCTTGGAAGCCACATGTGGAGGCCACATGTTGAGAGTGGCAGTGTTTCAAGATGGAAGGGGCCTAGATCCCTGAATGACCATGCAAAGCCAGGCTCCACCTCCCATGTCTGCTGACCAAACTGGCCTATGACATGTACAAGAAGGAAATGTCCCTGTGCTAAGATTTTAAGATTAATTTGTCACTGTGGCAGAGTCTAGGCTATATTACTTGTACAGCAGAGGGGAGAAAAGTATCCTAGATGTCATCAAGTTTCTGGGTTGGGTGTCTGGATGGATGGATAGATGGATGAATGGATGGATGGATGGATGGATGGATGGATGGATGGATGGGCTATTTACTACAGTGGGGAGGGCAGGGTAAAAAGCAGGTAGTGGGAGGCATTAGGCAAGTTAGAAGTCAAGGTTTTAGGATATATGGGCTTGAGAGGATGCTAAGAGCCTAGTGAAGACAGCTGCCATATAGGAAGTCAGATCCAGAGGAGAAGTCAGCCTGGAGAAGAGGATGGGAAGAGGTCAGTGGGCATCCTATTTAGGCCATGGGCCTGGAAAGTTCATCCAGCAAGGGAGTGGAGCTCAAGGAAGAGAAAAAGAGAGAATGGGCCCGACCCCAAGAGAAAACAGAATGCAAACATTGAGAAGAGGAACTAGCAAGAGACTGAGGAGGAAAACCAGGACATGCTAGTAACACAGCAGCCAGGCAGCACATTTCAGGGAGGAGATGACCAAGTGCAGCCAATGCCAAGTTCCCCTCCCCCTTTCATCATTCAGAAAAGGCCAGAAATCAGAAAGTTCCCCTGATTCTACCCCAGCTGTGTCCCAGACCCTCCTGGCACCAAGGAACCTGGTCTGGGGAGTATGGAAACTTCACGTGCTGGGAGCATCAGCCGCATGTTCTCTGGGGCTGTTCCCAGCTAGGCCATTCTACACAAAGTAGTAAAGGAGTGGCAGCAAATCGTGACAGCAAGAGAGACAGAGTCCACTTAGGCAGGTCGAACTGAGAGAGAATGCAAGAGCTATTAGCCTTCAACTGGAACAAAATGAGGAGCTAATCTCAGGTTGTCATGGTGATAATTTTGTCCAGCTCCACACAATGTTCAAAACTCGTGAGACCAGGAACACCACGGTGACAGACAAAGCTACATTCCTCCCTCTGGAAAGCCACCCAGGATGTTCAGGTATTGTCAGAATGAGGCATCCATTAGATCACACAATTCAGGTAAAAAGGATTCAATTTACTGAAATCCACTTTACAGCCAGGATTTCTGTTCCACAAAAGGAGGGCCTTCATGTGGTAAGTACCAGAGGGGAGGAGCAGGACCAAGACACAGCCTCCCCACAAAAGTAAGCTGTTCTCAAAGTGTGGACCTCAGGCGAGCAATGTTACTTGTGAACCTGCCAGAAATGCAGATGCTCAGGCCCAGCCTGAGCCCAGGAATCAGAAACTCAGAGTAGGCATCAGCAATCTGCATTTTAACAAGCCCCAAAAGAGAGTGTGACATGCTTGGGTTTGAGAATGATGGGCAAAAGGAAAACACAGGGCCGACTAGAAAGGGAGCCTGGCATCAAACCCTCCAGGGAATCAGTTCCTCAGAGCCAGAGTCCCTGCACCCAGCCTGGTTCCTGGTCAGCTCCTGAGCCACTGGGACGCCCAGCCCTGAAGTAGTTCCCACCCTGCAAGGGTGCAGGGATCTGGCTGAGGTCCTGGAAAGGCCTAGAGGGTGGGTTAGCACATCACTGAGCAGGCTTTCCAATCTGATCCCTGAATCTTCTCTCTCCTGCTCCCGCCACACCACCCACAGGCCTCCCTCTTTCATCTCCTCAATGCAGGACCCCACAAAGGACCACTTCCCTGGCCAGTAGTGTTCACTCCTCACAGCTGCCTGCTGAGCTCCAGGGGCTTCTGCTGTAGAGGGCACCATATGCGTGACTACCTCATGCCGTTTCTAGACCAGTAAGGACCTGGGATCTGATGGATTCATACGTGGAGCCATACACACCCTTCCCCGCAACCAACCAGGGTTCTTGTTTCTGGACTCATTCTCCTAGATTTCAGAGATTGTGAGGAGACACACTACGTGTGCAGAGAAATATAAAATATTTATATATAAATATTTACACATAAATATGTTAAAATACAGAAAAGCTATATCAGTTGCATGCTACCGAATTATGTTTCTGTCCACGACCAATTATATACCCCATGGTGGTTCCATGAAATTATAATAGGCTGAAAAACTGTCACCCAGTGATGCCACAGCCATTACAATGTGATACAAAACTCACTCACATTTTCGTGGTGATGCTGGCATAAACAAACCTACTGTGCTACCAGCAGTATAAAACCATAGAGTGTACAATTACATACAGAACACTGAACGTGAAAATAAAACACTCTGTTACTGGTTTACATGTGCACTACACTTCGTATCATTATTTTAGAGCATTCTTCTACTTACATATAAAAAGGTGTACTTTAATGCAGCCCGTCACGTGTGCAGCCTCCTACATCTTGAGCTTACAGTGTTCTTAATTGCACCAGGAGGCCACATGGAGTTATCGATCATCTAGTTTGTGTAAGTGCACTCTGATGTTCATACAAGGAAATCGTCCAGAGACACAGTTCTCAGAGGACATTTCCATCATTAAGCAAGGAATGAACGTGCATGCGTGCGTGTGTGTGTGTGTGTGTGTGTGTGTGTGTGTGTTTTGTAAAAGCACTGCTGCGAGCTCAGACTCACAAACCATGTGATAAAGGAAGCTGTTGAGGGCTTCCTTTGTTCATTTTCAAGTGTATTTCAGGGACATCGCTGCCCTGTGGCCAGCACCTATGCAGGTGTGTGTTCAGGGACAGCGCTAGCAAGGGAGGGCAGAGAAGGGTGGCAGCAGGAGGGTTGGGCTTTTCCAGTTCACTCTGAGCACAGGTTAAGGGCGTAATGCACACCTGCCAATCTCTGTTGCTCCTAGGTTTGATCATGGCGAGGTGCAGTCCCCAGCCTGGCTTACTTGTGCTACGGGGGCTGCTCTTAGTCCTGAGACCACATGGGGCCCTGGCGGGTGATGTTCTCTGCTAAACCAGTGGTTCTGAAACCTGGATGCACTTTAGAATCACCTGTAGGCTTTTAACACAGACCTGCTTCGAGCCCCACCCAGATACTGGAGACACTGGGATGGGGAGAGGGTCCAGACACACGCATCTTGCGATGTTCCCACAGGCTTCAGTGCAATGAGCTGGGTCACTGCTGTATATTTCACAAATGCATTTAATCTGCAGCCAAGAGGCCCAGCTCCAGTAGAGGAGGGCCCTAGGAGCAAGCCTGATCCTTGAGTGGGGTGCAGGGGGGAATTTGGACCTCTCCTATGGCTTAGAGTGGGATATTGCTGTCCTACTACCTGAGCCCTGAAAAAGTACCTCCTGCAGGTGAGGAGGGTCCTCCCACCTCAGCCCGCAAGAGGAGCCTGCAGACTGTAGGCTGATGGACCTCCTTCTTGGGTGGGCCTCCCCAGTGGGTTCTCCTCACCCTGCCCGGCCACCTCTCCTTCCCCATCAGCTTGGTGTTGAGGGTCTCCATGGCCCATGGCCATCTGTCTTCTACTAGCTCCGAGTTCTTCTTGGGTGTGTAGAGCCTTCACTAGGACATGCATCAGCTCATGTGAGACTGAGACCATCTGCTATCCCAGCCCTTACAAAACAAACACCCCCAGCCTCTGTGCAATTAAGAGCTCAGGCTCCTGGGCACATTCTCAAGGCCCTCCCCTCCGGCTCCTCTCCCCAGCCTCGTTTCCATGTCCTCTGCTGCCGCTGTCTGACCTTTCCCTCCAGCAAGGAGGACAGCCAAGGGTGGGGTGTCTCCTCGCTCCTCCTGAGCTGCAGTGCGGAGCAGTGCTCAGGAATGTGACTTTGGGACAATCCAGATGCACCCGCGGCCCCATCCTTACTTTCACTCAGGCCATCGAACCCTGACTTGCTCTGCCTCCCTCCTTGGCTCTCATCTGCCCTCTAGAGCCCAGATTTGGTCCCTGGGCCTTCCCCTGCTCTTGCAGAAAGCCTTTCCGTATAGACCCGCATGGACTGACTCGTGGCCTAGGGAAGTCTACACTCCCCAGAAGAACTCAGATCTAGTAGAAAACAGGTGACCTTGGAGACCCTCAGCACTGTGAGATGACCCCTGACAACAACTGCAGTCCCCGTAGAGTACTTAGCAAACACCACATACAGTGTCCCTTACACAAGCCACAGACTGGGTCATGTAATGCAATGATCCCTTGAGGTAGGTATTTTTCCTCCATTTTGCAGATAAGAAAATTAAGGCGTTAAGTACTCTCCAAAGGTCCCACTGCTGTCACCAGCAGTGGGGATGGGGATGGGGTCGGGTGCAGAGACTCAGAGCACATTGTTCTTCCAAGACAGCATAACCCTATGGTTGAGGCCACAGGCTGAGTTCAAGTTTCTCTGCCTCTTACCACACTGTGTCCTTAACCAAGGTATATAACCTTCTTGTGCCTCAGTTTCCTCATCTATAAAATAAGGGTGGTAACAGACCCAGCCCTCCCCCCACCAAGTTGTGGTGGTTGAGTAGAGTACTAGCACAGTGCCTGGCCCACAGGAAGTCTCAACAAGTATTGGCCATAGTCCATTCCAACCCCCTATCCCTTTAAAAGAGGAGATCTTAAAGCCCAGAGCAGGGAAGAGCCACGGAGTGGCAGCTGGTGGTCCAGCTGGGCCCTCAGTCTCCTCCTTTCTACCTAATGACTGCTCTTTGCTTCTGCTTAATTCATTGTCAGCCTTGTTTTGTAGAACCCCACCTTCTGACTCAAGGAGGGCAGGGGTAGGGAGAGATGTGAGACCCTCTCCTCAGGCAGACACAGGAGGGCACAGGCTCTTCTCCCCTCTGGGCACTAGGGTTAGAGGAAAGCTCTTCCCACAGCTCCTGAGAGAATCCTTTGTTCTGCAGTCCGCCAGGCCCAGCCCGAGTGCTTCCTCCCAGCAGTCCTCCCCTGCTGGCACAATGACCTATGCTCACCCTGCCCGGACAAAATCTCTTGCTCTCCCACTGCATCCCCCAGCACTGGCTCTCTGCATCCCCTGCCCTCGGCCTTGCCCTCCACCAGCCAGGCCAGACACCCCAGATTCCAGCACACACAGACCAGATGGAAGGAGAGGGTGAGGGGATAAGGGTGAACATGAGTGGGGGAGGGGGGTGGGTGGATGAATGAATGAATGAGCAGTGGGTGAGTGTCTTCCACAAGCTTTGGGTCCCCCACCAAAGTTCAGGGTTTAGGAGTGACGTACAGCCAGCCCTGACTCACTGGGTCCCAGCTCCAGTGGATATTGACATGAGATGCACAGCTGTCCCTACCCACTCACGGCTTCCCAGGCCTTCAGATAGGGGTTACTCAGTGCCCCAGAGGTCAGACTCCTGCCTCCAGGCCCTTTGTTCCTATAGCTTCCTTGGCCTGCAGTGTCTTCCCATCCATCCCTCCAGTTACCTGCATCACACACCCGCCTGTCCCCTGGGCCCAGCATAGGGGTTCTCAGCTTCTGCTTCTCACTAGAACCTCGTGGAGCTTTTAAATGTTACAGTGCCTGTGACAAGCCAATCGGCTTGGACTGTGGCCTGAGCACGCTCCTCCACAAGCTCCCCTGGAGGTTCTGATGTGTATCCAGGCCCAAAAGCTTGGGAGCCAGTTTCTTTTTCTTTTTTTTTTTTTTCTTTTCTTTTTTGTGGTCCTGGGGATTGAACCCAGGGCCTTTGCACTGAGTACACCCCCAGCCCTTTTTTATTTTTTGAAACAGGGTCTCACTAATTCACTAAGGTGCCCATGCTGGGTTTAAGACCCTCCTGTCACAGGCTTCCAGAGCATTGAGATTACAGGCGTACACCACCATGCAGGCTCGAGGAGTCAGTTTCCATGCCGCCTTCTCCACAAGCTCTTTGCTATCCTCCTCCGAGTGCACGCCTGGGTGAGACTTCCTCCCAGCACCAGCCTTCCCCTCCGAGGAGGGTGTCCATTCTCACATCCATCTCTCACTTCAGCCAGGCCATCCTTGTGGGCAAGACTGTCATGTCCTCAACAGGGGCTCAACACGTAGAGTGGGGGGGCTAAACAGCACACAGCCCACCTGTGGTCCCTGCCCCACCCTACCCTTCCTCTCCACTTCCCTCCTGAATGCCTGTTTGCTGCACCCTGGGGCATAAGAGGCAGGACACCTGGGGCAGGACACCTCATTTCCCAAACAAGAGACTTGGACCAGAGAGTCTTCAGATAGTCTGTTCTTCGGGGCTGTGCAGCACCTGGGTCCCTGCCTCGGTTTCCCTAGTTGGTGGGGCCTAGAGTTCACTTTCAACCTTAGCAAGTGCATGGCCAGCGGGGAAGGCTGGCATAGCTGGAACTGCTCTCTTCCCAGTCTTCACCCAGAAGCAGCTGTTATGGAGCTCAGTCCAGCGGGACTGCTGCATTTAACTGGGCTGCAGATTAATAAAGTCTTCAAGCAGATGGTGCTCAGAAGAGTTGGGCGGATCCAGAGGGAGGAGTGCATCCCTCTGGCCTGAGCAGCAGCCCCACCCTTGGAGACACATATCCAGCCCTTCAGCAAGCTGGCGGGAGTAAGGAGAGGGTGGCCTCCAGGATGTCACCCCAGCCCCCGACTGCCCCTCAGGCAGGAAGCAGAGGGCGCTGTGGCCTCTGTGGGCCTTGGGGTCCTACTCCCACTGCAAGGAGTTGGGAGAAGAAGGTTACCTAGGACCCCTCGGTCTCACCAGAGCTGTGCCACTCCCTTGGGACCTGTGGAATGTTGGGAGACAGTTTTTGGTTATCTTTGAGATCTGGGGTGTTATAAGCATTTAAGGGGAGAAGCAAAGGATGCTAAATGTCCTGCAATATGTGGCCTCATCCAGCAAAGGCCATGATGTCCCTCCTCAATGCTCACTGCTCCCAGGGGAAGCCCGCAAGGACAGTCTTTGTGATGGAGGTGCCTGCTGCCTTTCTCCCTGGCTGATGGAATGAGCAGAGGAGAGAGATGAGCGCACACACCTGTCCTGGGCTGGCTGGGGTGCCACAGCTCAGCCACGGGCAACAGCTGCATCCCTGCTGCCACTGACCCTGGTGACCTGTAGCGAGCTCTCTGACAGCCACCACCCAGGCCAAGCACCAGCTCTATCTCTCCCACAGGAGAGAAGGTGGCCACAGAACAACCCTGAGCCACCAAGAAAGACTGGCCTCAAGCAGGGCAACCCCAGTGTCACTGCCCAAAGAGGAAGCCCCAGCGACCTGTGCCCTCCACCACTGTCTGCAAGGTGATCTCAGTGAGGAAACTGCTTCTAAAGATTGGCCAGATGTGCTGGGGACACTGTGCTCTCCCTGCCACTCCACTCACCCAGAGAGGAATCGTTCAAGCCCAGCAGGTCATAGGCACTCTGGATCTTCTTCAGGCACAAGGCTTGCTCCTTCTTGAAGATGCAGTCAGAGTGCATGGCAGCAGCCTGCAAGGGATACACGGGGTAGATGGTGGGAAGAGGCCAGGAGATCACGACAAGCCCTCCTAGTTAAACCCCTCCCACCTACACCCCACCACTGTCCGGTGGGGGAAGGGGCTTGGGACAGAAAGAAGAGGAGGAGAGTGGCAGAGAGATCCGAGGGCCAGCCCACAGCTTCGCACCACAGATAACATGAGGGCTCTCGTCCATCACCAACTCAGTGAATACCCTTGGAAAGTCCCACTCCCTCCCCAGGCCTCACTTTCCACAACTTATAATAATATCAGCAAACACATATAGCTCTTTACTAGACACAGGCATCATTTTGAATGCCACACATGTCTGTGTTTATGTATGTATATTTCTCAAGAGTACTGTGGCTACTGTTCATAATCATTTTCTATTTTACAGACATGGAAACAAGTACAGAGACTTTAAGTGACCTGCTGAAAGTCACCTGGCTCAGCAGACTGCAGAGCCAGGCTCTGAACCCAGGCATTCAGACCTCACAGGGGCAAGTGAGCAATGGGGAGCGGAGGGGCTGTGAGAGATCATTGTCTCACCCCTCTGGGGGCTCAGCAAGGAAAGAGGTGCACCCCCAGCTGCAGTAGGTGAAGGAGCAGGGCTGGCCTTTAGTGAGGCTACTCTAATTTACAGAAGGGGAAACTGATGCTCGAAGGAGAAACTGCAGCCCAAAGTCACACAGCCGGTTAGTGGCAGATACACATTCTAGCTCAAGACCAAGTGACTTCATAGCAGTGTATTACTATCATGACAGCTGCCTACGAATGCTGTCATTTTAACTCAAATCCGCAGGGCAGGGATGGTTCCCTAGGGGAATATCAATGAGTATGAGGCAGTCACAAGGCAGCTGAGCTGTCATGGGCCATGTTCAGGATCCCTCCAATCCCAGCTGCCCATAGCTTTGCAGGCAGCTCCCAGAGGAGGGATGGACTCATCTGTCACACAGGTAGGCAGGACAGAGGCAGGACTGGTACCCAGGACTCTGAAGACAGCCTCACTCACTGCCAGTCCAAACCTCCAGAGCGAGTGGTGGGGCTGATCCCGGAAACCTCTTCTTCCCCCTCCCTATCCTCATCCTTCCTCGAGGGAGACATGAGCAGTGGGCAGAGAGTTCTGAGTTCAAATCTGACAGGGACTCATAGGTTGAGGACCAGAAGATCAACCCTAACCAAGGTCTTTGCACACAGCTGAGCAACTTATATATTGTACAACTCTACAAGTTGCCACACACGTCACCACCATAATAGATTTGAAAGCTGTGAGCCAGGCTTGGTGTTGTATGTCTGTAATCCCAGGCCTCTGCACCTCAACTTAGCAGGACCCTATATCAATATAAAAATAAAATAAAAAATTTAAAAGGGCTAGGAATGTAGCACAGTGGGAAGGCCTTGGGTTCAATCTGAAAAGAAGAGAAGAGAAAGACAGGGAGAGAGGGAGAGAGGGAGAGAAGGAGAAAGGGAGAGAAATGTATTATAATTTGCTGTGCAATCAGTCCAGGGTCAAGAGGAAGGGGAGCATCTCTGTTTCACAGGAAGGCATTGGGTGGTCCAATAGGGCCATTGGCAGAGTTACCAGCCCCTAAATGGCTTAGTTAAAGACACTAGTTCTCAGGGATGGTGGCTCAGGTGAGCTGAGCTCCAGAAGAGTTGTGGAGGGGAGGGTCCTGGGCCCTTACCACAGGCAGCAGAAGGAGAGCAGCCAGGGGGACCTGCAGGTTGCCGGCCATGGCACTTCTCAGCTGGCACAACTGGCCTCCCGTCCCAGCAGCCGCCCGTCAGCCCCGAGGTGTCCACAGGCTATAGAGGAAGTAAAAGCAAGATCCTGTGAGTCATTATGTCCCAGCCTCCAAGGACAAACCTCCTCCTCCATGCCCAGGTCCATTTATCTTTACTGTCCTGTTCCACAAACATGCTGCACCGGGCTTTGAGGACACAGTGACCACACTGGCTCAGCCCATCAGCCTACTGTGATGGTCAGCAAGGGCTTTCTCCTTGGCTGCAGACCAGCTGCCACCCCAAATCTTGGCATTCTCCCCATTCTCAACATTGTGGCTAATACACCCAAGCCCACCTAGAAATGACATTTTCTACTCACTTCACACTCAAGTGTGAGCATGTGATCACATCGGCACTTATGAAATGTGGCTGGCAGCAACGTGAGCTTTGCCTACAGCCCTGGTCTATGCAGGCATGACATGCTGTCCTCCCTCCCTAAATGCTGCAGCCAGCTTTGCCAGTGTAGACAAAGACACCAGCTGAGAGGGTGGGGAGCGGCACTTTGAAAGAAGCCAGGACCACTGAGTGGTCTTGTGGCACAGAGGCACCCCTCCAGCCTGGGTGGCCCACCTCACTCTAGATGCTCCGTGAGGGAGACACGAACTTACATCCAACTCATTCCCTCTTAAAGTGTCTCTTGGTCCCACCCTCCCAAGCTGCCACCCTAACAGATGCACACTTCTTTTGTCCACCCACTTTGCTCTCAGGATAGAGTGACAGAAAACAGGGACTATGTGCTCAAGTCTGAGAGCAGCAGGGCTCCCAGGGACAGGCACACAGGACTGGGCCCTAGAAGAGACCAAACAGGTTGAATGAGGTGACCCAGGAGCCCAGCCCATTCTCAGCTGAAGAGTGCACTCTGCTCCCAAAACTGATCCTGAATAGACACACCCTGCAGCCCAGCGACTCCACGCTCAGACAAAAAGAAGCATATGCAAAGCTGCTTACCACAACAGCATTTAAAACAGCATTGGTGACAAGGAAAGGGATAGCACAGCAGGCAACAGGTGGGCACTGCTAAATGGGCACTGGCACAGCTATACAATAGAACATACAAACCTATAGGGCTAGTTTGAAATTATTATTGTTATTAATTGCTTTTAAAAAGTTCAGGGCCCATGTTAGGGCACCACTGACCTACACACGTCTCCTTCAGGAGGTGGTGAGGGCTGGCGCAAGCCCTGCCCCAAGCATCCCAACCTTTAGTCCTCAAACACATGCCTAATGCGCAGAGTTTCTCTCACCCAGGTCCCCTGTCCTGGCTTTCTGCCTAGCCCTAACCTCATCTGGTCTCCCCCACGGCCTCTCTGAGCTCCAGCTGATGGGAAGCAAGCTCGCAAAAGGAGAAAAAAAAAAAAAAAAAAAAAAAACAGCTGCTGGGAGTCTTCACAAAAGGGAGCCCTTCTTCACCAGTCCAGCTCACCTGGAGACCCTTTGTGATCTTGGAAAGGCTTTGAGAACCCCAAGGCAGTAGTGATGCCACAATCAGCCCCTTCCTGCAGGCCATAGGGGACCACACAGGGAGAGGAGACCTGGGCTATGTATGCCTGGCACTCAGACTTCTGTCTCTGCACCCCTCCCAGGGTCTTCCACACCCTGATGGCCACAGGTTGCCTCTGGCATTGCACAGGTGGTCCCCAGAGGGTTCAGTCACCTCCAGCAGCCCTGGGGAGCCCACATCCCTGCCTGCAGAGAAATGGCCTCCCAACCTGCCTGGCTGAGATGGAGGAGTGCCGGCTCCCAGGGCCTTCAATCAGGCTACAGCCCACCTCTCCTGCCAGCCAAGGGGAAAGAGAAGCTAACGCAAGGCAAAAGCCCACTGAGATCAGGGGGTCACCCTCCCGCGCCTTGGACCACCTTAAGCCAAAGACGTGACAACACAGCTCCTGGTCCTCAGGATACCCTGAGACGGCAGCAGGACCACCCCATGACTGCCTCCTCCCCAGATCCTGACCTCTGGGCCCACTGTGCAACCTGCTGGTCACTGGAGTCCCTGTGCAGCTTACAAAAGACACCCTGCCCAGGGAAGCAGACCTCCCCACATAGCGGCCAGTGCCAGCGCTGGTTCACGCACTCCAGGTGACATCATGCAGAGTTAGGCTTATAAAGGTGCTGTTTGTGCCTTCATTAGAAACAAGGATTGGTACAGAGCTGCGACTGGCAGGCGCCAGTGAAGGGGGCACGGTGGCAGGGCAGGTTCCAGCTTCCTGCTTTCTCATCTCTCTCTCTCTCTCCCTCTCTCTCCCTCCCTGCCTCCCTCCCTCCCTCCCTTTCTCTCTCCCTCCCTCCCTCCTTCCCCCTCTGCTCTGTTTCTGTCTCTCTCTCTCCTTTCTCTGTCTCTGCTTCCCCCTCTCTGTCTCACACACACATGCACACACACATACAGGCACATGCACAGTACACACACGTGCAGACACACACACACATACATGGAGAGAAATAGGTGCACAGAAATGAGCATCAAGGAATGACAACCACATGGAGACAAAGAAACTTTTATCCCTAGGGCTCCCTCTTGAAAGTATCAATACAAACTTCCAGGACATGGTGCACAGGTGGCAATTCCTTCAGGGACCCCAGGACACCTCCACACATATGCACTCCTCCGCATAGAGCGGACACACACAGGCATAGAACAAAGGCACATGTGGAGGCAAACACACAGCCTGCGGCTGTTCAGATGTGTTCACCAGACTGGATGTGTGCATGCTGGTGACCATATTCAGTCTGCAGAGGCATCAGACACGTCAAGGCACGCAGATCCATGCAGATGTGCAGATGCGGACGTGGGTGCAGGCAGGATAAACACAGGCCTGCGCATGCGTGCACCCGCATACACACAGGGAGGCCCAGGTTTGCAGATGCTCGCCCCTGCTCTAGTTGGGCCAGTTCCTCCAGGACAGCTGCAGAGGACTGCAAAAGCCCAAGGCCAAGACAAGGCACCAGCCCAGCCCAGCTCTCTGCATTGCCACCAGGGTGCTTAAGTAACGAGGGGAACCAGGGCAGGGTTTGCCCCAGCCCAGTGGCACAGGGGAAAGGAGCTGGGGACCACTCTCAGCACGGTGCCTCCTCTGGACTTGACTCTGACTGTGGCCCTCTCTTGCTCCCCTTTCTGCAGTCTACCTCCTGCCCAACTGGACATAGCCACTCCCCAGAAAAGCAGGGAGAGATAGAACCTGGAGCCCATGGGCCTCGACTTCCCTTCAGCCACCTCTGGGGACCTTAGGGATGGCCTCCCACAGCCTCTCCAGGGCAGTAATCCCCCAAGGCTGCTCCAGGCTCTTCTGTGCCATCCTCACCCCACTGGCCAGCACTCACGGTCTACTATCTTAGGCAATCTGTCCTGAACCCAATTCAGAAAACATGCACGGCTCCTCTAGCCCAGAACAGTCTTCCAAGCCGTCCTGAGTCTGCCGCCCAGTCCCGTCAGCTGCTCCCCCTTTTCTCTATCTCGGCTCCCCCAGGCTGCTAGTGAGGGTCTGGCCACAAGGCAACCTGGGGTAGACACTCCCCGCCTCCAGGAGGGACCCGGCTCCTTGGGCCAGGCTGCAGAATGTCTCAGGATGACTGGTTCTCCCCAGGTTCTCCTTCAGGTCTGGGTCTAGGTGCTGCTGGTCAGTTGGTTTTGAGGACAACTAAACCCACCCCCAAGCACTTAGTGTGGCAGACCTGGGAGCCATTTTGCTAGAGTTTTTAGCCCAAGGACCTAAGGGTAGCTGCCTAACCTTTCTGTGCCTCCATTTTTCATCTGTAAAATGGGAATAATAGTAATGGCTATTTACAGATACTACTTCAAGGTATCGACAAATTTATATAAATAACCCACAGAGTACATACAATAGTCATATGATAGTCCGACACTCACTGAGGGCTACACACCCATTAGCTATTATTGTCACTTTACCACTTTATGGTCAGGCTTTTTGCACCCTCTTGCTGTCACTTCCACCCCTAGAGCCCCATATCACATTCAGGATGGGAACAGCAGGCCTGTGTCCTCGTTACTAATGGTTAACACTTAGTAAACAACTCAGTATATGTCAGGCACTCTTTCAAGCAATAAACATTAACTCCTTTAATGTGAAACCTGTGAAGTAGTTTCTAACACTATCCTCATTCTACAGCAGAGGTAACTAAGGCACAGAGAAGCTAAGCAACTTCCCCCAAGGCCACACAGCAAGTACCTGACAGATCTAGAAAGTGACCCCAAGCCACGTGGCTTCAAAGCTTGTGCATCCCTGGGCTTCTTCTACTCTCTGTGATTGGTAGAAGGAAGATGGACTCCAAGCCTCCTGGTAGCCCCCTGTGGTCCCCTTATACCTCTCCTACTCTCTGTTCATGCATCTATGTATGTTCTGTCCTCAGGAAGAGTTAGTTATAAACACACCATTCAGATCCGAAACTTTAAAGGCCATGTACCCATTGTGGGGATGGGGAAACTGAGGTGAGAGAGCAGGAGACATTTCCCAAGGTCACACTTGGAGTCCTGGAGGTTTACCTCCCAGGAACTGGACATGTAAATAGATACTAGAACTAGAGGGAAGTTTGGGGAACCCAATGGCACACCATTCCCCCTTCCCATCAAGGCAGGCCTGCCCTCCTAGACCCCATGAGCCCAGCAAACACGCAGGGCAGGAAGTAACAACACCAGTCGTGTCCTCCCGTGAGCCAAGGCCCAGGCCACTGTGGCCCCACACCCAGAAGACACGTTATCAGTCAGCAGGCAGTGACTCGCGGCTGCTGCCACTGTCCACACTGGGGTAGGAGGGACCTGCAGACCACGCAACTGTTGTCCCTAGCGGAGCCCTCCTGCACCACCCAGCAGGCACAGACAGCCCAGGCCTCAGAGGGAAGCTCCAACATCTCCCCGTTGCCCTGAGCAGCATGGCTTCCTGTGCCCCATGGAAGCCCTGTGTCCTTCCATCCCCTCCCTCTCCTCAGCCACACAGCCCTGTGTCCCTCATCTGCCCTACCTGGGGATGGGACCATCTGAGCCACCGCTCAGCATCCCTCCTCCTCACAGAGCAGTACCGGGCTGGGACACCAGACAGGAGACAGCCAGAAAAAGAGCATCACTCACCTCCCCTGCTCTCCACACGCTGCCTCTAGGAAGGAGACTGCATCGGGACCCACCCCACTTCCTACCCAGCCCACTCCAGCCAGGGAACCAGGGAAGGGAGGCTGAAAGGTGAAACACGGCCCCTCGCCCACTCCCCTCAAAGGGACAAAGGCTGCTTCATGGAAGGAGCAGCCTTTCTACAACCTCTCTCCTCTACAGTGAGGCCAGCGCCGACGAAGGGCCCATTCATGCTCATGCCCCTTTCAGTGTCCAAATTTTCCTGTTTCAGAGCTGCTAGGGTCCTGTCTGCACTGGGAGACCCCACCCACACCCTCCATTTCACAGGGACTTGGGGTGGGGGCAGCGAAAGGAGACACTGGGGCAGTGTACAAGACAGCAGTATCTTCCCACTCAATTGCAGAGGGCTGGGAACTGACCTTCTCCAAGGTCGGCTGAAAAGTCCTTCTCCCCAAAACTATGTCCTGTGAAGAACCCCTTTTCACACCCAAGAGTACTGGGACATCACCTATCCTGGAAGAGTCAGGGTGCACTATCCCCCTCCCAGCCAGGTTAGAGGATCAGGAAAGGAGGAGGCAGAAGAGAGAAGATGAGGCCAGAGGAAGGAAGGGAGGAAAGAAGGAAGGAGGGAGGGAAGGAAAAAGGGAGGCAGGGAGACAGAGAGAGACAGAGAGGAGAGATAGGGGGGGTGGAAGGAGCTGGAGGTGCTGCTAGTGGCCCCAGCATACCTAGTCTAGCCCAGGACAGGAGTGGCTGCCAGCTGGCCAGAGACCCCCTCACCCTCTGCGCTGACCACCAGCGAGCAGGTGTGAGCCAGCTGGCACACACAGGACGCAGGGTGGATATCCACAGAGCTTGCCTGCAGGATGGTTTGGGAAGGAGATTCACAATGTTGAGGGACATAACAAGACACCTGGAGGTAGGGAGTTAACTGGTGGACAGCACCAGTCTGTGGGAGCCAGGGACACTGGGGGGCTGTTCCATGAAGCAGGCGAGCTGCAGTAACTTCAGTTAGTTTTTCACAAATGATGTCCCCAGTGTCCCTTGAGTGGGGCATATCTCACAGATGAAGGGGAGGCCACTCTGAGGTGGAGTGTTGCGGTCTGCAGGTGCCCTTCCTGGGACTGACCTATCACAGATGGCCCCTGTGAGCTCCAGGTGGCCGGAGTAAAGCACCCAGCTGCTCCCGGGCATCTTGGGCTTCCAGCACCAAGCGCCTCCCTTCCTCAGACTCTTGCCCCTTCCTCTTCCCTCACCTTACAGCCTCAGAGTTGGCAAACCCTTCCTCCAGTTGGATCCAGCCTGTTGCCTATTTTTGTACAGCCAGGGAGCCAAGAATGGTTTGTACATTTCAAACTGCATGAAATTCAAATATTCAGCATCCACAAATAAACTATTAGCACACATCCATGCTTTGTTTTTGTTTTCATTATCCTCTATAGTTGTCTAGCTTAACATATTTACTATATTTGCAAAAAAAGCCTGCAGACCCTTGTCCCAGACTCCTGCAACTCAGTGTACACACACACACACACACACACACTCACACAGTTCTCTATTTGATTCCATGTGCAGCCAGACCGTTATTAAGGAAGGCTTTGTGATCTTTAGGCAGATGAGCCCAGAGCTGCGTGAGAGGGTGTGCCTTAATGTCTGTTTGTCCTTCTGACGTCGCATGTCTCTATTTTGTTCCACATCCCTGGCAGGTGTCATGGGAAGCCTACATACCTCCCCAGCTGTGTGTCACTCCCTCTCTGTGTGTCACTGTGGGGGTGGCTGTCACCGTGTGCCTCTGACGGCATCCAGAGCTCAGTACAAACACATAGCAGCTGAGGAGTTTCCAGCCTCCATGTTGCCAAGGCAGCTGGGCCACTAGGCCCAACCCTGTCAGACCGGCGAATCTTAGATTCTTTTATTCCAAAGTGACTGTGGGTTCCCACCTGGGGCATCACACCTCTGCTCCCAGCCTTCCCAGTACAGGAAACTTGTCACCTGGATGTCAGCTCCATGGTTAGTGGCTCTCAGGTAAGCAAGGCCCTCCTGGCCTTGAGCTGAGCTCATACTCTACGCTTACCACACTTGGCCCTGCCCTCTGGCAGACAGCATGCGATGGCTCCACTTAATCAATGCCAGCCCTTGGTCAATGAAGTGTTCACCCCTGGGAGGCCAGTAACCTGTGACAGCCAAGCCTAAGCTACCTCTAATCACATATACTGACCTGTAAAGACCCACTGAAATTAAGGGAGCATCCCAAAGTAGGAGCACAACAGATAGGGGTGCCTTGGGAAAAAGGATGGGTCCCAAAGTGTTTCCCAGACCCCCCCCTTGCTGGACAGAACCTTATACAAAAAGGGATGTTTATGTACGCTATAGTCTGCGCGGTCCTTAAAGGGCAGGAAAAGGTCCTTCCGGAGGCTCCCTGCAGGCACCCACTTTCCCTGCACACAGGAGCAGACTCCCAGGGGTCTTGTCTCGGACACCCCACCATGGGAGAGACACCACTGATGGCAAAACAGGCAAGAGACAGGGACCAGGTCCCTGGTCACCACACATAAACACACACACACACACACACACACACACACACACTTGTTGATGGATAGGTTGGAGACCTGGTCCAAGGTCCGTCCCACTGTGTCTCTAATTTGTATGTTCAAATCTCAGCTTTTGTCCAGAAAGGCATCTCTTCCAGCTCTTTTCAAGGTCAGGGAGAAGCTGGAGCCCCAGACTCTGCTGGGGACTGGGGGCTCTGCCAGCCCCACCTGCTCCCAGTGCAGACTCAGAAGGGGGCTTCCTGAGAACACCTAGCTGTCCCTGGCTGCCCCTACCTGCAGGCTCAAATGCAGCCCTTCATCCTCTTCGGAAGGCCAGAACCACCAAAGCCTTTGACCTGACCTTCAGGATGCTGGTCCGCTTCTGGCCAACAGCAGTCCCGGGCAAGTTGCCCTAAATATCCTGTGTGCAGCCCCTTCCTACCTCCACCCCCTCCCCAGACTGTTTACAGGAAAAGCCAAATACTGTGTCTTGTTTTTATCTTTGTTGGGTGTGTGGAGGAAGGTGGAGGACACTGTAAGGCTGGGGGAATTAAAGAAAGGGAGACTGACGCACCTGCACTGAAACAGAAAGGGCCTGAAGAATTAGCAGTGCCCCAGGATCCCAACCCCAGCATCTGCCAGGAGGGGCCTAAGTGCTCCACTTGAAATGCCATCACCTTCCGGCTGGGCTCCCTCCTGAGGCTCTCGGTCCCTCCTGATCTCCCAGCCCCTGCGTGTTTAGGATGCCAACACTCCTGCCCCCAGGCTGTTGCAGGGGCCCCACTTCAGCCGGCCTGGGAAGCAGCGTTTCTGTCACAGGCCCCACAGGGCGTTTCCTTACGGGACAGCCAAAGCTCAGGCATCCCCAACCCACCCCCTTCCACCGCGGGAAACCGAGGGACTAGCTCTTTTGAACAATCCCGCATGCTTATCCACAGAGGGTCATTCTATGACAGCCCCTACCTTAGCGCATTCTTTGCCCACCCCTCAAACCCCGTGCAGACTGCGGCACCTAGCCCCGAGGGACCCTCTAGTGTTGCCTTCCAAATCCGCGCAGACGCGTTCCCAAGAGATACAGGTCCCTTGGGGTCCCTCTGGCCGCAGTGTCGTCCCTGCCCATGGTTGTCCCTTCTTGACGCCAGGAAAGGCGCAAGACAGGTCGCCCCCCACCCCATCGGGATGCAGGGATGCGGGGATCAGTCGCCCCAAGCAATGGCCCTGGTCACGGAGAAGGGGGGTGACACGCAGGAAGCGGCGGCAGAGGCGGGAGAGAGCTTCATTTCGGACTCGGGAGCTCCGGCCCGCGCCGGTCCGCGCCCGACCCCCGTCGGTGGCCGACACGGCGCAGAGACCCCAGGACTGGAGGGGGGCGCCCGAGGTCCCCGATGGGCGAAGGTTCTGGAGCTGGCCCTGGGCTGCGGGGCGTGGAGGGCAGGGGCGGCGGACGGCCCTTACCTGCTCACCGCGGGCCTGGCGGCGGCCAGGGTCTCCCGAACGCCCGGAGCGAGTGCGCCGAGAAGCGCGCGCCCAGCCGGGTCTCTGCGTCCTGTAGCCGCCGCCGACCGGGGTCCGTGTGTGCCTGCGCGGCGGCGTGTGCGTGTGCGCACGCGGGGACCGCGCTCGCCTGGAGCCGCCGCCGTCAGTCACCTCCCGGTGGCCGAGCGCGGCGCCCCCCGCCTGCCTTCGCCGCCCCAGCCGCGCGGCCGCCCAGCCGGGCTCGGTCCTGCGGGAGAGGCGCCGCCTCCTCCGCCGCGAAGCCAGGCTGGGGGCTAGAGGGAGGCGACAGACCACCGCCCCCCAGCGCGCGGACTTCGCAGGCTGGAGGGTGGGGTGCAGGCCAATGAGCGCCCGGGGGCGGGGTTAGGCCGAGAGGAGAGGGTGGAGAGTGCGATGGGGATCCCCGCCGGGTGCACTGACTTCAGCTGGAGATCGGGTGGGCTGGAGACCCTGGGGCTGCTCCCCGCAGCCACCTTGGTCTCGAGGATTCCGGCCCTGAGTAGAGCCTTCCCCCGGGTTCGCAGTCTTCCTTTCTGCACAATTCTCAGGACACCCAGAGCTGGAAATCTCTCTTCTTTCTCCTCTTGTCCTGGGACCTGTTCTTTCCCCTCCCCTGGGAAGCCTTCCATCTGGGCAAATCCCAGGCCTTCCTGGAACTCTGCTTTGCCCCCACGGTCAGGCCTAGGAAGGTCAGCTAGTTTGGGGGCAACTGATTTGAAGTCCTCAAATGTGATGTCCTGCAGAATACCTTTATAGCCAGAATAGGGTTGGTGGTGCTTGCTTACAGGGCAGGGTATCTGTAAATGAATTTGATAGCCTTCATGCCTCAGCTTCCTCACCTGCGCAAGGGAATGTAGGTACCTATCCCCATGGTCTTGACAACAGCATTAAATTAGAAAGGTACATGCACTCAGTAATAGGGTTTTACTAGCTTCACTTATTCAGCGATGTAAAATAAATCACTCCTGTCTCTCTTTCTGTGGTCCAGCTCAACTTCCTAGGACAAATAGCTGCACTAAGGCTTAATGACAGAAACCAAACAGGTCAAGACCTCATCGCCAGTTGTGATGGTGCCAAAACCGAGCTGAAAGCAGTTAGTCACCCACTCCTGGGCAAGTACTTAAACCCTCAGCCTGCCCACCCTGCCCGTACCCGCCTCTGCTCCCAGCTTCTGGTTACTACCCAAGGAGAGTGTCAGGAGAGCCCCTCCACACCCCTGTCCTTGGTTCTGCAGCAGCTCTGTCCTTGCCCATTCAAGCAATTTCTTAACCAGCCCCCAATGGGCCCAAGTCCTGGGCCTCCTAGTGAGGAGTTCCAGTGGAGGAAGAGGGAGGAAGGAGAAAGAGGTTTGAGAAAGAGAAAGTCTCCCTTCCCCTGGGGACTCCAGTGTAACTGAGGAGGACAGGGAGAAAAGCGGCTTTGGAAACTTGGGAACAGCAATCTCAAGTCCCAGAGAGACGTATGGAGCTCCCTAGGGCCAGGCAGCAAGTCCACACTTTGTCCTTAGTGCCCAAAGAGCACTGTCCCCACCACCATGCCATACTGCATGGCTACAGCTCCTTTCAGTCCAAGAAAGCTTCCTGGAGTTGGAGCAAGGTCAGCCTCCTCCCTATCAGTAAAGATTGGGACCCCTCCAGAGAGAAGAGGGTCAGGTGCTGTACTGGAGGCACACAGCCAGGACCTCCCTCTGGAGTCCACTGCACCCCTTCTTAGCTTGTTGCCCCAGCTTCTGGGAGCTGGCTTCCTTCTTTGGCCTCCAGCCCGGATGCTGGGAAGATCAAATGAGATGCCGTGTGTGAAAGTGCTCTATAAACTGTGAACTGGGCAAAGGCAAGCAAGGCTGCCAGCAGTCTGTGGATCAGGAGGGAGGCAGGGAGCACAGGATGTAGTCCCAGCCAGGGAGTGTGTGGAAGGGTAGTGATGGGGTCACCTCAGACAAGCCAACTCCCTGCTGGAAATGTGGATGGTCAGCCTCCCCGGATGATGAATTCTGCATCCAGTTCCTGACTTGCTTCCTGTTCCATACTCTGGAACTGCTCTGGGTTCCAGATCCCCTGCCCGCTGTTCTGTGTTCCCAGATGCACGTCTTGGTATGGGTGTGAGCGCACAGGTGTGGTCCACACCTCAGCTGCACCTCCCTCATTCCCTGGAAAGCCAGGCATGAGGGGAGGAGCCCAGACATCCTTCAATCACACCCATTCCCTTTACCTGTTTTCCCTTTGCTTGAGAGCCTAAGGCCAAAAGGTGGACCCCTAGCTGACCATTGCTGGATGTCATTCAGGGCTCCAGTACTATTTGTGCCCTGCCCAAAGGGACCTGCAAGGGGCTAATGAAGCTTGAAATTCATTGCTCATCAAGCCAATCATGTCCCGAGTCCACCCTAAAGGGATATCATTTTTTAGTTGATCCACCTGGAAGGCACCTCTCAAATTCTCTCCAAGGTGCTGAATAACCTAGCAACCTTGTAGCTTGGGATTCTAACCCAGCCACACCGAGCACAAGGCATGAAAAAACACACTACTACTGGAACCCAAGAAGGTTGCCCAGCTCCTCCCTTATGAATGGAGTGCCTGAGTCCAGAGGGCAACAGGTCTATTGAAAGGGCACACGGGTGTCTTTCCTACCAGATTGGGCATTGCATCCTGGTGCCCAGCTGAGTGTTGTCCTCCCTTTTGAGCTGTTCTATCATTCTGAGAGCCCAGGCAGGGCTTTTGGGTCCTGTGCTGGTCTCTGTCTCAAGCATTTGGCACTGGTCTACACAGACAATCTTGGCATTCCAAGAGTAGGAATTATGCCAGTTCCGTTTCCCTAGGCTGGGTTTTCCCAAGGACAGGGTCAAGGTCTCCCTCTTTTCTGCCCACCCCATGCATTCACCCAAAAACTGAACTTCCTTTGAAGTTCTAACCTTGACCTGGGAATGGTCTGGGGATGGTCTTCTTCCAGAGGCCCCCATGGTCTGTCTTCTTCCCCTAGGAAGAGGCCTGGGGTTCTCCTTACCTGCTTTTCCTACCCCAAGGTGCTCACAGCCTTATGCCCCTCCACAAGCCAGCCAGCCAGGCGGGCAGCAGCTGAAAAATATGGGTTTTAATTTAATTTCCTGAGATGTGGCTGAGGGAGATGGATGCCAGGCCACTCTACCCAGCATTCATCTCTCCTGAGCAGCAGTTGCCTCCTGACTTTCCACCCCTAGCCCAGCCCAGCCCTTGTGCTGCTCAGGCAGGACCAGCACATGGGATGACACAGGTAGCAGACTGCTGAGATATGCAGGATACTCACCATGCCAGAGCCAGGGCTTCTCAGTCCTCTCAGTGCCGTGGAATGCCCTGGGGAGCTTTAAAAACTACCCCTGCCCAGTCTTACCACAGAGATAATTGGACAGTTGGTCTGTGGGGAGACCTGAGCAAAAGTATTTTGTAAAGCTCCCCAGGAGGTTCTAATGTGCAGCCTGAGTTTACAAACTGCTGTCACCAGCTCTCTGCTCCATGCTGTGTGTGCAAGTATCCCAAGGAGATGTGCTTGTATGTCCAGAGCAGGGACCAGGTGGACCCTGGTCCTTAGGGCTTTGGGACCCTCTGAGAAACCAAGAGAATGAAGGTTAGATCTCTGCCTAGACTCATGGTTTTCAAACTGTACCAGGAGCTGTAGAAATCCCTCACACTGCCTCTGAAGATGCCTGGAGTAGAGGAGGAAGGGAGAGTCATCTTTGGAGATGCTAGGGGCTCTTCAAAGCCTAGGCCTGCATGTTCTCTGTCCCCCACTTGGCAATGGATAAAAATGGACAAGGGGTGGACAGTTGGGAGGAGAGGTGGGTGGGACCAACAGGAAGGGATTTGGAATCCTCAATTCTAGGCGCAGACCTGGTCACAGAGCACCCCATTTCACAGTGAAGAAAATGAGGCTCAGAGAGCGGAAATGATGTGTTCAGTTACAAAATAATTCCTGGCAGAGCAAGGGCCACATACCAGCTCTTAGGGACCTTAGCCCTGTGTTCTCTTTCCAGAGCTGTAACTCCTGGAAGGGAAGACACACTTCTGGGAGTTGGAAACTGAGTGTGTTGGGAATGTGAGAGTGAAAGAAGTGATTCCTTGAAGCCCAGAGTCCAGAGCCAAACACCCCCTGTCTCCTCCAGTGCACTTAAATATTTAAATGTACGCTCATGCATATGCCCAAATGTATGTATCTCTATTCCTACTTTGCACATCCTCTGCACACATGTGCAGTCCCATGCAATATGCATGATCAGAAGTGCATTCACAGAGACTCAAGCATGTACTCAGACACACACACACGCACACACATGCACATACGCACACATGCACACAGGTACCATGCACAGATGTGAAAATACATAATTTCTCCAGGAATAGAGATGTTTTGTGTCCTGCAGGAACTCAGGCAGGCAGCGGGCCTGTCTGCAGAGCATCGCTTCATCACTGTCAGGGGATTCTTGTCAGATAGTGAGTGACATTTCCCATTCACCTTCTGTAGTTCTTCCCTGGGGACTTGGCTGTTTACTCATGGGAGCTGAACATGCAGAGGGGCCCCTGGTTGAAAGAGAAGACAATATTTCCATTCTCACTTCCACCTCGTCTCTCTCCACAGGACTTTCTTTTCTTATCTCTACCCCCATCCCTCCTCCATTTTCTGCACACCTTAGAGTTGGTGCCTAGGATTCATCTGCAGCAGAAATGACCCCTCCTAGCTATGCTACAACAGAACACATCCTGTGTGTTTGAGAGCCATTTTGCACATGCCCCGCCCTCTGCCAGGGGTAGGTTCTCTTCCCTGTTCTGGCTGTAGCTCCTGTCAGGTGGATGCCTGCACCCCCTCTACCTCCCCTTCCACACAGCCCCCTCCCCCCCACACACACAGGCACAGGTGACACAGTCAAAGCCAGATCCCACTTGCTGTGCCTGCAGCTTCCTGAAGTCTGGCTTGAATACTTTGAAAATGACAATGCGCCCCAGCCCCACACAGCCCTGGCTTTAGCACAGGGCCTCGGCAAGCACGGAGGTGTGGAAATTACAGATAATTCGTGTGGGAAGAGGCAGCCTGTATGAGGCATGGATACAGCCATTCCCAGAAAAGCAGCTCAGGATGATATGGGGCCTATGATAGGCTGAGCCCTAACTCGGTGCAGTGCAAATGATGCTGGTAATTATATTAAAAGTAGGCCAAATAGAATGTTCTTTGATGACCAACTTTGGGAGCGGGTTGGCAGCTGATGAAACAATCCTTTGCCACGGCTGATAGGAAAATAGTTTGTAAGGAAGTCTTGGGGTACCTGGGCTCTAGGCCCTGAGCAGGGGTTGGGAAGGTGGCTTGAACTGGCAGGATAGGGCTGCCCCAGGCCTTGCATACATTCAAGGGCAAGTTTTGTATAGTATTTGTTTTCTATTGTTGTACGAAAAGCTACTACAAACTTAGTAGCTTAAAATAGCTCACGTTTTTTAACTCACAGTTTCCACGGTCAGGAGTCTGGGCAGGGCGTTCTGCTCGCAGACTTATGAGACTTTAAAAGCATCAGTCAGCTTGTGCTCTCATCTGAGGCCCAGGGTCCTCTCCCAAGGCTGTTGGCAGAATCGAGCTCCCGTGGTTGTAGGACTGTATTCAGTTTCTAGAGATCACTTACCTTGCACTCTCATGAGGCCCTCTCCCTATATGGTAAAGGCCACAGGGAGGGACTATTTGGCCTCTGTCCTTGATTTCTAGACCCTCTTTCAAAAGGTTCACCTGATTAGCTCAGGGCCTCTCAGCATAATCTCTTTATGGATAAATTTAAAATTAGGGATTTTAATAATATCCACAAAACCCCTTCTTCTTTGCCACATAACTGGCCTAAGCAGGAAAGCAAAATCCCACCCCATATATAGGCCCTGCCCACATAAGAGGGGCTGCGTGGGCTTGTATGCCAGGGGGCAGGAGCCTCGGGACCTTGGAATTCAGTCTACTGCAACTGCCACCTTCCAGGGCTGGGGCAGGGCCCAAACAGCCCAGAGTGGGGATCCCTGAGGTCACAGCCTGTGCTAATCTTGTTCCATCCCCAGTGCTTGACAGAAACTCTGTGCTCAGGAAATCTGTATTGATTGAATAAATGAGTCATCAACCCCTGTCTCTATTATAACACCATGGGGAAACTGAGACCCAGAGAGGGGAAAGAACTAATTCAAGTCATCCAAAGCCACAGATGACAAGGTTGAAATAATGATGCACACTACCATTTACTCAGCACTTATGCGATGCCAGGTCTCATGCTCAGGTATCTTGCTAGCTTATCTCCTGGCCTTGTCCTCAAGCTACATGATTAGGGATTATGATTCTACCAGGTTTACAAGTGCAGAAACCAAGTCTCAGGGAGGTGAAATAAATTTTTCAAAGATGCTGCAGATGCTGCCAGCCCACTGAGCTCAGCCTCAAAGCCCCTGGCACTCCTTCTTCCATGCCTTGTTGTCTATGTCTGCAGGGAGGACTGACTGAGAGCAGAATCAGGAAGCCAGGTGTTCAGAGAGGTCAAGAATGCTCAGCTGCCTCCCTCCCTCCAGCACCTCTTCCCTGCTTCTGGGCATTTGGGTCCTCACTGCTTCCCATTGGGATGGGCTACCGAGGGAGAGAGATGTCTCTAATTACTCGTAATTAACCAGCCTGGTTAGTCCTGTCACCAAGTGATCATCAGTTTTAGCTCTTTCTTGGCATACTGGGGACAATTCTGCAGAACGACGGAGACCCAGGGAGGAGAGGACACAGATGAATGTGGCTGGAGTGGGCAGAGGGGTCTTGGTGTGAACACAGCCATGAGCATTTAGGAGTCTCCCCCTCCTACCAGATCCCCATGGAACTCCTCCCGCTAGACCCAGAGCACGGACAACACTGGTCCTTGTGACTGGAAAAAGAACCCAGCCCACTTCCTGAGGAACCCGGCTGTCCCAACGCCCCTTCCCCAGATATCCACATGCATCACCCCCTCACCTTCAAGTTTCTGTTCACATGTGCCTGCCCACTCGTGTGGGAAAGCTCCCCCATCACGCCCCACTCCCTCATCCTGCAGTAGATCACAGTGGTTATTCAACAAGTTTGGAGCCAGACTGCTGGATTCAAATCTTGGCTCTGCCATTTGGATAGTTATTTAGTTTTCTGTGCCTGTTTCCCTATCTGCAAAGTGGGGCTAAATAAGAGCATCTACTTTTTATGGATATATTTATATTTATATTTGGAGCAGTTCCTAGCACAGTGTAAGAAAAACGATGATTATGTATTGCTAGTTCTTCCTCTTCGCAGCCCTTTTTGCTCTCTGACATGTCATATTTTCTATCTCCCCTGAATGTTGCTTGAGAACAGGGTCTTTGCTCATTGCTCCAACTCCAGCACTGGGGCTGGCTGGATAGTGTTTGTTGGACCATTGAATGAATCCCATCACCCCTCATCACACTCTTCAGAAACTGCAATTAAAAGAGAATAAAAACACAGCTTCTAGGGCCGGTGAGATGGCTCAGCGTCTTAAGCGCCTGCCCGGCAAGCGCAAGGGCCCGAGTTTGACTCCCAGAACCCACATACGAAAAAGGGGCCGGTGACATCGCTCAGTGGCACGGGCGCCTGCTGGCGCGCGAGGTCCTGAGGTCGACCCCCCGGTACCCACAAAAAAAAAAAAAAAAACACACAGCTTCTAATCTCTATCATCTCTCTTGTCACCTTGTTCCACAGCCCCAAACTCTATTTCTGGTACAAAGATGCTTCTGTAATCCAATAACCAAATATAGAATAAAACCCACTGGTCTGAGACTCATAAAATCCTGGAAATCTAGAATTCATGGATTCCTAGAATGAACTCCAGGACTTGGAGAATTCTGGAATAAAAGCCTGAGATCTTCTAATGTAATCTGAGAATTGCTGATCGGACCTAGGAATTTTAGAAAGGAAGCCTGGAGTTTCAGAAAAGACTCTTGGAATGGGATTGTTAGGAAGAATCTGGTGAGACCAGCTGGCTCCCTTTCACTGGCTTTTTTTTTTTTTTTTTTTTTTTTTTTTTTTTTTTGCAATGACTACAAAGGCGAGCCGTGCTTGTGTGTGCTCAGAGCCCAGGGCACAGTGAGGGTGCATGACAGTGGTGGGAAAGAGCTCCCCTGTGAGGGTTGCTAGGCACTAGCTGAGCCAGAGGAGGGGAGGACAATGAGCTTGGCCTGGCTGGGGTCGATAGAGCCAGGGCTGCATCCTAATCAGGAGGCCAAGGGAAGCAAGGAGGGAGGAGGACTTTGGGGTGGCACACAGGGAGGTGGGCATAGCCAGCCCTAATCCCATTACAGCTGCTCATCCAGCTGCCAGAGCTGGCAGGACACCAGGCTCAGCCTAATTGCAGGCTCAGGCTGCAGAGGGCTTTGGATTCAGAAGGTTTTCTCTCTTGCTCTGAAGTCCTTACCCTGGAGAAGGAGTATGACTGTGCTTGAGGCCCAGGGAAGTAGAAGCTAAGAGAAAGGTGGCAGCAGGGGCCTGGAGGGTAAAGGAATTCCTCCAGGAAATGGTTCAACTCAGGATAACATAAAAGAGTTTGTAAGTGTTGGTAAAATAAAAGTGTGTGTAAGACACTTTGAGTATAAGACCCGAAGAATCTTCCTGGACTAGTGCCTCATCCAAATCTCCACTGCAACTCATTTTTTGCGGGGTGAGAAATGAGAATGTGCTGTGAAGGAAGCTCTAGGCTGATGGTGAAGAGACCTTCATTCTACTCTGTGTCACAGTGCTGCTCTACCAGGCACTTCTTTACATCAGCCCACATTGGTTTCTCAGGAGGGGAGCACTACACACCTTGGTGAGGAGCCTTTGTGGTCAGGCTGTCACTGGTGATGGAAACCACGCAGCATCCTCAGTCTAGCCCCCTGGTTTTAAATGCTGGCTGCATGGCCCAGTGACTGTCACATTAAACATATCCTCCTGCACAACATATATGGCTCACCCTCTGCCCCCTTGAGAATTAGTTCGCAATATCATCCATGGACAACCTGTAAAGGGAGAGGCCTGGACCCTGGTTAGCTAGCAGGATCCCCTCACCCACCTCCGAGTGATAGGGGAGAAAGTGAGGACTCAGAAAGTCAAGATCTTGGCAGAGGCATGTTACAGGGCACCTCAGGAAGACAAGCAAGAAGATGTTCTTCCTCTCTGAAGTTGGACACAGTGCCTGGCACCCCAGATGGCTACCTTTTTGGCAGTTTTACCTATGATAACCTTGGACCAGATAGAGAACCCAGTGTCAGTTGATTCAGGTGGGATCTCCCCCCAGCAGTCCAGATCCACACATCTGAAACCGTGTATGACCCCAGTAGCTTCCCAGACACCTCCAAGCCAGCATTTCCAACACTGGGCATGGGATCCTGGCCCACTGTGCACCCTCAAACCCCGTCTCCATGAATAGCACCATGCTCATCTCATTGGTGAGCCGGGGATTCAGGAGTCCCTCTTAAACTCTTTATAGCCCCCATGATTCACCAGGACAGCCAACCTCTAGTGAGGCTCTGCTGTGAGTAGCCACAGTGCCAGTCACTGGAGCTTCTAGTCATATGGAACATGCAACATTTATGCAAGGATCTCAAAAATAATGTAGTGCAAGCTGGGATACTGAAATGCAGAATGAAGGCTCATAAGTCAGAGTAGCAGGACATCTTATCCTCCAGGGGGCAGGAGAGGTGTCCCAGAAAAATAATTAATCTTAGCTCTGAGGAACAAGTGAGGGGCTAGGAACAGCATGGGGATTGTATTGATGGTAGGGATACTGCAGTCACAAAGGCCTAGAATAGAGTGGAGGCACTGTACACTCTAAACTGCACTCAGATGGTGTGGCTGGGAGACAGATGGCCAGGGAGAGGGTCTGGACTTGAGCCAGAGGGCCAGGTGAGATGGTGAGGGCCTTGGGGGCCCACCAAGGCTTAAGAATTCATCCTCAGAGCAGTGGGAAACTCATTTGCATTTTAAATATATCACCCCAGGATGCAAAGGGAAAACCAGGTGGATGCAGGGAAACCAGCTAAGGGTTCCTTGCAGTAGAGAGGAGGTATTTCACAGGAAGTAGGACTCTGTTCTGGAGTCCCTTACAGCTACCTGTGAGAAAGTGACTAAATTGAGGTCTGTGGGATGTGAGCCGGAGTGAGGTGAAAACACAGGGTGTGCCTTTGCAGGGATGGGCATGTTCTCCCCTTCTGTTTTCTCCCTGCCCACCAAAAGGAATGGGGATGTGATGGTGGGAACCAGAGCGTCCACGTTGAACGAAGAGAACAAAGTTACTTCCTAAGAAAGTCACATTGTTTAGGAGTCCAGACCTGAGGTAATTATGGAACTGCTACATCATCTCTGAGTTGCCTACTCAAGCTTTTACGTAAGAAAGAAGTCCACTTCTGTTCCGTTTGAACACTGTGATTGCAGCTCCCTCTGTCACTACTGCCAAAGTGAATCTTCGTATAGTGATGGATTAGACACAGCAAATATGGCAAAGAGAGGCAGGGCTGTGCGGCCAACACCAGACTGCACCACAACCACAGGTGGTCATGTTCACTGAGACAGAAGCCCTGGAGGGAGAAGCAGGTTTTAACCAGATTATGAACTTGACTCGGACAAGTTGAGTTTGTGGCACCCCAAGGGGAGCACATGAGGAGATGTCAAGGGAACAGGTGGGGAGCTTGATAGAGAGATGGAGTTGGGAGATTGTGTGATCAGAGGATGAATCTGGTTCTCCACCCCACTGCACCACAGTATTTTATAACTAATGCTACCAGGGCCCAACCCCAGAGATTCTGCCTCACTGGAATGGAAAGAAGCCGGCATAGGTATGCTCTGAAGGCTGTCCAGGTGATTCTGAGATGCAGCAAAGTGCGGATGGTAATTGAAACTGCAGGAGAGGATGAGATGGCCCAAGGTATAGAGTGAGAACAGAATTGATCTCAGGCCCTGTTGCACCTCCTGGGCCCTGCTGGGGGGTGAGAAAGAGTGGATGACACTGAGCAACGGCCCAGCCCTTTTGTGGTCTCTGTAAAGAACATGGCAGGGGTAGACACAGGGATGTCCAAACAGGCAGGGAGCACAGTAGTCCCAGCTAGGATCAGTTTTGGGTGCCCACAGGGATTTACCTCCCTCTGTCCCTCTTGGAGTCAACTGCTTGCCACTCAGAAACTTCTCTGACCTCTGCAGCCAACTCAGCCCTGGGCTGCAAGGAAGAGGGCTCCACCAGCCCTGCCCAAGGCAAGTCCAGGCTCTGGCTGCAGCCAGCTTCCCTGTGTGTAAGTGCCAGGCCAGCCTGCCCCAAAAGCACATGAGTGCATACTTGAGGCTCTCTACCACTTACTTCCTTTCTAAAACAGGCCACATAGTTTTGTTTTTCCAGACCTCAACTTGCTTATCTGTAAAATGGAACAGGTGTACTCAAACCTACCATGACAGTAGGTTTTTTTCTTGGTGGGCATCAAAAAGGTCTTCAATGAAATAATAAGCATATAGGAAGCATCTTTAATTGACCCTAGCTCTTCTGTTCTCCAGGTCAGGGTGGCAAGAATAATGAGGGAGCAAGGCAGAGAGACAAAGGGACCTATAAGTCCCTGCTGTTCTTAGGGAGCTCACAGAAGGACATACTGGACACACACAAAGGCCTGGAAAGGAAAAAACCTAGAGCACTTAGGTCGGAAGGAGGCCACAGTACATAAGGGCATTGATCGGTTGGGATGGGAGGTCTTAGGAAATTCCACAGGATCAGCAAACCCAGTTTGAATGCTAGCATCCCCAGTCTCTGTGTGTCATCGGGCAAGTCCTTTTTGAGACTGTTTCTTCATCTACAAATGACTCAATGCCTAGAATGTAGCAGCAGTCAATGGTAAATATCAGCTACTTTTGCTGTAAATAGTTGCACAAATTCAGAGGTTTGTGAATAAACATGCAAAAGGCCGAATCCAAGCCAGATATGGTGGTACATGCCTGTAATCTTAGTACTCTGGAAGGCTGAGGCAGGAGGATTTTGAGTTCGAGTCTAGCCAGGGCAACTTAATGACTTAAGTACACCCTGATTGCCAATAGGGAGACTTAGTGGCTTAGGGAGACTCTATAGAGTGTGAAGGCCCTAGGTTCAATTCCCAGAACCAGAAAAAAATAATAATAAAGGCCCAACCTAGAGTAGGTATTTAATATATTTTGGTTCCTCTCCTTCAAGTAAATCTACAGTGCAGTGCAGATGTGGACCTGAGATTGCTTTGTGATAGTGAGGTTTCTAGCAGTGCAGTGGGCTGCAGAGAGAGGACTCTGAACCAGAGCTGGGGTTACCATGCACGACGATGAGAAGTCCATTCTCTACCTGGGCTCCCAGAATAGGAAGTGAAATGTCAAACACAGAGCTAGGAAGAGGCACTTGACACAAGGGAAGGTGCAAAGAGAAGGGTTCCCAGGGAGTGGGAGGGAGGGGTGCACACTGGCAAAGGCCAGTGGGAAGGAAATGTGAAGTAGGCCTACAGGAAAATGCTTCTCGAATGGATGGTGCTATGGTCTGAATGTGCCCTTCAAAATTCATATGTTGAAACTTAGTCACCAATGTGATAGTATTAATAGTCACCAGTGTGGTAGCATTAAAACATGGGACCTTTAGGAGGTGATTAAATTGAGAGTGAAGATCTCATGAGTGGGATTAATGAGCATATAACAGAAGTTTTATGTGGTGAGGCCAGCTCGTTCCTTCTGTCCCTTGAGGAAGCAGCACCAAGGTGCCATCTTGGAAGTAGAGAGTGAAATTTTACCAGACATGGAGTCTTCTGGTGACTTGATCTTGGACGTCTCCAGAACTATGAGAAATACATTTCCATTACTTATAAATTACCCAGTCTCGGTCTCAGGAAGTTTGTTACAGCAGTGTGGATAGATTAGAACAGGTGAATAGGCACATGGACAAATGGATGGACCCTGGACCCCATGTGCTGAGGACTAGAAGCCTGGCAGGCTCAGGCAGCTGGACACTGGGCCTTTGCTGTAATGGTCACTGGTTCTCTAGCCACCGCACCCCCCATCTTCTACTATGTTTCCTTTCCTAGGGCCAGGTTGGCCCATCTTTCCCTGTGAGATTTTCTCGTGGGATAACTAAACTGTGGCACTGCTCCAAGCTCTGAATTTAAGGGTTCTTACAGGGCTGGCTGCAACATCTGTCTCTCTTTCGGGACATACTGAAAGGTCCTCCATGTCCTCCAGCCCCTGCTCTCTCTTCCCTCAGCTGAGGTCCCAAACTGAGGCTGTTCTGTCTCTCTGCACTCCTACACCTCCCTCAGTGAGTCACCAGACTTCCTCCCCCAGCAGTTGGCCTGACCTCTTTGTAGCTAGGTCTCCACCTCTCTGCACTCAGCCTGGCCATCCATTGTTGTGCCTTTGATGGGTCTTAGCACTCTCAAGCAGAGATGCCAACCTGAGTCACTTGGCAGAGCAGGACTTAAAGATACCTGGGCCAGTGTGCTGGTTTGTTGGGCTGCAGCTTGAGCCTGGTCTCTGAGCAGCGGTTGACCCTGGAAGATAAAACAGAGGCAGCTCCTGCCTGTCTGATTTGGGGCCCTGGGCACTATTAGTTGAAGCTCCTGAAAGTTCTAGCATATGGGTGGAGCTCCACTAATGTTGAATAAATTAAACCTGCAAGACACCTTAAACAACGTCCCATTTGACCCTCTCATTTTGTAGACAGAACCTTAGCCAGGGAGAGCGAGCTAACCTGCTTGGACTGGAATAGAGAAGGGGAGGTTCTCTCTTGTCCCTGTGGAAAGCCACCCCCTTAGCACGTTATACTCAGAATTCCAAAGCTTGGTTCAACTTTTACACTTCTCCTCAGGCAGAACACACTCCTCAACTGGCCACTAACAAATTCAGTCTAGATGTTAGCCTCAGACACTGAGCCTACCAAGGACAAGCTGGTGGGCTGGTGGGCTGGTGGCCAGCCTCCCAGCTTCAGAGGCATGGATGGTGGATGGCGGAACCACAGCAGAGATCGTCGTCCTTGTTAACATCCTCCCAATGGTCAGCCCTCATGGGTGTGAGCGATGACCAGAAGATCCCAGACACTCAGCAGAAGCTGAAGCAATCAGATTGCAGAAATCCATGAAAAAGAATGGATTTTCTTACTGTGCAAGGAGGCTTTAATTTCCTGCATTTGCCCCCAAAGGGCTTTTCCATTGACAAAGCACTTGGTTCTTCAGACAGAGCAGTTGAAGAGAAGCTGCTGCTGGAAAGATTAGCAATCTGGAACATAGAGAGTCCGGTGAGCTGGAGGGCAGCTGGGGTGGGGGGGACAAACCCAGGCCTCAGCCAAATCAGGGTGTTCCTAACAACCAAGAAGGGACAGATGAGGAGTGGGAGATAGGTTGAGCTGCACCTGGAGCCAGGTGGCAGAGAGCACCATGCCAAACCAGAAGCAACTGCTCTTGAAGACAGATTCCTGAACACAGAGACCTTGAAATCACCTGAGAGAGACAATTAGGGAGTTAAGGCCAATCAGAAGCAGGAGAGCAAGAAGCAGGACACAGAAGCTCAGATGAGAGTTTCCAGCCATCTCTACCTACATGTCCTGAGCCCCGAACTCTGTCCAATCCCAGAGCTGAACTTCTATGGGGCTGTTACAAGAAGGAATTTCTCCCATGGGTAAGAAAGTAGGAGTGGTCTGGGGAAGAGGGGTTGATAGGTTTAAGAAAGAGTAGGGAGGAAAAAAGATTTTCTTCAACCATGAGAAGACTATGAAGGAGGAGATCTGCTTAGCTTAGCTACAAGGCAGAACTTCGAAGGAGGTGGTACTACAGGGAGATGTAAGGAAGGACTTCCTGGCTGCCGAATGAATGAGCTGCCTGAGTCACCCTGCCCATGCTTCAGGACCTTCCCTTTTAGCTTGACTGGGGCCACTTGACATGACCTCACCCTCTCTTTTCAGGAAACAGTAATGTCTAACAGTGGGGACTCAGCATGAAGCTGGCCAACCTGTGGGGCTCAAGCCCAGGAGTGACGCTGGCCCCCCAGATGCCTCCTCAGGCCACATGCTCTCTTGCTATCTTGCTCCAACTCGCCAGAGGCTCACAGGCATCTGGTGAGCCTGAAAACTACCACAGCCCTTCCTACCGACCTTCTTCTCCTGCAGAGCTAGCCTTGGTCTCACTGCCCCCTGATGACATGCCCTGTAAACACTGGTGTGCCAGGGCACATCCTTTGCAGCCTTCTCCCCAACACCTACACTCACTCTTGAAGACTGCATTGCCCTCCCTGGCTTTGAAATCTATCTGTGTACTGCTGGCCCCAAACGTCTATCTTCACCCCAGAGCCTCTTCAAATCTAGCCACCTTCTTGGCCTCCCCCATTGGGTGTCCACAGTCATCTCATTTGCAGCAGGATCAGCACAGAATTCCTGAGCCCCTCGGCCGAGGCTGTACCTCTCCAGCTTCCCCATCTCAGGGAATGGCACCCTCCAACCTGGTTGTTCACACCACAACCCATCCGTGCATTCTGGATTTCTTGTCTCCCCTCCCACTTCCCCATGCCCACTCCCTCAGTAACTCCTATGCAGCCCCTGCAGGTTCTGAATCATCTCTTCATCTCCACCATTTCCATCACTGCTAAGTCTGCATCTGCAGCGAGGTGATTAAACACACAGACCCTGGAACCAGCTCTGTACTTATGGCCAGTATGGCCCTGAGCAAGTTAATTAACCTCTCTGGGCCCAAAACCTCCTCATATATAAAGTAACAATAATAACAATATATCCCTTGTGAGATTCTTGAGAAAGTTAAGTGATATATAACAACAGAATATTGCCTGGAAAACTGTATAATCAAACTTATCCTTTTGTAAATCAGTACTATCCAATAGAAAGATGACACCCACAAGTGAGCCCACATGTACAATTTCAAATTTTCTAGTAGCTATATTCTTTTAAAAAGAAAAAAGAAAAGTAGTTTTAATGATATATTTTATTTAACCTACTATATTCAAAATAATATCATTTCAAAATGTCATCAATATAAAATATGAATATTTTGCATTCTTATTGTGCCAAGTCTGAAAGCCAGTGTGTATTTCACCCTCGCAGCACATCGCCATGTGGACCAGCCTCATTTCACATCTTCAAAGGCCGTGTGTGGCCATGGAGGACCACATCGGCCAGCACAAGTCCTAATTCTCGTGATGATCCCACTCCACCTTGGCAGCAGTTTCTCAACCTCTGCACCACTGACATTTTGTTCAAGAGGTGGAGAAAGAATTTGAACCCAAAGTATATATATAGAGAGAGGGAAAGAGCTAGAGAAAGGAGCAAGTGACCCTGGGTTATTAAAAAAAAAAACAAGTGCCTGCCCTGGGGACATGATCATTTAAAGCAGGGTTTCTCAACTCCAGTACTATGACGCTTGGGGTCAGATACGTTGTTGTGACCGCTGTCCCATGCACTGTGGGAGTTTAGCATCATCCCTGGTCTCTCCATGTTCAGGAGCCGGGGTTATCTCTGGTTAGAAATCATTGTTCGAAAGGCTCTGCTGTGTAAATCCACTCCAAGGATAAAGCCCAGACTCCTCACTGTGGCTGACAGGTGCTGGGACCTGGCCTCTGGCATCCACTCTCCTCTCCTCACCCACGCAGCCTCTTTGCTCAGTTCCTGGACAGGCCAGGTTCATTCCCTTGGCAAGGCCTTGCCCAGATGGTCCCTCAACTCCCCATGCTTCTCCTTTCCTGATCTCCCTCTCTCTCTCTCTCTCTCTCTCTCTCTCCTCTCTCTCTCACTTGGTCGCTCGCTTGTTCTCGCTCTTGCTCTCACTGTGTAATATTAGAAAACTGGAGATTGAACCAAGGCCTTTGCACTGAGCTACATCCTCACTCGTTTTTAAATTATTTATTTAGAGACAGGATCTCGCTAAGTTGCCCAGGCTGGGCTCAAACTTGTAATCCTCCTTTTGGGAATGGCAGACACGCACCAGCACACCCAGCTTGCTGATCCTTTCTTATTACTCAGATCTCAGCTTAAAACTCTGTGGGTCTTGCCAGACAGCGTCCCCTTCCTTCTCCAAATCTAACACTGCTCTTCACGTACAATCCGCTCCGGGAGTGTAAGTCCCTGCATACTCCCTGCTTTTTTTCTAGTCTCTTCCCTCTGTCCCCAGTACCACAAGGACTTGTCTGTCTTGATTCACACTCTCCCTAGCATTCAGAAGAATGCCAAGCACGGGGCAGGTGCTTTCAATTAGTATTTGTTGAAGGAACTGAAGTCCTTTCTATTCGAGTCTCCAGGTCTCAGGCTTAAGGTCAACAAAGCCTTCTCATGCAGCTCTACCAGGAATCTCCCTTGGATTTTCCAGTATTTGGTCAGAGTGGCTGCCTTTCCAATTTCTGCTTGGCAGGCTGCTATGCATGGCAATTCATGTTCAATGACACCCTGCAGAGGTGTTAGTGACTGAAATCCACAAACCACAGGGCCGTGTCTGCCAAGAGAGGGCGTCTTTTTCTGATTTGTACAAAGGGGTGATGGAACCTGACAACATCCATGCTAATCTACTGCCTGATGGTGCCAGCTGCTCTGTCCCAAGGGAGCTCCCTTCTAGAGCAGGGATCCCTGCTGGTGCCACAAGCTTGACTGGGCACCCGTAAGACCCATCCTAGATAAGGACTCCCTGGATTTTTGCTTTAGATCTGCAATCTGCTGGAGTGGGACGGCACCTCCATCCTCTGCCCTTGTCCTGCCCAGCTATTCATGTCCCACGCATCAGTTCCCAGTCCTCTTCTCTGCACTGCCATCCTCTGGTCCCATCTCCTAAGAGCAATGCCAAGTTCTGCATCTCTCAGGACAGGGAGGGAATGGTGGCCTTAAAGCAGGAATGGCTGTGGTCTAAGATAGGACTTTTCAGCCCTCAGAGCTTGCCAGTCCTGGGAGCAAAGCCGGTCTAGAGAAGAACTCTCACCAACAGTAGGGAGCGAGGACAGGCCATGCTTCTGAACCTGGGAGCAAGCAGTCCTGGTGCATTTGCTGATAAATGCCCTTGAAACATACCTCCTCCAAAGACCTGAAGGCTGTGCGTCCCACAGGCCTCTGATATCTAGGCTTGGTGTCCTTACCAAGTCCTTAGTGTAGAGGGCTAGAGATATGCCCCCACCACTTTAATAGATGGGGAAACTGAGGTCCAGGGCTGTGAAGCTCCAAAGGAGTGTTCTTGAAAGCAGAGGTCACTGCGAGGGCAGTGTGAGGAGGATGAAGTGGGAGGGGTGCAACCAGGGCCTCTGAGCTACTTTCCCAGGACCCCTGGCCCTAGCGCCCCACCCCTGCCAACTCAGCCTTTGTCTGATTTGCTCTATGTGACAGCTGGGGAGGCTAGGCCTCACCCTGGCTCCTGCCATCAGCCATCTCTGTGTGGCACTAAAGCTCTGCTCGGGTGCCAGGCCCCAGCAGCAGGCTTGGCAGGCAGTCTGCGTTGCCCGGGAGACCACAGAGGAAAGAAGCTTCCGCACATGGCTACCGAGGGCCAGATGTCCTGGGGCCCCAGAGGTGCCTTTCTTGGGAACCACAACCTCATATACATACCGCTGGGATTTTATAGACACCAACTAGGCAGATGTGGAAGCTGAGGTGCAGAGGGTGGATAGCCTGATTTGTCAACACACTGAGGGTGGGTGGCAGAAGCTGAGGACAAAGCCAAGAACCCTGCTTTGGCCCCAGGCTCCCATGGCCTCATAGAGCTGCATCCAGGAATGCACAGTCAGGTAGCACACAGGTCTATGGCCAGGTCTCTTGCACCCTGTCTGGGCCTCTCTGGGGAACTGTATTTCTCCCTGGAAATGCTTCTAGTAAACCTTGCTTTCAGGAGCAGCTAGAATTATGCAGCCCTAAAGCCAAGGAAGACTCAGCTCTGGATGCACAGGGAGTGACTGAGCACATATGGAGAGATGAAAACTGCTTTGCACGGGGCCTGACTGGGGACCCAGAAAAGGGGTGTTGAGATGTGAGGACACAGGGGTGCTGAGATGACCAGAGAACCGTGAGTTGACAGGGCCCTAGAAATGGGTCAGCCACCCCTCCACTCCACACGAGTAGACTAAAACTGTATGTTGGATCAAGGGACTGAGCCCTCGGAAAGGCTATCTCTGGCTGGTCTCCCCTCCTTGAACCTGAAGGAAAGGAAAGGAGAGCAGAAAACTGCGCACTACAGCCTGCCTGTAGGTACCAGGGCTCGCCAAGACCTCTAAGGTCACCCGTGGGAGGGAACCGCTATCTTCAGGGTGGAGATGGCTGGAGGAGATTCTGGAAAAGCCACACTGAAGACCTATGGGGGCAGGATGCTAACTTCCAGCCCATTGTTTAGCAGTGCCAAGCACCCCACAACCTGGGGCCTGGCCTAAGAGAGGAACCTGCCCTCAGACAGACCAAAGCTGGCAGAGACTCTACCCCCTCTGCTATACGTGAGGCAGTGAAGGGGCCTGCATGGGCCCACTCAAGGCCTGGAGTTGGGGGATGGGATGCTCAGGGCTGGGGAGCCGGGGAGGTGGGGCCCTTGATAAGGGAAGAGTAGCGGTGCTGCCTTCTCAGAGAGTAGGGGAGGCCTGGAAATACAGAGCTCAGCTCAAGGCAGGAATCCTGATAAGGTTCAGGGGAAGCCTGCTTGATGCTCCTCAGCTCTGACACTCAGGAGTTTGAGGTGCCACAGCCCCGCTGCATGGTACAAACAGAAATCCCCACCTGCTGGAGGTTGTCACACAGGCAGCATCTGCTCACTAAAGAGCAAGGAGCTGCCAGCAGCCCCAGGCCTCCCACCCCCAGCCCTTTCTGCTGCCTGAGCTGTCAGCCCAGCTAGCAAACAGGCTGATTATCCCCATCTGGGGAAAACAAAACATGTCAGCCACATGCCTGAGAAGAGGCCTGTCTCCTTAGTGAGAAGTCTGCGGAATTCTCCCAGCTCAGATCTGCCATGGGATGCCGATGGGGTAAGCTACCTCAGGTTTCTGAGAGCGGCATTCTCTTCCGCCAGCATCACCTGCTTCCAGAGCTTTCTGGGCCCTGGCTGCACCTGCTCAGGCTCCTGGCAGGTGTCTTTGAACCTCCCAGAGCCTACTGTGAGTTTTCAGGCAATATCCCCCTGTGCCGCACAGCACAGAACTCTGGTCTCTTATTTCAAAATGGGGCTATTGGTCATGCTGCTTGCTGCTTCTCAGGCTTTCAGGACATGACTCTAGACAGGGGACTTATGGCTCCTCTAGGAAGGAGGCTGCTCCTGGTTGAATGGGGCAATCCAGGAAAGCAGTGCAGCATTTATGACTTTGACCTTTAGGGAGAAAAAATTATGACTTCGACCTTCGCACCTCTTGTGGTTTCCTGTCCCTGGATTGCCTACGGTTCCCTCCACCCAGGATGCCCTTCACTCTATCTGGCATGCCTACATTTCTTCTGTCTCAGTTTTATTTCAAATTTCAGCCAAAAATAAAAATAAAATAAACCCCAATCCTCTCCAGCTTAAAGGGCTCGCAACGCCTCGGTGAGCCTTTGTACACCCACCTGGCATGGTTTCCATCTGAGGGGAAGTTTTCCCCTGCTCTCTCCAGCCTGGGAGCTGCTATAGGCAGGGACTATTAGAGACCATGTCTGTCTGCCCCAGGACCCAGTGACCAGATACAGCACATACCCAGGAAAGGAGATGATCAAATGAAAATCAAAGTTTCCTCTCTCTCTCACCCTGGTCTCTCTAACTCCACTAGCTGTAGGTGCTACTGCCTCCAAATTCTCTCCAAACTCAAAGGAGGATCCTCATCATGATACTATAAACAGGGCTCTGCTGTCCTCTTAGGGAGGGAAACTGACTTTTCCCCAGATTCCTCTAATATGCCATAAAAGGGATAAGCGTTTTACAAATTTGCTTAGTCTGACACTGATAGTAACAAGGTGCAATGCTACACACCTTACAGATGCAAAAACCAACACTCAGACAAGATACAGACCTGTCTAATGCTCTAAGTGCCAGAGCAAGTATTTGAGTTCCAAGTCTCTTGTATTCTGGCTCAGGCCTCTGTCCTCTGCAACAGGCCAAGCCATTCAACCAGGGTTCCTGGGTGGGTCCAAGCCTCAGGCCAGGAGGGCTGCCTCTGCGCCCCATGACTCCCCAGGGCAGACCCTCCTAAGGGTGTTGTAACCCTGCCACTGTCTTCATCACTGGCTAACTATCGTGGAGCATTTGCCATCTGCCAGGGGAAAGTTAAGTGTTTGGCATGAATTGACGCATGATAAATTTCACAACTCTTTGAGGTTAGACCTTTCATCATTATACTGCTGATGAGCAAACTGAGGCCCAAAAAAGTTAACAAACTTGCTGAAGATCACAGCAATTACATGACAGCCTATCACCTTCATGGCACTAAGACTGGGGGAATAGTCTTACTGTGTCTCTACCCTGCAGCTCATCAGAATGCCCCCATTCTCATGTGGCACACAAGGGCGTGCCGGCTCTCCTCCCCACCCTGCCTGAAGCTTTTGAGGGGGGCACAGGATCTACCCTCTCAGCTCCTAACCCCTCACCCTGTGACCTTGTCACAGCCGGGGGTGGGGGAGCAGATTCATCCTCTTTCATTTCCTCCCACAGGGAGCAGAGACCAGAATTGAACAAAAGGGAGCATAATGATTTTATGTATGCATTTATGATGTTTCCTCTGCCTGTTTCCAAACCAGATGGAAGGTGGTTTAGAATACTGAAATGCATAATGAGGTCAATAAAATTATTCTTTCAAACAGAGCTGTTGGAATCAAATCAGCAGGCAGGAAGATAGAGTTATATCAGGCAGCTGGGGGAATCCGGGCTGGGCTGCAGGAACTTGGTTTTGTGACCCTGGCTTTACCACAAATGACCTTGTGTAAGCCACTCCTCCTTCTTAAGTCTTAGTGTACCCATCTGTAAAATGGGCAAGCCAAATGAGGATTGTAGAGATTGCTGTCAAAACAGTGTTTCACACTGTGCTACCCAGAGTTTTAGGGGTCAATCAAGGACATTCCAGTGCTGATGAGGTGAGCAGGGAGGAGAGGGTTAATCTTCGGTTCCTAAGCTCACCACCTCCACTGCAATTGACCGACTCTACTTTCTCTGTGTCAGCCATCGAGCTTCTGGGTAAGATTTTTAGCCCTGCTGCTAACGTTTAAAAGCTACACTTCACAAGACTTCTCTGAAAGCCTTGCTATATTTAAAACTCTCTGCCACGCTTCGTGGTGCCTCAGCAAGCCTCAGGTCTGGGCACATACCCTGGCTGTCCTCGGAATCTCGGGATGATGCTTTAGTCTAGGGGTGGGATCTGAGTGCCCCTTGGGGAGGGGACTATAGTTCAGAGGCACTCACCTGGTGAAAGTTGCTAAAACAGAAACCTGAGCCCCTTTACTCTTCAGGTAGGAGCTCTCCCTCTCCCTTCAAGACTCAGGACATGTGTGCTGGTCCAGGGCACCTTGGGTGTCCAGGGTCCTCCCTTGGCCCTTCTCAACCCAGGTCTCCTGCAGGAGATCTCATCAGACACAGGCAGGAAGTGCAAGGGACCAAATGGACAAAAAAAGTATGCACTCAAACAGCACCTTCACACCCTCATGTGCCACAGGGAAGAGGCAGGTAATTTACATTTCCTGTTCCAGGCCCATCGGCTGTGAGGATGACTCAGCCACTGTCCGGAGCCCCACGTGTTGTGTGGTCAGCACCCCACCAGCGCTACAAGGACACTGACCAACTCCCTTAATCACAGCCATGGCAGTGGGTGCTGGCTTTTGACCACTGTGGTCAGATGGGTGGCTCAGAGCTGTCACACTCCCCTGGCTAGTACCCAATTTGCTGGTGGACTTTGTCACTTCAAAGTCTGGTCCCAACCTGAGCTTCCACTAAGTCTAACCCCCAAGTCTACTCGTAGGTTATGCATGCAACAGGAGGTCTGAAGTGAAACATAAAATTTAGGTTCAATCCATGTGTGTGCCTGCACCCCCAAGAAGAGAGTCCTGGTACCTAAGATGGAGCACAGGAACAAGGACATGCTCAGGCCTCTGGTAGTCTAGCTCTTCCATTCTGAAGATGGGAGGAAAAGAGGAAAGGGAGAAGAAGGCAGAGGCAAGACACAGGACAGAGTTGCTGGGAGAAGGCAGAGCTACTGTGCAGTCAGTTTCCATCCTGTGTGCACAAGGAAGTCCTCTCTGGGGCTTTGGGGAGCCCAGAGTAATGCAGCCCGAATTCCTTCCAGGGCAGCTTGGAGATCCCAACTTACCTGACAGGTACAGCAACGGCAGGCCTGACTTGGCTTCTGGGACCTAGGCTTTCCCACCTGTGGACTCGTGCATGACTTTCTGGTAGTGGATCCTGCCAGCCTTTTACCTTACCTCACCTCACTCCTCTTACCAGCACTGGACAGTGGTAACCACGCCCCCAGCCCCCTTGATCCCTCCTGTCCTCGGAATTCTCCCCTCAGTTCTTCTAAATGAGGACAGTCCCCATGGTGTGGTGACTTACAAGCAACTATTAGGCAGCACCTGGACTGGGGATAAAGCCAGATCGCTGTAGGAAAAGAGCTGTGTAGTTAGAGATGCTCCCAGGGGGTGCTGGTACTACCCCCACCTTGTGCCCACCAAGTGAGCACCCGCTCTGTTGTCTCTCCAGGGGGTTAAGCACCATGTGTTTAGCAGTGGCCCCAATCCCTCATCTGAGCCCCACTTCTGTGTGTCCTGCAGGGTCTGGAAAGTAAGTTATGCCATTGGTCTCACCTGGACTGAAAACCGCTTTCATTTTTCTCAGAGGAAAACCTCTGGGACCCCTGGGTGTATTTTCTGCCATGTCTCACTGAAGCAGGGATTCAGGGGGCTGCACCTTCAGGGGGAGGCCCGGGGTCCAGCAGACCCCTGGTGTTGGCCTGGCAGGGAAAGTGGCTGTCTCTGAGCTCTCCGGGCTGGCCTCCTTTGATTCAGGAACTGCTCTCTCCCTCCTTGCTCGCCTGCCCATGTGCTGTGCGTCGCCCCCTTCCAAACTGTGGGATGACAGCACCGGGCCATTTCAGCCCAATTTTCTCCTTGAGTAGACAGGCGATTGTAGCATTAAGACCTGGTACCTGCTGTTCAGAAGCAGCAAGGAGCAATAAGAGGGACAGGTAATGAGGGCTGTCGAGCAGGAACTGAACTTGCCCCTTGTCCTCCCCCTGTCCTCACATGTCCACCACCACCCCTAGACCCCCCTCCTTCACAGAGCTCAGACTGGAAAAAGCCTCTTCCAGCACAGAGAGTCCCAGCCTCTCCAACAGGTTAGATCTTCCACGTGGCCCTGGGCAAACCACCTATCTTCCCCCAGCCTCAGTTTCCTCATCTGTACAAAGGATGTTAATATCTCCCTGAAAGGATTAGAGCAAAAATTTAAAAAAAAACTTTTAGCAGTATTGGGGATTAAACTCAGGGTCTTTGTACTCAGTGACATCCCCAGCCCTTTATATTTTGAGACAAGATCTTGCTTGTTGCTCAGGCTGGACTGGAACTTGTGCTCCTCTTCCCTCAGGCTTTCATAGTCCCAGGATTATAGGCGTGCGCCACCATCCCCAGCTTGGAAATACTTTTAAAAGCCCAGGAGAAGGCCACTGGAAATGGTTGCTGTTCTCATCTAGGATCAGCTTGAAGTCTTCACCACACTTGGCAGGCTGCCCGAGGCAGGCTCACCCTCCCGCTGCTCCTGCTCAGAGACAGGTGCTGCAGGTAAATGCTTATCCATCTGCTCAGTGTCCACTCAGAGCCCCAAGTAACACAAGCACATATTTATAGAGATGTCCCAGGCTCAGTGCCCTGCTTGAATTATTTCATTCAACCTCCCACCAACACCCTGGGAAGGTTCTATTATTATCCCCCCTTTACAGATGGGCACACTGAGGTGGAGACCACTGAAACCAATTGCCACAGAGCAGCTTAGAGCAATAGGCAGGCATTGGTGCCCACATACACACTGGGCCAGGCTCTCTCACAGACTACCCAGGCCTCCTCCCCAGGGATCAGACACTGGGGACAAAGGGGACAAAGCTGATGGCTCTGCTCAACCTTGCCCCATGCCTGGCACTGAGCCCCAGCAGGCACGCACAGCCTGAGGAGTTCACAGTCTCCCCCAGTTTCCAGAGTGTTGTGTGGATCTGTAAACAGGAAGTGGCTCCTGAAGGAGGTGCACACAGGCAGATACTAAGGTTTTGTCTGGGGAAGGGAAGAGGGCAGGAGAGAGGAAACCCTCCCTGTCTCTGCCGCTGTCTCCCTCCACTCCTGGCTTTTCTTTGTCTTACTATCCCCATCCCCGCCCTTTCTACATGGACCTGCTTCTGACCCTCTCCTGTTCTCCATTTGTTTCTCTCTTAAGTCTCCACAGGTCTGTCCAACCCTTCTCTGCAGAAGCAGCACCCTGTTCCAGGCCAGGGCGGGATGCAGAGTGAGTGAGTGGCTGGCTGCTGACCTGCTGCTGTCCAGAGGAGCACCACAGAGGTAGGCAGATCTTTATCTTAAGCAACACCCTTCCACGAATCTCCTCCAAAGAGGCCAAGGAGCTGCCCATGGCCTGGACCCACACCTATACCCAACCTTTGCTATTTCTTCCCACCCCTCCCCTGGGAGCATCCATCTCTTCACCCAGCAGACAAAAGTGGAAGGCTTGCTTTGTGCCAGGTACAATGCCTTGGACCAGAATGAAAAGTACACAGCCCATAAGCTGGGGAGTGAAGGAGGTAAGCATAGCTGCCCTTTCCCGCAGAAGCCAGTGGGTGCCTGCACGGTGGGCCTGCCCTCTGGAAATCATACTGAGCTGTCAAAGGAGGCTCCCTGGAGAATTTCCTGGGAACTCTGACCTGACCCATCTCACCTGTCAGTGTGACTTCTCACCCTGTGTGACACTGATGCTGAGGCTTGAAGCTGGGACTCTTGGTGATGTGCCTGCCCCCTGCCCAATCTCTGCCCTGTCTCCAGCCAGCATGGCGGACCCCATGGTGTCAGGAGCACTGACAAGGAAGATCAGAGGCCACCTTCCCAGCTCTCTGATCATGGGGTCCCCCATCCTCTCTCCTGCAGCAAATTTTCCTCCCCCTACCAGCTCCCAATGGGACCCCTCATCCTACACTCCTCTTCTTCCAAGCACTGACTTGGCCCTCTGAGGTCCTCCCCTCACCCAGGGCCAGCTCCCCATCAGCATGACAGGATAGGGTCAGGAGGAAGTTGAAGATAAAGATGAGAAAGTCCAGAGACCCAGCTAGCACTGGCTGCACCCCTTCCTCAGGTCCCTAGGCATCCCCACCTCGTATTGTCCAGCTGCTCCTCCTGCTGTTGGCATCAGTTCTGGGGAGGACATGCAGGTAAGGACAGGAGTCCAGATATTCTTCCTCTCTCCTGCCCGCTTCTGTCCCTGGACCTACCTGCTCCTTGCCAACAGGAAGCAACTTTATGCAAGGTATCAATCTCTATACATTTATTTTAAAGATGAGGAAACTAGGACCAAGAGAGGTCACATTGGTCTTAAGGTCACACAGCGGTAAGTGGCCAGGGCATAAGAAATTGGACACAAATCAACTTCCTCAGGCAATGGCAGCCTCTATGTCTGAGAGGTGAGCTGTCACTGGGCATCTCTGCCCTTGATGGATGCCATCTCATTCTCCGGGGCCCAGAATAGAGATGCCCCCGGGTACTGTAGAGAAGGAGCCTGCCTTACTCAGCTGCCAGGCCAGAGGGTGCAAAGCCACTTCCAGCAAGATTCCTCCTCCCTGATCAGTCCCCCAGCCCCACCCAGGAGAGATCAAGAAGTGCTAGCAAGCTGGAGGCCGAAAGGAAGGGTGGCTAAGGAGGGAAGAAGACCAAGGAGGACAAAGGAGCCAGCCACTTCCCCCTCCCCACAGCGGGCTCCAGACCTGAGTTAGGTAAGAGGGAATGATGTGCTGTTAAGTCAGTCTTGATGCTTTTGTTAGCATTGTCTGTGGCCTAGGAGTAAATAGGAAAGACATGAGACTGGTCCAACTTTTCATTACTATAGCAGGCAAATTTCTCCAATAATACATGGTAAAGGGTTATGAGATGCAATAATAACACTGAGTGTCAATAGACCCAGCCCCTGCTTTTTCTGGTACCTATTCCCGTAAATATGAGCTAAAATTTTTAGCACCCATAGTCCTCTCTGGCCTTGATGGGACAAGGCTCTCTCAGGAGCAGGTGCATTCTTGGGTCATTCTTCTGTTCATCTGGCCAGAGTACCTCCTACTGCAGCCCTGCACTAATCCAGTGTCTTTGGCTGGGCATACATCTGCCCTGCATGAGCCCATGTGCAGCAGGATGAGGCAAATTAGATCATTTCAAAGGCTTGGCCCATCTTAACTCTTCAAAATGATGACAAGGGTCCCCTCATCTGCATTCTCGAGAAGCCCTGGGTCTAGGTGGGCACAGGAATGGGACCATGGACTATAGTGAGGAAGAAAGTAAAAACTCAGGGGATTCACATAATCTGAACTCTGGCTTCTTAGCAGCGCTGAGCCAGCATGGCCACATGGATAGCGCCCTTCATCTAGAACACATACCTGCCCCTTGGCCCCAGTCCTTACCAGTCTCCATCCCTCCCCATCTCTGATGCCAGCTGCCATTTATCACTGGGCTTGCATATGTGATTTTAGTAGAAAACTCTTTCTCTGTCCTTATATCACCATACAAATCTGAAACTGATCTAGAAGATGAAAGGACTGTGTTTAAAAAAAAAAAAAAAAAAAGTCAAGGGAGACTCTTCCCTCGGACAGTAGAGTGCTGCAGAATATTTCACCAGCCAATGCCAGCACCTGTGCTCTGGTAGGACTGCCTGGCCTGGGGCTGCTGAAAAGAAAGTTCTGGGTTCTCTGGTACTAAGAGGATTTCCTGTCCTACTTACATGACAGGGTGGGGGCACTGTATGGGTTTCCAGTGCACTGATGTTCCTCTCAGGGCTCTGACCTCCCCTTCTCTAGACCTAGAACCTTACATGGCTGCATCCTTACCCCAGAGGATGAACTCATGCAGGGTGTGGAAGCCAGCATGGAGCAGGGCTGGGAAGGGGAGATGGGGGACACCAAGGGGCCTTCCTGGGTAAGGGACCTTCTCTGGAACCCCAGTCTTAGTCCTCTGCTGATCTCCACCTGGAGAACCAGCTGACAGTGCAATACATTCCACCCTCAGGCCCCTTCCCTCCCTCCTCAGCTGGAGTTACCATGACAACCAGAGTTCACCCTGGATGCCAAAAAATGCTGTGAAAACAAAACAACAATGAAAACTCACCCTAGGCTAGGAGGGAAGGGGACAAAGGCCAAGCATCAGGACCACTGCAAAGAGGCACATATTTCATGTTCTACACTTTGCCCTGCATCCCCCAAAGGAAGAGCAACACTAGGAATTTGGGAATCTGCATAAAGCACATGGGGTGCCAATATTCTGAGGAGACTGCACTTTCCTCCCTGAGGCTGCAGTTTCCCTGCACACTCAATCAGCCTACAGCCATCCTGGGAGTTCTCTAGGTAGCCATCCAGGCTGTGTTTTTCAGGGGCAGCAGGCAGGACCTGGGGTTAGTGTGTACAGGAGCCCAGCAGACCAGCTTTCATCCTGAGACACAGGTTCATTAGGAGTCCCAGCCTCCTAGTTCTGCCTGGCCCAGGCTGTGTGATTTCAGGCAGGCAATCCCCTCCCCGGTGCTTTGAACTTTCCCACTCCACTTCCTACTCCCTGTTCCCCCACCATTAAAAGCTACCTAGAAAAGCTGCCTCTGCCTGTGAACCCCACCCCCAAGGTCCCTGCTGCCTGTGTGGGACAGAAGTCACTGTGCTCCATGAGCCTAACATCCATCCCTAAAACCCAAGTAGGGCTCCTGTTGCTGGCTGTCTGAAGAGGAAGCACGCAGATAAAGCAACCATAGCAGTGCCATGTACCACGGGCTAAGGTGGAGGCCTCCCCACCTCCTCAGGAAACTCTGCAGGAGAGTAACGAGGTGAGACACATGACAGGGGTATTGATCCATGTATTGGAAGTCGATGAATAGAAATGGCTTCCAGGAAAGGTAACAACAGAGCTGAGGCCAGCAAGAATATACCATGGGGCAGAGACCCAGAGCAGCATCTTGCTGGCATTGAGAGCCTGGGTAGCAGAAGTCTAGAGGGTGGGAGCAGCCTGGGGCACAGGGGACAATGGGAAGGGATGTGTGTGCACACTCCTGTGCCTGTGTGTACATATGTGTATATGTATGTGCATATGTGCACACCCATGTAGTCTGTGTGCTTACATGGATGCATATACGATCTATGTGTGTGCTTATATGTATACATATGTGCATCTAAGTGTGTGCATGTGTGCATATCTGTGTGTGTGCACGTGTGTATAAATGATTATGTGCATACATGTGTGCATGTGATTACAGGAAGCAGAGAAGTAGACAGGTGGTAAGCATTAAAGGATTGGACTCCTCTAAGCATGGATGATCCTAAGAGCAAAGGGCTCTGCAGAGGAGAGGAGACAGGGAGGCAGGGAGACAAGCTTAGAGGTTGCAGAAATCCAAGCAGAGAGGACAGCCCGCCTCTAGCACCTGACACAATTCCACTCAGCAGATCTTCCCTGGGACCTTAGTAGTAATAAGAGGCAACACTTAGTTCTAGGCACTTCACTGGTTTTCACCACTTTTATGTGTAAGGCAATGCAGTGAGCTTGTGTTGTTTTCATGCACATTTTATAGATGAGAAAACTGAGGCATGAAGCAGAGAAACTGTTTCCAAAGTCTCTGCTCTTCAACATCACCTGCTTGTGTCTCGTGCCCACCCCGCACTGGTTACAAATAAAACACAGCCAGATAAGACACCAGAGCAGGCATGCTGAAGCCCACCCTTTTGCAGCCAGGGGTGGTGGGGATGGTGAGAAGGGGTGCATCGGGGAAGTATGGGGAGGTTACCTTGAATTCTGAGGCATGGCTGGGTGGGGGGAAGGCAGCTGGGAACAATGACAGAGGTAGTGGTAGGGAAATGGCTGGGAGTGCTGCCAAGCACTCAGATCCCCCCTGAGGTGGCTCCATCTCTCTGAGCTTCTCGCTCACACATGGTGGCATGTCTCTCCACTGCTGCGGTCTGGATCGGCTGCTCCTTCTCTCCTGGGTCTCAGTCAGAGCTGTGATGGGAAGACAGCAAAATGGAGAAGGGCCCAGGAGGCAGTCACCAGCATACCAAATGTAGAAGACATGTTGGAGCTCACCCCAGACTCTCCTTTCTTCTTAGGGTCTGCAGTGACCACCAGACCCAGACCCCACTGAGGTAGGAACAGAGTGACTTACATGTTGTCACTAATCACAAGCCCCTGAAGTCTCCTGAGTCTCCATCTTCACAGAAAAGGCTGACAGAGCCCTTCCTGACCAGGATGGACTTCACTCATTCACAAATCAATTCATTAATTTAACATCTATTTAGGTTGACATTAAATTAATTCTAACCATAATCTATAACTTACGTCATTACATATGAAGTTTATATTTGCTACATAATCATACATTAATCATAACATTAATTCATGAATTCAACAATCCAGCATCTCCTTTACACCAGTGTTGGTCTGGGCTGGGGAGACAAGATGGGCAGGAGGGTGCGCACACCCTCACACAGGTCATCTGCATGGCTGTCTCCACAGAGCTGGCTGCCCCTTGGGAAGGCAGGACAGGTAACCAGGTGAGGACTGTGAAGCAAGACAAAGACAGCACTTCCTCAGCCATGAAAAAGTAGGGTGGAGGAGAATCAAGGAAGTCTTCCTGAAGGGAGTGACACTGCAGCTGAAATATGACAAAAAGGAGAGGCCAGGCCAAGGAGAAGTAAGAAGGCAGAAGATAAGAGATGGGGAGGAGCAGGGAGAAGAGACAGGCCTTCCTTCAAGGCCAGGGGGAACAAGAGAGGGATAGGGCTGTGGGGCTGTGTGCTCAGACTCTTAGGCAAGACTCAGGCTCAGACTCTTAGTGAGAAGATGAGGAGCAGTTCCTGTGACTTGGGGATGAGCCACATGATCTGATGGAATGAGGTCTCTCTGAGCCAGACCAGGAAAGAGGGCTGCTGTCCAGGTGGACCTGACTCCTGGACTAAACTGGCCAGGGTGGGGAGGGGAGGAGGGCTGGACTCCAGGGGAAGCAGGACTCGTGGTGTCTGGTGGCTGCCTGGCCTGTCGGGTGCACAGGCCTCGTCTTGCAGGACACTGGAGGAAAAGCAGCTTTGGAGGGAGTGGTGAGGAGCTCAGCTCAGCCTGAGGTCTGTTGGGTCAGAAGGGCCTGTGTTCCATACCAGTGAGCTTGTCCAGGGTATGCTGAATGTAGGGGTCTGGGCTTTGGGAAGGGGCCAAGGTAGAAAAAAGAATCAGTCACAGCAAGGAAAGGTGCCAGCCGGTCCATGCAAGCCTGTCAAGAGACTTATACTGTAGAATGACCACGCTCACTTATAGTCCCTTCAACCACCCCTGCAAAGCCCCTCTAAGATGGCAGAAAAAAGACAGAGAAAAGGGGCAACAGATAACAACAATGTAAGTGCCTGGAGCTAGGGAGGCAGTAGGAAGAAAGTTGGATTCTGCTTTGAAGTCCAAAGGCTCAGGATTAAGGACTTCTGATCCTTCTGGAAGCAGGAGGGAGGCAGAACACAGAGGAAGTACCCCTGACCCTCTGATCCCCATCCTACCTAACCAAGCATGGGAAGTTGACTCTCAGAGAAATTAACCCTGAGCTCTCATGTCTTGGTGACTCTGGGACTAGAAGGTGGGGGTAGAGGGTGAAGCACCATGCTGAAAGTGGGGCTGCCACACAGGAGCGTGGGATATCAACCTCCAGCTGCCATTCTACTTACAGAAGCTAAACATCCCAGAAGGAATGTAGAGAAGTCCCCTCTGGAAAAACCAACCAGTCCAAGAGAAAAGAGCTGAGGTAGTGGGTGTTGAGCCTGCCACCTGGCCACTGTGAGACAAGCTCTGTCTGTCGGTGCAGACTCCCCGTCACAAGATTGGTGCCTGTGCCTTAAATATGGACTCTGCCAAGGGTGCCAGACACAGCAGAAATGCCTGCAACATGAGATAATCAGAAAGGAGACGGAAGGGTGGAGGCATCAGACAGGAAAGAGTTAGAGGAAGAGAGATAAATGGTGGGAAAAACTAAAAGCATAGATAAAACTCAGGAAATTAATAAAGCATATTGGATATGCAGGGGGAAAACAGAACAGAATGCTATTTTAAAAAGGAGCACCCAGAATAAGCAAAAGTTCTTGAGAAGTAAAAAGAAAAAAATAGTACAGCTTAAACTAAAAACTTAATTGAGAAGCCGAAAGATTAAGTTGAAAACATCTTTTGAAAAAAAAGCAGCAGAACAAAATGACAAGTTAGGAAAAGAGAGAGTAAAGATATTCCATGCGAGTGTCAAATGGTAAAGTCCAACATCTTCCTAACAGGAGTTCCAGAAAGTGAGAGCAGAGAGAGAATGGAGGGGACAGATTTTTCAAGAGATGGCAGGAGATTTTCTAGATTTCAAGGACTTAAGTCTCTACTTCGACAGCACCATGAGTAATGGAACAAATCACAGAGGATCCATTAAAGGCATGCTATCATGCAATGTAAAGCATCAGAGAGGGAAAAAATTAGAAACAGAGGGAGAGCGGAAGATATACAAAGGATACAACTCAGAACAGCATCCAAGTTTTGAACAGTAACATAGGAATCTTGAAGATGACTGACTGAGCAATACTTTAAAAATCTTTGACAGAAATTTGTTTGCAACCTGGAATTTCATACCTAGACAAGCTATCTATTACATAAATAAGACAGAGCATATGAAAGATAAAGACCTACAGGAAAAACAAACCCTGTGGATTTCATCTCCAAAGCATCTCACAAACGTTTCTCCTTCTCTCCTCCTGAAACCCAGAACTGTGGCCCCACTCAAACAGGAGGCTGGTTCTTCTCAGGAGACCTGAGAAAATACGTGAGGAGAACTCTGACATTTGTGTGTCCTTGACAAAAAGGCAGCTTATCCGAGCCTGTCAGTATTCCAGCCCTGCCCAGGCCCACAGGGCTTCCAGTTAGCAACTCTTACACAGGGCGGTCAAGCCAGGATCGCCTGACATTTGAGAAAGTCCTCCAACGTCAAAGGCGGAGGTACAAATTGCAGAAAGTAACAGAAAAAATAGTGCTGGGAGCAGGAAAAAATGTCAGCAGACATAACACAAACTGTCATTAACGTTCTTAATTTAAAGATATATAAGTGTATATAAATATAAATATATTATATAAATAATCCCATCACACCAGGAGGCTGAGGCAGAAGGATCATATATTCAAGCCCAGTCTTCGCAATTTAGCAACTTAGCAAGATCCAGTCTCAAAATAAAAAGGTCCTGGGATATAGGTCAGTGAGAAGGCCCTGGGTTCAATACCAGTAGTGCAAAAATATATATAGAGAGGCAGTATAAAGAAGAGAATTTAGGAGTTCCCAAGGTGACAACACAGTTCCTGGGGACTGGAATCAGGGGTTGCTCTCCAGCAGCTCTGGACACGAGAAGATAATGGGCAGCATTTTTTAAACTCTGAGGGGGAGAATTTCCACCCTGGACATCCATGCTCTGGGAAGTTATCAGTCAAGTGTGAGATCTTTCCAGAGGTTAAAGGGCTGCAAATTTGCTTCCCATTTCCCTTTCTCAGGAAGTTCTTGAAAGATGTATACCACCGATAGAGGGAAAGAAACCAAGGAGGAAAAAGAGCAGATGCAGGAGGTGAGGAAACGCATGGAGAAGAGCCACAAAGATAAGTCTCAGGCTGCAGGTGAATGTCCCCAGAAGGCACTGAGTGCCACCCCCAACAAGCCTCAAGTCTAGACAAAAACAAGAGAAGAGAGAAAAAAAATAAAATGGTAATGCTTGATTGAATGGAGACTGCCTGGATAGGTGAGTGGCAGAAACACTGCGTACTTAGAAAAAAGTATTAATATATACAAGACACCAGGCAAATAAAAAAGGTGGTAATTAACTAGAAAAAGAAGAATTGTCTAAGTAAGAATGCAATCATAAGGTACAATGGAGGAGCTGGGGGTGTAGCTGAGTGGTAGAGAGTTTGCTTAGCACATCTAGGGTCCTGGGTTCAATACCCAGCACCTTGAAAAATAAAATGAAAAATAAAACAAAAAATAAAAGTAAATAATGTACAATTGACCTTCACTGTTGCTTTTGTTCAACAACAAAAAAGTTGGAAAAGAGGGAGCAGGAAGGAGGTGAGCGATTTAAATTTTATTTACCATGGTGAGAAGACAAGTCCTGATGCCCCAAATGGGGGGAGGCGGTTTCCACATACACCTCTACTGAGAAAAATGGAGCTAAGCACTAGGGGAAACAACCAGAAGAATTATAATGACTGGAGCCAAGAGGGGAGACTGGACCTGAGGAAAGGTACCAGAGATTGCTGCATTTCATTTTGAATCTTTTAACACAGTTTACCTTTAATTAGACTCGGGTATTCTTTTGAATTCTCCTCTATCTTGTGGTCCCCCTGCCTCAGCCTCCCAGAGTGCTAAGATTACAGATGTGTACCACCGCATCCAGCTAAAGTCCATGTTTTTAATTTAAGGCTTGGGCTCAGCACATGGTAGGTTCTCAGCAGTGTGGTTATACAGTGAATGGAGGGAGAGATCCCTGGAGTAGAGAGGTGCAGAAGAGAGAGCAGATGTAGGCTGGGCCTTGGAAGAGAACTCCAGAATCCAGAGTGGGAAGCACTGGAGTGGAGGCCCCTTGAGGACAGAGCAAGGTAACTTACTGTGTAGGCCAACCATCCTAGGAGTCCCTGGACTGTCCACACGACCCCACAGAGAAAGCCCCAAAGGAATGGAGAAGGAAAAGCAGACCTCAGTCCTTGGCAGATGGGGGCTCCCTGTCCATCTGCATATAGCTCTTCACCCACTGCAGGCCCTTAAGAGGACAGCACCATGGCAACTCATAGCACCTCCAGCCCTTCTCCTCCACAACTCTCAGCCCTTCATTTGTCACTTTTTTCAGAGCAGGACTCTACACTCTGCACAGCAGAATTACTCACAGGGCTTTCCCCAAATATTCCTCTGTCTGGAGCCCCTTCCAACAGCGGTGGTACCGCACAGCACACTTGCTTTCAGAGCCCTGCAAGTGCAGGGGCAGAGGCTGGCTTCATTTAAAAGATTGATATTTTGTTTATCATGGAGTTTTTAAATTAAGTTTTATTTTTTTAAAACGACATTAAATACTATTTATCTTCATCATAGTAGTATCTCCCATGCACTTTCTACAGTATCAGTTACCCATGCTCAACCGCTCAACCATGGTCCAAAAATATTAAATGGAAAATTCCAGAAATAAGCAGGTCATACATTTTATATTGCACACTATTCTGAGTGGTGTGATGAGATTTGTGCGATCCAGTTCTAGCTCCACCCCCCCACACACAACACGAATCATCTCTTGGTCTAATATGTGCACCCTGCATACACTAGCAGGGCCTGCTAGCCCCTTGGTAGGTGGCTCAGTTATCAGATCACTGTCCTGGTATCACAAAGCTGTGTCCCCGTTGTCCCTATGGAATAGCCCACCACTATACCCATGTCGTTCGCCTCTGTCTTATCATATAGGTGTTATATCATCGCACATCATCCCAAGAAGGGGGAGCACAGTAGAGTAAGATATTATGAGGGAGAGAGAGAAAGAGAGAGAGAGAAAGAGAGGCAGACTACATTTGCATAACTTTTATTACAGTACATTGTTGTAACTGTTCTATTTTTATTAGCAGTTGTTAATCTCACACAGTGCCTAATTTATAAATTAAGCTGTATCATAGGTATGTATGTATGGGGAAACACAGTATATGTAGAGCTTCGAGCATACACGGGGTCTTGGGACAATCCTCATGGGTGAAGGGGACAACTGTACTGTGAGTTTGGGGTCTCCCTTAGATTTTGCAATCTAGGTGAGTGAGTGAGGCCCCTCTAGCACTGGCCCTGGGCCATCAGCATCTCTGCTTGGCATCCTGCCAGGATCTGGGCCTGGGGCGCAGCCATTGCCCCAAGGCCTGCTGGGATTCGGAGCAGGTTCCCACAGCGCTCCACCTACCGTGCAGCCAGAGGGCAGGTGGATGGAGGACAGGGCAGCAATGGGCTTCTGGGGCCTTCCAGGGACCAACCAGCAGCAGCCTGACTTTGGTGGCTCCATCTGCTTCAAAGGGACAGTCTCAGAAGGGGCAGAATGACTCTGTCACCCTTGCCCTGCACTGGGAAACATCTACAAGGGAAAAAGACATCTGTGCAAACTTCTTTTTCCAGAAAAGCCATCCAGTAGTCCCTTGACACACAACCCTTCAATTTTCTGAGGGAGTGAATTAAATGCCTGCTCATTGCTTGAATAGCTAATACTCATTATGGTTTGCACTGGTTTGAGGGGAACTTTGCGGCTCGGTGGAGCTGAATTTTGTGATAGCTAATTATCACTTACCACTTGCCAGATGCTGTGCGGGGGCTTTGGGAGGGTTATTTCAGTGGCTTTTTGCGCCACCACATGAGGCAGATACCACCATTATCCTCTTTTTTCAGATGAGCAAAACATTGCTCAGAGAGGTTGGATAACTTGCCAAAGGTCACACAGCTGGCGGAGGGCAGAGCAGGAATCGGCTCTCTCTCATCCTGACCATTACCCTTGTATGCTGCCTGTCATTCTAACTATAGGAGCAGATAGGTCTAGAGGTCAGGATCCTAACATGGATAATCACTGAGCCTGGGGGAGTGTGTCCTCCCACTCTCTGTCTCAGGACCTCAGTTTCCTCATATGAGCAGAGAGGACTGGGCAGCTCTGCGGGCCAATCTGACCCTGACGTGCAGGGTCTTGTGACTGGATCCATCTGGGCTGACATTTTCAACAGTCCCATGCCCTGCTGGGTTTGTCCTGAAAATGGAGAAGTCACAGAACAGAGTGTCCTGCTGCTCAGCAGGCTGGGGCCAAGTGCTGAAGAAAGGGACAATAGGGATATTCCAGAGCAGGGTCTTAGAAACCACCTTGGTCACTGTCTTAGTAACTTTTCTCACTGCTGAGGCAAAATACCCAACACTCAAAGTTAAAGGAGGAAAGGTTCATTTAGCTCACTGTTAGTAGAGGTTTCAGCTCATAGTTGACTGGCTCCAAGGCAGAGGGGCCTCACAGAGGAGAAATAATCCAAGGCAAGCAGGCAGACAAGAGCAAGCAAGGGGCAACCGTAGTTCTTTCTATCCCTTATATCTTACCAGGCTACTCAGGGCGGGTAGCACTCACTCTTAATCCTAGCACCCTTGATCCTAGCATTGCACCATGAATCAGTCCCAGCATCACACACTCTGGACCCAGCCACTTCTGAAAAAGCCCCACTTATGATCACATGAGGCTTTGGGGGGACATCAAGACACAAGCCATAATAGTCACTTTTAGGAATCCAAGGTTATTCAAGCCCTCAGGGTAGCCTCCACATGTCCCAAGGACGCTGGCTCAGCAGACAGAGAAAGGGCAGAACCCAGCTTCAGGGAAGGATTAGGGAGCAGGTCTTGCAGGTTTTGCAGGTGGAGTCAGAGCACACAGACCGGTCCTGAGAGGCCTAGGATGCAAGGCTGGGAGGGGGTGAAGCCCCAAGAATCCTCAGCAATCAGGAGAGAGGAGCCCCCAGTAAATGCTGCACCTAGGACTAGCTCTGAGGCAGGAGGAGAAAGAAGGAAGAGGCTGCCTAAGGTTCCTAGTCTGGGAAGAGGAGCAGCCCCACCAGCCAGTGAGAGGTGGGGACACAGGGAGGGGTCAGGAGCTGAGGGGCCACAGAGCCTCTAACAGGGGATCAAGACCGGCTAGGAAGCTCAGATCCACCAAGAGTCTTGCAGGAGGAGCTCAGAGATGCAGGGAGCTGAGCATGACAGCCAGAAGAAGCTGCAGCATATTTTGGGGAGGAGTAGGTGGCCATGTTTCAAGAGTATGGGGGGTGGGGGGGTCCCCGAAATGGACCTGGGAAACTGTAGCAAGGCCTCGGCCAGGCCTGAGACCAGTGGCTCCTCCGTGGATGCCTTCTTCTTCTTTTGTGGGCAGCTGTGAGGTCCCTAGAATCCTGCCCATAAGGGGTGACAGAAGAAGGACCCTCAGGGCTCCTGGCACCCTACTGAGGTGCTGATGTCCCTACACCCCCATGGGAACACATAGGGCCACCAAGTTCCACACACCATTCCAATCTGGCCTGGAAATCAGATTGCCAGGCCTCTATCACCAAATCTTTTATTGCCTTGCTGTGAAACCCTGTGGCCACCAAACAAGGAGACTGTAGTCACTCATCCCAAAGGGTCTTGGTATACGGAAAAGCTACGATTCTGTGGGGCTTGGTGACTTTGACAGAGATGGGGCAGTTCTCCCTTGAAAGAGGGACTTATCGGTACCACCCTCTCTGGTGGTCTAACTCTGGAGGATCTCATGACCCCGCATGGGCTTCACAGTGGGACAGCACCCCTTTGTCACACTTGGTTCAGGAGCACTTGATTCTTATGCAGCATTTCAGGGTTTCAGTTACCAGGTGACCTCAGAGGTTCAGGAGAGAAATGACCGGGAATGTGGAAATGGATGAGCTTTCCAGGTCAGGATCACAGGCCCAACTCGCTTTGACCTGTGACCTCCTGACAAGGCAATGTCCCCACCCCCTGCCCTGCCTCCCTGTTTCTACTTCCTGTCTCCTTCCCTCCATAGTGTCTTGGTCCCCAGTTATTCAGACCTACAGGAGGCCTGCCAGGGAAGAAATTAGAGCTGCACATCAGCTATTCTATATTTACAATCTGATGGCTGAGGAGGATCTATCTTCCACACAATTAAATGAAAAGAGTTTTAATATCGGCAGGCAAAGGACTCTAGCAACAATGGAGAATTAGGTTAGAGCCAGCAATTGGATTAGCGCCAAGCTGCAAGTGAAATGAGGACTCGGACACGGGAGGGTTATTCTTCTCCTGGTGACAGGCCCTTCCGTGGGGGATGTGGAGGGTCCTGAGAATGGCCCACCGCCAGTCCCTGAGCACCAAAGCATGGAAGGGCAACTTTCCCAGAATCCTCTGTGGAAGAGGGAGACCTTGGCCTTCTGTGGAGGAGGAGCCACCACAGGGGTCCCATGGATGCTGCCCAGGAGCCCCTCAGTGTATCAGCTACTATATCTCCAACTAAGAATTAACCCTCCGCAGTGTGCCTTCATTCGTCCCTCGTTCAGAGCTCATCACCTGTCACCAGGACTGCTGCAGCTCACTTCTGCCTCTTCTCTCTCTCACTTTCCAGTCCAACCTGTACCGCACACGAGGCAGTCTTCCTGAGCCAGCCTCCTTCCCTGAACCTTGCAGACGGATGCAAGAGCACATAAATTTTCAAGCAATAGATACTGAGTGCACAGCAAAGACTCCACAGTTGTGGAGGACTCCAACAAATGATCCCTTCCTTATTTTATTTTCAATTTTGTACGGAGTTGCTTTCCTTAGATTTATTACATGTGAAATACATGAAAGCACCCCAGCTTTGCTAGGTGTTCGGAGACAAATTCCAGCGCTGCCCAGGGAGAGGTGGCATATGCTTATCACACTGTTTCTGACTGCCATCTACCTTTGCTAGGCCACCGCTGCTGCCTTGACATAGCAATCCCAGATCCTTGGCTGGAAACTAGGGCAAGTCCTTCCTGTCGGATGTCATGTCTCCCACTAGAGCTCCAGGAGGCATCCAGGCCAGCCCTGCCCCATGAGAACTTGCAAGCCCTAGCCCATTTCTTTAGACCTCCAAAAGGGAGGACTCCATGGCCAAGTACATTTCATCTTGTCACTTTCCTCCTTCTCACTGACAGCCACTTCTTGCTTCCTCCTGCCTGAGTGGCCCTGGGAAAAGTCAAAGTTTGCTGGCACTATCTCAAGAGAAAACAGGAATCGGCTGGTAATTACCAGAGATCACCAGTTATCTTCCCCAACTTCCAAATCTCATAGCCCTGATGTGAACTAGGCATCTCGGATTGTTACCCCCATTACTGAGTGTGAAAATGAGATTCAGGAAATAAAATGACCAGCAAAGAAGTAGGTGCGGGCTGCAATTGTCTAATCCCAAGACCAATGAGTGAAAAGATTACTCACTATTACATCACTTCATGCCCAATCCTGCACCGCATCGGAATTGGGTGTCAGGAACAGTTCAGGGCTTGAGATTTTTACCCTGTTTACCAGCTGATCTGTTATTGTTTCATGAATTCTGGTAAAAGACATAAAATTCCTGGGTCAGAGACAAAAGAGTTTATTACTGACGGCAAAAACAGTAGACAGAGTTTCACACAGAGTTACTTTGGTCCACCCATGCCACTGAGCCCTGAAAAGGCAACGCAAACTACTCATGCAGGGTGGGCCACTCCATGGGTTGTGTTAGAGAAGAGTAACATTAAGCTCGGGAGATTTACTATTTCTACAGCCAATGGAAAGAAGCCTGCTCTTTACTTAGTGAGAGGTATTAGCTCATCCTTCAAGGTTGTCTGTGGCAGACTTACTGAGATACGCTGCAGTCCCCAGGCCCAGGTGAGAGGGATCAGGTCCCAGCATTCCTAGCATGGTCAGCATGAGTGTTCAGTGATGTTCATGGTCCAATGTAAATAGTCTATCTTGACAAGGAAAAAGGAAGGACATTCTGTGGCCTCTGGACAGCCATGCTTAGAGGTTTGCTTTGTAGGTACACAGTAGTATCTTGGAATTACACATTGCAGAGAGGCCCCATCATGAATAAGGGCTGGTTCCTGGTATCCTAGAGTAAAGGTGAATTTTCAAAAACAATTATAGAACAAAGCCTGGGTGAGACCACACTACAATACTAGAGACACATCTAAATACATCTAAAAAACACAAGAATAGTCCCATGCAGAACACCATGCAGTCATCCTTCAGTAACCACAGGGGATGGTTTCCAGGACCTCCCTTGCATACCACAATCTTCAGATGCTCAAGTTTCTTGTATAAAATGGCAGGGTATCTGCGTAGAACCTATGCACATTTTGTATACTTTAAATCATCCCTAAATTTCTTCTACTACCTTGTACAATATAGATTATTGTTTACAATAATAACAAGAAAAATAAGACTGTATGTGTTCAGTTCTGACATGGTGATTTTCTGCGTATTTGTGACCCACATTTGGCTGACCCGAGATGCAGAGCCAGAGATCATGGGACAGAGGGGCCCACCGGACTCACGCCACTTCCAGAGGGAGTCAATTAGGATAAGAGAACTTAGGCCGCAGTAACAAAGGGCCCCCAAATCTCAGCAGTTTAAAACCACAGAATGTTTTTCCTCAGTCATGCTGCATGACTGCCCTGGGTTAGCCAGGGCTCTGCTCCAGCCTACATGGGTGATTCAGCAACATCTGGACCTCTGCCAGTACCTGGGCTGAAGGAAGAAAACACGCCGTGCAGCACCTACTGACTCCTCACCCTCCTGCTCAGAAGTGACACCACCACTCCTCACATGGGCCAAGGTCACTTGTGTGACCATAACTGGCTTCAGGTGGCACAGAGGGGCTGTCCTACACTGCACAGAAAGAAAGAGAGCAGAGACTGTGACCCAGCCCCCAGGACACCCAGCCAGTTGTTTCTACACTCTACAAAGTAGAACAGGAAAGCAAAGATGAGAACCAGAACAGGAAACCAAGCATGAGGCATTGTGGTTGTGGTTTTTTTTTGTTTTGTTTTGTTTTTTTTGTGGGTACCGGGGGGTCGACCTCAGGACCTCGCGCGCCAGCAGGCACCCGTGCCTCTGAGCGATATCACCAGACCCTTTTTCGTATGTGGGTTCCGGGAGTCAAACTCGGGCCCTCGCGCTTGCCGGGCAGGCGCTTAAGCCGCTGAGCCATCTCACCGGCCCTGTGGTTGTGGTTTTTAAAAAAATAAATAGAAAGAAGGAGAAAATGGAGCTCTCATCAACAGACTTCTGTTCAAAGAGACCTTGGCCTCCATCAGAAATGCTAACCCATGGTTTGTAAGTTGTGTCGGAATACCCGAGGTATCTGTATGCTGGTATTCACAGTGGTCCTCCCTGACTTTGTAGTTATCTCCAGAACCACTACTCTTCTGGGCTTGGCTTCCTTGGGCTGGACTGTTCCTGGACCCTAAAGGAGAGGTGAACAGAACTTTCCTAAAGGACTTCAGAAAGTGTCATAAAGTCACTCCAAGACTTGAGGGGCAAGGCTTTGGGAAATGGCCCGTGTGGCTGCTCCCCTGCTTCCTAACCTCTCCCCAGAGGTCTTCTCCCCAAGTCTCACCACACTTCATTTTATTACTCATCTTTCTTAGAAACCGAGTAAACTTAGCCAAGTCACACAATCTCTTTGTACCTCAATTTTTTCATCTGTATAATGGGGAAGCTAACAGTGCCTGCCTCAGAGGCTTTTGTAAGGGTAAATTAAGATGATGCATGTGACATGCTTAGAACATACAGTCTGCTCCAGTATCTGTAAGAGACAAGGCTTAGCTATTTTTAGTATTATTCCATGAACATTCAACCCTTCCCCCAAGATTTAGAAGTTTTAGCAAACTACTACATCCCAGAGTTTTGTAAACTGCACTGGCACAAGCTAGATGTTCGTGAAATCCCTCTTTTGTGGCCTTTCTGCTCCCTGGGTGGGGAGAAGGCACACCAATGCCTTAGCTGTCTGTGGAAGATGATGGCTACTCTCTCCCCATTTGGTCTTTCCAACCTGGCAAAGTTGCATTGGGCTTTCTCTGTTTTGTGTTATTCCATACTGGAGATTGAACCCAGGGCCTTTACACTTGCGCTAGATATCCAGCCCTTTTTAGTTTTGAGACAGGGTCTTGCTAAGTTATTAAACTGCCCAGGCTGGGTTCAAACTTGCTATCCTCCCGGCTTAGCCTCCCAATCCTGCATTCTTTAAAGGAAATAGAACTCATGGATTTTCTTTGAAAACGAGCCCATCTAATTGATACGGAGAATATCACCTTCTCTTCTGACCCTGGGTTTCACAGCTGCAGGAGGGTCCATTTTAACCCTAATCTGTGTAACAAATCACAAACCAGGACTCTGACCCTAGCGTCTGTCTCTTTCTGGGCAGAATACATGGACAACAGGGTCTCTGTGTGACAGCAAGTGCCCTGCCTTAGACCGAGGGTGGGGCCATGGTCACAGAGCTACACTCCTGCCTGGTGCATGGGTTGGCTCCAGCTGCCACCACAAGTGCCTCAGACAGGTGCTCACACAACCAAAATCTATCTCCTCGGGATTTGGGAGGCTCAGAGTCTGAGAACAAGGCGTTGGCGGGGTTATTTGTCCTGAGGCCTCTCTCCTTGGCTTCCCAACATGCATCTTCTGTTTTTCCACATGGTTTTCCTTCTTGTCCCTCTATGTCCTATTTGGCTTTTCTTGTAAGGATATCAGTCATATTAGCGTAAAGCCCTCCTTGGTGACCTCATTTTACCTTAAATGTCCCCTGCCGAGCCAGGGCAGCCTCTCAGTGATGAAGCACTTGACTAGCAAGCACAAGGCCCTGGGTTCAATCTGTAGCACTGAAAAAAATTGAAGAATAAAATGTCCCATATTCAAACGACCACATTCTGAAACACTGAACTTCATCATATGAATTTGGGAGAGACCCTAACGAGCCCATGACACCTCACATCATCAAGTTGCAACCCTTAGAGCAGGAGTAGGGGCAAGTTTGGATTCGTTTCACTGTGGGTCTGCAGTATGCATTGCCCACGGTGCTATCCCACCCCTACCTGGTCCTTCATCACCTCCAAAAATCTTGATTCCCTCTCAGCTCTGAGCGTCCAGCAGGAAGCCCTCTCCTTGCCCAGCCACAATCCACTTCTGCCTCATCCCCTCCCTGAACCTCACGGGCTCCTGTGGAGAGTTGACCTCCTGACTGGGCCTGCAGAGGGTGGACAGGGGCCCACACAGAGGGGCCAGAGGCAGGAGGAGGCCAGTGCAGCATCTGGCGGTACAGCTGGGAAGGGCCTGGAAGCAGTGTTTGCGATTGTGGAGCAGCAAGAGTCCTGGGAGGCCTCCTGTTGGATCTATGTGTCCCGCTCCTACCCAGAGGAGCCCTGGCCGCATCCTCCTCAGTGGGAGAGGCCAGCTCACAGATGTTCAACTGTTCCCAAGGGCTCCTCTGCCTCCAAACCCTGCAGAGGGGCCAAAGGGCAGCCCTGTGATTTCCTGGTAGAAAAGAGCTGTAGCTAACCACAAAGATGGGGGTTATGAAGTTCCCCCTGTGCCTCGCCCACTTCCGCTTGGAATTCTTTTGCTCTGTGTCTCTCTCCTCTTATTGTCTTCACTGTCTGCCCTTCTGGCCGTGGGTCTCACCACTACAAGAGGCTCCAGAATGGGTATTGAGGGGTCTATAGTAAGTCAGAGACTTAGCAAGTCTTTTTTTTTTCTTTTTTGATCTGATATTTTTGTTTGTTTTCCTCAGTGTATCTTGGTACCTGGAAGAGTCCCTGGTACATAGTACAACAGGGATTCAATAAAAAACTGGAATAAATGGAAGAGCAAGCTTTATCTCAGGCTCCTGATTTGCAGTGTAGGGTAGAGAAGTGGGGGTGGTGGGCTCTGTCCCCCCGTGAACACAGCCAGTGAGGGTCCTTACGAGTACCAGATGGAAAAGCAGGGAGGCTCTAAGGTCCAGAAAGACTGGGGTCCAGTGTAAGGAGACAGGAATGGAGAGAAACAAAGACGGAGCTCAGAATAGTAGTGCGTATCCTATCCTTGGAGGATTAGCTACCCATGGGGAGTCCAGGATGCTGCCCAAAGGGAGCACGCCAGGGGCCCTGAGGGAGCAGATGGCCTCAGGGCTGAAGGTAATACAGACCTTGGCCTCTGTTCCCTGGTGGCAGGGCCATTCCTGCTGCCATCCTCAGATTCCTCACTTGCGTAATGGCAGGGAGAGGCACCCCACCCCCGTCACCACCACCCTCACACCCAGCCCTGGAGATGGATTTTCTTGAGACTTGTGAGAGTCTGTCCCAAGAGGGCAGGTGATGGTCCTCCCCAGCACAGCTGGAGTAAACTGTCCTGCCCGGAGGAGGAGGGAGAAGCAAGGGACAGTGCAGCCCCAGCACAGCGTGCAAAGTTTGCAGTGAGAACGGGCTTTGCCCTGACTCCCACGACTCCAGCCAGCCCCATAGGCCCGTGGCCTGCCTGCAGTGGCCCCAGGGGTGCTGGAGGAGCAATAGAGGCTTAGCAGGGTCAGGGGCCACGGCATCCACTGGGGGAACCCAGGCTTGATTCAGGAGCTAAGAGGCCCTCAGGCTAGGAGGCAGGAGGCCTGGGCTCAGCCCCTGTCCGAACTCAATTCTCTATGTAACCATGGCCATGTTCCTCTCCCTGAGTCATAATTAACCAAGGCTGGCTCTGGACTCCTCTGAGATAGGAGCAGGAGGAAGAAAGAGGCCCCAACCCTTTAGAAGTTCTCCAGGTGACTGAAATTAAGGGAAGGAAAAGAGAGGGACATAGAAGAAAGATAAACATGGCAAAACCTATAAAAGGGACTTACTAAACTCTGTCCTGTATCTTTGAGAAGAACAAAACATGAAAACCAACGTGTGTGTGTCATTCTTCAGGATGGAGGGTGTCCTTTGGATCATTCTGTCCTTGGACCTGTCAGTAGATCCATGTGACCATGAGGAGTCAGGCTGGGAGGAACTGAGGGGACTGACAGTTGTGCTTGCCTTCTGAGGCTCTCTCTGCCTGTGGGCACCCTTACATCAATGCGCCTCTCCTAGCCTCCTCAGGTTGTGCACTCCTGCAGGGTGGGTGCTGTGTTTCTTTCTCACATCTCTAGTACAGGGCCTGGCACCCCAAGGGCTCCAAGCATGTGTGTACCTCTCCATGGAGGAGTCAGACCCTAAACCTTAGTGGGATCCCGCTCTGGGAAAGCCCAGAGCAAAGCAGGCGCATCAAAGACAGATGTCTCTAGGTGATTTTGGTTTCAAAGAATTCGATATGAAAGCTTTGAGGAAGCCATGGGAGAAATTAGAATTCTGGGACCTTTTATAGTCATTTTTATTTAATTTCAATTCATTTCTATAAGCATTCTTCTTTTTTCAGTGTTGTAAAAATGCCATTTCTTCCTAATCATAATGATTTATTGAGTATTTTCAATGTGCAAGGTATGGTGCTATTTAGTTAACCCTCACCACAATCCAATACAGTGGTACCTCGGTTCACGAACTGAATTTGTTCCACAATTTTGGAAAAGATGGCCACATTTGTGCTTGTGTGGGAATGATGATAGTGGTTGTGTTTGTCACCCACTGTAGGATTTGCAAACGGAAACAAAATTTTGCCAAATACTTTTATTTGTGAACCAAATTGTTTGCAAACAAAAGCATTCATGAACTAAGGTACCACTGTATATTAGATCTCATGAGGCATGAGAGGATACACGCTTTGCCCCATGTCCATTGTTAGTATGTCCACAAACATTTTTCTAATGCCTGTTCTGTCCTGGGCATTATTGAACATACCAAACAAAACAATAAAACCTGCCCGTATGGAACTTACATGCCAATGGAGAAAGACAAAAACAAATAAATAATAATATAAATAAACATAATATGTGGTCTTTTAGTAGCAGGCAGCATGGAGAACAATATAAAGTGAGAACAAGAATGTGGCCTCAAGACCTAACGGAGTTTGCAGCTAGGTTTGAAGGGCACCTCGCTGTATGGAAGGAGCGAGCAGTGTGGGTATCTGAGGGAATGACCAGTGCAAAGAGACCTTAGGAGGACCTCAAGGACACTAGCAAGGCTGGAGCCATGTAAGTAGAAGAAAGAAGAGAGATGATCCAGAGAAGCAGAACACACAGGTCTTCCTAGTCCTTTGTAGGCGGTTGGCATTTTGCTTTGTGTGAAACAAGAAGCTTCTGGAGGGCTTGACAGATATCAGGATTTATTCTGAATTGTAGTGGCTTTTCTTGGGTGAGGGTCAGGGAAGTAATTGGTCACCATATTTTTCTGTGTCCCCAACCCTAGCTTGAACCTAAGTCCAACTAACTCCAGACTTTTGAGGTTGACTCTGAAAGCCCATGCCTTAAGGAAGAAGAGGCCAGGAATGGAGAGACCTGTTAGCCTTGAGGGCTGAGCCCTGGGCTGGGAGCTTCCGTCAGGCCTGGGAGGGAGGGAGCTGGGGTCCATCCCTGCTGAGCTCTGAACACCTCTGTGGAGGAGTGTGAGTCTGAGGTTACTCAATCCCTGCAGCACTGGGAATGTGGAGTCAGTGGCCCTCAGCCATCCCCTGTGAACTGGATGGGAGGAAGGAGAAGGAGGAAGTGGGGGTGTGAAGTGAGGCAGGCTAGACATGACTCCCCTAAGTCTGGTCCGTTGCCCACACCTCAAGCAGGCCCCCAGGTCACAGGAGAAAGCTTTTCCAAAAACACCCACAGAATACCTCAGGCCGTCAAGAAAGGGAGCTGCAGAAGAACTTGGCCAGAGCACCACTCAGGATGCAGGAAGGAGGGGACAGAAGAAACCAGGGAGGTGTGGTGAGGAGGGTCAGGCCCCCTCACCTAGTCACAGCCTTGTGGGCTACCAGAGCTGAGAGGCAAAGCCACAGACAGGTGGAGGAGGGAGTCATGCAGCCCACACATGTGAGTAAGCTGCAGGATTTTAAGCACAGTTTCCTCATCTGGGGAGTAGACAGAATACGCTACTGACTTACGAGCCTTACTCAGTGAGCGCCCATTATACATGGTCCCTTTCACCAGTGCCCCTCCCCAAAGGCCACAGTCACCCTGTGTGCCCAGATCTGGACTTGGCTCCACCCTGAGGGATGGGGGTGGCAGAAGGACTTCTAGGCTCAACTTGACGGAAACTCTCGGATGGCTGGAGGCTGACACCGGAACCAAAATAGGACAGCAGAAAGCCAACATCATAATCGCGTTTATGTGTGTAAGAGTGGAACACATGTTTCATGAAGTAATACTTACTCTCATGTTCTAATTTCTACTCTAATTCATTAAAAATATTAAGTTTTAGTGACTTTTAACATGCTTGGTCATAACCCAACACAAAAAGATTAACGAGCTGATATGAGGGGCCAACCCTGGATCTGGAACCCCAACCACCTGAGTCTGATTCCAGTGGTTCAGGAGAGAGGTGAGGGGGTAGCTCCATAGCATGGGGTCTGTCTTCTCCAAAGGGCCACCATTGGGGCTGGCAAGCAGACCCAGGAGGCAGATATGCAGTCTCCTCTACATCTCCCTAAGGGGATACTTCAGGCTCTCAAAAAGGGGCCTCTGCCCAGCACAGCCACTCTCGGGGCTGTGAGGGTGAGTAGCTATAGGGAACATATTGTGGGGGGAAGGGATAATGTGAATCTGGCCTTCAAAGACCAAAGGACCTGGGAATCCAAGAGGAAGCCTATAGTCCAGTGGTTAGCACAGAACCTGCCTTACTAAACTCCTGAATCCCAGGCACACCCTCCCAGCTCTGCAGCCAAATGTGCAAATCATTCAGCCTCTCTGTGCCTCCCTTTCCTCACTGACGAGGGGATCGTGCTAAGTCCTCAAAGAGTTCTTTTTTTTTTTTTTTTTTTGTGGGTACCGGGGGGTCGACCTCAGGACCTCGCGCGCCAGCAGGCGCCCGTGCCACTGAGCGATATCACCGGCCCCTTTTTTGTATGTGGGTTCCGGGAGTCGAACTCGGGCCCTTGCGCTTGCCGGGCAGGCGCTTAAGCCGCTGAGCCATCTCACCGGCCCCCCTCAAAGAGTTCTTTACAGAGCATGTGCATGTGTGTGTGTGCGTGTGCGTGTGTGTTTGTGTTTGTGTCTGTGTGAGTAGAACACTGCCTGGCACTCCGATCATTTTTATTGTTCAGTCAGATGCAGCCGCTTACTGGCTGAAGGCCAGCCATATTGTGGCCAACAAATGCCATATGGGGCCTTGGGGTCAAGTTTTCTCTCCACAGCCTCCATTGCTGGTGAGCCAGGGTCTCCTGGGGATTGGTGGGGTAGGAGCAGGATGGCCCTCAGCCAGATTGCCGCCTGGAACTCCTCAGCAGACCCCAGCCATTGCTCCTTAACAGTGCACTGGCTTGCTCAGGAGGAGAGAGATCAGTTATTAGCATCACGGATGTGTCCTTGTAGGGCCAGCAGGTGCTGGGAATATCCTCAACTGGGAGTCCTAGTCCCCAGCTTGGGTACAATTTTATATGGTCTCTCCCAAGTCCCCCATGTGAACATGAAAGTGCCTGGGTCCATAGTGTCAGGAGGGACTGTGCTTGGGGACAATGTTCCATGGATTTGGTGTTCAGTTCGCTGTATCTTCCCACAGGCTTGTGCCCCCGACAACAGGACAAGCTTGAGTGAGGGAGGGAGTATTTATGGACTTAGGGGCTTCTTTCTGGTGTTCTTTACACCAAATGCCAAATACTGAAGCACAGAGGCTCAAAGCTCGTGTAGGACCCACTCCTGCTTAGCCGCACAGGGTCCAGTGACCGTTGCCTTGGCTGGTCTTACTGACCTGGTGTCAGATGGCTCTGCTGCTTAGAAGTCGCATTACCGAGCCTCTGAGAAATGTCCTCTCACAGGTGCCAGAGGGACATGGTGCCTCGCAGGGCTGTGGGGAGGGGCAAATTAGCCAGCACAGCTCTTGGTACATGCGGGTGCTTCCCCAACAGGAGAGCAGCTTGCCCCTCTCTCTGGTGGCCTCTTGGACCAGACCCCAACCCTGTCCTCCCCAGAAGTCCCAGCCCCCAGCAGAGCCTCCTCCCTGGGCCTCTTCCGGGTGCTTGGCTCTGCAAACAGGTCTTGTGGCAGCAGCAGCAGCAGCCTTAATTCTAGTTCTGGGCTCAGTAATTTCCCATGATTACAGGGCCTGTCAGTACAGAAAGCACTCCAGCTGCTAGGAAGCCAGAAGCCCTCAGCAGGCCAGGCCCGGCACATGCACATACATGTGCCTCCACACTCAGGAACACACACTCTGGCATATGCGTGCACTGCCACGCTCACGCACACATGCACCAGGACCCAGGGTCTTTCGCCAGGTTGTGTGGTGCTGCCTGTGCCAATGCTAATTCCTACCAGGAGGAGCTTTCCACACTCACACAGGCATATGCCCCCTCCCTGTGCCAGCTCTGACAGCGAGGAAAGAGGGACAGGGATAGGAAGCTTTAGAACAAGGGCTCTCACCAACTTCACTCTCCTGCCAGAATCTTCCTTCCTCATCCGTGGTGCCCAAAGTTGGCCCTAGAAAATGAAATGCTCTATCTTTTCTGTCTTGAGACATCCTAAGCAGTGCGTGTGTGTGTGTGTGTGTGTGTGTGTGTGTGTGTGTGTGTGTGTGTGTGTAAGACTGCCCTTGGGAGGAAATGCTGGTCTCTCGGATTGGGTTAGTTCTCTCAAGAATGGGTTGTTATCAAGTAAGCTTTGCTCTTCCAGCTCCCTCTCTTGCTTCCTGACTTGCCCTAGGATCTCTCCCTCTCACAAGTGCTCCCAACTACGATGCCACCTGCCATGTGATGTAATCAAGGGGGCCTCATTAGAGCAGAGGAGATACCAGTGCCATGCTCTCAGACCCCTAGAACCATAAGCTAATTAAACCTCTTTTCTTTACAAATTACTCAGCCCTAGGTATTTTGTTATAGCAGCACAAAGCAGGCCAAGACAGATATCAACGGCAGATCCTGACCACAACTCTGTTCAAAGCCTGTGAACACAACACAGCAGTAACTAAAACAGCAGGAAGATCAACCACAAACATGAAAACATGTCAATAACATATAGTCAATCCCATTCACAGATCACATATTTGTGAACTCACCTGCTCTCTAAACCCAAAGTCGATATTCACAGCATTTTCCAGTCATTCTCAAATATTTCCTGAGGTATAACGCACATCCGGGTTTGAGCTCAAACAAGGGGGCCCTCTGCCTTCTTGTTCCAGTTTCCATACTGTAAACAAGTATCCCAGTCCTTGTTTAACTTCTGTAAACAAGTGGTCTACCACAATTTTCACATTTTTGTGCTATTTTTTTTTCTTTTTGGTGATGTCACTATTTCAAATAGCCACCAAACGCAGACTGAAGTGCTGCCTAGTGTCCCTGACTGCAAAACAGCTGATGATGTGCCTTACAGACAACACAGACATGTTGGATGAACTTTGCTCAGACACGAGTCATTAAGCCCTCAGACATGAGTTTAATATTAATGAACTAATAATATTTGTTAAACAAGATGTCTATAACAGGGTTAGGTACTGATCAATCGACAAAAATATTGTCACACAGGCTCATAGGAACCTCACCCCAAATTTCCACTAAGAACAATGGCTCCATATTTGCTGATTCAGTGTTCTTAGTGACTATAGAACAAACCTACAACAAATAATGAGATTGACTATAATTACTACCAAGTGCCATGAAGAAAATAGGGCAAAGGAATATGACAGTGACTGTGAATGAAATTACTGAGCAGTCAGGACACACCTCTGGGAAGGTGACATTGGCGCTGAGCCTGGTTGAAATAGAAGGTGGCAACTATGGGAGATGCCGGGGATGAATGTTCTAAGTGGCATTTGGGCTGAAATCAGCAAGACCTCAGAGGATCAGAGAGAGTAAGAAGAGCGTGACCAGAACACAGGAAGAAGGTGAAAGATGGGATTGGAGAGATGGGCTGGCCCAGGGCCCTTGTAGGCTGCAGAGAGCAACTTGGATGGTTTGTTTTCCTGGTGAAAGAGAGTGACAAGATCTGCTTTGTTCCTGCTGCATGGGCCAGATCCTCTGAGGGCCAAGAGGGCTGCAATGTGTTCTGCTTAGGGAGCCATGAGAGCTGTCACCCTGGGGTGGCAGTCACAGAGCTGATAATCTGGTGGGAGGAGCTGGCTGAGGGCCCTGAGGGACACCTGTGGAGCAGAGGAGGGGGCAGGCTGGCCCTGGAGTTTGGTGAAGCCATGTCTTCAGGTCACCCTGTGGGAGGTCACCAGCTGAGGCTGCTGCAAGTCCTACACAGCCAGCTTCCTGGGACAGGATTGCTGTGAATCCTGCTAATCACCGCTTCCTGTCCTGCAGCTCACATCCTGTGCTCTAGCAATGCAGAGCCAACCTGGAGAAATGTCCCCACGCATGGACATTACATTGCTGAAACACCTAGTTCCCCACAGAGGACAATGTGCCCTTCCCTTTGCTCCCTCCCTCCCTGACTTTTCTTTTCTCCAATCCACACCCAATTGCCTGTTTGAAGAGGATCTTACTGCCACTCTGACTTCCAGGTGCCCTCTGACATTTGATCCCCACATCCCTGACAGCCTGAGTCACTTGCATCTTTGTCCTCTTCATCTACACTTGCAACGATAGGCCCGGGTTTGTGGGTCTCCACCCTGGTTGGAGTTGTGAGGGACACCAAAATTCCCAGGGGGCCACAGTCCGGGTCTATGTTCCAGCAGGCCTGAGAGAGGGCTGGCCAGGCTGTGTGCAGTTAGGGTTAGGACTGAGTGATGGGGCAAGGACTGCCAAGGACTTAGGTTGCTGGCAATTGCAAGGCTGGGTCTTGTCACAATTGCCAGGCTGGGTCTTGTCAAGCTAGGGAACCCAAGCCTGGTCTGTGCTGAGTCAGAGGTGTATGAGGGGTTTGCTGCCACTGCCTCTGCATGATGCGATCTTCTGGGCTGAGAGGCTGAGCAGGCCCTCTGTGAGGAGCAATGGCAGGGCCCTCCAGGTCTTTCAGAGGCTCCCAGGCTGTTTACCTCCTGTCTCAGGACTCCACGGGCACTGGATATCCGGGAAGTAACCATCTGTCCAGAAAGATTCAGAGCTCCTCCGTGCCAGTGCCACACCCAGGAGAGCCTGGGCCACACTGGTGCCATGGCGATACCACAGCAGCCAGCCTCTCCCAGCCCTGTAACCATGGGAATGTGCACAGAGCTGCTGGCTGCTTATGCAATGCTTCTCAGGGAGGGAGACTTGCTGGCCCCAACCTGTTCCTAGGGATGCATGCAGGGAAGCCGGAGCCCCAGCAATGCCTATGAATGTGGGTGATGGTAATCCACATATTACCCCCATGAAGGGATCTGGGAGGGGATTCATGGGGGGGGTACAATGCCCTGAGGGAAAGGGAGGGCAGGAAACAGAAAGTGTGGGGGTGGTGTATGCAGAGGGACTCCAGAAGAGAATTCTAACAGATGGGAGTGGCTAGCCATCTGCATGCTAGTGGAAAGCTCCAGCCACCTCTGGCTGCCCTGGGACCCAGCTGTTTGGTATCATAGAGACAAGAGAGCTGCCTAACAGGCTGTTCCATTGCCCACAGCTGGAAGCTGGGACCTCCTGAGGGGACAGATGCAGGACAAGCAAGGTTGAGAACCAGCAAAAAGAGCAATGTCCTTGGGAGGAGGTTGCCCCCATGAGCGAGTTGGACAAACTGTCAGGGTCCAAAGCCTGGTTCAACCTGAAGGCAGCCCTGTTCCTAAGGGTTTCAGGTCTTGGGCCTCTGCTGGCCCCAAAAGTTGAAGGATGAAGCTGAATTGCTGGACTGTACGCACACATGAGGGTCCAGAAGCAGGAGGCTAGGGTCTTGTCTGTCCATGGTCCCTGATGCCTGTGCAAACACCATTTTTGCCATCCCTAAGCCCCTGCAGGCTTCCCCAAAGCACAGGAGTCTCTGGCTCCAGGTCCTTCTTGCTCCTCAGCCCAACCCTCATTCTGGGTGACTGCAGTACCCAAGGCAATGCTTCATCACTGTCTGGCCTTGCAGTCCCAACCTTCTCTCTCAGACCACCCTGATGCCCTGGAGCCACCCTGCCCACCCCCAACAGGAGCCCAGGCCTGCAGTGGAGCGCCCTGCTCACTCCGCACCCTCCTGTCCTCCAAGCTCCCTCTCAGCACCTCCTGTTCCATGTTCTACTCCATCAGGACCCTCTGCCTTACATCTCATGACCACCACACAAGTGCTGCTTTGCAAAGATGATATCCTGCATCCTGTTTTTGGGCCGAGTCCATCCAGGATAAACCAACTCCCCCTTCTCTGTAAGTTCCCCCTCCCCCATGAAGCCACATTACTCTACATTTACATTCCAGCAGAGCTGCCTGGTGACTGCCCTGTATGTCTTGCCTGTCTGTTCTGCCACCTGCTGCCGCTAGCATTTCTAGTCCTCTTCGCACTCTTCAGGACCTACCACCCTCCCCTCCCTAACCCCCAGGAGCCAGGAACCTTGTCACAGAGGTGAATATGGGAGCCAATGCCTGGTCTCCCTCCACTGCCTACCATGAGGCCCCACCCCAGCTACCTCAGCCACCACCCTCTGGGCAGAGAACTCCTGCCTCAGACCAGGTGCTAGACAACCTATCCTTTCTGCCCACACCCCCACATTCAGTGGCTGCGGCCTGCAGGTTAACAGCACTTAACCAGCTGTCCTCTCAAAACCAAACAAGGCCACTCAGCACCTGGACCGCATACCCATCCCAGACAAGCCTCAGGCGGGGACTGCCCCCTGTCTCATCCCCACTTTCCCATAACCATTCACTTCTCGCCACCTTCCCAGCTGGCTCCCATATCTGTCTTCTGCCAAATCTGCTCTTGCTGCTAGCTGTGGTGCCAAACCCAGTGGCCGCGTCTGGAGTCTTTTCTTATAAGGCTGTTTAGCTGCACGCAGACATTTGCCAGCTCCTCCTTGTCATGCTCTGCGTTTGGCCCCCAAGATCCCACAGTCATCTGGTTTCCTCCCACCTCTCTAGCTGCTCTTTCTCAGCCTTGTGGGGGCTCTTGCTCCTCAGTTGGATTTGGGAGTATTTGAATCTTCCTGGGCTCAGGTCAAGCTCTTTCATGCATTGCTTCTCACCTGGGTGGTCTCACCTGTGCCCCTGGTATTGAACACCATCAGTATTCCAACAATCCATAAGTCCACTTCCAACCCAAGCCTCTTACTTCCAGCTGCTCCTTGGCATCCCCTTGGATGTCTCCCCTGCATTCCACTGGACATTTCACCTGTCTCCCACTGAATGTCTCCACTGTGTCCGGTTTCTTATCTCACCTGCATCCCACTGGATGCATCACCTCCATCCTGCTGGACACTCAACTGGGTACCTCTCATGAAACCCAGACTGAAAGTACCCAAACCAACGGGTGCTCTGCCCCCTAAAACCTGCTCCTTTCCCACCTTTACTCATTCCAGAGAGCTTCCTAGAAACTTTTTTATCTCCTCCATTAATTCAGCATTCCTGTTGGAATCTGTTCTTACCTTTTCAACCACCATCACCCTAGTCCTAAACTATTTTTGGTCTCTCAGCTTCCAGCTCACATCTCTGCCTATAATTCAGTCTTCACATACCATCCAGAGGGATTACTTGAAAACCATAAATTCATTATATCACACACTTCCAGTAACTCTTGGAATCAAACTTGTTTAGTATAGCTTTCCTGGCCTTGTATGACCCAGGTGCGGCCTGGCTCCACCATGGTCTCAGATCACCCTCCCCTTTTCTCATAGATCCAGCTCTATAGTTTACTTTCAGTCCCCCCAGATGTCAAGTTCCTTCCTTTGAATGTGCCCTTTCCTCTACCCAGGCTTCACCTGGCCTATTCATACTCATGGCTCTAAGCTCAGGTTAGATTTCCCTTCCTCCAGAAAGATTTGTCTCTTCTCTTTTAGCACTCCAAGACTAAGTTTGGTTCTTCAGATATTTGTTCTCTCAATACTCAACTTCTATTCTGTGCACCTAAGGCCATTATAATGCATGTCCACTTTCTGAACAGCTCTAGCTGATTTATTAAACATCTGTCATGTTTGTGGTTGGCCAGCATATTCTAAATGTCCTCCCTATGTTTGAGGAGTTTGCCACAAAATTCTGACCTTGCCTAGAGTGGAGGCCAGAACTTGCAGTCCTAGCCTTCCCTGCAGGCAACAGGCAGGGTCACCACCAAGGCTTTGCCCATCAGTGGCAGCTCCGTGGGACCCGGGTTGGAAAAGAGCAGCAAGAAGAAGCTGTTGCCAGGTGGATGTGAGATATTGGCAAGGGTGGCAGTGGAGAACTTTGGCTTTTCAGGACAGCCCTGTGGCACATCTGGCATCCTGTCCACACCATTACTGGTGTGAGCAGCTTTGTCTGTGACCAAAAGTAAGAGTAGGGCCTTGGTCACAGTGACTTCCTGGAGCGGGCTGTGCACTGCTCTCAGCTGCACCGCCTCTGGCCTGAGCTCTGGCCTTCTGGAGAGAGTTGATCCACCCAGTATCCTTGAACGTGTCGTGTTTCTGCAGAGTGGGAACACTGCCACAGAGAGACTTACCTGGTGTTCTTTAGACTAGTCAGCTTTCTTCAGAAAAAAGAATTATATGAATTATATACATATATGTATGTCAAAATTTTTACACTTATTCGTTTATTTTATTTTGTTTTTGTTTGGAACTCAGGATCTCATGCATGTTTGGAAGGTATTCTACCACTGAGCTATATTCCCACCCCTAAAATGAGGCTTATCATATGGGACTGGCTCATGTAGGAGGCTGGGAAGCCAGGTGCCACCTGCAAGCTGGAGTAGGCGAAGGCCTCAGTATTGTATTCAAAGGCTGAGAACCAGGCCTTTAGATGCTGCAGCTCAAGGATGGGTAGAGGAAGCCAGAATCCAGCCTTCTTCCACCTTTTGTTCTAGTCAGGCCCTTGACAAATGAGATGGTGCCCACCCTTATTAGGGTGGGTTCTCTGCTTTACTTCTATACCCATTCAAATGCTAATCTCTTCCAGAAACACCTAAGGAGACACATCCAGAACTAATGATCAATACCTGTGGCCCAGTCAGATTGACACATAAAATTGACCTTCACACCCAGTGACACCCTAAACCCCTAGAGGAGGGCTACATTCCAAAGCAGTCTGCAGCTGTGTCCCCAGATTCTAACAAGACACCTGTCATCTAAGCAAAATTTAGCAATTTCTTACCCAGTGAAGGAACAGGTGGCCTTGCAGACCCAGAGCCCTACCAAAAGTGAAGCCGTGAGAGTCAACGGGAAGACGAAGGCTCAGTGTGATGCCCACCATCTTGCTGTACCCTCCCTCTGAGTATGGCCCCCAAGCTGATGGCAACCACATTCTTGCTTCCTGCCCAGCTGGTGAGGGGAGGCTCCTGGGCAGCTTGGTCCAGTGTATTCCAAGGTCTACATCCCAGCCCTCAAATCCTCATCCAGGAAACCCCTCCTGACTGCTTCTGCCACCACCACACCCTGTCCTCAGCTCCTCAGCCAGGGCCCTGGGACTCCTCTGCCCATCTTCAGCATCAGGGCCTCACCCAGGGAACAGGTCAGCCTGGCTGGGGAGCTGAGCCACAGCTCATCTGCCACCTAGTGGCTAACATGAGCTTTGTTCTTCTCGACCTGGCCCATTGCCTGCCATCCAGCTCCCTTTCTGACCAACCTCTCCTGCTATAACTGGGGAAGCTGAAGCTCACAGAGAGGAAGAGTTTACCAGACAGGGGACCTGCCAGAAACATGCACCCATGGACAGAGCCCAGTCCAGACGGTCTCAATTTGGAAGAGACTGGAGAAGTGGTGGGAATTTGAAACTCTTGTGTGAAATTGAAAGGAGCAAGAGGGAGACTTGCAGCCATGGGTAGAACCACCAAAGAAGGGATGAACATTTCACAAAGCAAGTGCTTCTGCCACTACCAGCACCATAAACTAACTGCCGACACTAACTAACCACTAACTATATTACCACTAACCACTGTCAAGCTATGACTGTTAGCTAACATTAGCCACTAATTACTAACCACTAACTAGCCACTACCATTAACACCTCTAAATGCTAATACTAATTGCTAATTAATACTAGACATTACTTAATTCCTAACATTAACTAACACTAACCATTAACTAACACCACTATATGTTGACAATTCTACCAACAGTTAAAACTCAGAGGGAAAATGATGCTTTTAATGCTAATAATGATGCTACAGGCTATCGTGTTGAGAGTTTGTGCAAGAATCCACCAGAGCAACTTTTCTGGGAGCCGATTACCTGGGTACATCACGTGCATTATATTGGCTCAAAAAGTCCAGGAGTAGAAGAATTTATTCTGAAATTCTGATAGTTTATTCTAAAGTTTTTTGGGTTTTTTTTTTTTTTGAAGTGTACATGAAGAATTATATACGAGGAAGTTTACTTAAAAACAGGGATCAATTTTCAACAACAGAGGGTTTGTTAAATAATTGCTGGCTAAGGAAACAGTATTATATAGACTACACATTCTGTAGCAGAAAAAATTCTGCAAGTGCGCTGCACAGTGTCCACTTACTTCTTTAAAATGTTAGCTTTATCGAGACGTCTCACATGCCATAAAATTCACTCTCCCTCAATGTACAATTGTGTCAGCTTGTGAATATTCAGTTTACAGCCATCACTACTATCTAATTTTAGAACATTTATGACTTCAGAAAGAAATCCTGTACCCATTAGCAATTTGTCTATCCCAGATATTTCATATTAATGAAATGGAATCGTACACAATATGGCCTTTTGTGATTGTTTCTTTCACTTAGTACAGTAGCTTCCAGCATGAGCGTGTCGCAGTAGGTTTTAGTACTCCATTCCTTTTTATTGTGGAATTACCACGCTATCATATAGATATACCACATTTTCTTTACCTATTTTCTTCCTCTAGTCCTCACTTGATGGGTATTTGGGTTGTTTCCACAACTTGGCTATTATGAATAATGATGCCATGAAAATTTGCATCCATATTTTTGTGTAACTATCTTTCCAACTCTCTTGCTTATATCCCAAGAAGTGTATTTGTTGGATAAATCAATGTTTGGCTTTTGGAGGACCTGCCAAACCTTTTATCAACGCAGCTGACCATTTTAGGTTTACACCAACAATGCATGAGGGCTCCAATTTCTTCACATTCTCAGTAACACTTGTTATTTTTCCATTTGTTCCATTTTTCACCAGAGGTGTGAAGCAGTATTCATTGTGATTTTGATCTGTATTTTCCTAAGGATGAAGGATGTTGAACATCCTTTTACATGCTTTTTGGCCATTTGTATGTCATGAATTATTTTTAAGCATAAAAACAAGATGCAAATTTACAAATATATGATGACTTCAAGGTGTTTCAAAAATATAGAGAAAACCCTTTTTAGGAAACAAACAGAAATATCAATGATGAATGTTGCAGGGTAGTAGGATTACAGTTGATTTTTATTTTCTTTTTTAATTCCTCCTATATCTCCCAAATGCCTACAAGGACTGTGAGTTTCTTTTACAACAAAGACTAAAGGAAGGTACTCATGATGGGTTTTCAAGCCCACATTTTGACTTAGGCATTTGTCTGACCGGGCAGGAGTCAGGCAGCTGGGCATCATGAATAACAATGTGACTTTTGGTTTCGTATAACTATATCTCCCTTCATAGGAACCCTCATGAGTGTGAGGGGAGAGATGCCCATCAGCCTCTGCCACACACACCCCTATGCACCAGCACCCTGGGCCTTCTGCTCCCAGTGCCTAAGAAAGGAAATCTGATCCAAGCAGGTCATCCTGACCTGCATAGTGTCCACGTGCTTGCTCTCTGTACTGACATCTCTCCACCCCATCAGTCAGCAAACAGGTCCCCAAAGATAGCACTTAGCTCTCTTTCTCCTCCTTCTTGTCAAAGAGGAGAGTGGCAGAGGGATGGATGGTGCCTCTGTGTTGCATCAGGTGCAAGGCAGCAGCCAATAGGCTGGGACACAGGAGACACACAAGGGGAAGGATGTAAAAGAAAGACCTAGAGCTGAGGACTCTCTACCCCAGAGGAAGACAGGGAAAGAGACTCAAATGATTCCTAGAAGAACATACCCAAAAGGCTAAGCAGGCAGAAGAAGAGATGTTTATACTTGTCTAGCATCAGGGAAATACAAATGAGAACAGCAATGTGTTGCTGCTGTACATATGCTACTGGCTTGCAAACATTAACAAGCTGGAAAATACCAAGTACTGGGGGCTGTGAGCACTGGAGAACCCGAGAGCTGCTGGTGGGAGTGCTGATTTGCAGCTGCAATCTGGCAGTACTTGTATTTATCATGTCATGAGAGGCATCACTGAGGCTTCAGGGTAAGTCCTGGAGGAAGACTTGTTCCACCAGCCCATAAGGGACACACAGATGGGTGTCCACGTAGAGGGAAGGGGACAAGTAACCCATGGGCAATGGCACCGTGTGGCACATATGCAGTCAAAGCAGTGGACCAGATGTACACATGGCAACAAGGGGAGGGGGGTCTCTTAAAAGCACAGTGCTAATGCTAGGGGGGAAATGTTGGGAGCAGGATGAGGCATATAACTGATAGCATTTATGTAAATTCAAAACAGACATATGAAACACTCCACTTTTGCAACATAGAAACACAAGGATTCACATTAAACCCATTGGCTTGTGTGCCTGTGATAGGAGGGGAATCGAGTGGAGGTGGGGACCAAAGAGAATACACTTTAAAAATAAATAAATATGAGGGTCCCGGCAGAGACTAGTGATGGTAATCCAGCATGAACCAAGGAATGATGGATGCAACTCTATCAACAGGAAATACAAAAAACAATGCAGATACAACCCCTTCAGAAGCACACTTACACACTCAAATGCATGTCATTCGTATACAAGTTTATTGGCTCCTCCAGATTTTGGGCTATAGCCCTGGACCCGAGGAAGAAGACCTCAAGAACAGACACAGTAACCTAGGGAGTCAGAGAATGGCATACAGAGACCCAGGGAAAAGTCAGCTGCAAAGCCAGGGTGGTAGCGCTGCCCCTGCCCAGAACTGGGCAGCAGCATGGTGCGAGGGCTCCCAGGGTCTCTTCTTCTCCAGACGGTGGTGGGCACCAAGCAGCTGCCCAAGGCCAGGTGTGGGCTCCAGCTGAGTGGTGTGGGCAGCCTAGCATACAGATGTTAGCACCTTGGCCCCCACATGAGAAGGCATGGTCCACTTAGTACAGGTCCGCCAGGCTGGCAGAAGTTCAGGGTCATGGCCGTGCCACTTGCGTGAGATCTCAGTCCTCACCTCCAGAGACAGGGAAGAGGATGTTAGGAAGGCCTCACTCCCACTCATTACTTAACCCCGTGACACTGAGAGGCAGGGAGGGGCTGTGTGGGAAAACAGCAAGGCAAGAAATGCCACAGTTGTCACAGGCACTGACTGCTAAGTACTGCCTCCAAAGGACACTACTTCCTCCTTCTTCTGAGTATTTTTGCCTACTGTCTTTAGCTCATTTTCTTACCTTTTAGCACTCCTTTGTCTGAGCCTGGTTAAAATCATTTATGGGTGCTTTCTTGAGTTCTTGGCCAAGCATCTACTCTGTGCCCCGAATGACTCTGACTAGCCCCTGCTCTGGAGTTCAACTCTGCGAGCTGAAGTATAACCACAGAGACTCTGTGCGGAGGACGTGAATGAGAAAAGGGAGGACCCAGACTTCTGTGTCAGAGACTACAGTCAAGAGAACAGAAAACAAAGCTGCCTGGGAAAGCAGGAGGGCGAGACTATGTCTTCACATCTCCACAGGGCTGTTGGGGACAGAGGGACCCGGAGCACTGCACCCACCTGACAGAGCTGAGCTGGGCTGTAATGAAAGATAAAAGGGAGACAGATTCTGTTCACATGAAGATGACCTGCCTACGGCTGCCCCACAACAGAAAGCACTGGTGGGAGTAGTAAGCTCCCTGTCACCAGAAATACGTAACCATCTGGTCTCCAACCCTGCTCCCTGAGGCAGATCACTCTCAGCTTTCCTGTAGCAACTCCTTTCCTAGACCCATTAGCCTCATCCTAGCCTGCTCTTGGCACTTCCCAGGCTCGTGACCTGCTACGCCCAGACACCGCAGTTCTGTGTCTGCATCCCAGAGCCAGAGAAGCTGCACAAGACTCTGAGAGGCTGGCCTGGGAGTGCAGAGAGTCAGAAGGAGGAGTAATCAGGTGGTGGCGCAAGTAAAGAGGTGGCGGGCAAGGCAGGGAGCAATGCTCCCCAGCCAGGTGTTAGGGCCAGTGCGACCAGGTCTCCACAGAAGGCAGAGCCCTTGACAGGTCTGTGGCCGCCAGGGGGAGCCCTGACCCTGCCTGTATGCACCGTGAGGGCCTGGGAGTCTGGGCTCTGGGCTGGATTCTCCTACCTCTCTGCCCAGAGCAGATGCCACACTAGGAAAATCCACAGGGGCCTCTGGGTAGCCTTCCCTTCCCATCTATCTGCTACCTCCACAATTCCACACGTACAACAGTCCCTTCTACTCTCTCCATTCTACCTCCAAATCTGCTTGGTCTAGACTTTTTGTGCCTTTCTTCTAGGATCTTTCAGTATCCCATGTTCTGCTCTGGGTCTTCCTCACTGTCTCTCAATCTGACTCTATTTCCTAGCTCCCTGCATGTCTACCTCTGAGTGTCTTGGTTCCTCCATCTCTGTTCCTCTCACTGCCCTCCCCCAGCAGGCATACTCCCTACCCATCTCTCCCTTGACCCCTGAAAGACCTCCTCCCACCTCTTGACAAGTAGACAGTAGAACTTGGCTCAGATCAGAGGAGGGATGAGTAAAAGATGTTTACAGAAAGCATTCAGGTTCTGCTTGATGCAGGAGTTCAGGAATGATACCCACTAAAGATCACAAGAGTAGAGGATGACAGGAGTCAGACCGAGATGACAGAGGGGGCCTTGGGACTGGTGGCAGGGGGTCTCCATGAGTTAGGGAAACCAGAGAGTCACACACCTCTTGGTTGAGGAAGCAGTAGAGGATGGCAACGATGAAGCCCTGTGGGAACACAAAAATCCTATCAGAATAGTTTGGTCTGTCCACAAGGTATGCACAGTCTTTTACTGCCTTCCCATCCACCCCCAGTCTGTAGCTTGGGCCAGGTCTTTGTGAAAAGAAAAATCAGACACCTTAATCATTATGTGCCAGATATATTGTCTTATGTAATCAACATAGCAAGCCAGCCATGGCTATACTATTAACCTTGTCTCTCTTTCTTTGTTTCTGCATTTTCTATCAGTGAGTGCATTACTCAGTACATAATAGGTGCTCAGTAAAGGATGGATGGATGGATGGATGGATGGATGGATGGATGGATGGATAGATGGATGGATGGATGATGGACAGAGGGATGAGTGGACGGATAATTGGATGGGTGGGTAGGGTACTTGAATGAATAGAGAGATAGCAGGGTGGATGGAAGACTGACAGACAGATAGTTGAAGAGATGGATAAATAATAATAATCCTCACTCTATTGTGAAGTTAACAAAGACTTCCCACCCAAGTACCTATGGGGAAAGAGCATCTGTGCAGGCCTCACCTGGAAAGACCCAAGCCCCAGCTCCAGGGGGAGGCGAATGCCCAAGCCAACATCATCAGGCAGAAAGTTAAAGAAAATGTAGTGAATTCCAAACAGTGGGATAAGAAGAAGCGTTGACTTAGAGAGACGCCTAAAGGGAAGATACACCCCCCCCAGGGTACAAGCTGGGATTAGAAATTCCCACATACACCATCAGTTTACACTGTCCACCACCTCCACACATCTACCCTGAGCAGCAGCCACCCAGAACACTCCATCCTCCCATATTTCCCTGGCCTTCCTAGCTATAGGGCACTGGATTCTGTTTCAGTTTATTCCAAACTCTATACACTTTTAAAAGTCTAGTTCAGGGGCTGGTGAGATGGCTCAGCGGTGTAAGCGCCTGCCTGGCAAGCGCGAGGGCCCGAGTTCGACTCCTGGAACCCACATATGAAAAAAGGGCCGGTGATATCGCTCAGCAGCACGAGCGCCTGCTGGCGCGCAAGGTCCTGAGGTCAACCCCCAGTACCCACAAAAAAAAGTCTAGTTCAAAGACCACTTTCTCCTGGAAGCTGTCTCTGACCCTCTCTGATCCTGATCTACAAAGGATCTCCATCTCCAGACCCCTGTTGAAATTGGCCCAGCTCTTATTAGCCCGTGTGCCTTGGTCACTGATGGTTTGGCATCCCCCCTTTCCCACACTGTCATCTTCCGGAGGGGGAAACCACATCTAATCTCTCTGGGGAGATAAGGAAAAGGTTGGGGTTGGGGTCATGCATGCCTGCCTGGTAAGACAAAGCACGTAAAATCATTGCCTCCATATCTCCCCCTCATCCCTCAACACACACACACACACACACACACACACGGTACCAGTACTGCGAGTGCGTGTGCAGGCTGCCCTGTGCAGGCTCCAGTTTCCTCAGCAGGATGCGGATGATGTTGAGAAAAAGGCCAAAGTTTACCTAGAAATGAGGTGTAGGAAGATGGAGAGCAAGGGCCAGGGGTTGCTCTAGGTGGCCTATGGTGGTGCCCCAGCCACTTTGGAGGAACTAGTAACTCCAAGTCCTTGAGAAGTGGGGATGTGCCAGTGGATGGATGCACTGATTGTTGCTTTAGAACAGTGGCTGTGAACCTACAGCACGTGTGCCGCAGTGAGCCATTTGTATCATTGAAAGCTCTAAAAGGTTCGCCATCACTGTTCTAGAACAATGTAGCCTGAGACTTGGAGGTCTCACATGGGGACCTTGGAGGGCAGAGGAGGACTCAGGGAACCCTCCTTCTTCACCCTGGGAACAAGGGTGAAAGGGTAAGTCCTCACCACCTGCCTCCAGACACCTCCCAGATGTGTCTAGCAAAAATCAGTGTCTATCGCTTTGAAAAACTGCTATGTTGACAAAAATTCCCCTATTCACAGAGCCATACATACATTATCCTAGTACCTCATGTTCTGAGTGGGAACCAAGTGGGTACAGGATTCCTCAATTCCCCACCCCAGCTTTTCACCCAACAGTAGCCACCACACCCATTACATGGAAACTGAGCCGGCAGGCCCAAGTGCTGGGGGAGCCCATCAGGGTTGACCAACAGTGTCCCAAAGCTAGTAGAGGGCTGCCTAGAGAATCAGCAGATCAGCAGGCCAGGTTTCCTGACTCCCAGCTTCGAGTCCTGTTTCCTGCTGTGTGTGGTCCTTCTACAGATCGAAGGAGGCTGGCTGAATGAAGCAAAGAACACGCCTCAGGGACTGACCCCCACAGAGAGGACGATGGGCCCTTTGATGATCCACCAGTAGGGGGAGCTGTCATCTAGGTCCCAGCACCTGGGGAGAGGACAGGCCAAGGCTGAGGCCAGCCCCCTTTTCTGCAATAACCAAGTCCTTCCCTCCTGTCCTCTCTCTGTTCCCAGGTTCCTCTCCTCTACGGCCTTCATGCCTTGCATCTCATCCCACCTGTCTCTGGCCTTATCTTCTGTCTCACCCACATAAGACCCCCTTCCAACGGGGAGCCCTAATCCAGGCTGGGCTCAACCTCTCTATGGGTGAAGCTCTATAAAATCTGTCTGATGTTTCCTTGCTGGCCTCACACATCCTGTATTCCACTGACAGCTTCCTATCCCCTCCTCATCTGGGTGGCCCTGACAATCTGGCCCCTTCTGCCCCTGTACCTGCCCCTGCTGCACTATCTGCAGGCAGCTCCCTCCTCTACTTCACGGAAGCTGGAAACTCCTCCTCTCTTTCCAGCCTGGAGAAAGGCCATGGTGCCTGGCCATCTGATTAGCCCCTGCCCAACAGGTATGGTGGTGAGAAGGCAGCTGCTGGGACTCACGCAATGTCCTCGAAGGCCAGCTTGCAGCCCACCCAGGTGCCTGTGCAGAGCATGGGGAGTCCTGGGCAGAGAAAGAATTTGAGTGAAGGGTCTGTGTCCATAGCTCTGAGATCAACCCCTACCTCCCACTCTTATTGCCAGCCACACAGGGACTGCAAAGGCAGGACCAGCAAAGGCTTAGAGGTCACCGTATGAGACAGTAGGATTGTAGCCCCGCCTCCCGCCAGCCTCGGGGTCACCACCAGTGAGATGAAGGTCCTCGCTATGAGCTCCCTGGGCCTTCCTGGCCTTCAGAGCTTACCCCAGCCAGCAAGAACCAGCCACCAGAAGGCTGTCCTGGAGCTGGGAGATGTGGAGGCCAGGAGGCAGCTCAGGTAGACAGCTTCTGCCAGCAGCCAGCTGAAGTTGGTCATGGTTGCAAAATGGGAGACAGCTACAGAGACCTTGCACAGGACCTGAGGGCCAGAGACCTGGATGCTTCATTACAGCCCCCAACCAGGCCTTCCCTACCCCACTGAGACCCTGAACCTTTAGACCCCTCCACTTGCATCCAATTCCAGAGCCCCCCCCACAGTGGATGGGGTAGTATAATACAGTGGCTAAGAACACAGATTTGGGATCTTGATAGCCTCCGTTCAAGTTTATTGCCTATTAGCCATGCAAACCTCCACATGCTTAGCTTTCCACCTGTGAAAAGAAAAGCTCCTAGTGCCTATCTCTTGGCCCCATCACTGTGGAAACTCTACATAAGCACTGCTGCTGCTCATCTTCCCTTTCACCCATCCTTCAGGAGCTATAATGATGGACCATGGATCCTCGCACAGCTCAGAGCTTCAGACACCCAGGACAGGATGCACTGTGCATGCTCATCAGCGGCTGTGAGCAGCGGTGTGGCCTCGAAACCCAAAGGCCCAGTGCCAGACCCAACTCCTCACCTTGCCTGTGGCCCCTTATTAACAAAATGGGCTAAAGGCATGCTTTCGTCCTTGAAGACTAAAGGAGATCACATGTGTAAAGCATTTAGCACGCTGCCTGGCACATATATGTGATCAATATACTCAATTATTAGTGCTTCTGTTAATTAATTCAGGTCATCTGTGCATTTGTTCATTCAGTGATGTGTTCATTTTGAGCCAACTTTGGGCTCACTTGTAGACAGCCTCATAGGTGCTCAGCCTCCACACTTCCCCTTCCCAGCTCTCCTCACTTCACCCCTGCCTTCATGACTTCCTATTTCTGGCCACACTCCAGGCCCTCTGTCTTTGAGTGTCTTCACTCTAGTCTCAAATCCTTCCTCTTAGCTTTCTCATCGCTGCTGTCAACCTAGCTCTACAGCCACTTCCTCTCTGAAGCCCTTCAGGTCTCCCCCAACCCTCAGCTTCCTCCCCCAAGAAGTCCCCAAATCTGTGCATATGAGGGAGCCCAGGACCCCCCACAGGATGGCACAGGCACACGTATGCCTGTCACCTGGCCTCCTCTCCTCCTGCCACCTCCCCCCCCATGGCCTTTACAGTGGAGAAGACACAGTGCTCTGTGTCATCCTGGAAGAGGGCAGCATCCTTCAGGAACACGGCTCCTGCCTTGAGGATGAAGGTGGCGAACAGCTGGGTGTGGATATAGTTCCGAGGGCAGTGGAGCCTCCTGGACGGGTGGGGAGAGATGAAGAACAGCTGGCCAGCAGGGAAAGGGGCTTCTGGGTGCCCTCAAGAGGGGCCTGGCCTGGCTGGGCTGAGCCGAGCAGGAGGTAAGTGGAATGAAAATGAATCAAATCAAGCCAAATCAAATGGAATCAAGCTCAACTAAATTGATCTAGATTGAGCTGGACTTGACATTTTTGCCTTGCTGGTCAGCTAAGCAGCCACTGCCCTGGGCTCTGGCAAAGAGGCAGGAGCAGAGGAAACTGCTTGTCCTGCAGGAATTCCCCATCTGGGGATCTGAGGCTGAAACAGAGTCCCCTGGATTATCAGAAGGACCCCACCCCCCAGCAGAGGCCATCACATGCCCAATGTGGGCTCAGATTTTGAAAGCTATAAAACTATTAAAGCAGACAGTGGGCTGAGGCTTAAAATAATCAAGAAGGGCTGGGCTTCCATTTGGGGGAGGTAAACATAAGGGGACAAAAGGCCGTGCAAGCAAGCACTGTGAGCTCTAGGTAAGCAAAGGCATGGCTGTAGGAGTGAGTTTTTGTGTGTGAAGGAAGCGATGATCTACATGTTGGGGGAAAGTATAAACATGGGCATGGTGCCTAGACCTGGGAACCACTTAACTATCCCAGCAAAGTCACACTTGATCCTCTGGGTGATGGGGAACCGATGAATGTTGAATGGGTAATGAAGACGGCAAACCTGAGAGCAACCAGGATGGCAATGGCCACAAAGAGGGCTACAATAGAGATGCTATAGCCCATGGTGTAGATGATCTTCATGGTGGAGAAGTAAGATTTCTGGGGAGAACAGACAAAAGACAGTCTTAGTACTGGGGAAAGGCAGGCTTGTCAATCAAGCAGGAGCAGACTTTGCAGCCCCATCCACCTTCTCCCCAGGGCAGAGGTGTCCATGGGCAGCACTAGAAGCACCCTGTGTGAGGGTTTGCTCCAGCCCGGTCTCCACCTGTTCTGCTGGGGCCTGATAGGTGGGGATGCTGAGCACTTGCTGCTGCTCATCCCTGGGGAGTGACAGAGCCCAAGAGGAAACCAGACGAGCTTATTGACATCCAGCTTGCTCGCCAGCTTGGGAACATAATGTCCTCATATAAATGGGACAGCCAGGACACTGGGGACAGCCGCAGGCAGGCAGGGTAAAGCTCTTTCTGTGCTCCAGTGTTTGGAGCCAATCAGAGTCTCGCCTGGCCACCAGAGAGAAGGGCACAGGCACTGGCCCCATGTCCTCGCTCTCCTGTGCAGTTCCGGCCCCTCTGCTTCAGTCTTCTTGTCAAAAAAAAAAAACCAAAAAAAAAAAAAAAATTGGCCACACTCATGTTGGACCTTTTAGGGGAAAGGGGAGGAAGAAACAGGGTTGTGAGGGTGCACACACCTGCCAAAGGCCTTGTTGGAGCAGCGCCCTGCTCCTGTGTGCATGGGAGGTGCTGGCTGGAGTCCAGGCCCAAGTCACCCCCTTGCCTGCACCATGGCCGTGGTCACTGCCCCAAAGACTGAGGACCAGGGGAGGGAAGCATCTTGCCCAGTGCTGCCAGGAGCCTTGGTTTTCTCTAGAACCCCTTGGTTCCCTGCCTTAGAGGCCTAGGCACAGAAGGGGCTCACCAAGGAGGTGGGGGCCAGCACATCTCCCACCTGCCCTCTGCCTCCCCCCTCCCTCCCAGCAGAGTGGCCCATGTGTCACCCTTGAGCAGTTAACAAATGACCTCATTGCACCAGACACTTTAGCACCCTCTGTTGGATGACTGTCCCCTGCCCCCACAGTCTGGGGCTGGAACCCAGGAGCTTCACACTGAACTACATCTACAGCCATATTCTAATTTTTTTTTTGAGACAATAAATTACCCAGGTTGAACTTGAATTTATGATTCTCCTGCCTCAGCCTCACAGAGCCTCACTGGGATTACAGGTGTGTGCCACCACACCTGGCTACTGCTGTAATTCTAACTTGATGGCTAGAATGGAAATGGCAGCCCACCCCTACTCCCAGTTGTGCAGTCCATCACCCATACAAATGTCCATGGCAACCATTTCTCCAAGATGCCCAAAGTCTTTTACCTCCTCAGCCAGTGGCTCCAAGGGCACAGGGCAGGCCACAGGGTAAGGTGGGAAGGGATCTGACCACCCTGTGATGGTACAATCCCGCTTCACAGCCCCTGGGGAAAAGCAGGGGTCTCTGGTCACCATGGCTCCTCCCTCTCCCAGGAGGGGTGGAAGGAGTCCTGGAGCATGGTAGGCTTTGCACAGGCTGCCTTTGGTGGCCAAAAGAGGGTGAGCTCCCTCCAGGGGCCCAGTCTCAGGTCCAGCCAACCTGGCTGCACTCTGGGACCTTCCCTTTCCAGCCTCCAATGTGTCCTCTGCTAACAGAGAGAATCATTCCTTGGAGGGCAGAGAAGTGGTGAGTTGACCTTCAGCACACTAAGGGCAGCAAGAAAAAAAGCAGACCTTCTCTGCCCCTGGAAGGACTACACCCAGACACCCAGGCCAGGGAGGTAGGCAGCAAAAGGTGCCCTTCCAACTTCTCCATCCTGGTGCATCTGAGCAGCCAGCCAAGCCCGGCCCTCCTCTACCCTCACAGCCGGGCTTCCTGCAGCCAGCTGTGGAATGGCTGACTGGCACCGGCCCCACATCCAGCATGTTTGTGCTCTGCTGTCTGATCTTCCCCATGGCAGGCTAGTATCTTACTCTTGTTCAGGAGAGGGCAGGGGTCAGGGTTATGCCAGCAGAGGGGAGGCTGGCATCCAAATCCAGGTCTGCCTGCCTCCAAAGTCAGCAATGTGCCCTGTAGGTTGTGCCACCACCCCAGGTGAAACCACCTCGCCTCCCTACCACCAGCACAACAGGACCTCTCACCCGGCTCTGAGCTGAAGTGGGAGAAGAAATCTGGGCAGGGCAGGGTGATCCATTCTCCAGAGCCTGCCATTGGCCAGCACAGCAGCCCATCCCAGGTCCTAGGGCAGCCTAGATGGAGAGATGGGAGGTACAGGGGTAGCCCTGCCAAGGGGATGGCTGGTCCAGCACTCTGAGAAGTGAGGTTGGAGGAGAAAGCTGACTCAGGGATGCCAGTACACCCTCCCAAGTCCCATACTCAGGGAGGTGTTGGGCATCCCCTCTGCCGCCTGCAGACATGAGCTCTCGTCTTCTCGCAACCGGGCGATGAGGTCACATTCTGGGTGCACATGTCCCTGCACCTGCAGGACAGCAAGCAGGATGAGCCAAGCCAGCTAAGTGCTCCCTCTGGGCTCCCTGCCCAAGTAGCCCAAAGACAGAGCCAGAGACTGATTCATTTCTGTGCCCTGATCCTAAGCCCAGGCCTGCCTCACAGCACTTACAGGTGAGTCTCATGGTCCTTCAGATATGTGGAAGGAAGGAAGGAAGGAAGGAAGGAAGGAAGGAAGGAAGGAAGGAAGGAAAGAAGGAAGGAAGGAAAGGAAGGGTGGGCTGATGCATAGATGGATAGAAGGATAATTATCTGCAGGTGTGGCTTAGCAGTTATGAAGGATTGCAGCTTTAGGAGCTTCCCAGAATCTGTTGCTGCCCAGGGACCACAGGGAATGATATCTGGAAATGGGAAAGCAAGTTGTCTCTCTGGCAATATTTCTGAAGGCGTGCCTCATACTGGAGACCAAAGGGAATGGAACCAGAGATACACAGAGAACTATAGTGGATTGAGGACTTGGCATTTTAGCAAATTCTCTAGGGAGCTGGGAGTCAAAGCCAGGACTTCTAACACCTCTACTTCCTACTCCCCCAGACTACAGGAAAATGAAAACTGAACAGAGCCCTGAACAGGTGAGAGTGACTTTCTTACACAAGAGCCTGACTGTCACCCTGTGGGTTTCCAAAGCTGTGGCCTCTGTCCTTCACTCCACTGTCTGGGAGCACCACCCCTTCCTGGGACATGTTCTCAGGGACTGTCTGGGGAATCACTAAGGCCAAAGGAACCAGGGCCCCAGGTGAGCTGCCTCCTCCTAAAGGATGGACACGGAGTCTCTGCACATCCTAAGAGGAGGAGCAAACCAGGGAGGCTCAACCAGAGCCCTGGGACGTGTGGTTCCAGCGCCAGCTCTCAGGTGGACAGTGTAGGGAGGGATGAAGAAGCTGGGCTGGAGAGATGGCAAGTCACCCAATGCTCCTGCTGAGTCGCCCCTATGCACACACCACTCTCCACCCCCTCCAGAGCGGAGGCCCCATCATCGTGGATGCCTAGCCTTGCCGTCTGTGACCACGGCACATCTCAGGGGTCTGTGAGGTTGGAACCCACAATGGGAGATGATTAGTTCTAGTTCTGGTGTTGGCAACAGCACCCACTGCTGGGTGGCCCCACTGATGGAAGGCCACTGCTGAACATAAAGCTTTTGCTGTAGGGTGCACACAGCGGAGAGGAAGGGGGTGGGCAGTGGAAGATACCAGCATTGCACCCTATACTCAGTCCTAACAAATCAGACCCAGTCGCTGTACAGCCTGGTGAATAGATAGATTTTCCTCTTTTTGTTTCAGGGACAAGGGAGACTCAGGGAAGGGAAGGAACACAGTCAGTTTCATGGTTCGAGGACGCTAGCTTAAAACCATATCAGCCAGGTGCTGGGAGGGGTGCTTCCCCCAAGGCATGGCAAAGGGGGTAGAAAGAGGTCTCCATCTACATCCCCTCCATACCTTGTGACTCCCTTCCTAGTCCCTGCTGTCACCTGCATTGACCTGGAAAAACTGCTAGGAGCCTGCAGCACACAGGGGACCCTCTGTCTTGTACCCCTGCTGCACTGTTCCAGGCCAGAAGCTTCTTCCACCCAGGGCATCATGGGAGGAAGAGTGAGTCCTATAAAAGCAGAGCAGGAACATCTAGTATCCACTAACTACTCAGACCCACTCAGGCCCTGGACACATCTTCTTCAATAGAAACAACCAAACTGAGGTTGGTGAAAGAGTCTTGGGGGTAGGAAGTGGCTAAGATCTTTAGCAGGGTGTGTGTGGCAATGGTTGGGATGCATGGCTTAGAGAAAGAGCACACGAGTGGGAAGGAGAGGGCCTGACTTGATCTCCCCATTCCAAGGCACTGTCTCAGGGCCCACAGGGTCTCCATGGCCCCCAGAGGACACAGTCAGGTCCTGGGGGGAAGCAGCAAGGAGGTGAGCTCAGCTCAGCTCCAGGAAGGACACCTTAACAGTCAGAGCAAACTTGCTTGGGAAAGGCAAGGGGCTCCTCAGAGCCACAATTGGCCACCTGCTTGGTAGGAAGTGACTCCCATGCTGGGGAAGGGCAGTGGGGTCTCCAGCTGGGCCCCCAAATGCCCTTTGACTCCCAGACCTGGAGCCCAGTGGGAGAAGCAGGAGGGTCCGAGCTGGCTACTCACGGCTCCTAATGGGCTCAACAAGCAGAGGACACAGGCACCCCACATCCAGCTATCCATGGTTGTGGCTGAGCAGAGGCTCCCTCGGTCAGATTCAGTGAGGCTTGGCTTGCTTCTCTCCACCCTACCCCCTGCTGCTGTGAGCACATTGTCTGGTCTGCCTTCCCTCTCCAGGTAGCTGTTTGCATAGGCAGCAGCAAGCAAAAGGGATACACCACTAAATATTCACCAGGATCCCATGACACTGCCCAACTCAGCCTGGCCCTGGGGTGGGACTCCACGTCCTCAGCACAGAGAGGCTGAGCCCCCTCCTGAAGTCCCTTTCACTCTGCCTCTAAGTATGGAGTGTGTCCTGACAGCAAGGGCCCAGAGCCCGAGAGGTAACAACCACAGGACTTAGTGCACCAGCAGGTCAATATTCTTTACCATGTGGCTCCCTGAGCCCAGCTCTTGGGTGGCCTGCACTGGAGAGCTCGGCCCCTACCTGCCTCAGAATGACAGGACCTCAGAAAACAGGATGAACACCATGGTCCACCCTCAGGGAGCTCCCAGGTTGGTTGGTTGGTGCTCCCAGCCTAATCCACAAAAATGCCATGAGATCAGAGATTGGGGCCCCCAGCAGAGGTGGAGCAGTTGGCAGTGGGGGCTGGAGAGTTGGAATGAGCTATAAGGAAGAAACATGACAGCTAAGCTCTGCCACGGGCTGACCAGCACTGCGCTGTATTGGCAGGACCCAGCTTCTTTACCTGGCAAGGACACCAGCCTGAATGGTGAGGTGTCATCTGCACACGGCAAGACTCCTGAATTCACATGGAGCAGATCAAAGTCCCCCGAAATTCCTCATGGCAGGAGGGGGGGAAAGGAGGCTGATTGGAAGGCACCCAAAAGGATCCGTGGAGCTAGACCACCTGGAACAGAGCAAGACTGCTGTATTCTTCAGCAGCAGAAATGAGAAGACTCACACAGCCATTCATGTTATTTTGAACATTCATTGTCTGGTCATTTGTATTATAATTTATGACTGTAAAATGCAAAAGCTCCACGGCCAGGCTAAAGACAATGTTCTAATCTAGGCGAGAGTTTGCACAGCAGTTTGGAATTTGAAAGCAGAGTGTATGTTGGAGGGCTCTGGATGTTCCAGGAGCAGATGGGTTCTACTGACTGTGTGCAGCTCTCCACTCACAGAGGGTGCTGGGCTGCACGCTAGAGACACCAGACATGTTTACAGCATGTCATGAATAGGGAAGACTTCTCGCCCCCGCCACATCTGGATTAGGAATCATTTGACACCAACAGAGCTTAATTTTTCCACTTCTGTTCATTGTCAACAAAATGTTGAAAAATATTTTTGAAAAGAAAATATGAACTACTCCAAGACTTCAGCCCCCCAGCTGCCCTTGTATCCAAGTTTTTATGAGCGTAGCCATGCACGGCACACGCGGCCCTCCACACAGCGCTCAGCACCTTTCCCCCGGGGAGGCAGAGCTCCTCTCTCAGCAGGCTGAGGACTCACAGGCTCGGACAGCACAATGCTGAGAAGCTGTGACTTAATGAGAAATCTAGAACTTCTGTCCGTTGGCTGCAAAGAGGCACAGGAATAATGTTATGATTAATAACCATTGATAGCATCAGTATCCTCAGTATCAATGATGTTCAAAAATTGATATTGATAATTCATAATAGTTAATATTATCTAAATTTTTGTTCAACAAAAAGGATGGGTCCCCTTAAACCTATCCTTCAGAATAACCCAGGGTCATGGACCTCCCTTCTCTAGCTCTTTCCATATATATATGGGGTTCAAATTCTGCCTCCACCACTTGCTAGCTGTCATAACTTGGGCAAGTTATTTGATCCTTCTGAAAATCCATTTCCCATCTGAAAAATGGGGATAATACTAGTGCCTTCCTTGTAAGAATGGTGGGATAGTAGACAAGGAAAGGCACATTAAAGTGCTCAATTCCCATTGGAAAACCGTTAATGGTAGCATCTAACAAGAATGGACTATCAGCAAACAAGGTTGGAACAACTGATTTTTTGTATGAAAAACACAAGGTTAAATCTTTAGCTCACATTTACAAAATATAGATTCTAAAATTTTAAAAATCTTACCTACAAAATAATAAGACCCTTTTAAAAAACAGAAACATATTCCATGACCTTAGAGTAAAACAGGATTTTTATATGATAAAATGGAAACTATTAGGGAAATATCACTAAATATGACCACAGCAACATATAAAAACATATTCTCAAGAAAGGACACTATAGATGAAAAACCAAAAGCAAGCTACAAACTGGAAGAAATGTTTGAAACCAACACTAGCAAACAAATAAATAGGATAAAAATATATTTTAGAGATCTATAAATCAATAACAAAGAGAAAAGTAATTAATAGAGAAGTGGGGGCCGGTGAGATGGCTCAGCAGCGTAAGTGCCTGCCTGGCAAGCATGAGGTCCTGAGTTCAACTCCTGGTACCCACATAAAAAAAAAAGAAAAGAAAAGTGAGCAAAGGATATATATGAACAGGCAATTCAGAAAAGATATAGAGGGCCAGTGAGATGGCTTAGTGGCACGGGCTCCTACTGGCACACGAGGTCCTGAGGTCGACCCCCGGTACCCACAAAAAAAAAGAAAAGATATAGATATATGGACCTATAAACAAATGAGATCCTTAACATTACTAATACTCTTAAAAATGAAAATAATAAAGCTACCCTTTTCACTTACCATACTGCCTAAATTTTTGTGCCTGATAATACAATATTGTGAAGATAATGTTAGGAAGTAGGAACTTTCATACAGTGCAGATGGGAGTAAATATTACTGACTTACTTTGAAGAATAATTTGGCATTACCTATTGAATCTATAAATAAACATATCCTACATATCAGAAGTTCTATTTTTAAATAGTTGCCTCCTAAGAGCAGTATTATTTATAACACATAATATAAACCAGAAAATAGTATAATCACCCAATGGTAAGCAGGATAACTAAACAAAATGTAATCTCTTTATACAGTGGACCATTAGAGAGCATGTTAAAGGTATGAACTCCGGAGGCTTGGGTGTAGCTCAGTGACAGATAGAGCACTTGCCTAGCATGTGCAAGGTCTTGGGTTTCATCCCCAGCACTGAAATAAACAAGTGTAAATGTAGGAGCTAAGTCTGAACATGGAAATTCTTCAAAACTATACTTTAAAGCACTTCTGCTTCCAGCCAAGATGGGTAATAAGGACTGACTTATATTTCTACCTTAACGACAAGAAATCCAAGCAAAATATACAAAATATTGAATTTTTAGATATTAGAAAACAAACAATCTGAACCCTATGTACCAGTTTCCTGCCTGGAGGCAATTTCCAGATTACAGCTCGAAGAGGAGGAACCCAACCCAAGCTGCTAGTCTTGAGTGAAGGAGATGGATACTGGAATTGAGAGGACCTAGCTAGGTGAATTTGTGAAGCAGAATAGCAGAGAGAAGGTGTTCCACAGAGACAGAGCTCCATAGTCTTGAACACAGGTCTCCCAACATCCCAGCCTACAATGTTTGCCTGAATACCTGAGTATGTGTGAGAAGAAACAAACCTGCAGAAAGAACAACTGCAATGGAGCAGGCAGAAAATTCTAAACATTCATGGGGCTGAGGGTAGTTTGTGACCACCCAAGTGAAAACTCACAAGGCATAGATATATAACAGCAGCATCTTAGTAGTCTAATGAACTTATCCCTAGAGTGAGGGTAAGGCAGCTCTGGATTCATTCTAACATACTAAAGGGCAAACTCTAAAAAGGTCAACAACATAACTCCACTAGAAAAAAAAAACCCAGCACCATTTAAATAAAACAATATCCAGAAACTAAGATGTGAAATTCATAACATACAATGTTGAAAAAAAATTATCAAGCATGCAAAGAAATAAAAAAATGTAACACATAACCACAGAAATAAATCAACCTACAGAAACATTCCCAGATGTACCAAAGATGGTGGATATAGTAGATGAGGCTGTGAAAGCAATTATTACAAACTTGCTCCATGTGTATAAGGTAAAGTAAAACATGGTCATGATGAGTAGAGAAGGAAGCTATAAAAAAATCCCAAATTCAGTCAGGTATGGTGGGATACATGCCTATAATCCCAGCTACTCAAAAAGCTAAGGCAGAAGAATCTCAAGTTCAAGTCCAGCCTGGGCAACTTAGTGAGATTCTGTTTCAAAACAAAATAATAATAATAACAATAAGGAGAAGAGGAAAAAGTACTGGGAATGCAGTTCTGTGTTCCCTGGGTTCAGTACCCAGAAACAAAACAAGTACATGTCTGAAATTAAAAAAAAAAATACACCGTTGTGATTAATAACAGAGTAAATGTTATAGAACAGAAAGAGCAATAAACTTGAAAGTATCACACCATAAACTATCCGGAACGAAACATGAAAGGAAGAAAAAGATGGGAAAAATTGGTGGGGGGACTTTCTTTAAGAAAAGAATAGTGTAAGATAATTGGGAGATAATATCAAATGATTTAGTATACAGGTAATTAGTTATATACAGAAGGAAGAGGATTCAGAAAAAGTATTAAAAGAAAAAATGTCTGAAACTTTTTCCCAATTAATGAAAAACATGTCTATAGATCCAAGAACATCAGTGAGCAGCAAGCAGAATGAACATACAAATGAAAAACCTCCAAGACACAAAATAATTAAGTTACTGGAAAATCAGTACTAGAGAGAAATCTCATGAACGATAGAAAATCTTTTCTCAAAGGAAGGGGAAAGACACAAAACAGCTAAGAATAACAACAGATTTTCATCAAAAAATATGCAAGTCAGAAGAAACTGGAGAAATATCTTTAAAGTACTAAAAGAGAAAAATTTTCAAACTATAACTCTATATTAGTGAAAATCTCTTTCAAAAAACGTTAAGACTTTCAAAGAGAAACTAAAAATGAAAAAACTCATTGCTAGCAAAGCTGCTCACAGAAAATGTCAAGTCAAAGAAAAATGGCTTAAACATGAGCATCCCTTGCCAACTTCCTTCCACAGAGTAAAGGCAGGGTGTAACTTTCCAGTGGAGAAACCTGACAAGCACTCCATCAGCCAGGTGACCAAGGCTAACACCAACAATGATACATTATATTGATAGCACATACTCTTGATACAGTGTGATAAGAATAATGCTTTATTTCTGTGGTCTTCTTCTTCAAAGCCCATAAATTGAGTCTAAACATGAGAAAAACATCAGACAAATCCATTTCCTTACGCTGCTCAGGCTGCTATAATAAAAATACCACAGACTAAGCGGCCTTAACAGCTAACATTTATTTCTCACTGTTCTGGAGCCCGAAATATTCCAGAGCAAGATGCCTACAGATCTCATGTCTGGAGAAGGCCTGCATACTGGTTCATAGACAGCACCTTCTCACTGTATCCTCACATAGTGGAAAGGAACAAGAGAGCTCTCTGGATTCCTTATTTATAAAGCCATTTACTCCTCTGATGAGAGCTCCACTATCAAAATCTATTCTCCCAAAGGTTCTACCTCCAAATATCAGATCTGGGATCAAGATTTCAACATATGAATCTGGGGAAGGAAATAAGCATACAGCCCACAATTCCATTAGAGTGGCATTGTACAAAATACCAAACCAATATTCCACTAAACGGTCATCAAAAACAAGGAAAATCAGAGAAGCTGTCACATGCAAGAGGAGACTAAGGATACATGATGACTAAATGTAAAGTACAGCCCTGGATAAGATCCTAGAACAGAAAAGGGATATTGCAGAAAAACTAAGTAAATTTGAATAAAGCATAGACCTTAATTAATAATAATTTATCAGTGCTTGTCCATTAATTATGACAAATGTCATCATACTAACATAAAATGTTAAAAATAGAGTAAACTGGATATATAGGAACTTGTACTATCTTTGCAATTTTTCTAAAGGTATTTTAAAATTACAAGTTTATTTTAAAAATAAGTAAGGCTATAGATAACTTGAACAACACTGTTGATCTATTTGATAAAATTTACATATATTAAATAATGTCCCATCAAACAACAGTAGAATACATCTTGTTTTCAAGTGCACATAGAACACTCACCATTATAAACCATTTTCTGACTATAAAGAAAACCTTGAGAGTCAGGTACAGTGGTGCATGCCAGTAATCCAAGGTACTTAGGAGGCTGAGGTAGGAGATCATGAGTTTGAGGCCAGCCTTACAATATAGCAACACTGTCTCAAAAAAAGTCTTGATAAATCTACATGAATACATATAACAATGGAAATCATACAAAATATGTTCTCTGACCATAACAGAATAAAGCCAAAAATCATTAACAAAACATTATCCAAAAAAATCCCAAAATATCTGGAAATTGTACTGTTTACTTCTAAACATTTCAAAGAAAAGAATCTCAGGGGAAATTAGTAGATATTCTGAACAGATTGATAAGAAAACTACAATGTATTAACATCTGTGGGAAACAGCTAAAGTAATGTTTAGAGGAAAATTTGTAGCATTAAGTGATTATGTAAGTAGGAAGAAATATCAAAACTAATAACCTAAATTTCCACCAAAAGATACCAGAAAGGGGAAAAGAAAAAAAAAAAGAGAAAAAAGAAAAAAATGAGAAAAGAAGGATAAAATGGAAACAAGTCTTTGTAAATAAGGAGAGGTAGAGGAGTTCAAGGGAGGGGAGAGGAATGGGAAAAAAAAAAGAGGTACCAAGATATATCATGCACAGGTACAAATTCCCTATGATGAATGTATGTATATCTAAACTGTACCAATAAAATTTTAAAAAAAGAAACCAGAAAAAAGTACATGAAAGAAAATGTTTAAAAGAGCAGAAATCAAAGAAAGAGGAACCAGAAACAATAGAGAAAATTAATGAAATCAAAGGCTGGTTTTTAAATTTAATTAATTATTTGTTAATAAATATGCAGCGACAAAATTAATAAATATCTACCAAGGTTCCTTGGGGAAAAGGAAAGGGCGCAAGTTACCAATTACAGGCATGAAAGAGAGGACATTACTACAAGTCCTAAAAACATTGAACATAAATAGAGGAACATTATGAATAATTTATGCCCATAAATTCAACAACTTATATGAAATGAACTAATTGTTTGAAAGACATTAATAAAACTTATTAAAGGAAAAATCAATAACCCCAAGTATCATATATGTAATTAAGAAATTAGACTAAAAAACACTTCCAAATAAGTACTGCGTACTACAGCATCAGATGGTTTCATGGCTAAATTCTCCCAAGCATTTAAAGGAGAAATGATATCACCTTTTAAAAATCTTTTTCAGAAAGTGGAAGAAGGAATGCTTCCTAATTCTGCCTAAGAGGCCATAATTGCTCTAAAATTACATAAAAAATGACATTTTGAAAGAAGAAAATTGTAGACCAGTGTCTCTCAAAAATATATACCTAAAACACAAAGACAACAACAGAAGAAAATCCACAACAAAAATTAGTAACTAGAATACAAAAATAAATAAAAAGTATAGTGGTGTTCATCCCAGGAATGTAAGGCTGGTTTACAACTCAAAACTCTAATGAATATATTTCATCATATTAAAAAACTAAAAAAAGAACATTATTGCTTCCAGAGCTTTTGACAAAATTTGACATCCATTCATGATAAAAAAAAAAAAATTCTCAGCAAACTAACAATAAAAAGGAACTTCTTTTCATTAATAAAGAACATTTTAAACACCCACTGTTGTCAGGCTAACTGATGAAGGATTTATACCTTCCCCTAAGACAGTATTTCATTGTTTGTATTCAGCAAAAGGAAGTTGGGAAAAGCAAAGACAAAATGCACTCAGATTTCAGTGGCAGAAGTAAAACTGATTGGTTATTTGTTTTTGGAACACAATACAATCTATGTAAGAAATTCAAAGAAATCTACAGAAAATCTTGAACTAATAGGTGGATTTAGCAATGTTGCAGGATTGAAGTTAATAGGCAAAATCAATACATTCCCATACATTCACAATTAACAATTAGAAACTAAAAATGTTCTAAACACCATGTGTAATGGCTTCATAAAATGCCATACTTAGATATAAATATGACCAAAAAATGTGCATGGTATATACACTGAAAACTACAAAACACCGATAAAGGAAATAAAAACCTGAAAAAATAAAGATCCATTTTGTGTTCATGGATGGCAATATCAAGAAGCCAGGTCTCCTCACCTTGATCTATAGAATCAGTATAATATTAGTTAGCTGTTTTCATACATACAAAGAACCTGATTCTAATATTTATATGGATAAACAAACATGGGAAAATAATATAGGGAACACAATCCTGAGAGAAAGTTGAAAGGTTCACACTATTCAATTTTAAGACCTATGATAAAGACACAATAATCTTGATGGTATGGTATTGGCCAAAAGGTAGAACCATATGGGGGGGTGGAACAAAATATATAATCCAGAAAAACTCACACACACATAGTGAACATATGTATTTTATATAAAGATGCACAGGCAATTCAATGGAGAAAGGATAGTCCCTTCAACAAATACTGCTGGAACAATTGAATGTTCAAATGCAAAAGGAAAAAAAGCCAACCCTCTACACATGCCTTACAACTTCAACAAATTTAACTCAAAGTGGATCATGGACCTAAATGTAAACATAAAATGACAAATCTCCTTGAAGAAAACTTGAGAGAAAATCTGCATATTTTGAGTTTGGGAAAGACTTACTAGATGCAATGCTAAAAGCACAATCCATATGAGAAAAGCTGAGTAAACTATAATTCAACAAAATTAAAACCTTTTGCTCTTTGCAGAGGATAAGAAGACAAGCCATAGACTTGTCTACATTTGAAAAATATTTACAAATCAAATATCTGACCTCAAAATTCAACAAGAAAACACAATTTTTAAATGAACAGAAGAGCTAAACAGTTCACCAAAGAAGATATACAAATGGCCAATACACCTGTAAAGATTCTCAATGTCATAAATCATTAGAGAAATGCAGCTTAATATCACCAGCTACAACCACATACTACACCTATTAGGATGGCTTAAATTAAAAACAAAAACAAAAAAACCTGACAAAACTAAGTGCTTACAACGATGTGGAGCAATTAGGACTCTGAAAACTTCAGTAAGAATGTAAAATAGTATCACCATTTTGGAAAACACTTTAGTAGTTTCTTTTGAAATTAAACATATACTTACTATCATTCCTACTCCTCAAAATATACCGTAGTGAATTGAACACTCTGTTTGCCTGTACATAAATGTTTACATTAGATTTATTTATGATCCATCCAAACCTGGAAATGACCTAGATGTCCTTCAACAGGTGGGGGTTAAACAAAGTGTAGTATAGGCACACACGACCCTATTATGCTTCAATAAAAAGGAGCAGACTGTTGATTCATGCAACGATATGCATAAATCCTAAATCCACTTTGATAAATGAAAGAAAGAAACCAAATCCCACGGCCTATATACTCTATTATTCCATTTATGTGAAACTCTAGGAAAGGCAAAATTATGGGGACAGAAAGCAGATAAGTAAGTGTCTAGGGTTGGGAGCAGGAGAAGGGCTGGACACACATAGTGTGGCATGAAGGATCTGGGGGTGCATGAGGGATTTGGGGGTGCACAAGGGATCTGGGGGTGCATGAGGGATCTGGGGATGAAGGAGTCTTCTGTGTTAGGAATGTGATTCTATGCACTTGTCAGAATCCACAGACCTGTACTCCTTGAAAAGTGAATATTACTGCATACAAATATTGTAAAAGCCGGCCAGGAAGTCCGGGCTTCCCAGGATAAAATACAGGCTGTGACAAATGCATGTGACTATTACAAATATCTGACATAATCACCATGTAGGAGGTGAATTTTCCTACATGCTGGGAAGCTGAGGATAAAGAGAACTGTACAAAGACATTGTACTTTATTTGCTGAATTTGTTTTTCTCAAGGCTGAGTTAGCAATTCTGAATATACGTTACAAATGTAGTAGGGTGGAACAAACAAATAAATGCATTGTAAATAAGAAGATCCAGAGTAATACATTGTAGCTAATGAGGGCCAAAGAAGTTATGGGGGGAAAGTAACGGAGAATTAACATATAATGCTGTACTGGAGTCATAAGTGTTAGATAAGATCATGTTTTTCTTTAATTGATAGATGACAGAATGACAGGACAATTAATGTATGAGTAAATAGATAATTGGTAGATCAATAGATAGGTATAGACACATGTACCTACACATGGTGTCTTAATTACTTTTCTCTCATTGCTCAGACAAAATACCCATCCTAAGTTAAAGGGGGAAAAGTTTATTTAGTTCACAATTTGTAGAGGTTTTTGTCCATCATTGGCTGGCTCCAAGGCAGGGTGACATGGCAGACAGGCATCACAGAGGAGAAACGGTTTATGGTGGGCAGAAAATAGCAAAGCAACAAGGGATGACCACAGCTCTTTCTATCCCTTATATCTTATCCAGGGTGGGTAGCATTTGCACCCTTAATCTTAGTGCCCTTGATCCTGGCATTGCACCATGAATCAATTCCAGCATCACACATTCTGGATCCAGCCACCTCTGAAAAAGCCCCACCTGTGACCATATGAGGCTTTGGGGGGACATCTAAACACAAGCCTTAATGCACAGGTTAATACCCATTCATGTATTTCCTTGTTTTCCTGTGATAGAACCCAGAAACAATGGCACCCCTATAGCTACTAACATCCAGATCTTGGCACCTAAATACATCCTCCAATAAAAGAAGCTATTGATTCCAGGGTTGGAGCAAGAAAAATTGAGGATAAACCTGGAGCACCTCATGGTAAAAGAGAAATAAAGAGTATTCAGGAAAAAAAGGTAATAGAACAACAAAAGGAAGAGAGACTGGGGCATGACACAGGACCCAGAAACAAATCTGGAAGAGCTCCCAATGGCCAAGGCTGGTGAGTCCAACAACCAGATAAATAGAGGCCATTATATTCCAGAGGGTAAAATAAATACCTACAAATTAAAGAAACAATAGAAAAGAGACAATTTTTCCCGTCAGAAGGATTCCAATTAATGAAGGTCACTGAAATGAGGGATGTAGACAACCTCAATTCAGACAGTAACAATTGTTCAAAATTCCACCAATTAATATAAACATTTCAGAAAAACAAGATACTTGCCTAGTCTCAAAATATCTCCCCAAGAGTTTCAATAATGCAAAGGGAAAAAATATTAACTTTTCATGAAAGAAACCCATCATACATCAAGCAATCAAGGTTACCATCACCGGTATTAAGTTTGTTAATATAATATGTATCAAAAGAAATGATGTAACAAGACAGGGGTGTGGTATTTTCCCCCCAAATGCATTAACTCAAGCTAATGGTGAGACAGCATCAGACAGAACACTGAAAGGATTCTGGACAAAATAAAAAACTGTCACAGATTAGAGGAGACCAGGGGGAAGTGATTGGATCTTAGAACAGAAAAGGGACAATAGTGAAATCTGAATAAAGTCTGTAATTTAATTATAGCATCATATGAATGAATGTTAATTTCTTGGTTTTGATCACTGTACTATAGTTATGTATGATGGTACCATTAAAGAAACTCTCCTCTGTATTACCTTTGCTATTGTTCTCTAAATCTACAGTTCTTTCCAAACAGAAAGTTTAAAAGGGTCAGGCATAGTGGCACACACCTGTTATCCCAGCATTCTGGATCTCCAGTTCAAGCCCAACTTATGCAATTTAGTGATTTACCAAGACCTAGTCTAAAGTAAAAAACAAAGACATCTGGGGATGTAGCTCAGTGTGAAGGCCCTGGGTTCAATCCCAGTAAAACACACACACATGTGCGCGCACACACACACAATTAAAAAGAGATGTAGTTAAGATAAAAAGGCAAGATACTAAATAGAATATATTTCTAAAATATGTATCTCATACAGGAATCATACTCAGACTATTAAAGTAGTCCTACAATTTAATGCTGAGGAAACAATCTGATTTCAAAAGATTAGACAAGTCTTGAACACTTAACCAAAAAATTATGAATGGCGACAAACACATTTAAAGATATTCAACATCATCAGCCATTAGAAAAATATAAATTTCACCATGAGATACCACTACACACTCACAAGAAAGGCTAAAAGTTTTTCTGAAAACCAAAAAATTTGCAATACAAATCTTGGCCATGATATGGAGCATCTAAAAATCTAGAATGGAACACAGTGCAACCTCTCTAGAAAACAGTTTAACAGTTGGATATAAAGTCAAATGTACATTTTTACAACTCTGATAAACTTCTAAGTATATATTTGTCCAAGAGAAACAGACATGCTCACTCAAAAATTTGCATCCCATAGTTCCTATGGTTTTATTCATAACCATCCCAAACCTGGAAACATTCCAAATATGCATCGCTGACAAATGGATAAGCAAATCATGGTAAAGTGCGCCATGACAAGCATTATGCTAAGTGAAAGAAGTCAGATCCAATGTAATTCCTTCTATATGAAATTCTAGAAAAAGTAAAACAGTAACAACAGAAAGAAGATGAGAGGTAGCCATGGCCAGGGGGGAGGGTTATGAATTGTCTGAGAGGAGTTAAGAAGAAATGCTTTAGGAATATCAGAAGTGTTCTACTTAGTGCTCCTGATCATGGTTATGCTATGGGACACATTGGTTAAAATTCATCGAACTGTACATATAGTGGTACATTTATTATATGCAGATTCAATAATGCTGATTAAAATATATAGATTTTTAGTAGAAAAAGAAAGTCATGGATTTTTAATTTTAAAAATGCTGTATTTGTGTCATGGTGTCACATTCTTATAACCCCAGCACTTGGGAGGCTGATGCAGGACACTCTCAAATTCAAGCCCATCTTGGGCAACTTAGTAACTTAGTGAGACCCTACC